>PUFA01000011.1:17957500-19157500 GCA_003508835.1 Eonycteris spelaea | reverse complement strand
ATTCTGATCTTTCAATGACGTAAGGGAGATGTGTAATGCCAGACAATGATCACACTGATTTGGTCTCTTAACCATAAACTTCCAGAATATTGAAATATGCTCAGGGTTTCCTTCTCTTGGTGATCATTAGAACATATCATTTGAGAGTAGTGAGGATAAACAGAGTTTGCTACTTCAAAATATGCCTTTTTGAGATATTATTTTAAGTTGCTTATTTAAGAAACAAAAGACTAAGAAGTAAACTTTGACCTTCCTTCTTATCTGCTTAAAGAAATTGAGACAAAAACCTGATTGAAGGAGGAGTCATCACATTAGCATAACATAAACTAAACATGACAGACTGGGAGAAACCTAGAAACATCTGTGTGATAGACTCCCCTCTGTATACCACTGTTTCTGGGAGACCCAGCAAGAATTTGTTTACCCAGTGTTTGCTCTTCCTCATTTACCTGTGAATTGCCTACTTTCTCTTTGAAGTCCCAGACGCCAGCCTTCTTCTCCTTAGCTTAGCCTGGCACATAAGTTTCAACTGTTCAATTTGTCCTGAGGTGCCAAATTCGTAGGGAATCCCTGAAGGAAAATTGTTTTCCTCCTCCATAGTAGAGTGCTCCCTACGTCCATATGCCTTTTTATAATCCAAGTGCTTTAAAGTGGAGTTTAAGGGAGCATGGACCATCTCAACCTTCTAGACTAAAGACCATTTTCCCAACAGTGGAAACATGATCAAACGTACGTTAAAATACAGGAGTAAACTATGTAAAAATCAACTTGCTTCAATTGTTAAGTGTTTTAAAAGCAAAAAAAAAAAAAAAAAAAAAAAAAAAACCCAACAAAAAACCAACAAAAAACCCCTTCTCTTCTTCCTAAGAAAAGCTAAGAGCCCTGGGGAGAAAGCTGGTGAAGGGCAGCAGAATGTGCCACCTCAAAATATGCCTCTTTGGAAAAGTCTTATTTTGAACCGATTATTTTGCGAAACTGCAGACACAGGAGAAGCTCTTAAAACAGAGAAGTTACCTTTGTGTAAGGGAAATTTACATTAGAAAGGGGGCTCCTCTCAGGAAGTGAGTTATCATCAGAAATCAGTTTTTCACCTGAGAGACTTATCAGCATGGCAGGGCCACTGTTGTTTCCTCTTCTTACCTTCCCATGAATGACTCCTGTCACTTCCTCACCCCTACCTAACACTTTTTTTTTTTTTTTTTTTTTTTTTTTGGTCTTTAGCTGAAGATAGTGTTTAAGGTGGTGGCTTGGGCAGTTTTATTCAGTTTTCCTGGGTATCTCCCATGTATACATGAAGCATATATGTTAATAAACTTGTTTTCTCCTATTGATTTGTCTTTTATTACACGGTGTCTCAGGCAAGAACTCAGAAGGGTAGAGGGACAATTCCCCACCCCCACCCCCACTGGTCAGGAGACTGTCCTCTGTCTTGTAAATGGTTCCATTCTCCTGGCAACAAACTGTACCCCAAATCTCCACCGGCTTCTTGGTGCTCTACTTCTTCACTGCATACTTTCTTCTCTGGGTCACCCATTCTTTCATGTCTCTTGAAGATCTCAAACAGGTAACTGTTGGTAATATCTTCAACAATAACCTTATCTTGTGGGGGAACAGAGAGAAAACATTCACAGCTTTCCTTGAGGTTGTTAGCATGACAACATGATTTTTATCACTCAAGCATTTCACTAACTGTTGGAATAAGTGAAGAGATGCTATGAAAGGTTAGCTTTTGCCTCCATACATCTTTCCCCAATTTTGGTTCCTATACATTTCCACTAAAAGTTTTTCTGACTCATGAAGAATGGAAGCTTAACTTACCTCTTACTGACCCTGGCTCCTGTTCCTTACTGAATGCTAGCTGTAGAAGAAAGGGAAGTTTATTCTCAAGGTGAAACTTAACTGTATGTTTGATTCCTTTTACAGAAGTCTGTATTAAGTTTAATGTGATTTTAAAAACCCACCTACAAACTGTTGAGACAATGAGAATTATTTTGAGGTATTTACTTTTTTGTCAAAAATGTAGCCTGAAACAATGTAGCAGATTCCACTTTTTAAAATTTGAATTTTCCAAATTTTATTGGTCATACACTGAAAGTTCATTTGTGCCAAATGTATATAGGATAACCTACTTTCTCAATATATGGTAATCCCTGTGGAAAATAAAGCTTGTTGAATGAATGAACAGAATACAACGTGTTAGCGGGTTCCAGCCTGAGAATCTGGATTACTGTTGTGGTGAAGACTGCTACACTGTCCCTGGGAATCACTCTTTTTTAATAACAGGACCATCTCCTTCTCTACCCCGAGTTTTAATTGGGGACATAACTGCCTAGTTAGGAACCTAGCTAGCTGGGACCACATGACTAAGTTTCAGTCAATGGTTGTAAGGAGAAGTGACATGTGTAACTTAAAACACTTGCCCTGGACTCCTTTTCCTGCTTCCTGCTGGCCGGGAGTCAATGACAAGAACAGGCCAGCCTGGATCCTTGGCTAAACTTGTGGGCCTGCTCATGTACCTTGGAACTACTGCATTTGAAACAAAACAAACTTCTATCTCATGTCAGCCACAGGATTTTGGCTCTCTTGGTCACAGCAGCTTACTCTGTACTCTATCTAGTGCGTACAACTATAGGTGTATTATTGCTTTTTGATAAGTCCCACCAAGAAAGTTTTTCACTAAATGATTTGCATATATTAAAACAACTAAAAAGCCAACTTAAGGTAATTTGGTAACATTTATTTTACAGGAAACAATTTTCAAAGAATACATTTAAAAACCATCTAGATACTGATTTTATTGCATTACAAAAACTTGAGAGGCACAATTGAAGTATTCAAATAAATTGTGAGGGGCGGAGGTGGGAGTGGGGGCTAAGGTTGCTATCCACCTTGTTCTTTAGTCGCTTAAAGGCTCTGGGTACAAGAGTCTTTACCATGAGGCAGTAGTGCACTTCGTTTAGTAGGAATAAATCACATAAAATATATATTTTATACAGAAAGTGTTATTGTATTGTCACCTTCAATTACTTATAAAAACTTCATTTTAAATTGCACAAAAGTTTTCTTTAAAATTGATAACTCCCAGAAGACAGGACTCAGAACTAAGTATCTGTCTAAACAAGTCATTACAAATAATTAGGTTTCCATTTCTCCACAGATTAAAAAAAATCTATGAAGAATTCCATTATTCGAATGGGAAATTTAAAATATTTTTTTCATAGGAAAATAGTTTACACATTTGTCCCTGGTCAGCTATGTTTATTCTCTCCCTACTTGAAAACAAATCACAAAATATTCAAAATTTTAAATCAGAGTACCTATTCCACAGTATAATGTAAAAGTGTTTACATTAATTCATTTTGTGTATCATTCTACTGTAGTATCAAATTATCAAAAAGGCACAATGGGTACATTCCTCAGAATAGTTTTGGTCTTTTTTTAAAAAAAATCAATCACACGTTTATAAGCAGTGATTTCAATCATGTTTAAAAACAAAAATACTAAACAGATTCATTTCCCAATCCAGGTGATGCAGAATCCACAAAATTCCTGCAGGCACTTCACTTTCCATAGAATTTCTTGTTCAGCAGGTATATGAGAAGGTTTACATTCACTTTAACCTTATCGAACATTTTCATTACAGCTACTCCCTCATATTGCATCTCCAGTAAATCCTGAAATTGTAAGGAACATTATTGAACCTCAAATTTAACATTTAGCACATTTAAAAAAACATTTTAGAAGAATTTGTTGACAAAAATAAGATTCAAGTGATCTAATGACCTAGGTGGGGGTTCTTACACTTTAATGTGTATCAGAATCACCTGGTTAAAAACACAGGCTATCTAAAATACAAATGGCTGCGACCCACCCCGAGGATTTTCTGATTTTGTAGTTTTGGGGTGGGGCCCAAGAATCTGCATTTTAACAAGTTCCCTAGTGATGATCATATCATTGGTCTGGGTGGCATATTTTCAGAATCACTCATCTAGATGAAAGAAAATAGTTTTTTAGACTTGATAAAGACGATATGAGAGAAAACCATTATGATTAAGTTAATTCAGGTATATAATTATAATTTTAATTTTTAACTGAAAAATTCAAAACAAATGTTCTGGCAAGATGAGGCATATCCTTTAGATGTGCAGTGTTTTCTAAAGTGAAATGAGTAACACAATTCACTAGGGAGTGAAAAGATTAGAACTATTTGTTTTGATTTTTTTCTCATACTTTGTATATATAAAATATATGTAAAAATTAAATTTTATATGCATTTTATAAAGCACGTTTTGAGCAAATAAATATGCAAATGGAAACAAATGGAACAACAAAATTATGTACAAATGGAAAAAGTGACCATGCTATTTACTGATGAAGTTGTGTGATCAAAATTTGGAGAACCACTGAACAAAGCAACTCCTTCCGATCTAGACTACTTCTGTTCCTCTACTGAGAACAAGGCCTCATTCCCAAGACAGTTTACCATTCTGTGTTTCACTGCTACTGTATAATAAAAAAAAAACTCTCCTGCTAAAATTCATAACTGGGTCACACTAGCTGTATACATGAGACTAAGCAGTAACATTTCACAATAACACAGGACAGGAAGCCTTTCCCAAATAGAAGATATCATTCTTGAGTGGCCCAGCCTCATACCTAGGTCTTGTTCTCTTGTTTCTAGCTCTGAAAACTTCTTGGTTCTCAACGATAATGCCTCGTGTCTATATTAAGCAAGGCTAAGGCTACCCGCAGAAGTTGGAATCATCTTTGAGAGAACGTGGCTCTTGCCAGCTTCCTACTCTACTCCCTTAATTACCTCCAACTGTACTCAATTGACTCCTACATTATTTAGATATGTTTCTGAGACAGAAATTTCATAGGGAATTGAAGTTCTTCAGCAAGAAAGATTTTACCTATTAAAATGTAGTGGAGAATCTCCTTTCCTTTGGGAAAGGCAATATCTATTTATCCAAGTCTCTTGTAAAAGAAACCAATATAGTTAAGTTGAAAAGGAATGGTGTATGTAGGGAAATTAGCTGGGCCTTGAAGGTGGGGAGCAGAGAAAATGTGATCACACTTGAAGTTGGAAGACCAGATTTTAGCCTTAGCTCCACCATTTGCTAACATGTGATCTTGTAATATCACATAACTTCTCTGAAGTTCTGTTTCCTTGTGTGTAAACTGAGAACACTGATAGCCTGACAGGGGTATTGCTGGGCATGAAATCGAGGTATCTGCAAACGCTTTTGTCAGCCACCCTTGTCTTCTCAGGATCATCTGGAACCCTGTGAGGCAGGCAGTGGAGCAGAGCGATGAAGAGCTTGGACTCCAGCTGCCTCCTCCATAATGGGCTCTCCAAACCTCCGTTTTTCAAATGGGTAAGGGAGAACACCAACTCTGCATAAACATGGGCTATTATCTATATAAGCAGAACTTCTTCATGTGAAGATAAGTCACACTTTCCAGTTATGTATATGGCCTATAGCAATATAATATAATATAATACAATATAATAATCATATAATATAATATAACATAACATAACATAATATAGATATAATCTTGGGAATTAAGGGAAGAGTGGCCTGAAGAAAACCTAGACACATAATATTAGAAGGAATCTATCTCCCTTAGATCTCTTGGATACTTCTGTCCTGTTTCTAGTCTTTGACTCACACTGCAGACCTGATTATCATGTTTCTCTTTGGTAATTTACTTGATAATATAATTGTCTGAAAATCACATGTATAATAAATAGAAGTCTGATTTTATGTCTGACAGCTATTATCTGTAGGACCAGCCCCTTGGGCATTCAACCTGTGCAGGGCCTCATGATAAGAAGGGTCCTGCTCTTAGTTTAATGTTCTGCTGTCATCATCTTGAAATTCTCAATAATTTTGAATAAGGGGCTCTGCACTTTCATTTTGCAGTGAGTCCTGCAAATCCTGTCGCTGGCAATGACTTTAAAAATTGAGGGCTTATTAGCCAGCTGCATTCAGCTATGGAGTAACATTTCACAATCAATTATGTGTATACATGAATGGTGTGACTAGCTAATCCCACTGCATATTGAACTCTTAACAAAGGAGCAAGTGAAGCTTGGTCTTTGTACCAGTGTTCAAAGGAAGCTGCATGGAATTCCTGAGGTTTTTCTAAACAGGTGTCTCCCGGTCACTTGGGATTCATCTGTCCAGTTGATATTGATTGGTTTTGGGTCATTTCCTTCCTGGCAATCACATGATATGTTTGCCACCTTTAGAGAAAAATCACTAACCAAGGACCATCACCACAGAACAACTTTCTCTTCCCATATTTATCTACGTGTTACATAAAGTAACTCAAGACTTCCAGTTAAACTGTTAGATAGATACATTGAAGTTAGAAAACAATACAGGTCACTTAAGTATACTTTTCATAATAGTATCATTAATTTTCTCTCTGTATTCTAATTTACTCCATGATCTCAATGTCCTTATCATGAGCATTTAGTTCCCATTTTTCTTTTTAAGGTATAAGGACTGCTAGACAGAAAAGAAGGGGGAAGGGAGGTAACTACAGGGCTGTCGGTGATGGGCTGAGCAGGCAGCAAGGCTGAAACTTACATCACTCCCAGTGGCTTATCAAGATGATTCCTGTAGATACATGCAGAATACTTGGAAACCCTTTAACAAGTAGTTTGGGGCCTAGGTAAAAAAACTATCACTTCTATTTAAAAACTCTTATATGAAAAAGAAGAACCCAGTTACTTCTGTTAATTGATCCTGTGCTAAGGATTAAAAAGTAGGATTGGGAGTGGATGAACTTAAACATTTGATTATACACTCCATTTTTTAAGGACACAAACAGCATTTCTCAGTTTTTGTTCAAGTATCTTTGGCTTAGATATGGTTCTTATGAGAAAATAGTAATAATTCACACTGCAAACACCATTTTTCTATTTATAGACCATCTGTTTTACACAATGTCTTTCATTCATATGATCCCAAATATTTAACAAATAGATTTAAAAAACTGTTGTAAAAACAATTCTAGAGAAGAGAAAGATGCAATGAAATCAGGAAAGTTCCAATCTTAGGCATACATACTCTTAGAAAGAAATGTGAGCTCCTAATAAAGGAAGCTTTCCAGCCTCTACTTAATAGCTCTGAATCTTTCATATTATTCACTCTCAGCTTCAGAATGGAAACATGACCTAGAAAAACTAACTGCTATGCTTTTGCCATCTAAAAGCATTTTAAGTTCCAATAATTTGAAAAATCGTAGCTTTTAAAAATTAATCTTGCTAATATTGGCAAATAAAGCTTATATTAGTCACCTTTGTTGAACTTCATTGTTGTCATGAAGAGTGTAAGCCAGGGGAGCCACAAATGACCCACACTATAAAACTCGCCCCCAGTGTGTAGAAATCCCAGCTTACCTGAATATTGAGCTGCACCTTTTCCATCTCAACACCCAGAAACTTCGACTTGACATCGAAGATGCCCACGTCTTCAGTTGATGTGATATCAAACAGAATATTTTTAAACCTAGTGGAGAAAGGAACACATGTGGATCTGCGAGTATATGCTTAAAGCTGAAACAAATTAATGAAATCCTAAGTTGCTGTTCTTAGTGAATGGTCTACTGGGAAAAACTAAGGAAGTCATCCCAAACCTCCTATCCCCTCCTCAACCCTGCTCACTAAGACTAGGTTTGATAGCTCTTGTTGAATTCTGTATCTCATAGAGCACTGAAGTAGGTGCTTTATTTAAAAAAAATAAAGTGTAAAATATGGCTCTTGCTCTTAAAGAGCATAACGGTATAGTTGGAAATATATGAGATTCACAGAATATGAGAATTATTGACTTATACCGCTGACAGGCCAGTTGAGTATTTTAGACAAGTTTTCTAGAAACTTCCAAGATGAAGAAGCATTTTCTCTGAGTTGGTGTAGTACGGAGAACGTTTGCTAGCATACATGAAATAGAAGCCAAGCCTTGAGGGGAGGCAGGAGTTAGAAAGGAGGAGTGGGGTTGGCTTCCCCCAGACAAAGGACAAGGGAGTGATGAGGTGCGGGGCTCATGGGGCCTTTAAAAATGAAGAACCTAGTGGCGCCTGGAGTGGGGCTCCAGCGCACGCACTGACAGCACCCTGCCGGAGGGGCTCGGACCCGGCGTTGGCACGCAGCCCGTGGCTTTAAAATGAGAAAGGCACTGTTTTTCAATTGTAAATAATCTCATTGATTAAAAACCGAAAGAAGGCCTTTATTCTCTCTGTATGACTCAGTTCTTCTGAAGGGAATGGGGAGGCTGGCAAATCCAGACGCACTGGACAAGCCATGGGAAATAGAACCTCTCGATCAGCACTTCTACAAACCACGACACTAGATGCTCAAGGCCTGATGGGAAGAAGATTAGAGATGACAATACATGTCTTTCCCCCCTGTCATCTGTAATCAGGAGAAAGCCTTGATAGACCGAATGAAGCTCTCTTCAAAGGCCACAGGAAACCAAAGAAATGTGAGTCAGATTTTATGGGGGTGACTAGAGGGTGTTTGAGTTCTGTGCAGATTCCAGGTCCCACTCACTGGTTTGTCTGCAGATCGTCTATTCCCAGCAGGACACCCTTCTCATGCAGCTTTGCTGCCGAGTACTTCACTGGTTTCGCTCTCCTCATCCCCTTGGGTTCTCCTTTTCCTTCTAGTTTAATTGATCTCCGAGAATTCCTAGCAAAATAAGAAGAAACCGTCTGTTGTCATGATGGCAAATCAGATGTTTCTGGTAGTGCGAAAACCAGGTCCGGGGTGCATCCCACTGTTCAAGCCTGGCCCCCACAGCATCGGACGTGCAACTTTCTATCTTGTGGCAGTAGATGACAATTTTCCCCATGCAGTAAAACCTCACTATGAACTGCTTAAGGGAATGCTATTTTCAAAGTGACTAAGGTGTGAATTACCGATTTTTTTTTTCATAAAACTAGTACTCTATTTTCTCAGGCATATTGAACTAAGTGGCTATATTAAGTCATTTTGCAAGCCAACTTTACAGCAATAACATAAGCTGCACACTGCTAAGTAAAGGTGTCACTAGAACTGCTTTAATTTGTTTAACAAATACAATGTAGCTAGCACTGTTCCAAGTGCTTTATAAATATTGCCTCACATTTACAAAGTAAACATTTCCACAGTGCTTTGAAATATATAAAATTCCTTTCTTATGTGTTATTTCATTTGGGTCTCATACAGTACTTGTGAGTCTGGTACTCCTAATCCCACCTTGAAGATGAGAATAGAGAAGGTTCCAGAGAAGTCACTGGACTGGTTCAAGATCACACAATGTGAGAGAGAATCAGAACTCAATCCAGCTCACCTGACTTCAAGGCCTGTAAAATGCCTTCAAGTAGTTGCAGTAAATATGTAAAGAAAACCCTTAACAACTTTATTTCTAGGAATGTCAGCTTGACCAACGTTTTCCTCCCAGGAATAGAGTATAAGTAATTTACAGGCCACAAGCAAATGAACTGAAATTTAGAATGAGTGTGGTTCAAACAGATGAGGCTTAAATTTGGTATTTTCACTTCATCAAATCTTGTAAGATTAATGCAATTGATTTTTCCATACAGCACCATTTCCTACTGTCAATTTGACTACAGTGATTACAAAAAAATATATTACATATTTAAATGGGTAATTAAAACTTTATTAGTATTGACCTTAGTCGTGATAAGAATAATTATGAGCAAGTCATACTCATTAACAGTGGTTTTATCATATATTAAAAATCTATAATATGTATGCTAATGGATAACAGAGAACTGCCAAAATTTGTCTTTTATGTCGATAATGATTTTTTAAAACCACTAAGCAATTTAAAGTCATTAAACTGCTCTGTGCAATTAGTAAACATCTGGAATTATCAGACATTATCAAGAACATAAAATACTCTTTATTGTAAACATTCCAAAAACAAGAGTAATTTTTCTTCTATAGTGCTTAAAAGACACCTTTCACTGAAAAAGACAAAAGGATAATGAAAGTTTTCCCTCCAGTGTTAAAGCTACTTGCTTAAGATACAACAGAGAAAGCTACTTTAATTTCAGGTGTGAAATTATGCTGATGGGGGATTAAAAAGTTTCTAAATTCACTGCTGACTTCTTAGGTCACAGTGGTAAATTCTAAAACTAAGGTTCTAGTTTTTGGCTATAAAATAAAAAGTTTGCTTCTAAATCCTATCCAACAACTCAGGATTGTAAAAGAATCGACACTCCCTATAAATCACGACATTACAAATGAATTGAATATGCGATTTTAACTTACTTTCTTTTTAAGTTGTCCAGACAAGTCTTTATGTAGGTGTCGTAATAATGAATCTGCTCTTCGTAGAATGTTGCCTTCTCGTTCAGTGCTTTCAAGGTCTGCCGAAGTTTTGCCAACTCGGCTTTTCGAAGCTTACGATAGACTCTTTGATTTCGAATATCCTAAAACGACAAGTAAAGGCTATGATATGAGATTTCAGCAGAAGTTTGCTTTACAATCTTGCCCATTTGGGACAAGACGACCCTCAAGTATTAAATCACTATCTGTGACTGTTACCTTGTAGTTTATCTCAGTCACCTTATTTTAATCCCTCTCACATTCCCTTTTCCCTTCGTAACTAGCAAGTGTCTATATATTGCTTCAAGAGAGTTGCTAAGGTTTATTTTTTTCTTGATAGAAAAGCAAAAAAGCAATTTTAGAATAACCATACAATTAATTTAAGGAAAAATAGTGTTTTAAAAGGGGCACAAGGAAGACCTGAGGAGACAAGAAATTTCTTCAGCATACTTTGAAGCATGCCACTTCGAAGAACATGCTGAGAAGGTTTACATTTAATCACTGCATTCAATTTAGAAATAAGTAAAAAATCAATACATGTTTAAATCCGGAAATTCTCAAGGTTTGCAAAAACAACAAACAAGCTCTCAAGACTGACTGAAAACAATGAACATTGATAACTATATGACTAATACTTGGATTTAAATAGAGTTCCTAGAACATAAAGTTATTAAAGCTGCTTACAGCTTACAAAACTATGCTACATTTAAAACTTACATATATTTATTTTTGTAATTCTAGTTGGTAAATTATGAAAATGTTTCATTTAAGAAAATGGTGCCTGTTTAATATTATTTGTCCATCGTGGACAAATTAGTAACATTCCCCATGGAATTCAAATACAGACAGACAGACAAACATACCCTTGTTAAGTAAAAATTACCTAAATAGAATCTTTTGGTGAATGCCCTCATCATACCTTTTTTCTTTTTTAAGTCAAAAGCATTGACTTCTCCAGTACATAGTGCCAAAGAGAAATATTTTCCACCCCAGAGCTATAGAAAAAGATGTGTCACTCAGGCTAGGTGGAATAAGCCTAATGCCAGAACTGACCATGACTTTCCATAGATGCATGAAGCTGAGTGCATTTCCCTCGCAGAAGGTAAAAAATTAAATTTTTTTCTGATCACTCAACTGCCCTTAACCTCCAGGTCGATTTTCATTGGTGTGTTTGGATTAAAAAAATGAAACGTCCTTTGAACCCAAATATCCTTTGAAACCAAATTTCCTTATCCTTGGCAAACAGATCTCAGCCAGTTCCTGTGATGTTTCCTTGCACTAATTTGAGATCCTTTTCTCAGGAAGTTTCTCAACTGGAAAAATGTGGGACGAGAAAACAGAAACTAACCTTTAAGTCAGAATAGTATTTAGGCTAAACTACTTAGAGGCAAATTTTCAGTGACATAGACACCATCTCAGTGTCAGGTCCTAAGGACAAATGGGCAAAACCCTAATGGTTAACTTAAGAAAAACTCTCCTGAAAGTGTCATTTTTAAAACCAATAGGTATTGCTTAAAGATATAGACAAAACCTGTCTATTACATTTCCTGATCATTTTTTTTCCAGTGTGTATCAACTTTCCTAATGATTTGGGGGAGTTGTGATTATTCTCTAGTAAAAGTCATCAACTGCTTTGAAAACTTAAAAAATCTGTCATATTGACCATTGTGTATACAACAAGGAATCCCTCTTGTCACCTCACTGATTGCCCAGCATGTGACCAATGATTAACAAACATCTGCTAAGTAAAGAAAGAATACTATTTCCAAAAACCTTGGCAATTTCATTGAGAATGTCTTGGTATTTATTTTTGGATGACACGAGTCCCATCTGTTCCAATGTCCGAAGATTCCTCTGGATTTTCCTCTTTTCTGCTCAAGGGGAAGCTGTGCATCTTCAACCATTTGCTCTACTTCTTCTGGAGTCTTGGAATCTTTAATCGCACGGCTCACCATATCTGTGGCATGATCTGTTTCCTGAAAAGGGAATATCAAGATGTTGCTTTTTCTCTGATCCCCTATCTCACAGCTTTAGAACTTGCACAAGGTGAGTTAATGTCAAAATGAAAGAAGTCCTCAATCCAAAGTCCAAAGACCAGAATGCATTCTTCATGGGTTTTGAAATGGGTCTTTGAGAAGGAATTCATATTTTTGAGAAAGATAGCAGTGGTGGCAGGCCTAATTTGGACAAAATTCTAATAGTGACTTAACAGCTAAGGTAACAAATCACTTTAGTAATGGACATATAGTATAATGGATAACATATATTTTGTAATTCCCTGGATGAAAGGATTTCAATTCCTGGATAGTCCCATTGAGGAAACTAACACTAGATTATCCATTAAAACCTGGCCTTGAGAACCTGCTGAACTCTTACATATCAGCTATATTTATAGAGATTCATAAGCCAAGAAGGCAGTCAGAGACCTTTGTTCTGATAAGGGAACCATTTCCAAAGTACTATCTTTAAAACACCTCAGTTTCTTTGAACCAAAGGGAATAAGAGCATCCTAGCACACAGTAAGTTCCCAAATAAATGATGAGTAAATCAATGAATAAATTTGGCTAATTTGTAAAAACAAACAAACAAACAAAAACAATAAAAAGAGACTGATGCTATTTCTATTTCATTATACTAACAATTGATGGACAAATAAAGTCTAAGGATATGAATGTTATCAGACACATGTTGGACAGGTCAACATTGTAGTCACGGGAACAGTTTACCAGGTTAGCAGTAAAGAACGACAGTAGCAGCAGTAACCAACGTTACTGAGCATTTAATATGTGCCAGATATTATTCTGCCCTCTTAACATATTTTAGCTCATTTATTCCTGTCCATAAACTGAATACTACTATTATTATTATTATTCTCATTTTACAGTTGAGGAAGTTGAGGCATAGAAATATTTCTAAGTGCCCATCGTTTCCCAACTAGGATATTCAGAGCTATACTTAATCTCAGAAGTCTGTGTTCTTAGAGACTATGCTACATTTGGGGAAAAACGAAATACCAATAAGAACCAAAATTCTCATATAAAATTAGTAGGATAGTCTACTCATATTGCTTTTAAAAAAATGTTCACACATCAACAAACAATAGGTAACTTAGTTTTATTTTATATTTTTTTTAAATTAAAAACTGTGACAGAATTATTTCTTGGCAACCAATTAAACTAAGAATGATTCAGGAATATTATGTGTAGCTCTGCTCAGAAGTAACTAACTAGATAATTTTGTTAACTTTTGTTTAGGAAGTGGCAATTATTGATACTAAAGCAATAATAATGAAATTAATTCAAAACTAGACAATGATGTACTTAAAAGATGTTGATAAAAAATTTAATGCAACATTGTTTTGAAATTTTACTTATACCACGATAATGGAGCTCTGACCCAACAGACTCAAGACATTCGCTTTGAAGCATTTAGAAAACATTTTTAATATGAGACACTTTCGTTTCTTCAAGTTAGGAAATACATAAAATATGAAAGATATTTTTCTACATCCTGTAGACCAGACCTACCTCTTAACAGACTTATCTGCCCATCCACTGACTGATAAAGTTTATGATGAATATTCAGAGGCTTTGAAAGACCCAGAACTATCTTCCTAGTATAGGACAAAATTATATTCAGCATAAATTTGGTACTGTGTTTTCTATTTAATTTCCATTGATACACTCTATGGATTTTACATATATAGTTGAACTCTTTGGCCAGAGTAATAGATAAAATTCCTTACTTCCAAACCATGTCAGATATAGTTTCTCTGAGGTAACAGTAAACATTTGGCATGAAGATTAATAAAGGTTATCACATATGTTAATATATAATAATATATCTGTGGAACTTACTTTACATTCAAAGATGAATTACCTGTTGTGTAGTTGCTGGTGTCTCTAAGATTTCTGTCAATGTGCTCCCTGGCTGGTTCCGGATTACATCGATTATCAGCTTTTTGGTCCTTACAAAATAGAGAAAGAAGAGAAAGACTTTCAGACAGCGGTACTGATGTATGAAAATCCTCTTCTGTTGACTGAGTGCACAAACACATACAAAAATGAAGCTTCAAAGATAACCCCTTGAAATAAAACAGTCTTGCAGAAATTCACCACATCTGCACTAAGGCTCCCCCAAATTTGTGAATGCTTGATAATCAAAGTCTAGCTCCTATGTACATGATGTAGTACTCTCAGTACAGCATGGCATAAGGTTCCTTTTCTAAATGCTTTTTCTTCTTTTTAGACTGAGACTACTTTTGGAGGAGCAGGAGGGACAAGTGCTGATTTGCCCGTTGCTCTAGAGGGTGCAAGAATGATATCTAATTTCCCCTTTTCCTGACTTTAATAACATTTAAACTTCTGAGCCTGTTTAATAACATCTTAAGACTTAGGAGAAAGACCAACGGATAGCCTTCCTGCTCTGGGAAACAGTTGGAAGGCCAGCCCGAGCAGAACTCCTGCATAGGCTGTGGAGGCTTTGGCTGTTGGCCAACACAGCAGCTAGGAGGATGAGTGTTTAAGAACCTCGGATCTGGTGAAGAAACAAACAGATTGGCGTGGATCCTTGTCTTCCAGGTGGTAGAGAGCAGAAGAGCTTTTCTGTAGAAAGTTAGGAGCTGGAAAACCCCTCTAAAAATGCTAAAACTATGTATTTTCCATGTGTTCTTTATGGTAACCAGCCAGCTCTTCCTAAAGGCAAACGGTCAAGTTTGCTCACTTTTATGTAATATGGGACAGTATTACTGGATATAGCTTTCCTTCCAAAAAAAGGAAACAAACAGAAGTTGCCTTAAGTTATAAACATGTCTTTCATTGTCTTATGTTTCATTTTTATTGCCGTTCTGTTGTTGCATTTAACCTCTGTTCCTTCAAAGGCATTACGCGGTATCACTGGATGATGAATTTCTTCCTCAACTACAACAGGAAATGTTCACACAGCATGAAAATTGGAAAATGCTAAACAAAACAGTATTAAGTTTGGAGGCATAGGGCAACTGCTCCCAAATGACAGAGTAAACCCTTAGTTAATTCCAAAACTGTTATTAAAAAAAAAAAAAAAGGATAACTCCAATAAGACATCTGTAAACATTATTTTTCTCACTTCTTACTTATTGCAAGTCTGTATGAAAAGAATGATCACAACCATTTCCTATGACCCACGACCCTTCACTGCTGGGGATTTATGGACTGTCAGGGAGTGCACAGATAAACACTCTGCCAAGAGTCAAAGGTGGCACCCAGCTAATTATAGCCACGTGGGACATGGCACTGTTCCTAAGGCAGCTCAGAGAGCCAAGTGTCGTTCCCTCCCCACGCGACCCCTTCCTCCAATCATCATTATAAATATATTAAACAGGAACACTGAGTTAAAAATAAAAGCTTGGGATGATTTAAAAAATGTAAACACAGTGACTGTCTCTTGTTTGAAATAATATTCTAGGAACTACTTATGATATATGCTTCCAAGAAACTCCCAGCTCATCTCTCTTTAGAGAAGCTATCTGATGACCAAAATGACTGGGGTTACTAAAGTGTGCCCTGACAGAGACAAAGGAGGTTTATTTGCTCAAGAATTGCTGAAGCATCAACTGCCCATACAGCCTCTTTCCTTGGAATTTTGCTTTATGCCAGGCCTGTGGAATCCACTGCCAAAGTTCTACCCCAGATGTCCCACGTATAAGTCATATCCAGTTTCATGACAAGGAGGTCACCACCGCGCCTGCAGTGTGCCCAGTGGTTAAGAACATTGGGATCAGATAGAGCTGAGGTCAAATTGGGGCTGCTGCTGCTTACTAGTTGTGCAGATCTGTATAAATTAAATAATCCCTATCGGTTTTTTTCCCCCTTATTTACGTAATGGGAATCTCTCTGACGGCTGATGCAAAGATTGAATGAAAAGATGTATGCAAAGCCTTCTGCTAGAGTCTGATATGTGGTAAACACTCACACGGTCACTAAAGCTGTGCTGCCCAAAGGTGGCATTTGAGCACTTGAACCACGGCTAGTCCAAACTGAAGATGTGCTGTTAAGCATGAAACACACACTGCATTTTGAAGGCTTAGTATGAAAAAAATGTACAATTGTCTCATTAACAGTGTTTTACACGAATTACATATGGAAATAACATTTATGGCTATATTGACTTAAATAAAATATAATTACTTTCACCTCTTTTATGAAAGTGTGGCTTCTGGAAAATTTAAAATTACTTGTGTGGCTTATATCCAATTTCTTTGGCAAGTGCAGAATTGGAACATTCCATTCTTAAAAGGGAAGCTCACTCTGAGAGGCCTGCCTTCCAGTGATGTCCACTCACTGGACCTAACTAGTCATAGGACTTCAGCACTAGGGGGACCCTGTGGGGAACAGTCTAACCTCTGATTTTACAAATGAGGCAATGAAGACCTAAGAGGTTCAATGGTTACATAAAGATCACACTCTATTTTCTAGAGTTGCAGAAAACAAATTGGATTCCCTTTCCACATCACCAGCCTTCATACACCTGCAGAGAGATGCCAGAACCATGTCTTCATCCTATCTTCTACCACCTTTCTTTCTTCCAAGTGAAACCCCTCAGTTCCCTAAGCTTCTCCACAATTAGATTTAAAGAGAGTTCATAGTCCTGCTCACATTTCAGTTTGTCAATGATCTTAAGACATGTTCCCTTCCCCTAGCCCAACACAAACACAATATTCTAGATATGGTCTGACTAGTACAAATCAACTGCTTAGAGTATTGGCCCCATGACTGTTCAAACAATATGTAAGACAGGCTGATAAAACCGAGGACTCTGTGCCCTATCTGAATGTTGACCTATCTAACTCTGAGGAAGAATTAAGGAAAAAAATACATCTGCTTATTCATCATAGCTGTGCTCGAACCCCACTGTTGGTAAATGAGACCACATGGTGTTTGTCAACTAGTGTGGCTCCTTAGGTTTGACTACTCATATGGCACCTTTTATTATACTTGAACCAGTAGCATTCCTGAACCTCCCCCTCTGTCATTGTCCTACAAGCTTGAAAGAAATTTAGTGTTGGTGGCAGTTAAGGGACATTACCAATTGTTTAAAATTCTAATAACACGATTATACATATTTATCACCCTACCTCAAACATCACCTTAGCCATTTAGTTCTCATGTCAGTTTGGACCAAAAGCAAGGAAATCTCTCAGTTGGGATGATGGATGCCTAAACTGAATCATGTGATAGGAAAAAAATTCTTAAGAGATGACAACTTAAGCACTTAGGCAGCTAAGTATGATTAAAAACCACAAATATTGCCTTTTATTTAAACACACATACTTTTGTAGAAAAACAAGCTTAATAAAAGCCATAAGGCTCACATATTTTACATTGACTCATAAGTTATAATGAGATTTACAATTGTGAAGTTCTAATTTATAAGATGTTAATGCATGGATTCATTTGCGTGTCATAGCCTTTCCTTCTCCCTCTCCCTCTCCCCACTTGTCCATTTGATCGGACATGAAAACTGATGGTTAGGTGACTTGGTCTGAGTCCTACGGCTAATTAGTGAAAGTAAAGGGCTCTGCCAATAGCAGGATTTTGAAGTGTGCCCAAAGGAAGGTCTTCTAGAAGCCAGAAGTCTATGAAAGCAGTGAATGATCAGATAATGAACCAATAGCCTTTTTTTGTATCAATGGAAAAGTTGATCCTACAATTTACATGGAGTTGCAAGTCACCCCCAAAAGCCGAAACAATCTAAGGGGAAAAAAGTTGAATGACTCACACTTCCCAATTCAAAATTTACTAGAAAACCACAGTGATCATCATAATGTGGTACTAGCATAAGAATAGACATCTAGACCAATGGAATAGAATATAGAGTCTAGAAAGCCACACTTGTATGTCAATGGCTTTAGACAAGGGTGCCTATACCATTCAATGGAGAAAAGACAGTCTCTTTAAGAAATGATGGTGGATTAACTCAGTATCTATATGCAAAAGAGGATGAAATTGGACCCTTACCCTACACCATACATAAAAATTAGCTCAAAAGGGATCATAGACCTAAATGTAAAAGCTAAAATTATAGAACTCTTAGAAGAAGACATAGGAGTAAATCTTTATGATGTTTATTGGCAATGAATTCTTATGATACCAAAAGCATAAACAACAACCGAAAATAATGCAAACTGGACTTCATTAGGTTAAAAAACTTTTGTGCAGAAAAGGATATTGCCAAGAGCATACAAAGACAACCAAGAGAATGGGGTAAAGATTATCTGGTAGGGGTTTATTATCCAGAATATATAAAGAACTCTTACAACACTGCAACAAAAGATAAACAATCCAGTTTAAAAAAATGGGCCAACAGCTTGAATAGACATTTCTATAAGGAAGATATACAAATGGCTGACAGGCACATATTAATCATTAGGGAAATACAAATCAAAACCACAAAGAGATATTATGCTTTATACCCACTAGGATACTGGTGAATATGTGGAAAAATTGAAACTCTCATACTTTGTGGGAGAATATAAAATGGCTCAGCCACTGTGGAAAAAAGTTTGGCAGTTCCTCAAAAAAGCTAAACATAGAATTATCATAAGACCCAGCAATTCACTCCTAGGTATATACCCCAAAGAAAATAGGTGGTCATATAAACTTGCACACAAATGTTCATAGCAGTTACTATACACAATAGTCAAAATATAGAAACAACCCAAATGTCCATGATAAATGTGGTATATCCATATAATGGAATATTATTCAACCAAATATATTATGCTGAGTAAAAGAAGCCAGACACAATAGGCCACATATTGTATATAAAATTCCATTTACATGAAATTTCCAGAATGGGCAAATTCAGAGACAGAAAGCAGATTCATGGCTACCAAAGACTGGGGTTACAGGGACTGGAAAGATGCCCCAAGGGCCTCGGGGAGTGAATGCTTAATGGATATAGGATTTACTTTTGGGATGGTGAACGTGTTCTTGAACTAGATAATACTGATGGTTGCACAACATTCTGAATGCACGAAATGCCACTGAACTGTACACTTTAAAGTGCTAAAATGATAAATTTTATGTTATGTGTATTTTACCATAATAAAAAAATAAAAACAAAACCACTGATTGGCTCTACTTAGTACAGAGATTAAAGGGGTAACTATTTGTTTCCAAGGCACTGTGGGAAGCTGGGAGAGAGCCATATGAGGGCTAGGGCAGGTAGGACAAAGCTCAGGTTTCTCTGGCTAAGACATCACTGGCCAACACACCTGCCTTTTATAGCTTGGCTTTTAAAATGTGAATTTCAAAAAAAAAAAAAAAAAAAATTCTCAGAACCATGGAGACTTACATTCAGAAATAAGCATAAACATACATGCTATTCTGATTTAATATTTTAGACTACCCAAGTTGTGATTTCCATTCATTAATGCAGACATTTGAGTTGACCACATTTAGAAAATGATGTTCAAATAACAGACAAAAGTAATTATGAAAACATGTCTTCCCATTATTTCCAAGGACAAAGCTCATGAGAGCATAGGATCCTTGACCTAATTTAATTTGCATGGAGGAATCACACGATCTGTATTTCCAGTTACCTTTATCATTGGCACTTGCTCAGAGGAACCCAGGCAATAGACTGCGCGGTTTTCTTTCTTTGCTCTGTTGCCCTACCCTGTGTTCTCACTCCCCAATTTCAATCTGACTCGGTAATCAGCAGTCTAAAAGAACTGCCCTCAATTTATGAGGCCAAGGGTGTGTACAAGTCCTGCATTTTCTTCTGCCCTGCAGTGGGGCTGTGCTCTCAAGCATCAGGCTTCAGACCCCAGGAAATCAGGATCTGTTACTGGCTTGCTCATCACTGTCTCCCTAGCATCAAGCCCCGTGAGGTGGACGCAAAGTAGGTACTCAGGTATTTGCTACTTGAACAAATGGCGCTTTCGATGATCTGAGGACAAAAATAAACAAGCCTAATGGAAACACCGCATATCTTAACACAGCATACCGAGTGAGCTTTCTTAGGCCATTTTCGTGGGTGTCTGAATATCTGAAACAAAAAATCAACTGGAAATGAGTACTGTCTGGAGCACGTCAGTGGCAGAACTGAAAGCTCTTGTCACAAATGAAAATAATCTCGGAACTCAAGGCATGTAGCTTGGAAGTGATCTGTGAAGTATTATTTATACACACACTTAATCCCTTTTATCTCTATTTCCCACTTCCATTCTCCATCTCATCTCAATATACAAGTGCTCTAATGTGCTAACATGCATCCTTTTGTTCATGTAAGTTCTTAAAAACTGTGTTTGTTCGGTGAGCAAGTGTTTAGTTTATGGTGTTTTAATTTATGGTGTTATCATGGATCTTATTCTTTTCTTTACTCTATGTGTAAAAAATTGGTGTGGAATATCCAAGACGCCTTGATGGAAAAAATACCCTATTAACAAAAATGTGAATGTTTCATTTGAAATCTTTGGGGCAGGAAGTAGAGTCTAAATAAAGTCAAAGCTGGTAAACATATCCAGATTAGTTTAATAGGAAGGAAGGCTAATAAATCAGACAATAGCATTATGCATGTGCCTTTTACATTACCATTTTATATCACAAATTAAATTTGATTCAAGGTATTTCCTCACTAGTCTTTTGACCACTCTGAAACAGATATTTCTCTTGAGTTAGCTATGGACTTTCACAGGCTGAGTTAATCATTTCTTAAAGGAAAGGAATCACATGACAACATAGAAAACAAAAAAAGAAGACAGGCTTTAAAAACTATTATAATATTTAGTTCCCTCTTAAATTATAAAGTCTATTATCCTTTGTTTGGTTAGATGTTTGATGCATAAACATACTGTATTTCCATATTTAGACACTCTAACATGAATTATTTGGGGATTTAGTCTTATTTGAATTTGCCCAATTTAAGATGAATAATCGGAGACATGTGCCCGTTAGGCCCCAAACTTACTTTATCATGAGCCTTTGGCTGTCTTTAGTTTCACCATCTCCTAGGTCGTACTTGCTCGTCAGGGAAAGGGAAATCTCAATCTTTGAGAGCTGACTTAGTGTATTTGCCTTGTTAGGGTCATTGGGATCGATGGCTCCTTCTCCTGTGAAACAAACAAACATTGTTACACAGTGTAAATATATAAATATATATACACACATATATGCCTTACTGTTAAAATGTACAGCTGAAACTTATTCAATTTTGTTAACCAATGTCATCATAAAAAAAAAAAGTCTCAGTACTTGGATGGGAGATCATGGTCTTTATTAAAAAAAAAAACACATTCCAATATATTTAAAGTGGCTCTTAGAATCCTTGATTTAAACATTAAAATAATGAGATATAGATATTCAAAATAAGAAAAAATTACTAAAAAAAAAGAACTATTGAAATCCTTAGAGAACAGAGCAAGAAATTTAGTTCTTTTCTTTATAACATAGGTTGACAAATCCTTTTTTGATATATTTATAACTTACCTTCAAGAATATCAAATTGTTTTTACAATCTAGGATACTACAAATTACAGAATCTTAAATGTAGGAAGTAGCTAGTGTACTTATTATCCTTTAAATAAACTTAGGTATCAAATTCCAAAAACATTTGGATGTAGGATAGGAAAACCAACCAACCAACCAACCTACTAAATACAAGCCAGAGGGTAAGTAGAAAGTATAAGCTCTTACCAAGAAAAGATTCAACATTAGGTACTTCTCCCAGCAAGTCCAACAGTTCATTCAGTAAGTCATGTTTTTCAGGTGCAATTGCCTCTCTGTGTTCCAGCAGGAGCTTTTTATAGAAAGCGATACACAATGATAAAAAGTAAAATCACTATTGTTTCCATATTTACATAGTTCCCTTTCTAGTTTTTCATAGTTTTCTTCTGATATTGTTTGAATCTTAAATATGTGTCTGACATTTATTAAAATTAGAACCACAGAGAGATACAGTTTTTATTTCATCTTAGAGGGAAGTGCCTACTCTTCACATAGAAATTGCAGCTTTTTGAAAGTTGCTCATAAACCCTCTTTCAGCAATACTTTGCAAGATCTGCTGAGGTGCAGCTTTCCTCCTAACTCCTATGCTCCACTCCACCTTTATATAAAAAAAAGTCAAAGTTGGGGGAAAGAGTCAAAAAACAGTGAGAAGTCTCTTGGTTAACACTGGTAGCCAACTGGAAGAGCATTTCCATATCTCTTCAGAGAAAAATTCGCAGTAATCAAATACTATAGCTATTTTAAAAAATCACCTTATTAGTTATTTTAATCTGGCACTAAAGGTCTTTGATGAGTAGGAATGGCAGAAATGCCTGTAAGGTTCCTTGGCCTGAGACCTAGATGTACCAGTAGGTTCCTCCTTTCACCATCCCCAAAAAGGATCGAAGAGGAAACATTCTCAACTGTGGAGGAGAAGCAGCATTGCTGGGGAAAACCATGACGGAAAACACATCTGCTTTTGTTTGCATTTAGAATCAAAACAATGTTTCCAAAGTATGGTACTCCTAGTGATATGAAATATAATTTTATACAATTTATAATTGTTTTGAGTAACTCACAAAACTCTGAATCCTGACGATACGATTATTCTTTTTCACTTTCAATCTATTTTTTCCGAAAGCTTTATTTAGATATAATTAACATACCATCAAATCCACTCATGTAAAATGTACGATGTGATGATTTTTAGTATATTTGAAGAATAGTGCAACCATTGCCACTAATGAATTTCAGAGTATTTTTATCACTCTAAACGAAACTGTACTCATTAGCAGTTACTTTCCATTACCTCTCCCCCTTAGGCCCTGAAAACAATTTATTTACTTTCTGTCTCTGTAGATTTAGCTGTTCTAGACCTTCATATGAATGGAATGATACAATCTATGGCCTTCTGTACTGGCTCCTTTCACTGAGAAGAATGATTTCAAGCTTCATCCATGTT
This sequence comes from Eonycteris spelaea, assembly GCA_003508835.1. Classification (NCBI taxonomy): domain Eukaryota; kingdom Metazoa; phylum Chordata; class Mammalia; order Chiroptera; family Pteropodidae; genus Eonycteris; species Eonycteris spelaea. The sequence goes on along the minus strand of PUFA01000011.1, from coordinate 19,134,216 downwards.
GTCGCATGAATCAGTACTTCATTCCTCTTTATTGCTGAATAGTATTCCATTATATGGAGATGTCACTTCATTCATTCATCTGTTGGTGGTCATTTGTTTCCACTATTTGGCTATTATGATGCCATGAACATTCATGTACAACTTCTTGTATGAACATATGTTTTCATTTTTTCCTGAGTGCATACTTTGGAGTGGAATTGCTGCATCATGTAGCAATTCCATGTTTAACATTTAGGAATTGCCAAACCGATTTCCAAAGTGGCTACACAATTTTACATTTCTCCTAGCACTGTATGAGGGTTTCAATTATTCTACATCCTTGCTAACATTTGTCATTACCTGACTTTGATTCTAGCCATCACAGTGGGTGTGTAGTTGATATCCTCACTGGGATTTTGATTTGCATCCTCTGATGACTAACAATGATGAAGAGTATCTTTTTATGTATTTACTAGCCATTTGTACAGGCATAATTTGGAGATATTTTGGTTCAGTTCCAGACCACCCCAATAAAAAGCACTGCAATAAAATGAGTCATGTTCTTTTGCTGGTGGAGGGCCTTACCTTTAATTTGTAAAAAATGCAACATCTGTGAAGTGCAATAAAGCAAAGTAAAATAGTACAAGGTTTCCTTGGAGAAAAGTCTATTCTGATCATTTGTCCATTGAACATTTCTATTTTTAATTGTAGTAAAATCTACATAAAATCTATCATCTTAACTATTTTTTAGCATACAGTTTAGTAGTTAAGTATATTCCCATTGTACAATCAATCTCCATAACTCATCTTTCAAAACTGAAACTCTATATACATTAAATGACAACTTCCTATTCTACCATTTTACTTTTCTCTGAATTTGACTATTGTGTACCTTATGTAACTGGAATCATACAGAATTTGTCCTTTTGTGACTGGCTTATTTTATTTAGCATAATGTCCTCAAGGTTCATTCATGTTGTAGTATGTGTCAGAATTTCTTACCTATTCAAGGCCGAATAATATTCCATTGTATGTAGATACCACATTTTGTTTATCCATTCACCATTGATAGACACTTGAGTTGCTTCTACCTTTTGGCTACTGTATAATGCTGCTATGAACACAGGTGTTCAAACATCTCTTCAACTCTGTTTTCAGTTCTATTGAGTATATACCCAGAAATGGAATTGCTAGATCATATGGTAATTGTATTTTTAATTTTTTGAAGAATTACCATACTATTTCCCACAGTAGCTATACAATTTTACATTCCCACCAATAGTGTAAAAGGATTCCAATTTCTCCACATCTTTTCCAACACTAATTTTCTATTTTTTTGATAATAGACATCATAATGGGCATGAGGTGGTATCTCACTGTGGTTATTTCCCACCGTCACCCCTGCCCACCCCGCCAAATCAAATGGTAGATTTATTGGCTGTTTCTGTTAATATAATAAGGCCAAATCATTGTGATTTTGCTTTTGCTTTTCCTAGTCATTGAGCATCTTTTCATGTGCTCATTAGACATTTGTATATCTTCTTTGGAGAAACTTTTATTCATGCCCTTAGTTCATTTTTTAAATCAGGTTGTTGTTTGTTTGCTGAGTTGTAGGGATTTTAAATATGTATTCTGGATATTAATTACTTATATATAAATTTACTCTTTTTACAGTGCAAAATTTTTATATTTAGAATGAGCTAGATGGACTCAGTTTAGATGATCCCAATTTTATTTGCAACGTCCAAAGCATTGTCGTCGGGAGCCAGCCAAACATATGCCTTATTCTCTCCATCAGGCCTGATTAGAGTGTGACTTTGGCCACATCAATGTCATAGAGCTTCTTCACAGCCTATCTCACCTGGTGCTTGTTGGCCTTGACATCCACAATGGACATGAGTGTATTGTTGTCTTCTGTCTTCTTCATGGCTGACCCCAGTAATCAGGGGGTACTTGACGATGGCATAATGGTCAAGCTTATTTCTCCAGGGGGTGCTCTTTTGAGAATATTTGGGCTGCCTTCTGAGCTGCAGAGTCTTGGGCCATTGGAAGGTGGGTGACATGCATCTCTTCTTCTTTTTTATGGCTGTGGACCCCTTTCAGCACTGCTGTCTTTGCTTTCAAAGCCTTTGCTTTGGCTTCGGCTTTAGGAGGGGCAGGGGCTTCCTTCTTCGCCTTTGGCACCATGTTTGTGAACAAAAGTACTTATCATATATATTATTTGCAAATATTTCTCCATTCTGTAGGCTGCCTTTTCACTCTATTGATCATGTTCTTTCATGTACAGTTGTCCATTTTTAAACTGGATTATTTGTCTTGTTGAGTTGTAAGTTTTCTTTGTATATTCTGTCTACAAGTCCTTTATCAGATATATTATTTGCAATTATTTTCTCACATTCCCTTGGTTATATTTTCAGTTTCTTGACAACACTGTTTATACCACAAAAGTTTTTAATTTTGATGAGGTCCAATTTATCTATTTTTTTTTCTTTTGTTGCTTGTGCCTTTGGTCATAGCTAAGAAACCACTGTGTAGTCCAAGGTGACAAAGATCTACTACATTTTCTTCTAAGAGTTTTATACTTTTAGTCCTTACATTTAGATTTCTGATCCATTTTGAATTCATTTTTGTGTAGGTTTGAAGGAAGGGGTCCAACTTCATTTTCGGCATGGGGATTTCCAGTTGCCCCAGCACCATTTGTTGAAAAGACTATTGTTTTCCCAATCAACAGTTTTAGCCCCTTGTTGAAAAAGAATTGACCATAACTTTGAAAGTTTATTTCTAGATTCTCAGTTCCATCCCTATGATTGGTATGTCTATCCTTACGCCAGTACCACACTGCCTTGGTTACTTCCTTTTCCATTCTCTTTTAGTCTTTAAGATTAGTGGAGAGGGTATCTGTCCAATGTTGAATTTTCCTTAAGATTCCCTGAGACACATAAGTGGGTTTTAAGAAAGAGAGAGAGGCCTCAAGATGCTTAGCTTCAAGGAAGCAACTATTCAGTTTCCATCATATTTATTTACTTTTAACGTTTCTATTTATTGCAAGGCATGTTCGTTTTTCCACTATAGTTAAGAGCTATTTTGTTTTAAAGCAAAGATATATACTTTTTTTTTTTTTAAAGGAGAGTTCATTTAAAGAAAGACACACAAATAAGAGAGGTGATATAAAGGACATAATGATATCTGGAAGGGTCATACACAGGATAATTTGGGGACGGGGAGAAGGTAATCAGAGATAATAAAATAAGCAAGATAGATAAATTTATGTTCCTGTCCTCTGCAGAAATAAGACAGCTAATCTGGCTGCTGTCTCTAGAAAGGGATAGCCAGCTTCTCCTCTTTATTCTTATAATTACAGAACATTAAACTGTCTGAAAATGTCTTATTAAAGAGCTTATTTTAAGGTTCCACATATTCCTTAGAGAACAAGGGCCAAGCATGTGGCCATGGGCTTGGCACGTCGTGCTGTCATGCTTCTGTCTGCATGGACACCTCCACACTTGAGACAGACAGTAAACAGGATAGTCTTCCTCTGCAATTATATTACTCCCACGTTATTACATCTGCTTCCAACCTAACACATGAAGGAATTCCAAATCACTCAGGCTACGTTTCCCAGGATTGGATTCTGTTTTCAATTTTTGTTAACAAAGGGAACAGACTATTTCTCCTTAAAGAGTAACAGTCTAAATTAATGCAATAACCTTTTCTCTCTGTTGTCCGTGGGAAAAAATCTCTCGTTCTAAAAAAAAAAACTCCCAGCACTTTTCTCCATAAGGATATTGCCCTCAGCAAATGTGCAGCCAACATGTGGACATTTTCTTTGAGATGAATAACCTACCACAGAAACAGACGAATGGGTTACTGCCCAAATATGAACGAGTCTACTTGCTCGTTAGTTATTTTTGCAAATGATAAACTAACAGACGTGTTTTCTTTGTGATTTGGGGAGTTTCTATACGGAGAAAATAAGTATACATTATTTGTTTAATCAACCAACTCATTCCTTCAGCAGGCCATTCAGACATGCCTTTGTCTAAGGTCACCCACAATACTCGTGGAAAGCTTGGTGCAAATGTTGAGGAGGTTCCCTGTTCCAACTCTGAAAGAGGAAAATCAAAAGCAGATCTTTCTTTCAAACCTGTAGTCAAGCTTTAGTTTCTTAGAAGAACTTAATAAAGACTGAAATTTTGAGCAGCCAATGTTGCCATTTGTTATATATCTCACTTGATGGGGGACGGTAGGACCTTTGAGAAGAGTGCGTTCGTCAGTCTTTCTTCCCAGTTGTGTGTGTGAATCCTCCGAAGTTGAGCGCATCCTCAATCCAGGGCTTCTTGACTTTTTTGTGTATATCTGAGTCACCTGAGATCTTGTTAGAATGAAGGTTTTAATTTGAAAGGTCTGGGATACGTTTCAAACCCATCTCCAGGACTGACTTGGAGTAGTAAGGTCTAAACGTATTCCTGAAAAGGCTACCTTTTAAGAACCTAGATTTTACAGGAAACAAGTTCCAACTAGTTTTAAAAAATAAACAAGTGAACAAAAACTCTCTCCCTGCTTAGCCACTCTTTTTACTTTAAATAATTGAAAAGCCATCTAAGGTGTCCCAATGCCAAGCTAATTGCCCTGCCCGCCCCCTCCACCCCAAATGCTTAATACATGCAAATGGCTCATGGTGGTGATATCTGCGTGAGAACCAAATGGAGACTTTATAACATAGCACAGACTGAAACTGCCAGCTTCTAATAAATGGAGGTTTTCAACAGTAGAAGTGATTCTTTGTAGGAGGCTATTGTTGGATGTGAGTATTTTCTCTTCCCTGACCTTAGGCAGCCTGTTTATTTCCTCTACGTCCAAACATTAGAATAGAAAAAACGTTCTCATTTTCCCAGAAAATTACAGGAAAGGCCAAGAGGATTCCTGAAAGGGAGAGAGGCCCCCTGCTCAGGGCTTAAACTGTTATGTGCATCATCTGACTTTGTAAATGGGTCATGGAAAAAGTAAACTTTTCTTGTTTGGGAGAAGTTTTGCTAATGCATAAGAGTCAGGGATTGATAATCAAAGGTTTCTTAGGAGTAAGAATATGAGTATTAGTACATGCTTATAGTAAGCCCTGTAGAGAGACTAGGCACTTTCAAGAAACAGGCATCTGAACATGAGTTCGTTGCTAAGACCCTTCTCCAACCCCACTTACTGAATGTGTGCTGATGATTTCTTCAATTGAAATATAAATGACTGGTTTGCTGACTGTCACCACATCTGTGTATTTATCCATATTAAACTTTTCTTCTGGCTCAGGGACATCACATGCTTCTTTGAAATATTTCCTAACAAAGAAAAAATAGTCTTAAGACGTCAAATAGGTGAGTTAGATAGCTTCATAAAGTGAGGAAATCTTGCAAGCTCTTTGTTCTTTACCCCAAACTTTGAGGGGACTTGTTATAGCACCTTGTAGGCTGGTTCCTAACTGTGGAAGTTGAGTCTGTGTTTCTGGATGTTGGACCCAGCTCCTTGGAAAGGAATGGGGAGAGCGTAATGGCCCTGAGTGATTCGATATAATCAAATTATGGGCAGGTCATTAAAAAATATTATTTTAAAAATGGCCCCTGAAATTTACAAAAAGATGTCAACTGATATTCCTTGATATTTCCAGAGAAAACAGTCTAAAAAACAATCACATTTCCTACTTGAATGGCATAAGCACCTTGGCTTTTAGCAACCTAACAACCCTTCAGAGCTTCTGTTACCAATTTGACAAAAATTTGAGTTAAGCCTCTCCACTTTGTTGACCTAAACAACAGTTGCTGGCTGATGGAAAGACTTAAAGATGAACACATAAATGTGTACAATGGCCCATCTTCTAGGACTCAGACTCTTAAAAAGTCTGCTATTTTAAGCTATAGTTAGATCAGGAAAGCCAGGTGTGCTGTGATCAGGCTTAGGAGTAGCTATTTGCACAGATAGAGTAGGTATCACATTCTATAAAGTTGTAAATGTTTCATATGTCTCAAGTCATTCTTCATATATCTCTTAAGGGTAGCCAAGGCTTATATGCCAGAAGTGATCTCTACCTTCCTAACGTAAGGCCGGGGGTTATATGGCAGGCAGCCATGCTCGGGTTGGGGAGGAGCATGTTCCCACATGATAATTGCTCTTATGAATTTTTTGGCTATAATTTTTCATGGATTGCGAGGTACACAAAGGATCTATGTAAGTGGAAGAGGAAAAAAAGATGAATTTAAGAGGTGAGGGGTGGCTTTTGGTTTTGTTCTTTTTAAATGGGGAAGAGTTGGGAACATAGATGGCTGATAGAAATAATCTGAGAAAAAAATAAGTAAAGGGAGGCTGTAATAGCAGATAAGGGTTTGCAGGGAAATGGATATTACTTTTTTAGTCAGTAGAAGACCTAAAATTAGCAGCTTGAGAAATCGAAATTTCCTGTAGTTAGAGGACTTGGGGGATTTTTTTTTTTTTTCACAAGAGGCCATAAATTCCAAATAGAGATTAATAATCATAAACTATCTTTGTCAGTAGATAAATCATTAATCCAGAGGAAAACTGAGGAATGAGAAATTATCATTTTTCAAGTGAGGAGTGAAAGAGGCCACATTTATATTATACTTCTATGATCTACTGACTGAACGGCAGACAAGAGAAAAAATAAATGCCCTGATGAACGTGCTTCCCCAGAGAGCGTCAGGGTGAGTGACTCTTCCTGCTAGACTCATTCTTTTCATGTTCCACTGGAATGATTACTGAAACGCTTTGGAAATGCATTAAATGTCAGTAGACTTCAGTCTTAACACGAATAATTAGTAGAGGTTTGAGAACAGAACAACATATCCACACACATGATCCCCAACAAATATAAAAGCTGGATCTTCCTAACCTTTCAAAACCAAACAATCAGTTTTCTACTATTGTTTGATGCAGATACACAAGTTTTTCCTGACTGGATAAGTTCTTCAAAACAAACCAAACAAAACTTCTTAAGTTTAACAAAGTAAAAATCAGCTATCTTAATTCTAAGTACTGTAAGCATGTAGTGTACCAACAAGAACAAATATTTCATCTTATCCACAGCAGAAAATCATACATATGGGACGATTCAATATAACAGTGGCACTGGAGTGGGGTTGGGATGGAGAACACCAGACAGAAGTAACCTCCTTTCTCTTTCCTCACAGTGCCCACTCATAGAAGAAACGTGTGGAGCCACCTGAGGTTCCTGTCCCTCATCCCCAACTCCTCATCTGGGCACAGAACCTAGACTATTCTTCTCCACCATCTTGCACGTTTCTCCAAAAGTAATGACTCCTCTCACCTGAACTTTTGATATGTCTCTGATAAATAATTGTTTGTTGATGAGAGATGCTCATTTTCTCCTTCAAACAACTTGTTAGAGGCTGCGTGCTGAAGAACCTTGGCCACCGATCCCAAGTTTCTTCTTTGGTCAGAATTTATCTGACCTCCGGCTGTCATGTCGATAATATCAAAGCCATCTGGAGCTACAATAGTTGGGTTCATGTACCGATAGTACAGGAGGTTTCCAACAATCTGAAGTGATGCAGAAGAAAAGACTATTTTTAAGAGAGAAAATTCAAGGGTTTGGGTTTTTTATTAGAGTAAATATTAATTGACATTTCCCAAGAAGGCAAATTTTTTTCTGACCCAAATCCTAACGAGGAATTAAATAAAGGTATTGAATATAATCTCACATTGCTAATATAGTTTAAAAATTATTTTTGGTGAAAAATATTCGATTGCTCCCAAAATGTTCTAATATAAAGAATCTCAATAATGTGTAAGATCTCCAACATAATCAATAATCTTGACAGCCATTAGAAATAGAAGACCTGCAGCTTATTATAAATTTCCATGCGAGGAAAAAATCTTACAAAATGGTGTGTTGGTAATTTTGGCTCATATACGCAAGAGAAGTTATGGTGAGATTATCCTTGAAAATCTACCTTTAATAGTTCATCTTCTGTTGCATCGGGGAATTTCTCATGGATCGAATTCTTCAGTACTTTGGCTATATACCTCAATCCATAACTACATGTAAAACAGATGACAAAAGAAAATCATGGAAAAGGCTAAGTGAGGAAGAAACACATAGCAATTGTTTCAGTCAACTAAAGCTGAGCATTTTCCTAAAAATCAAACATAAAATGAGATGGTAACAGAATCACAGGACTTCCACAGATAATAGTAACTGAGTACTGTTTTGTATTGTTCCCTCCTTGGAGAATAGTTATGAATTTAAAATGCATTTAAAATGTAGGCAAATGTTTAAAATAAACACATTATAAGAGAAAATGCCTATCTTCATTACCGGAGTTTATCTTACTTATGTAGTACTTCGAGAACTTCCAGCAAAGAATGTTAAAGTTGCTACATATACAACTTACGGCAGTAGATCGAGGGAAGAAATGATGGAATTCAGGACTTTGTCGGTGACCCTTCTCAGGTTCTCCATGGATGCCTCCAATTTATTTTGTACTTCTGGGTATGTTAGAGCTTGTTCTGTGGTCACATCATAAGGCAGATTGCTAAAAACACAACAAGGGCTTTCAATTTTATGAAGCTCAGATACAAGCATTTGTGTCCTTGCTAAGTTGGTCCTACTTTGCCCACTGACTCCAATGACAAAATATTTAAGTGAGAGGAGGCCTCATGGGCCCAGATGGTACCCTCTGCCACTAGCAGAGCAGGGGAAATCCAGGTCTCTGAGCTCGTCTGGCAAAACAACTAGCAGACCCATGTAACACAGAACGAGCTAACTTTTTTTCTCTCTTAAAAAAAATGATAAAAAGCGGTATATTCTTTACAGAAAAAATAGCATATATGCACACAAGAAAAAAATGCAGACTCATAGATAACCACTTTTCATATCTTGGTCCATAATTTTCTGGGTTTTCCTCTATACATGTGTATATACAGGCCTCACACAATCATGGGTGTAATGATGTACTGTATTTTATGTATACGCACATCCCATATAGGTCCTACATGTGTGTGGTGTGTATACATGCATATCTTTTTAAAGAAGATGGGTTATGGTACTTAACTACAAATGAAAACTATATCATGAATTTTTTCCACACCAGTAAATATATTTCTATTTTCTAAATAGTTACTACTCCCCATTATATGTTTTACAAATATTTATTTAACAAATTCCTCAAAGCTAAATATTTCGACTTCTCCCAACTTTTGCTATTACAAACAGTGCTGTGATGACTACCCATGAAATTCTCTGTGCATACCTTAATGATTTCACAAGGCATCCTTTTGCAGGAAGACACCACTTAGAACAAGCCAGTCCCCCCTGTCTTGTTGATGCTTACACGCTAAAGTTACTCACTTGGGAAATCTAAAAAAGCTTGTGTTGTCCTAAAAAAGCTTGTGTTGTCAGATGAAGAGAAAGTGCACACCATTTCTAAGTCTAGGTTAGAAACACCCAAAGAGTAACCAAGGGAGAAAATTATAAAAGTTGTGGCTGTAGGGACCAACTGGCATTGAAATTTGACAATATCAAGTGCTATCGAGATGAGCAAGAGTCCAAGAATGTGACCTGCATGGTATGTTAAAGTGAGGCAACATCTCGGATTGAAAATGAATTTTGAACAGTAAATTTTGTTCTTTTATATTAACAGAGCTTAAGAGAGTTTAAGGATACATACATACACACACACACACGTAAAGATGATGATGAAACATGACTGAAAACGAAGTTCTTCCCGGCTTTGTTACCTGGCTTCCCCCGTCTGTGTTTCTAGTTGATTCACCCAAGCCTTGTACACCTCTACAGGGTTCGTGTTGATGATCAGGGACTTGTCATCAATGATCTCTTTCACCACTGGAGCCAGAAGCTGGCGCAGAGTGTTCTGTCCACGGGCACCTCTGTTGAAGTTGACGACCATCTTGATGACTGTGGGATTACCAGTAACGATGTCCTGTACCTGGTCCACCTTGGATCTAAAAAAGCCCAAACCAAAACAAAATGGTTTCCCTCTATGGTTAGAATTTAAAACAGTGTGTCTTCTCTCTGGCAGGCAAGGGCTTCATGGGGCTATATATTTTTTTCCACTGAAGATCAAAGAATATATGATTTAAAAGGAAGCTATCATTTGTAAAATGAGTGTTTCTTGAGAAATTTAAGGATTTCAAAATAAGTTCTCAGCCTTAATTTCAATCTAGAAGGCAGGAATGAACTAAAAATGGACCAAGACTAATACTGGGTGACACTGTACAAGTATTTTACCCCCATCTAGTTACCAAATTTCAAAAAACATTTCCGATCCAATGAACTATCTCCCCTTCTTCAAGTCCTATTCAAATTCTATGTAATGTGCTAGCTATATCACATGGCTGAGAGAACTCCTCTTGACTTCTGTTTGCCCACTCCTATGACCTTCCCTCTTTCTTCTTCCTTTCACCTCTGTGTAACCTTTCACCCTCCTCTCGCTTGACCACTGTTCTCCTTCTTCCTCCTGCTTTCCCTTTAGGGTCTGAGAGGGCCATATTCTGGTCCTTACCTTACCTAGTTGTTCACTGTGCTTCTTGTGCAGTCTCCTCTCTCCACATTTTAATTCTTTTCCTTCACTTTCTACATGCTCTCCCCTCAGACCTAACTCACATGCACAACTTCAATGACCATCTCTCTAGAACCTATCCTCTGATCTCAATGCCTAATTCCCTTCTCTTTCCTGGGAGCTAGTCTTCACTTTCCAGTTTTCTGTTGAATGTTTTCACCACATGTTTTACTTAGTGTGTTAAAAATTCAAACTATCTTTTTCCTTCTCATTTCATCATTTCTCTGACCTGTGTAGCTCCAATTCATCCTGTTCATAGACAGCCAGCAGATCAATCTTCTAAAAACCCCATGTGGTCTTATCAGTATAAACGTCTCAAAAACCTTCATGGCTTCCTGGAAAGTAAAAGAAGCCTCAGCACGTGGGCCTGTCCTCTCAGTGTCTCCCATGATCTGGTCCAACCTATCTTTCCAGCTTCACTTCCTGGGAGTCACTAACGAAGTCACCTTTTGGCCAGACTAATCTACTTCTTTTTCTTGTACCTTGGCCCATGCTATTTCGATCATCATTGCGCTTTATTTCCCTTTCCCATTTATTCTTATAAAACTATAGATATTCTTCAAGGTGTTGGGCCAACTACCTCCTCTTCCATCAAATCATTATCAGTTGATGGATGCAGGGTGAAAAAGGTGAAGTGATGAAGAAGTATAAATTAGTAGTTATACAACGGTCATAGGGATGTGGAGTACAGCATAGGGAATATGGGCATAAAAAACCTTTATCAATTGATCTAATTGGAACTTTTCTATCCATCCCTCTGATCTGTTACACTGTGTGTATCATCCATTTACTTCTTACCTTAGCCCGCTGCACAACATTACTCTTTCTCATAAATCCTACTTCTTGTGCTGGCTTATCGATACCCTGATGTCAGGGGTACCTGGCTAATTTGCTGCACAGACCTATAGGAACTAACATAGCTTCAAGTACCTAGAAGTCAGGAAGGCAGTTAAGGTCCATCTAATTGGCATTTCTCACATATGTTTTCTGGTCCATTCATTATAGCTACCTACACTTTTTTTTTTTTACATTAACTGAGCCAGAAAATAAATTACTAAAAAAAAAAGCTTAAGTTCCAATAAGAAGGGAAGGCTATTTAGTAGAGATCCTTACCCTCACTCATTTACAGCTTTATTACTCACAGGATTTTAATTAAGTTAAATTTTCTCACTGACTTTCAAAAGGCTTCTTATTTTCAACTGTATAGTTGTAAAATCAAAAGTTAGTTTAGCATTAGAAAAGGTATCACCGTTGGGAGAAAGTTGTACCTGAACATATCTAAACGATGTAGAAATTTCTCAAGAAACGTGATATATTTTAATAGGTATGAATAACTTATGACAATCATTTAAAATTATTTTAGTAAATCAGAGATAGCCACCACTAACAAAAGGATCTGTCCATTGGTATTTTTACATATATGTTTATATACATACTTTATTTCTTCCTCGAGAGCAGTTTTAAAAAGCTTGAGGAGTAGATATTCTTCTCGTTGATTGGAAGCGTAATTGTATAGTGTGAAAATAACGGTATCCATAAATTTAGTAGACTTGTTCTGTGGCATCTGGAAAATCAGCTTAGCCAGATATGAAGGATTGGTCTAAAATGAAAAGGAAAGAAGGAAAAAAACCCCACAAAACTATATGTTAATATATTATTAAATCAGAGAAGTACCCAGTTCCCTGCTCTTCAGTGACTTAAAATGTACACAGCATTTGGAAGAGTATCTGGCACAAAATACCACTTTAAAAGATTATTAGCTAATATTAACATTATACTATAGAAAGTTATATCAGAAATTTACAATAGGATTTAAATTTTAAAAGTGATATATTTAACGAAATATAATTATATTGCATACATTGTTAACCATTTTGAGCCACATGTTAATATTTATTGTTGATACTCAGAAGAGAGAGGGATTAGCCAATAGAATCTGGTGTCTGAAGAGACGGGCAGGCCTGGACCAAGGGCTCAGCTAAATAGACTGTCCCAGAGGGACTGATGAATGAACAGAAGAAAACATATCACATATTCTGAGAAAGCTAAAAAAACAAACGATGTTTACATGTGGAAACAGTGGGATGGCGATGATGATTTACAAAGCATGAGAATGTAGGAGCGAGGTAGGGAGGCTAAAGAGAGAGATGAAGGTGAGGATAATTGATGGGTGAAAATGCCGTAAGAAACTGACAAGAAAAAAAAAAAGATGACTTAAAAAGTAACAGGAATTTAAAAAAAATTGAAATGAAGCCCTGAAGGCTTAGTTGAGGATGAATCCATGAAACATAGCACCAATCTTCACAGTGATGTAATTTTTATCCAGTAGCTACAGCAAGCAGATGGAGGTTAGCAGAAAAAAAAAAATGGTATTTAGGTTATAGAGAAATTTAATGCTTCTACTCTTCATCTTTGTTCTGATGAGGGAAGAAAAATTTCCACACATGGAAACTAGTGTTCATGTAACATACAATCAGGTCTCTGTACCCTCAGGCTCTCCATCCATGGATTCAACCACCCACAGATAAAAAATATTTGGGAAAAAGTTATGTTGTCGCTGATGTGCACCATGTAGTTAGGCTGCACCTATTCTGAACATGTATAGATTTTTTTTCTTGTCCTTATTCCCTAAATGCTAACAGTAACAGCTACATACATTGTATTAGGTGTTACAAGTAATCTAGAGATAATTTAAAGTATATAGGAAGATCTGCATAGGTTATATGCTAATACTACACCATTTTATATAAAGGATTTGAGCACCTGTGAATTTGGTATCTGAGGGGGCCCTGGGATGAATCCCTCATGGACATCAAGGGACAACTCTTCTCAAGCAGTTTGGCTTTAATGTTTTTAAGAAAATCAAAATTCTAGTTTACTTTACTACTTAGATTATAAAGTACTTATAAAGTACCTAAGCTTGAAAGTAAATCTTGGCTGAAGTTTTACGAATAAACAGCTCAGGACAACTTTTCTTTAGAGCTCTGTAGTGATTCTTTTTCCATAAGAAGCATGAGATTATGAGAAAGGAAACACTCTAAAGCTAAAGCAGCCCACTCATCATTCCTCTCAGCTGGCCTAAAAACTTTAAATTTAAGCTCACACTGAAGAAACAAACCCAAAGTAAAATCTGTACTAGTTGACTGTTACTTTGGCTAAGAATTCTTGCCAAGGCATAATCCAAGGGCCAAACGAATCCAGACCATTAGCCAATCTATAATTCCTTTATTGATCTTGGGCTAATGTTTCTAAAGAAGAGAGAAGAAAAGGTGAAGAAAAATACATGATTATAAGGGGCCCTTCACTTGGTACAAGTAAATGGCCATGTCCTTGGACTCTCTGTTTTAGATTCTTTGGGGAAATAAAACTTGGTGGAATTATTCTAAACATGCTCCTGTGCCTTTTCTCCTTTCCATTAATGAGCCTCCACTTATATAACAGTGTGAACAATACAAGTCTTAGGCCAATGACTGAACTTTCACTTTCTTTATGACAAAGATTCTATTAAAGAAGCTTCATCCACTTGGAAGTTTATGGATGTCAAAAATGATAAATGTCTTAAGATTAAATTTCCAACTGGTGGAAAACTATTAATCTAATTTAAGCAGACAAAAACAAAATAAAACAAAGAAAAACAATAAAAACCTTGCTTGCCAAGTGTGAGACACTCCTTTTTTTCTGGAAAGGTTGCTAGTGTTAAGGAGTGGATTCCACAGACAATTCTGTTTTAACATTTTTCTTTCTATGCTGCCACACCATGGCCCTCTGAGGCATTACACCTGTTTTCCAGAGTATTGTCAAATAGAGAATTCTCAGCTCTACCAAAATTAACATCTCTTTTCTCAATGAGGCTAGCCACATCTCAGTTATGGTTTGGCTAAATGTTCTCTGTACACCTAATGCCAGTGACATCCTCAAGCATACATTCAGGATCACCACTTCTCATACATAGACACCCGACTCTCAAGGAGAACTGCTGATGCATCTCTTCTGGAAATTTTCCTGCTGAAGGGGAAGCTTTGTTTATATCTATCACTGTCGCTTACTCAGTTTCCTTTTGGACTGTGTGGAGAGCAGATAAGGTGAATCAATGGTCAAAACAAAACAGCAACTGGCCACCAGAGTCCAACATGACCAGTTCAACTTATCAGTTCTCACTCGCACTCTGGAAGCAATGGAAAATTACTGTTCATTTAGATCATAGTAATGCCATGAAAATAATGAAATAAAAAAGACACCCTATTTCCCTAATCTGAACTCTCTGGCTCTTTTCTCAAAAGAAGGGCAGGCTAGTTTCTTGTTAAACATCTTTTTTAACATAGTTCTCTAATTTTTCATGGTTGACAGTATCTGCTTATTTATTTAGTTTATACCATTTATGCAGATAATTAGTAATATAGTCATGAAGACCATGGGCTCCCAAGTCAAACTATTTGGGTCTCAATACCCTTGTTTTACCATTTACTGGCTGTGTCTCAATTTTATGATATGTAATAAGGAAAAACATTATTATTATTTTCCAATGGTTCCCAAGTTGTAGTAAGAATTGAATGAGATAATGTAACTGAAGAACCTAGAGTAGCATTTGGGCATTTGGTATGTAGTAGGTGCTCAAAACATGTAGGCTATTACAGCTTTAGGATGGGAAAAATCCATTGTAAGCACAAACATGGGAGACAACATTTATTCAAAACTCACAGTGAAATAAATTGTTCTCACCTGTAAAAGATAAAACAGCTGCTGATATGTTTCTAATGTCTTTCTCCTCTCCTTACTCAAACTTTTGATTCCCTGGTTGTCAATGTTATTCAGTACTTGCATTTCTCCGCCTTTTTTCTTATTCAGCTTTGTTCTGTGTGAAATTACATCCTGGAAAACATTTTTTAATGAAATTGTTACTTTTTACACTGGTACTCGTTACTCCTCCCTTCACATACATCCTGAAACACGCATGGTTGGAAAGATTAATTTTCCACACTTCCCTCATGAAAAACAAAGAAATAGAGCATGTTAAATAAAGAAATCCAGCTTGCTCATGAATTTGGCTTTTGTAATATTTATTCTCCGAAGCTGTACTTATTTTGCTCTTAAGCTGTGATATAGGCAAGAAGAAAATTCAATAAGAATAGAACAGTATTTTCTACATATGATGCTGGGACAACAGGATAGCCATGCTCAAGAGGAAGAAATCTGACCCCTATATCTCACATCATAACAAAAACTGACTCCAAAGCAATCAAGTAACTAAATGTTAAAGCCAACGCTATCAAACTGTTGGGAAAAAACCTAGGTAGACATCTTTGCTATCCTGGATTAGGCAATGATTTTAAGATGTGACACCAAAAGTACTTGTGACAAAGGAAAAAAATAAATAACTTGGACTTCATATAGAACCTTTATGTGCTTCAAAGGACACTACCAATAAAGTAAAAAGACAACCTAGAGGACGGGAGAAAATATTTGCAAATCGTATATTGAATATGGGACTTGTACCCACAATATAGAAAGAATTCTAACATTTCAAAAATAAAGACAAATAAGCCAATCAAAAACGGGTAAAGGATGTGAACAGCTATTTTTACAAAGATCTATCGATGGCAAATAAGCACATGAAGAAATGCTCAATATAAATGGTTATTACAGGAATTAATACTACAATATGATACTAATTTATACTAATTAGGATGGCTAAATAAAAGAAGACAATAACAAATGTTGGTGAGGATGTGGAGAAATTAGAAACTTTATGCTGGTAAGAATGTAAAATGGTACAGCCACTTAGAAAAACATGTTGACAGTTCCTCAAAAGTTAAAAACAGAGTTACCGTATGACCCAGTGATTCCATTCTTAGGTATATATCCAAGACAGCCAAGAACATATATCAACACAAAAACATGTACATGAATGCTTGTTGAAGAATTATTCATAACTGCCAAGAAGAGGAAATTACTCAAATGTCCATCAATTGATGGATAAACAAAATGTGGTATATCCAAACAATGGAATGTTATGTAAATAAAGAGGGATGAAGTATTGATTCAACACAGGTGAACTTTGAAAACTATGCTAAGTGAAAGAGCTGGTCACAACAGACCATGCAGTGTGATTCCATTAATATGAAATATCCAGAACAGGCAAATCTATATAGTGACAGAAAGTAAATTAATGGTTGCTGTGGCTGGAGGCAGGGGAGCCTAGGTGGTGACTGTTAGAGAATCTGGGTTTTCTTTCTTCTTTTTTTAATTGAAATATTAGCACACTATAAAATTCATCCTTTTAAAATATATGATTCAGTGGTGTTTAGTATATTCACAAGGTTGAATATATCTAGTTCCAGAAGATTTTTTGGGGGTTTCGTTGTGGTGATAAAAATATTCTGGAATTAGATAGAAATGATGGTTGTAGAAATTTAAACATCACTGAACTGTACATTTTATTTATTTTTTATTTTTATTTTTTAATAAATTTATTTATTTAGTTTCAAGTATACAGTGCATTGGTTAGACATTTATAATGTTTATAAAACAATCCCTCCAATTGCTCCTTCCCTTCCCTAGCCCTCTGTTGAATTGTACATTTTAAAAGAGTGGACTATAGCGTCTCAACCTATAAAAGAACTTTCAAAAATATGTAATAGAAATTAATTAGAGATGGAGAGAAAAGAATCCTCTAAATATTTAACAAAATTAAATAATATATATGTATTTTTTTTTGCCAATCACACTCCTTTAACCATTTACAGGGAATCTTGGAAAAAATGTGACTGAAAACATTGTCAAGTGTTCACCTCAGTATATTGTGTCCTCCAGGAGCTTAAGGGTTATGAACAAGAGTAAGTCTTTAAATAAGGATCTACCAAACATTTTTATAGAGACCCACACCAAAAAATATATCTTATATCTTTCATTGGTAAAAACATACACACACAAATTCGAAATTACTTAAAAATAATCCCAATACTATGTGGACATACTCTGATATTTTCAATGTGTTTTTGTTCTATTTCATCATTAAAGACTGCTAATATGATACTAAATTGATTTCATGACCCACTTATGGCACATGACTCACATGAAAGCCACTGCTCTAGAATGCCTCCTCTGCCACTTAACATTGGGTTACCGTGCTACAGAGTAGGTGGCAAGAAAGATGTTCTTTAAACTCCTTCCATCTGCTTCCCTGAGCTCTTAGCCCAAACTAAACACATGCTTGGTGTTAAAAATAAGAAAAAACCCATAAGTTTAATTCTATAACCCAAAGAAAAATCACTTAACTTTTGTTCTAGCTTTTCTTAAGTGTGTGTGCGTATTCATTTAAATAGTACAATAAATGAGATTGTACTATTTTAGGTACTGAACCTTTTCCCCTGCCCTTAAATGTTCTTCAAAAACATTATTCTTAGGGCTGCATAGCACATATGTTAAACTAATTCTTTTGTTCTCCATATATTGGTGTTGGTTGTTTTCACTACTATAAACAAAGCCTCAATTACACTATTATCATCAAACTAAAATGCTACTATCAATGATAAGACTAATGACATATAAATATCATTAGTTTAACTTCTAATAAGTGTTTAATACTTAGTGTTTGAAATGATAAGTAAAAAAGTTCTTTGTTTCACAATGCTATCAAGTAAGAATACTTCTTAATAAGATCTTAAACACATGAAGATCTTAAAATCCGCCATGACTGTATTTCACAAGCTACTTGCTATTTCTAGTATTTACCGTTTCACAACTCAGCCTTTACTTTGAAAGGCAAAGCATTTCTTGTTTACCCAATTCCATAAAGATGGAATTGGGTAAAAGAACAGTTTAAGGCTATAAAAGACATTCTCTGACATACCTTCTGGAATATATTATACTTTAAAAGTTCTCATGTGTGTCAAACAATACAAACACTTTTTTTTTTTAAGTAAAGTACTATTGTTTCCTGGATAAAATATGAAAATAGGGTTAAGTGAAGAAGATTTAAATTGTAGTTTTAGCCCTTAATATTTAAAGAAAATGATAATTTTCTATGTGACAAATTACTCTCGCTTCCTTATTTTCTCTTTAACTATTTCACTGTTATCCCTGTGAGGGCTGGAGACAAGAGTGGGGCATTTGCACGTCCCTTAATGTGGCAGCCGGTCCCTCATGGCTGCGCACATCCCAGTTTTCGAGAAGCACAGGTTCAGTCACTGGCAGTTGGCTCGCCACCTCTGACCCACTGCAGCCCTTTGAGAGCTTCCAGAAGATCAGCTTATCAGTTTTCTGAAAACTGATGTAGGGAACAAAGAGGGTCCTTACACTAAAAGTCTCCTTTTCCTGGTTCATATTAATCCTTTCATATGGTTCTAGGGAGCTCTGACATTGTCAGGTTTCACACAAGTCCCAAACATTATTTATTGAGGCAGTTCCATCCGTAGGAGCCATTTTGGAAATGCATAGGGGTATTTTTTTTTTTTTTAACATCTTTATGACAGGAGGGTACTACTGGCTTCCAATGGGTGTGGGCTGGGTGACAGATGCTCTGCTGTCGTGAGTATATTTACAAATAATGATTGTCCCACATCCTGCATGACTTGTCCTGTTGGTCATTCATTCACGCAGGTAAAAATTCTCTGTGTAATTATTTGAGCCCAGAATCTGTTTTACATATAAGCACGATACGTATCCTCCATAATTTTAATACATACTTAATTTTCTAGGACTGTGATTCTGTGTAAATTGGTGGGGACGTGTGAGGGGACCACACTTTGCTTATTCTGAACTTTACAAAGAGTTGTTCTCCATTTTGGAAAATGAAATCACTGACAGTTCCGCCACTCACTAGATGAGTCTCACCTGCAGCTCTCTCAGTCTGCGTCCATTCTGGAAGAGGCCTCGGCCTCTGGCAACTTTATCACATTTTCTAACTGTATCAGGCCAGTGTATTTTCATTTGAAATATGTTATATTATAAATGACTTTCTTTTTGTTTCTCTTTATATTTCTCTACAGGCCTTAGTCTTGTTACGAAGGTACTTGTATAAGTAGGCTTTACTTCATATAACTGTCATTTCAGGATGGTAAAGAAGCCTCACAAGATTTTAAAACAGGGGCACAGAACTTTGCAGTCGAGAGCCACTGCTTTGTAATGAAACTAGTACATGAACTTTGGACCACTCATTCTGGATTCCAAAAGAGCTTACGACCAAAGTGCTGTGACCAATACACAGGCACCTTCCCTCTTCTGGAGCCCACAGTCTCCCAAACCTCACTGACCTCTACGTGATCCTGTTCTTCACCAGGAGCCCAATCTTGATGTCCATCAGGTTCAGGTCTTTCTCGAGCTGTTGATTGCCCTGATCTTGGTCACCACTTCTCCCCTTAATCGTGTGACCTCTAGCCTCCTGGAAATCCAAGTCACTTTGGTCCAATAGGTACACAAATTTGCGGATTACTGTTAATGGTGGGTTTTCGGAGCCAACTGCAGGGAAAGTAACAGGCGTATTTTAATTAGGCATGCTCGGAATTATTATCCATAGAAAGAAACCAGGTCTTTAAATGTGGGATTACCAGAAAAATATAGCAACAGACGTGCTTGTCGTTGGAGTGAATCTTTCTGCCATGTACATCTGGACAAGGAAACTTATCATTTAAATAAATGTATACCACTGATAAGGTCTGGCCTCACCATTTTCTACTTATCTAACACTCTCCTCTATCACCCTCTCTCACACTGTTTCCAGTCTCAGGACCAAGAAGGCAGTTCTCTGTATCTGTGCCTTATTGATGAGGAACCTGGGAAAGAATGCTAATGTTTAAGTTACCTCGGTTATGAGAGCCCGTGGCTGAGCCAGATAAGAGATTTATGTTCTTACTACAGGAAGCAGAAAGTGGTTTCTCTCATCCCAAAAGACCTTCAGGAGGGAGCAGGAACTAGGTGAAAGGTAAATTAGAAAAGGTCGATGAAAGGAGCACTGTAAGGCCAAACAAGGCATGGAATGATGAGTGAATACATGTTCTACTTGGCAGAAATGAAAAGATTTAGAAATTAAAATTTGGTCCTTGTTCTTTCGGCATGGACCAAGGGAGGGTGCTCAGGAACTAGGAGACCAACTTCTATATAAATTCCCTTTGTACCTTAAACATGAATAATGCTTTCTTTCTCTGGCACTCCGACTTTTGAAAAATTGTATTTTCAACAGTGTTTAATGAGATCTACTCTGCGTAAACTAATAATAAACTTTTGGACCTTCAGTGATGAATGATTAGATACAGTGATATAAGGATGACGTGAAAGAACCCAGTCCACTTGTAGTGACCTCAATACCCGTCCTCTCCTTTACATTAAAGGCTCTTTCTTTTTCAAAATTCCTTTTACCTCCAGCTTGGTTGTGTGGTGTTTTGACACAAAACAAAAAAGGTTCAGCCGACAACACAAACAAGTAATGGTATGAACCCAGCATGAACCACCAAGTCTAGAGTTACCTGTATTACTATTTTGTCACCTCTGATGGTCTTTTCTGGAGAAGTTACCTTGGATAATGGGACCCTTTGTTTCCTGGTCATTGAAGCATATGTGAATTTATTTTACTCCCATTTCTAGCAAAGATGTTGCTGATGACATGACCATTTTAGAAAAAGCCTGGGTAATAAACCACAGCTCATTTATGTAGCTAAACTGAGAGAATGTGGGCATCTCATTCATGTCTAAAGTTATATCTCCCTAGTCCTAAGTACTGTATACTTTTTAATGTTCTAATAGGCCAGTTACAAACAAATTAATATTTTAGCTTTACTAATTGTTATGGCTCAAAGTTAATATTTTCTCTATCAACAGTAGGCTTTTTTTGGGCATCTTCATGACATCTTCATACCACTTTGTGGTATTTTAATTTCAGAAAATCATATAACTTCATAGTTGGCACTTACAGGTTCTAGAACCTTTTAAGCTTGAATATATTTAATGCCTTCTCAGAGGGAATGGCTGAAAATGGATGATGATTCACAAAGAAAAGTAATCTTTTCTCAGATGAAAAAAATGCCTTAGATTTTTGATGATGTTGAATCGAGAAAGAAATAACAATTTACATTTCAGTTATATAAAACCACCCTATCTGCCAAAGTCCAGAGAAGCTTAGGTTTGACTTATTCATCAACATAGTTCTAACTCTCTTCTATGCTTTAATATAAAATCGTCTAGATTTTTTTAAATTGGAATTTCTCTTTTTATAATTTAAAAATTGTAAGCAAATGAAAAGCATCACTATAAGCACCAATGAAAACATAGTACCTAGAATGAAAGGAAAATCAACAAAAATCCAAGTGTGTTCATTCAGAAAATTTATTCTTAAATTGTCTTTCATGTGCAAAGGAAATAGCAAGCCTGTTTTAGTGTGTAAGGGCTCAGAAAACAAACCCCCTACTCAGACTTCTTGTAAAAAATAGTTATCCACCAACCGAGAGATGAATCTCATTAATTCAAAGTGGAGAAGTGTGACATTGAAAAGAATGGCTGACCTATATTCACTCAGTTTGCATACTAAATTCTGGAATCTAGTGGAATGAGGTATTAATCGAGTAGATTCTGAATGCTGAAGACAGAACCTGGCCTCTCAAGCCACAAGGCTTTCCTTAACTAGTACCAGGGAAGGTCTTTCTTGAGCCATGTACTTCACAACCATAAGTCAGATAGACTTTAGACAATAAAGGATGTTGGCTAAACTATCTACTAGGCACTATGTCAGGAAAATTACTGAACAGGTTTTTATGTTTTCCAAAAAATAAAAATAAAAAATGACAGAATAAGAGAGAACATAATGGCCATTTTCATTACTAAGATACTCAAGTAATGATTATTTTTTATCCTCTAAATTACTTCCAAATGACCTGTATAAAATATTTTAAAAATGTGTGCAGTATTAATAAATTTATCAGCAAGTTCTTCTTGACTTAATCTAGGATATGTTCTTAATCTATCACATGTTCTTTGATAATTAGAATGTTAAAAATTCAGCATGTAGAGAATGATCTTTACTGTGCAAAATACAATAAGAAACATATACAGAGTTGGGACTGTAGAGAGACAGCACAAAATGTGATTGCTACTCCTGGGTGATTTTTATTTTATTCTGCTTTCTAAAACTTTCTACAAATGGTTATACTACTACAGGAAAAAAATATTTAAAAAACCATAGCTACTGTGAAAAGTCCAGGAGGGAATTACAGGAAGAGATAGTTAGCTTTGGGAGATGAAACCACATGCTTTCTTGCTTCTTATTCATATTTCTGAAGTTTCTTATGTGAATGTTTTATTCTTAAAATGAGTGAGGAAAATCATAGGTCAGTTAATAAATTAAATAGTTCAAATATAAGCTTATCTTCTGGCTAACTCTTTTTGCATTAGATTCTGATTATAGCTCAGATTGAATATTAAAAACATCAGTATTTATGCCAACCCCATTTTTTTGGAAGAAATTATATCCACTTCACTTAGCCCTTCCACTTATAACAGGAAAGCCCTTTTCCTATCACCACATGCTCCTCTGTGTACCAGTTCAGAACCTGGAGCCTGAGATGATTAAAATCTATTCTGTTCCTGGAGCAGTCTCTGAAGTAATTAAAATGGGAGTAATTTGTCCTTGCCTGGTTTATAAGGGGTACACACTTTGTTTCAGAATACTGTCACTTACCCAATGTTTTGTAGTCCTCTCTAGCTTTGCTTGCTCTCAACAGTGACTGTATTTTCACGATTTCATTTTTCTGCAAAAGAATGAGATCAGTCTTGACCTTCCAGAGTCCCATCTACTCCATTATTTTAGAATTTAGAGCTATTTAAGAACTGACATTTAAGAACGAACACTACTTAGAAATGACAGTCTCTCAATGTGGTAAATTTAATGTTTATTTTTCCATTTTCTTTGAAGAAAGGGTCAGATAAGGTAGCTAAAAGTATAAACAAGTTTGTATGAGGACTCTTTAAATAAAGAGCTCTAAAAAGGGAAAAGAATTTTACCACTACACTTAGATGATTTGATCTATTTTCACCCTTCTCTTCTTTAAAGATCCTGAAAACATTCCTCTTGTGCGTTTCCATTTAAAGTAATTGGTTAGCAGTTAATGTTGGAAAACACTCCTTTAGACTCTTTTTCTCTTTAGCATTATTTTTCTTTCACTCATTTTTCCTATCTAGTTCTGACTGGTTGAAACTTCACTCTGAATAGGAATTCTGAATTTAAAAATGTAAGCCTCCAATCATCATCATATTGCATTCTAAGACCTATTTTTAACTCCAAGTGTTCATTTCCACAAATTAAAAAAATTGTTCAATGTTAACATTCGACAAAGCATTCTTTTCGTTCATTCTCAGCCAGAGTAAAAATCCACATGCAAGTCTCTTACATGATCTCTGAAATACTGTAGTCGTGCAAGATAATTCCTCCGTGCTAGTATCATCCGGAACCAGGCCTGAATCTAAAAATAAGTTAAAAAAAGAAATCAAGGCAATTACCAAACAACTTCATTCTCTTTTTATGCAATCTTTCTAAAAATAATACTGATATTTTATTTGATAAGCAAGTAAAAATTAGCAGCTGGCCAAATAATAAATATCTAAAGCCTAATCTTCATCACCTACCTCTTCACTTCAAGTGCTCTTTCTCTTAAGGAATGAAAAACATTTTATACTTTATGGTGGGGAAGGTAATGTAGCTTTGCACTATTTTGATTTAATCCCAATAAATAAAAGCCAAGAGGACAAGGCATGTTGTTGAAAGGTGCAATGGGCCAAGGAATCAAATTACACTAAGTTCAGGGTTTCTTCCAATGGCCGTTAAATGCATCCAATAAACTCTGTCTTTACACAAAAACATTGAAAAGGTGTCATGAGGGACTAACTGTGACTGACGGTTTTCTGAGAGAACAGGCATGTGTTCCATGGTGAGCACAAGACAACATTAAGGAGCTAATGCACAATGGATCAGGATCATGTCATTCCCCGCTTTTACAGGTTAAAAGGTCTATTAAAGCAATTTTATGTGATTCTGATCTCTCTCCAGCCCGGATATTCTGAATCTCATCTAGACTTCCCAGTTGTCTACATGTTCACTTCTGTACAGTCCTTTTGTTTTTAGCTCTGAGAGAGAGGGCATCACTACACCTTTTCTTGAAGCTCAGGCAATCAGCCTCGGTGGAAAGCTGGGTTGGATTGGCTCACCACCCAAATTCAGGACCTACCTTTTGCATTTGCCTTACACTTAAGGTTTTGTACTGTTAACTGTGAGCGTTCTAAATATTATTAGTGAATATGATAAGGGGAACATGAAATAAATTTGGGTTTCCCCCAGACTTTAAATAATCAATTTAGACTTGCTGGAGAAAGAGCATTGACCATTTACAAAGCACTTTCACATTTTATTCTCATAATCATATAAAGGACCCGAGCTAGTTATAGTATTTAATGCACTTGCTTGTAGATAATCGGCTAAGTCAACAGTGGAGGTGGGACTCAAACCCAGGACTTGCTTCTGACTGCAAGGGTCATACATACTCTTTCCATAGTCTGTCATCCAGAAGCAAAGCCAGAATGAAGGAAAAAGTTTAAGTCAAGAACTTAATAAGGTAGGAAAGGATGTTTACCTTCTCAATAGAAGGGGTATTATCAATGAATGTTTGCCGCCTGTTTTTATATGCCATCCGTTGTTTATATCCCTTCCAAAAAGCCTGTAGAAAACAGTTTTACAGAATTAATTATGTGCATCAGTGTTCTAGTTTATTTTAGAAAGCACGAGAAAAGAGAATATGTCAATAGACACTGATTCGGAACTGTCAGGGATCCTCTCCCACAAATCTCACCTGGACACTATCTCAGGGTGGACACTGACCTGAGCAGAGAGCATTAGCTTAAGCTGAGGCTTATATCCCGAGCTTAGGAAAGCAGTTACCAAGCAGAAGCCGTTTCCCACTCAAAGCTTAATTCAAAAGCCTTTTGGGAGAGAATTTAGCAACATTAAATTTAAAATTATTTAGCCTTTTACCTAGCGTTTCTAATTTTCAATATATCTAGCCTAAGCAAACATAAGCACCTGTGTAGAAAAACTATATGTAAGAATTTTTGTTCTTATTTTTACTAATTTTTACTAAGGTCCTGTGTGACAAGAAGTAATAATAATATGGAATTGCCTCAAAATGTACAAACAAATTAACTGGATGCTGGTATTATCTGGTAACAACATAAGATGATACAAATAATGACTAATAAGTATCTTCACTCCAACAAGTGGCCCACTGTGATAGAGACTCGAAAGGAAGACGCTCTACTAACTTGTGACTATGGATTCCTGAAAATAGGAGTGCTGTGATTGAACATTTATTATTTCATCTATTTCTACAGCAAGCTTAATGATGCTCCATTATTATAACTTTACTAGGTTATTATCATTAAAGAGAATTTTATAAAACAAAAACTAGACACAAACTGGATCTTTAGAAGGATTAAATCTATAACTAAGAAGTTTATTCCACTTCATTTATGAGTATCTTTTTATTGATACATATCTTTGTAATTCACCCCAATTTTGAGTTTGCTTCTCAGATGAGAAATGAAATACGAGTTTCTTATTAAAAAAGGACAAATACAAAAGTTATGTTATTTTATAAATTTATTTTCATGTCTGCATGTATCGATTTACCTTATTGTTTAAAAAATGTATGTGAAATTTTATCATTTAAAGATAATATACTTTTTTGTAATAAAACAAAATAGTCAGAATAGGATAAAAAAGCTCAACTGAGAGCACTTACTCCATACTTTCCCTCTCAGTGCAAATCCCTAAAAATGACAAATATGCTTTAAAAAAAAAAAACTTTTAATTTTGAAATAATTAGACTCAAAAAAATCTATAAAAATAATATATCGAGTTCTATGTGCCCTGTGAATGAGTAGTCCCTTCACCTGGCTTCCCCTCAACAGTAACATCTTATAAATATGCTTTTCCAGAAACCCACAATAGTGACAGAAAATGAGAAGGCATACGGATTGAAAACTATGACGGATCCTAGAAGAGAAGAGGCAGCCCAAATTGGACTGCACGAGGAACAGCAGAATAAAATTCTACAAAAATGTGGGACTATCTACAAAAAACGTTGCATGATTCTAAGCTGTGGGAGCCTTGGGCAGCAATCAGAACAATTTTGGGAATGTTGTAATCTTTTCCACTTGCTAATCAGTGGGCAAAAAGCATAAGTGAGGAAGTGGAGGCAGGGAAAAGTACAAGAGCACAGAGCCTTTTAGGAGAGAATTTAGTAATACCAAATTTAAAATTCGCCTTTTATCTAGTGTTTCTAATTTTCAATATACCTAGCCTAAGCAAATATAAGCACCTGTGTAGAAAAACTATATATAAGAATTTTTGTTCATAAAACAAATATGTGTATAGAGCAGAATGTTTACAAATAGGGGAATGATTAGATAAATTGTGATTGCACTCATACCGAGAGATGTTACATGACACTTAAGAAGAATGAGGTAGAGTCAAATATATTGATTGTGGAAATGTTCTGTATCTTGAAGAATAGGAAGATCTCCAGGACATACTAAGAGGAAGAGGAAATTGTAGCTTACCACACATACTATGATACAATATATTGACAAAAAAATGAAAATATAAAACAATAATATGTATTTCTATGCAAACAATATGTACACAAACCTAGATCTATGAGGATATACAGCAAACACAGTGAAAGAGTATAAAGTAAAATGTGCCAATGTGCCTATCCTTACTTCGACCCAGCTATTCTCCAAAGGAATTCCTAATTTTTTGTTATGTACTCTTTGAAATAGGCAAACATATATACTTTATGTATACATACATATAGACTTTACTGTTGTACACAAAATTAAAACATAAATATGTATATGTCTATGTGTTTATGAATTTTTTTGACAACATGAGGTCCAACGTTATGCCAAGATTTGCTTCTTCTTCACTAAATTATACATAGCATTGATATTATTTCATATAAAAAACCCCACAGAGCCCCTCCCATTGTTTTTTAAAGACCATGCAGTATTCTGTAGTGTAGATTTACCATGACTTGGTGTGTATTAAGTTGTCATCATTTTTTTTTTTGCAGTAAATAACCTTATACACACTATGTATTTTTATGAATGTCTCCATCAAGATAGAGTAATCCATATAGGATTACTGGGTCAGTGTGTTGATATTAAATATTGATAGCTACTGTCAAGTTGCCCAACAAAAAGTGTATGATAGAGACTTCTTTCTTAAGGGTCTCATTGAACTGGTAAAAAAAATGGTTAAAAAAAAAGATTGGTGATATTCAAACTGACTAAAAAACTGCTGCCTCATTTTTACTTAAATTTTGATTTCAGCAAAGTGTAGCAAGCTTACCATCCTTCATATACATTTACTCTCCTCATTTATAATACAATTATCTTAAATATTTAAGATACATTTAGAACCATATTCGACAGTTAGAATTTCTGTTTCAACTGTCAAACATAATTTTAAAAATCTAAGAAGAAAAGCAAATGAAATTCAGCAATACATTAATAAGATCATACACCATGATCAAGTAGGATTAATTCCTGGGATGCAAGTTTTGTTCAATATCTGAAAATTAAATAACATGATATACCACATTAACAAATTAAAATATAAAAATCATATGATCATATCAATAGATGCAGAAAATGTATTTGATAAAATCCAGCATCCAAAACTCTCAGCAAAATGGGAATAGAGAAAATGCAACTCAATATAATAAAGGCCACAGGGGACAAATCCAAAGCTATAATCTTACTCAATGAAGAAAAGCTAAAAGCGTTTTCCTTAGGATCAGGAATAAGATAGGACGTCCACTTTCACACTTTTATTCAACATAATACTATAAGCCCTAGCCACAGTAATCAGCAAAGAAAAAGAAATAGAAGGCATTCAAACTGGAAAGAAAGAAGTAAAACTATCATTATTTTTACTTTTCTGGGATTACATAAACTCTAAGAACACTATTAATCTCTGTTAGCTCAGATTCATGAACACTCTGGATAAGTAATCTGTCATAGAAAAAGATGAACTAATATTGAAGCATTTTTGTACTGGTGGAATGGGCAAACACGTCCATTCTGTACTATTTTTTAATGTGTTTTTAATGTACAATGCTCACCAACAGTATTTTCCTTGAGATTTCATTTGTTTAATCTCTTTATTGATTATGTAGATTTTTCTGGAATCCTTCTATATTTATGAATATTTTATTGCCTTTCTAAACCAAGGCAACTTGACTAGGTATAAAATTTTGGTCTATAGAAGCAGAATATTGCATGTATCTTGTTTGTCAAAATTCTACAGTTTTCTTTTTCAGTTTGTAAGTTTTAAATACGTTAGGACTGGCTTTTCTCATTCTTTTCTAATAACTACTGTACAAGGCCATGAAGCTGCAGGCTCTTTTAATTAGAGGCTATTTTTGAAAAACACTTTTAGGTATAAAGTTGGGAGGAAGAAGCTATTGATGAAAATGCAAAATGAGGCAAGGTTCTCCATCATAAAGCCATTTAAGCAGCTTTTTATAGACAATTAGAGACAGAAGGCATTTACAAAAATATCAATCTCCTCTTAACAGGTATGGGAACTTGTGGGAAAACTTATAATGGTCATTTTTTTTTCTTTTGTTACCATACATATATTTTCTGTGTAATGCATCTGCAACAAAGGAGGCTTTCAAAATATCTAGCCCTCAGAGGTTAGTTACTCCTCTGTTTTATAGCTTTTAATTGTCAATCTCTAGATAATCTGGCTTGCTAAAATTGTTTGCCTTACTTGGTAACTGGGGACTCAGGACCGTAATATCCAAATCATCAACTCCATCTTTTGAAGTACAGGTTCTTGTGTGATTTATCTCTCTATTGGCTAACAAAACCCTAAACATTTATCGTTTCCCTCTCAGCTTAAAGATAAAAATCCAGCAATGTACAAAAATAGTCACATTATAGCGATGTCCCAAAGGACTGTCTCCTTGGAGCCTGCAGACTCTGCCACTGTTCCGGCAATCTGAAGTTGCTTCAGAGAAGCTTGTTTCTTTGTCTTTCTTCTTCCTTCTTCCTTCTTCCTTCTTTCTTCTTCCTTCCTTCCCCTCCTCCCTTTTTTTTTTTTTTTTGCCTGGATGTTTGTGATACTCATTGACCTAAAGTTCAATAATTTAATACTTCCCAGGGCTAAGTTTTGGTGTTTGTCAACTACTTTGATTTTTCCTTAAAAGTGGCATTCCAGTTTTCTTCAGTTCAAAAAACAAAATGAAAAAAAATCTGTAAGCTATCTATTTTTTCCCATCTGGATTTTTCTGATATCTTCTGGTGCGATACCAACAATCTCAGTGTTGGGTCCCCATTACCTGTCCTCTTAGGCATCATCTCATCATTTTTAACACTTACTAAGCACTTAAGAGCCACATACTGGACCAAATTTGTTATGTGAATTCTCCCATTTAATTCTCACAACCCTGCAATAAAATGGATATCATTTTCAAATGAGAAAATATATTTTAAATCATCTATTCTTTCCCTCAGCTTTTCTGTGTTATTTTTCTCAAGTTCTCCATGTGTTTCAGTTATTTTCAGTGTCAATTCTGCATTCCACAGTTAAAGTGCATTTACATTCTATGATGTCATGATTTCTCTTCCTTTCTTTAGCCATCAGTTAACTGTTCATTTTTTGTGTTGTCTTGTTTCACTAAGTCCATGTCTCATTCAATTTCTTGAAAGCATAAAGCAGTTTCACTATAAAACTTTCTTCTCTCTCCTGGAATAAGAGTATTCTTAAATGTTTACCTCATTTATATTTTACAACTTACATTTGTTTTTCTTTTTTCGATATAAACTTTTCTTTTTTGATATATATACATTTTTTCTCCTGGTTCAGTCATTCTTAAATGTAAGCAATTTTACAGAGCCTTTTCAATATTTAAAAACAGTATGGCTATTTCTTTCTCACTGCTCTCAAGATTCTCTCTCAGGAGATTCTCTCTCTCTGCAGTGAGAGAGGATTATAGTTACCCATTACCTTTAGGGGAAAAATAGTACAAATGACAGTGGATTTCTCATCAGACACCTTGAAGGCAAGATGGAATTAGCACAACATTTTTCAAAATAAGAACTCTCAATTCACAATCCAGCAGAATTTGTCACCAGCAGACTTTTCCTAAAAGAATGTTCTCTAAACAAAGTAAATGATAAAGGAAGAAGTTTTGGAACATTAGGAAGAAAGAAAATAACACAGTAAGCAAAATGTATTGGTAAACAAAATAGATTTTCCTTTTCCTCTTAGATTTTCTAAATTACGTTTGATCATTGAAGCAAAAATTATAAAATTGTGTGATGTGGTTCTAAATGAATATATAGGAAATATATAATATATTATATTATAAAGGAGAGAGGAGGGAGGAGTCACGTGACATAAAGGAAGGTAATATTTTTATACTCAATAAAAACTGAAAAAATGATACCAATATATGATGATTACATATTATATATATATTATGTGATATTATAATATGATTACATATATTATATATATGTAATATATATAAAATGATTACATATATTATATAATATGTAATCATAATACCTAAAACCACTAAAAAAGCTATACAAAAAGGGACACTCAAAACTGCTATAACTAAATCAGAATGGAATGTAAAGAATGTGTTTAAATTTAGTAACCTTCAAGAAGTCAGGAAAAGAAAACAACCACAAAAAGCCAGAACAATAACGCATACATTAGAAAAAGGCAAAAGTTTTAAATCATTAATCTCAGCTCCCACCTCAAGAACTAGAGAAACAAGAGCAAAACAAACTCAAAGCAAACAAATGGAAGAAAAGAATAAAAATAAGAGTAGAAATCAATGACAATGAAAACAGCAAAATAAGGAATATCAATGAAACAAAGATCTCATTTTTTGAAAAGATCTATAAAATTGACAAACCTCTCAAAAGAGTGACAAAGACAAAAAGACATGAGGGCAAAATCATAAGTAGTTTTACAAATGAATATGAAAGCAAAAATCTTAAATAAAACTTAACTAAGGTATTATAGTCTATATACTTCTATATATATACACATAATGCATGTATGCGTGTGTTTGAATGTGGGTATATATGTATATACATGCATATGAAATTGTGTTTGTACAAAGAATTATTTATGAATGAAGTCTAATCATATAATAATACATTAATACAAATTAAAAATCATCTCAATAGGTGCAAAAAATTTTTGATAAAATTCATATCTTTTCAATTTAAAAAGAAATTCAACAAACTAAAAATAAATGTAAAAAACTCTTAACTTAATCTTTAGAAAAAAGATGATCTAACAAAAATCTATAATATTATACCTAATGGTGAAATGAAGAATCATTCCCTTTAAGATCAAAATGAGACAAGGATATCCGTTATTTAAAAAAAAAAAAAAGAAAGAAAAAGAAAAAGAAAGAAAAAGAAAATAAAAACAATATGGCTATAGAGATTCTTCTTGACTTTCCATGTTTACCTGGGCACTTCCTGATTTGTTCCATAAGCTTGAGACAGAGGATTAACTATTGATGACATATGCTCTCTGTACCACTACAGCTAGGAAGGTTGAGCTGTTTTATGGAGGGCAAGTCTTTAGATTTCAGATCCTTCCCCCAATTCACAGTCAATCAGACACTTTGGCAAGAAATGAGATTAGCATGATTCCCTCTGGTTCATGGTCCTTTGCTTTTGTGGGTTAGCATATTTCTATTGACTACATATTCACTGTCAGTCTATAGCTTGTCTTTAGACCTCATCCCTTTGCTTGTTAGGAAACTGTCAGAAGATATACAAAAAAGGCATGGAGGGTGAATTCATAGCTGGATGGCATTTTCTTCAATCCTGCTGCCTCTGCTGAGCTGAAGTCTGCCAATGACTGTTTCTGTCTTCATCCAGCCCTCTCCTGACTTCAGCCTGGGTCCTCATGCCAGGAAGATTTTACATGGTGTCTTTTTTTTACTGAATGTCTTCCAACTGCAACACTGCTCCATGCCCACCCAAGACTGGAGAGCTTAGGGTTGGTCCAAACTGTGTCATGATGGCTGACACTGAATTTTGTGCAAAATTAGAGATTTAGCATCAGTGTAGATGATTCTATTTTTATGCTTTTGTTCACTTCTTGTGTATTTTTCCTACCATTTGTATAAAGAGGACATATACTGGAAAACTTATTGGTTCACTTTAAAAAATTCTTTTGAATGTCAGGTTAAAAGAGAAATTTCTTTTGTAAAATTACTCTGCCTTCTAACATCTTAAGTTCTGAGCAAATTTGAACATTTGGGCACCTACCACATGCAAGACATAAGAACATAAAAGTTTAAAAACATATTTTCTGTCCTGAATAATATTATAATTAGATAGAAGAGATAAGTACACCAATGATCACAAAAGAAAAGCTCTTCAATTTAAAAACTTTTCATTTAGGAAATTTCATAGTTATTGGCCAAAGCAAAAACCCATCAAACTCTGCCCATTATAACAATATTACTTTGGATGCACAAAAAGGACAGACACATAGCCTTTTGGAAGCCAGCATAGTGGTGGGTAGAGGGTGCTAGGGGAATACAGAAGAAAAACATCGAAATATGTAAGTGGCAAGGTTCTCTCTTGCCAACTAGAGAGTTCAGACAAGTCATGCAAGTGTAAGAACAACTCACAACAAAAAAAAATCAGGACTGTGGATATTCCTGCAGGCCTAAATGAAGAATGATAGATTATATAAGGGAGAAGACATTCTTGGAGATGCTAAATCTATTTCATTGGCTCTTCTGTTCTTTCAGACACCACTAAACATCCACTAACCACGAAAAATCCAATTCATAAAGCACTTGAGTCAGAAAGTAGGTGACATAAGGAGATCCAGCTTTTTAGAGAAACATGGTTTCACTCTGGTCTGAGCCGTTCCTCTAGCTCTGCTAGGTTTGTGGCAGGCGTACCTGTGGGAATCCACATTGCCCCGAATACTCTCCAGAAGACCAGAGGTCAAAAATCATTCAATATCTTTCCCATTTTGGGGCCTTAATGAAGCAGACTCAGGGACACTGATTAAGGAAAAAATCTGCAGGCAGTTTTGTTTTAATAGAATGCTGGTAGTTGACTGTCCTCTTATTGAATAAAATATTTTCAGGAGATATGACAGT
Source organism: Eonycteris spelaea (assembly GCA_003508835.1). Lineage (NCBI taxonomy): Eukaryota > Metazoa > Chordata > Mammalia > Chiroptera > Pteropodidae > Eonycteris > Eonycteris spelaea. The sequence continues at coordinate 19,100,432 of PUFA01000011.1, read as the reverse complement.
TTGCTGTAACTACGGGTAGGTGAGTCACATACCTGTATTTTGGCCACATGCTCTACTTGTTCATACAAAAATGATTTCCTAGATTCATACTCTTTCTAAGAAGAGTTCCTGAGCTTGTGGCTTGAAATTGAAGAAGCATATCTTCAGAAGCAGACCACATCTTCTCACGAATGTAATTTGCTGTGACTTCCTTAATAATGTCCTGGCAAGAGATATTTCTTTTGGTTATATGTCACACATCAGGCAAAAGAAGCATATAGAATAGCTTCCAGAAATGTAATCATAAAGAAACTGATATGGATAGATCTTTCTGAATTGATTTAAAAATAGATTTGACCAGAGGTCAAGGGACAAATTGGCTTAGGTTCTTTCTAGTGACATGAGGTGGTTTGAGCACTTGGCTGAATGATGGCAAGATTTGGATGGAGTGATGTATGGATGATGCTGACCCTTGCCTGGTGTGAACTCTGAGCTCCACAGAATGTAAAAGGGATAATAATTCTGGTAAGAATATGCATCACTTCTTTCTCCTTTATGTTGCTAAGGAACAGACTGCAGTGCCCATGAGTTCCTCAGTCTTCTCTGCCCCTGTCTTATCAAGGCCTGAGCAGGGAAACTCAAGAAAAGCGGGTAGGGGAAGAAAGAAAAGTGCTATCATGGGCAGACAAGGGAAACCTAGATGAGTGAGAAAAAAGGAATAGGGACTGTGAGAAGTCTTTATGTGGACTGTGAACTGGCTTTGCTTTTATGTTTTATGAGAGATGCGAGCAAAGACTAGGCTTACTTCCATGGCTGGCACATCTTATCCAGTGTGACTGGGATCAATGGATGGTTAACTTGAAAGTGAAATCATATAAAAGATATATAAATACTTTTAAGAGAAGACATATATGTCCATTTACAGAATAAAATCAGTAATTTAAGTTAAGAAGAAATAAAATTAATTTTATAGTATAGACCCTCCACTTTTTAATAATCGTAATGGTGTGATGCTCAGTTTCACATGGTTATATCTAGGGCATCTCTGGATGCCACATGTGCAGTGTTTGGTTCTGAATTTTAACCCTTTGATGCTGCTTCTTCACAGTCTGATGCATCTTAGTTATAGCACGTAATTTTAAAATAATTATCCATAATTCCATTTTATCAACAAAGTAGCACAAACAATTCATTGCCACAATGCCATTTTCCTGTAAATTGTGGGAACTTTGAACATCTGAAATTAGTTAATAAACTATGTTCTTCGCTATCTTCTTGTCAGTCTGGATTTCCAGTGGCATTGTCAGCCCCGGCCACAGTTTTTTCTGAGTTTTAGTAAATATGGTATTGATGATTCGTCCACAATACTGCTATACTGAAATGTCTTTGATGCTGGTGACTTTGAGCAATTTTGTAAGATCTACATTTGTGTTCTTTTATTTTTTTTCAAAATGTAACTCAATTATTATCAGTTCTTTTTCTTTAAATATACTATAATATTTGGATCAAACAGCAATTTTCATATCTTTTGGGTCCAACTTTTGGTCCTAAGTCCAAAGCAATTTTGGTGAACCTTCCTTCAAGAATATTTCCCCCCTAGGAAGAATTACTCACTTTTTAGAGGACGTACTTAGCTGAGAGGGGGAAAGAAATGACATTTTAAATACTGACAACCAAGGAATGACCACTAATTGAGCTTTTGCATCAAGGAACACCCACAGATTGATTTTTAAGGATAATCTACTAACCCCAAATAAGCCACAATAACTTCCCTTGCTCTTTTAATGGTGTTGCTATGCCAATATGGAAAAAAATTCTAAAAATTAGTAACTACCTAGCCACATTCAACTGCAGTCCAGGAAGACTGACCCATATCCAGCCTTCAAATACATCAATTAGTTCCTCTTTGCACTTCCTTGATTCAAAAATAGAAAAATAATCACAGTTCTCTTTATAGTATAGTATTCCATCAAACACCAACTCCTACCTCAATTTCTTTTCCCATGAGCCATGATTCTTTACGCAAGCAAGATTCAGGTGTGACCCAGGAACCCTCTTGTGAGTCAACATTGTAGTAGTAATCATATTTCTCCTTCAGGGTGAGTTTGAGCCATGGGCCTTCAGTAGACACTAAAGAAAAAAGTGTTTTATATTCTAGAGTGGAAACTGAACCCTTCAACGTTAATATAGTTTCTTCAAATGTGTAAAATAATAAAAAATGTTTTACATCAAGCACTCAGATACTCTAAGTTAAAATCATTAAGAAATGACTCACTAAAATAGAATAAATGCTATATATTCAATGGCAGCTCTCTGCTAAGCCAAATAAGAAGGAAGAGAGACTGATGTTTAATGCTAGCTCTAAATCCCAAACTTTTCATGAGGTTGATAGGAGTCACAAATGGCCAACAAACAGGACAAGCAAACAAGGCACATATGCCCCAGGTAAATGTGAACAGTACCATACTAGACAGAGAAGACCAATGAGCAAGGATCCCTTTGCTTAGAATACATTTTCAATTACCAATAATTGTCAGATTCACAAGTGCTTTCAGAAGAATAAACACTCGTTTTAAGTCAACTTTCTCAGTGGGAAGAAAAGGAGGCAAAAATAGTAAAAACACATTTTCTCTTAATTTTATAAGAACTGAGAAGTAAAAAGGCTTTAGTTGGTTAAAAGCCAACCACACTGGTATTAGAAGGCTTTATTTGGGTTGTGATATCACTGGATAATAGGAAGAGAGAATTCTTACCATTTTCACATCAAGTTTGAATTTATAGTCAGAGGAGAGGCTGTCTCTAGCACAGGATCCAAGTACTTTTCCTAAGAAATATAGTTGGCTTATTACTTAACTAGCTATGCTCAGTGTTGGTGATCCACTAAGAGTGGAGATTTCAGTTGGGAAAGAACAGACATCCCAGAACCAGAGGTAAAACAGATTAGAATAGATCATCCTATTCAGCCTGCAAAACAACGTTCATAGCTCTATGTGGGGTTGAAAGTCAGTCTTTAATTGCCCAGAAGGCATCTCCTCTTTCTTTTAGAACAGAGGTCAACAAACCTTTTTCTGTAAAGGGCAGGAAAATAAATGTTTTCAGCTTTGTTGCTATAGGTCTCTGACACAACTACTCAACTCTGCCACTGCCTCATGAAAGCAGTAACAGACAATATATAAATTAATGAGTGTCACTGGATTCCAATAAAACTTGATTTCAAAACAGAAGAATCCACTAAAAAACTACTAGAACAAATGAGTTCAGTAAGGTTGCAGGATATAAGATCAATATACAAAAATCAATTATATGAAATATGCCCATGTAAAAATGTGTACAAAATGTTCACTGAAGCATCACTCAGAATAGCCAAAAGTGGGGGGAAATCCCAATTCCATCAATTGATGAATGGAAAAACAAAATGTGGCATACATCTATAAAATGGAATATTATCAGCCACAAAAAAAGAATGAAGAACTGATAAATGTTATAACATGAATGAACTTTCGAAACATTATGCTAAGTGAAAGAAAGCCAGAGATAGTATAATTCCATTTATACAAAGTGTCCAGAATAGGCAAAACCACAGGACAGAAAGTAGATTAGTGGTGTCTGGGCAGAGGGTGGGGCATCAATGGCTATAGATAAGGGGTTTTGTATGGTCTAATGAAAATGTTCTGGAATTAACTGGTGGTGTTAGCTGTACAAGTTTGTGAATATAGTAAAAATCTCTGAGTTGCATACCTTAAAAGGGTAAATTTTATAGTATGTAAATTATATCTCAATAAAAAATCAATTGTATTTCTATATAATAGCAATAAACAACTTCAAAATGAAGTTAAGAAAGCATAATAGCATCAAAATAATTAAAATTCACAGGAATAAATTTAACAAAAGAAATGCAAGCCTTATGCACTGAAAACTACAAATCATTGTTGAAAGAATTAAAAAAGACCGAATTAAAAGGAGCGATATCGTATGTACATGGATCAGAAGATTTAATAGTTAAGATGGAAATACTCCTCAAATTGATTTACAGATTCAACGCAATCCCTAACAAAGTCCAAGCCGTCTTTTTCTTTTGGCAGAAAACTGAATCCAAGGTGCCTTTTAGGTTTTTGAATTTGACACCTGGGAATATTTTGACTTGATTCATCAAAACATGGCACACAGGAAGAGGAGTAGGCAAGTTTGGGGAGAGAAGATAAACTAACTTTGGGCCAGGTTGGGTTTGAAATTATGATGGGTCATCTTTAGGAATTCAACCCCTGCATTAATACTGTCTGCAATTCTTTCCCATGAAGAATGAGGAAGGGGACACTACTAGCATCAGTAACTCCTGATGAAGAGATGTGAGGGGAACAGAGAGGGACTCAAAAGTGACCAGGAGCTAAGAGAGCATGGCCAACAGCCTTGCACCCCACCTTTCATAACAAGACATTCAATGATATAGAGTGTGTAATCTCCAAGTTGAAAATATATCAGACAAACTTTAAAAAGTATGTATACACGGTTCTATTGAACAGATTTCCAAACTAAAAAAAAAAAAAAAATTGTTTCCCCTTCAAGTTCCATTTCTAAGACCATATATATTGTCACAGTAGTTTCCTAAGGTGAAAAGTACTATGTACATGACATAGGATATGGTACAAACAAACACCAGTCTCAGACTCAGGAGACAGCTGAATCCTTGATACTAGGACATAAAAGGTGCCCAATAAGAATCTACTAATGGAATTATGGATTCACTCTGTCAGAAATTTATCTCCTTGGTTTGTCATTTTCTCCCTCTCTCCAAAATTACATCAATGTGAGTTTATGAAATGAGTATTAAATTCAAGATCTGTAAAATGAGTATTAAACTCAAGATCTCAAAGATAACTTCTCAGAGCTAACATTTCATGATCTGCCATTAGATTAAATAGGCAGAAATATCTGCCAAGGTCTAAGCCTTTGGAGATCAATTCATTGTATTTTATTCCATATTTTCAAAATTACCTCTACTAAATATTGTGCAATCATCTATCATGTTTAAAAAAGATAGAAATATTAGTTAAAAAATCAGTTTGTATCACTGGAGAAATGAATCAACAAGCAAGACCTCTTTAAAGCAGTCTCCTTAAATACTATATTTTTTCATGCCTATGATGCCACCATACATAGCCACCAAGTTAATCGCAGCTTTTCAAAAAAACAAAAAAGAAACATCTAAAAAATTGCCTTTGCAATAGATGACAAAAATCATTTTAGAAACGTTCATATGAAAGCAATATTTGTCTTAAAATTAAGAAAATACAATACCACAGGAACCAGCATATTTAAAATCATATTTAGTTTGTGCTAAATGACAAAAATACTTACCACTTTTAGATTTTTGCTCTTTTCTCTTTGCAAGGGCATTATAGTACCTGTCCGCACATTCAGGAATTATGTCATTTGTATTACAAACGGAAGACTTTAAAACAGACAATATATCACTTGTCTTTTCTTTCTCCAAACACTCATTAACATCCACGACCAGTGTAACCCCTGGGTAATAATAATAATAAAAAAAGTTTCTGTTAATGGTTATCTTCTGCTTATCCTAGTTGCATGCAAAGATATATTTCAACCTTTTAGGAATGTACTGGTATCAAACCTTTTTACTCTTTGAGCGTACGCACCACATATGCCCATGAGACAGTAATCAACTCACCTACCAGTTTAGGCTATAAAAATAAAATCCCACAGGAATACAGTTTACTGAAAACCACAGCATTTCCTGGTTACTCTGGTGTGGTAGCAAGGCACTAGGTTTTGCTCACCAGGATAATCTATGAAATGGGGTGAATGCACACCACGACAGATATGCAGGCCTTACACATGTCACTAATCAGTATTTGAGAGCTAGCTTTGGAAAGACATTTATTTTAGAACAAGTAAAATGCTATTTAAGCTATGGAAATCCTGATATTCTCCTGTACAATGCTAGTATACTTCTAAGATTGCCATTAGCAACTGAAATGAATATTCTAGAAAGGCAACAGGCACAGCTGACAGAAATGTGCAATGGAGTCTGGAAGCTTAATTCTGGAACCAATTTAGACCTATAAAGCATTTTATCCCATTTCAAATTTCTGCCTTTTTCCATATATGAAACCACACTGAACTCTTGGTTGTCTGAAGAAAGTTAACATGGTGGATTCTCTATTATTGACTTTAGTTTCACGTAATAATATTCTGGCCCAACTAAAGGAACTGTTTTCACAATCTGTAAACACACCCAGTTAGAAATGTAGAACCAAGAAATGGAAAAAAAAAAAAAAAACTAGTCTAAAAATACTTCATAGTTGAAAAAAGATGAAAAAAGAGATAGATTTTTTTTCTTTTTTTTTTTAAAACACACATGTCAAGCTCTACCATGCAAACACTAAATGGTATATTGTCATCAAATTATGTTCACATGTGCATAGAACTATAAAGGCTGAAGGGGCACGAAAAAGAGGGTTTGACGTTCCTGGAATCAAAGTCATCACACCTGGAGGAGCACATAAAGAATAAAAGACTTCTGTAGCCAACTCCAACTGCTGCAGAATAAAAGGTATAACAGTATGTTCTGTGCTCATAGAAGTTATTAAGAACGAGTGAACCATCGTCCCCCCTTTCCTCTTTTCCAGGAAAACTTTGTAGGATGAGAAAAATGCAGTACTGGTGTTTGAGAAGTTTGAGGTCTGAGAGAAACAGAAGGAACAAGTAAATGATAATGGATTTTTGTATGAATTACATCTGATAGCTTCATCTAACCCAGTAAATTGCTATTTTCCTTGAAAGCTGGGCATTAAAGCCATATATTTCTTGCATGTAGTAATGTGCTTTATCATTGAGTATTAATTAATGTGCAAGGAGTGACTGTCCACAGGTTAATTTTCTGGATAAATGAAGTTGACTCCTCACTTAACAGAATCATTTTCCATAAAAATCTAAAGCCCTGGAGAAAATCCTAACAGAACAGTCTCTGGTAGAGAGAAGGTGTTAAATGTTTGCTAAGAACTGCCAGAAGAGTCCTACATGTCATTAAAATTGTACTGTGCAAGAAACAGAGAGTGATACTTTTCAAGGACAATGGAGGCATTTGGGCTTCTTTGCTCGTGCACTAAATGGCCTCAAACTCCTTTGCTCTTTAGTGTTTCTTCCTACTGTCACTGTCAGCTATCAATCACTTCTTGGTGCTGTCAGTGTGTCTGCATAGGGCAGCCCCAACACTTAACTGCCTGGTAATTCATGGCTTCGGAGATGCTCTGAGTTGGAAAGAGAAACCACCAAACATATTAGCATTATGCCTAAGATAAGAATAAACAGGCTAAACGTGTCTGACCGAGAGGTCCCCAATGAGTAGAGTAAATCAGTTCAGTGCACAGGTTTCTTAACATCTATTTTGATTGTTTTTTTTTTTTTGGCTTAATCTCTGAGTTGTGGTTAAGTTCCAGATAGCTGAGGGTGTCAGATAAATGATCTCCATAAAGTCAGGTATATTTCTGCTAAGAAACAAGTAAGAAACCTCCCATAAATCATCCAAAAGATCCAAAAACATGTTTGCTTTACATCTTAAGCCATGTACCAGCAGGCTTCTCTAAGGCATGCATTTTCAAAAGAGGTAAGATAATACCAAGTAGGACAAAAATTGGTTCTTCGGGGAGAGGGGTAGAAATTTTTTTTTCTGTATAAAGCATATCTACATATGGCACACAAACAGATATACAATATATCTGTGGCATTAAGGTTTCATGGTAAGGACCAATTAGGGATAACAATGTCTAGAAAGATTCCTTCGGGTATAATGATGGAAAAAGGCTGAGAAACATTGCTCTACGGAATCAAAAGTAGAGACAAACCTATTATAAGAAAGCAAGATGTTCCGGTGAAAGTGAACATTGGGCTAAAATGAAGGAGACTTGCATTACTCTGCCCTTTTAAATCATAAAATATACGAGCCAACACATTTTCTTTTATCAAATTTTATCTGGGAGTGGGGTTGATGCTTACAATATGTGGTCAGAATCTGTTTCAAGTTCTCATACAAAGGGTGAATAGTTTTAAAAGATTAAATTCCTGTTGAAAAACTGGAAAATTCTCATCACGGTGTTAGAATACACATCTCAGTGTCAGAATACATACCAGATACACATTTTTTTTTCAGAATGTCTTTTTGTTCTTCTATAGCATAGAAGCTATATGAACTCTTCCAAGGGTCAGGACAGAGGCAGAAGTGTAAATGCAGAGTACAAAAATAACATTTGAGAAAACCTCTTACTTTCATTGTCAAACAGAACCACAAGTCTAGATGTAAAAACTAGAATCAACCTAACATTTGCAAGTCAAATGTAAGAGGAACACAGAACAAAAGGAATAAAATAACTTCTAAATTGGTTCCATCGCTAAGAGAAAAACTGCAACCTTTTTAGGCTATCTGAGTGCTTATATTACAATCAAATTTCTTGAAAGTCTTTTTTCAAACTACAGCTGCCTTCGGTTTTGTATTTAAATTTAAATCTCTTATGTACACATCTAAATTTTATTTTATTTTTCTTAAGGATTAGAGTGCTAGAACAGAAAGACTTCAAAGGTCCTATGGGTATAAAAGTTCAGGTTCGAGAAATACACATATTTTTCCAGGCTAAGGAAATAAAAGCCAGATGTTCCTCACAGATGCTTCCAAAGTTTAAAAGCACATCTCTGCAGCAAGACTAAGGTATCTCAATGGCAATCTACGACCTGATAGAACAGGACAGATTCCAGTTATACCATGAACAGACAGGTTAATGAACTATACTTTAGGAATCTTATTTTAATTTATGTAGGTTATTCATATGTGTCAAGTGTGAGTATATCAATCGTGAAGCTGTTTTAGGTTGTCATGTGAACTATCCTACTATTCCTCTATGAAAACAGAGGCTTAGAATAAAAGTCATTTGAGAATTTTGTTCTCATTTGAGCCAATGTAGGGGATTCTGCCAGTTGCCAAGTATGCCAATTCCAGTGATGCATTTTGGACTTGGGAAATAATCCCAGGATGGGTTTGAGGACCCACTCGGTCTGCTGTGAGATGGATCTGAGCTGAAACTCCGTTGATCACATGACCTCCATAAGCCGCTACTCTGACTGCTGGACCACAGTGAAGTTCTGGGTACCCTGAATTAGTGTCAGTTCAGAGCCAGGGTCCAGTAATCCCTGCAAATCTGATAATGTCCTTTCCCCTGCCCACCCCAGCACAGTCATCATGGTAAAAGGCCAGAGGTCTCTTCGGGGAAGCCTGGGAGAAAGATGAAAAGTTTAACATTTTGGTAGTGTAGGAGAGTCCTTTCTCAAGAGGAACTGGTGTCCCTTTATTAAAGGGATTCTGGGTCTGTAAACTGGCTCGAGTCTGGGAATTGATTGAGGGGCATAACTTTCTGTTTTTGTTAGTCAAGTTATACTTCTATTCACTTGACTTAGATCCCTTCTTCCACTTGTACAAATTAAGAATTTAGTAGTTTATTTCACTTCGAGTAACACCACGTTCAACTAGCCAATGCCACAGGTCTTTGTGAATCAGATTATTCTAATTACTGCTTGACTCTGCTGTCCATTAGAGTAATTACATCTACAGTATTTTGGTGAATAACCCAAAATCACCCGTCTCCCTACAGCGTTTGGATCTGCCATTCTCTCCGCAATTGCATGAGCCAATTCCTTAAAATAAAAATCTCCCTCTTTCCATACATGTGTGTTATATAGTATAGTATTATATAGCATTTATACTACATACTTTCCAGAGAAACAGATCTACCTATCTAGTTCTGTTTTTTTTCCAGGAAAAAAATATACATGCAGTTCTGTTTCTCTGGAAAACCCTGACTAAAACAATGAAAGGCACGAAAGGGGGAGGATGGGCATTTATTTTGCAGAAATGGGCTAGTTTTCTAAGGATTAAGATAAAAATGGATGACTTTGGTTAAACTATAAATTTTAATTTAGAAACCACTTTTTGCTTCTTGGATTTTATTCAGCAATATTCTCAAATTTTGCTGGATAGCTCTAATCACTGAAAACAGTGGAACCAACGAATCCTATTGTATAAATATGCATTCAAGAACTCAAATTGGTAAGAGAGTCCAAATCTATTCAGAAATTAAGAAATATATGATTTTCGATAATTGTGAATTAAAATAAAAATTCAGAAGCATAACCAGATACAAGTAAGGCAAGTTGGGCCAGCAAAAGTAGGCGAGGGCTTACATTGGTTTGCTCTGTCCTTGTCCATGTTGGCCTCATAGACTGCATGCTGTATCTCATCCAGCCAAAGGATTTTAGAAGCACTGGCAGGGTCCTGGGAATATTATCATAGAATAAAAGAGCACAGTGAATGATGATGAAAGAGAATTAATAATGCTTCTTAGGAGTCATTTTATTATAATTTCCACAAGTTCTTATTTAGCAACTACCAAGCACTGCCATGTATTGTACAAGTTCCTAATGAAACAGACCCCCAACCAACCACTTCTCCCTTTTACACTGCCACCCCTTTAGTACAGCTCGCCATCCTCTCTCAACTGGACAGCTGCATTGGTCTCCTATTTGTTTTTGCTCTTTCCATGTTTGCCCTCTGCCACAGTGGTCCTCTACAGAGAACCAGACGATCTCTTCAAAACGGACATCACATTACGCCATCCCACAGCTTAAACTCCTCTAGAGCTTTCCCCCTGAAGTTGGTAGGAAATGGAAAACTCCCTTCCTCTGGATGGCGGGTATCTAATGACCCGGCCTTGCTGACCTCTCTGGCGTCCCTCTACTCCCCTCTACTCCCTGTTCCAGACTTTCACACCAGCCTCCTTCAGATCACAACATTCTACCCAGCTATGTGGCTGTTGGTTCTCTCTTACCATTCAGGCCTTAATTCAAATGCCGGCTCCTTCAAAAAAGACTTTTCTGGCTATCCTCATTGAACACTCTCTCCCCCAATCACTCAATAACTGTGGGTCCGAAGGTGGCCCAGAATGCCATGAGATACTTTAAATTTGAGAGAAACACAATGACACTCAACATTTACCAGTTACAAAATAAAAACAAACAAACAAACAAATCCCAAACATAGTGATTGCCTTAAAAAAGTTAACAGTTTAGTAGAAGAGACAGATGTATCAAAAAATAATTAATGTGATTTGGGCACTATTCGCTGCAGATACATAATTTACAATAGCAAAAAAGGGATTAACTTATAATAAGTAAGAGTGTTGAGCTGTATGGGGAGAAACTAAGTCATAGTAGCAATGAAAAGGTATTGAATTATCTTTAGTATTTTTTACCTTTGAGTAAATCTGATAATCTTGCTACAAATGCAGTGTTGGCATATATTGTAATTAAGTGGGATGTCCAGACAGCAACTGCATTTTATATAAATTTGTCCAAGATTACAAGTTTTATATCAGTCAAAATTGAATATTTTCAGGGAAGACAAAACATTCTAGTTTTAAAAAATGAGAAGCTTTGCCTACTAAATCCTAAAGCAAAGAGTGATATACAAAAGGTCGATTACTGGAGCTGTAGAGAACCAGCTTCATCATTTAGGACTCAAGATGGATGGGAAGCAGGAAGGAAAAGTAGCATTCATTCACCAGATCCTCTAGCACTTTCAACCCTATTTTCCTCAGTCACTAACGTAAGATAATGTATGTGGAAAGGGCTCTGAAAATGAGACAAAATCTGTTACGTCACCCTGCAATTTCTGAGCTAACACAGACCACTGTGGAAGGCTTGGCACCTGCTTCCACAGTTACTCTAGCTAGATTTCCCATTTGGGAACTGTCAGCTGTCAGTAAGATTTTCCATTTCTTGGAAGAATGATAAGGAAAGTTCAAACATGAGGTAAGATGGGAAGTTGAAGACTAAGGAGAAATAAAGACACAGGAAAGCAGAAACTATTCTTTCCCGTTTTCAAGGCCAAAGAGAACTCCAACACTCCTAGCCTAAAAACTAAACTCCATACAAGTTCATTGATGTATATATACCTCAGTTTCTTAAGGGTATTTACTAAATTCCTTTATAACTTATCTCTGTAGAAGATGCACCATAAACTTTCACCCAGATGACAAAGAAGTTACAGTCCCACTTCCAAGCTGACAGTATTAGTTTTATATGCCAAATCGAAGCGAGACTTTGCAAATCAAATAAATTCAAGTCAGCAGTTTGAATCATGACTCACTGAACTAAAAAGGTTGCTAGGGTTAAACGCAAAACCAAGAGTAAAACCCAAATCCTACCATGTAATAATGTCTCCTTTTCAATTGCTCAGTGAAAGACTGGAAATATTATATTTAGCTGGAGACTCTACAATCAGCTAAACAGCTAGGTTCAACATATGAGTTGCAAATGGATTAAGTGAACAGAAACGAGGCAATATGCAAATCAAGTTATAAATTCTTGAATTTAGATGACTCCTATAAAATTTTAATTAAACAAAAAGGTACCCTCTCTTCAATATTTGGTGGTTTTTTGGTTATTATTTCTATCATAAAATAGCATTTTCATGTCAGTCTGTGTTACCATATGTTACGTAGTTGAAACATTAAAGACCGACTTTGTAAAACCTGGTGTGGTAAAATTTAATCAAGGTGTGAAAAGATTACTTATATCGATTTTTTTCCTAGCTTATCTCTCAAACCTTTAAGTCTCATGTGAAATTTGCAATTTTTGATTCTTGTAGTACGTTACAGGAAACAGGCTGTTGTTGAGTTGTCTAAGTTAGCATTTAACTTTGTTCTATTATAAGAAAATGTTATATAGTATTTTCCCCTCCATATTAAATCATGTCCTCCAGAATATAAGTACTCATAAAATTTATGTTACAACAATGTGAATGTACTTAACATTACTGAATTGTGTTAACGTGTTAACAATATTGGTTAATATGATAAATTTTACGTTATATATACTTTACGATTAAAAAACTTATTGTAAACCTTGTCACTAACATCCATGATAAAAAGGGAGTCCTCGACATTTCGATGCCGTATTATAATTTTAGTTTAAATAGTGTCGTTTCCCCACCCTCCCCAGGTTATTATCCATTGACTGGCTCAGAGTATCTTGAGCTATGGTAAAACAAAATATTATAAAACCGAGAAGTTCTGGCCAAGCACTGATAACAAAATCAGATCAATGTGACATTGATGAAGAATTTTCAAATTAAGTGCTTAAAAATTTTTAACATCATAAAAAATGTTTGCTTTCCATGATTTAATTTGTAATTATGTAATGAATTTAAGAATTAAGATTTGAAACGGCTGGGAGGATAAAGGGAATAATTTCTGATAATTGTTGTTAAGTAGAAATCACACTCTGGAACCCCATTTTTAAAATGGGTGATAGGGGACAGAGTCAAAACTAACTGCTGCTCAGCATCTCTTTTCAGATTATTTCTGCAAAGGACCGAACACTATCTACATTCTTTCAATGTACATAAGTGTATCGGGAGGAATTTACAGCATCCATTCAGAATCGATTCTCAGAGGCGGGTAAGAGTTAAATGACTTTCTCTGGGGATAATGTAATGTACTCAGAGGCTCAGCCTGAGTCATGCACACTGAAACACGAGTGCCGTCACACCCTTTCCCTGAAGAGGACCCAGGCAAGTTTCCTGCCGGCAGAGCACAGGAGAGGACGGTCCTGCTTCCACTGGCTGTTAACACACAAAACTGAGGTGAAACCGGGCTCCCTCATTTTATACATTTGAAACCGTGTGGGAAGCGGGACTCGGGATGAAAGTGGTCATCTCTGCAGCTGCTGCAGTAATGCTCCTGTCGCCCACTTTTTGTCAAAGCGGTAAGCTCTTTTCTTATGGGCTAGGATGGAGGTGCTGGTTTGTGTTACAGAAGTCAACAATCTGATTTTCTTTGCATTTCACACAAATCGCAACCCAAGAGGCAGAGTTTGATCTTAGTTATTAAAAGGTGGCATCACGGAAGTGAATAACTATAGTTTATTCAGTCTATTCAAACCTTGTCAAAGATGAAGTATTCTCTACTTATATTGAAAAATTTGTGGCATCGTTAATTTAAGAATCAAAGTCTTTGTGAGAAGTTTTGATTTCTTAAGAATTTCCTCTGATTCAGCAAAGATAGCACTTCTTAAAAAAAAAATTTCAAATCCTATGTTTACACCTTCTCATGAGGCATAAAGTGAGGAAATAAGAATATTCTCAGCAAAATCATATGGTCTGCTTTCAATAATCAATGATGCTATTAAACTAGTATTTCTTAATGAAATACATTTTTTAACTTTCAATGGTACCAGGGGTTTTCCCTACTCTCATATTTGATTTTTAAATTGTAGAAAGGAAATCTCCCATATACTGTTATTCAACTCTTAATGCGTTTCCTGTTTTACTCAATACATGTGAGCCTGTAACTACTGCTTGCTCCAAAATTAACCAATTTGGGATAGATCTGTACCCACGCTCTTACTGTTAGGTCACACTCCCATCAACATTGTTAGCAGAGGGAGAGCTGGGCAGAGGAACACCACCATGGGGTGGGGGGAGAAAAAAACAAAATTAAACAAACAAAAAACACCCAAACCTCTGCAAAGTAAAGTTGCTAAAACTGATAGTTGGAATTGCCAAGATGGTTGTAGGAGAGCATTAAGAGAACCTGTGGATGGTAGCACATGCAGAATTTATGAATAGAATAAGAGTGTTATTTCTGGGAGTGGATGAACCAAAATGCAGCAGTATAGCAAAAGAAACGAGGTTTGTAAAGGTGGTTACTTCAAGCTGGTGGGGTTTAACAGAAGTGAAAAGGGGGGAATTCAAAGGTTATAAAATAAAAGACAGCGAATTTGCTTTCTTCAGTAAGGGTGGGGGAGAAATGTGAAGTGGTTGAAGTTCGTTCCCTTTGGATCAGTGCCTCACCAGGGCCTTTTCTCAGGTGGAGAAACATTCTAGATCATTATGCAGAATGGAAACCTGTGTAAATAATTTAATAATTTAAAAATCCATACACATAAATTTAACAGTGAGTACTATTCTTAAGGAAAATCAGGCTCCAGAGCATAAAAGACTTATTCAAGCTGAACCAGATGAGCTGAAATTCTCATGGAAAATGGAATCAAGACTTTTTCAAAGAGTCAGTGTTTAGCGTTTTTTTAGGCATGATGTCTTGCTCAGTCACAAGAATTTTCTGGAAACTGACAAACACTTGGTTTCAACAGCTCTTTTATCAGATCCTGAAGGGCAACAACCTATACAGCATGTTCTTCAGCTACCATTTTCCAGCTTCGTGTCAATCTGGAAAGGCACTCCTTTCCCTTTGGGTGATGTCAGACGCAAGGATTTTCCAAAATACAAAAGTGAGCAGAGGATTTGTGTGGCTGAACTCGTGTCACATAACGTGCCTCAAAGCTCACATCTCAACATAGACCCGATCCACCACAACCACTTCCCAGATTCCCCACCCCCCCTTTTCTTTAATCTCTTTTCCCTCAAATGACACCTGAGCACCTCCCTGTTTCGGCTTGTTCAGGCAAAACTCTTTATGTTACACACTAAAATCAGCTTGAGCAACCTCAGGGTTATGAGAGAGGCTTCAATTTCACCTGGGGTGAACTGGCAGAGATGAAAACAGGAAGAAAAATGAGGCATTGAATGAGAACCAGGTTACTAAACACTAACCTCAAGTATTTAACATGTAGGAACTCATAGGTCATGTGAAACGGAACTGGTAGAGAAATGGCTTTTGAAATGGATAAACATGAGGTTTAAATTCAGCATACAATTTCATCTTAAGGTAATAGAAATTTGAGAGAATCTACTTTCTATATGTGTCAAAGATTAATTTATAGAAAAATTATTTAATGATGAACAGGTTTGAGTATTAAGGTTCACCTTGTTTTTGAAATTATTCTTTTAAGAATTAGGATTATTAAACAGCAACATGCCATGTAATGCCCCATACTTATAATATGTAGTCGTGTTTCTTTCCTATTTTTTTTCCATTTCCAACTTCCCAGATCATCATATTAATTTTATCTTCTGATTTTTCTTTGTCTCCTCTCCCCTTAAAATTTGCATTTCCCCTAAAGTATGCCTTTGGATGTTTTTTGCTCACATCTCTCCCTAGGCTGTCCAACCACTCCTACTAAATTCAACCACAGACTCTACTGCAGACTAAAAAGATCCATACCTCTCATGTGGGTTCCTCAAAATTGGGATGTTAAGTCTTCCGACCTGTCCTGGGACATTTTATACACTAATATCTCAGCAACAATTCAAACTCAGGAATACTCAAAAATTTCTCAGCTTCTCTCTGTGCTGCTCCCTGTCCCTTGGACCATCCTCCTCCTCCTCCAAGTCATCTAGAATAGAAGCCTCCAAGTCATTTTTGCCTCCTGCCTCTCCTGTACCACCTCCACACCCAGTTAGATGCCAAGTCCCTCTGAGCTTCCATCATAGTCTCATGTGTTCATCTTCACTTTCCACTGCCATTGCTAGTTTGGGAACTCATCACCTTGAGTTTAAATGATTACAGTAGATTCTAAACAGGCCCCAACCTCCAATTTCTTATTTTTACAGCCTACTCTCCACATTGTCACCAAAGTCATTTTAAACACAAGTCAACTCATGGCTATATTAGTTACCTATTGCTGCTGTAACAAATCGTCATAAATTAGTGGCTTAAAAAAAAACATCTATTTCTGGAGGTCACAGGTCTTAAAATCAAGGCGACAGCAGGGCTGTGTTCATTCTGGAAACTCTAGGGGAGAATCTGTTTTTCTGCCTTTTTCAGCTTCTAGAAGCTGCTTACATTCTTTGGTTCATGGCCCCTTCTTACATCTTCAAAGCCAGCATAATAGCATCTTCGAATCTCTGATTTTGATCTTCTTGCCTCCCTCTTATAAGGACTCTTACTGTTACATCGGGGCTACCAGGACAATCCAGGATTCTCTCCCCATCTCAAGATCCTTAAATACACCTGCAGAATTCTTTTTGCCATATCAGGTAACACATTCACATGCTCCACACATTAGCAGGTGGGATCTTAGGTACCATTATGCTGTCTACCACAACAGTCATCCCTCCATCCATAACTTTTTATGTGTATAACTTCAGCATCTATCAATGGGCACATGACTTCTCAGGACAGCTTAGAGGCCCTTCGGAGATTTGGTTGTGACCTAATCTTCCAATTTCCTTTCTCAGATGTACTTTTTTAGCATAAGACAATGCATTTTTGTGCAACTTTTCCATTAGTCTGAGAGTTGAATACAGAGATAGTTTACTTAAAATTTTATCAATAAAGTATACAATAAACATTTCCATCAGAATCTTATTCATCTATTAAATTCCATCTCTTTATGAATCTTTCTCATCTTTGCCTATGTTAATATTTTCCATGACATTTTGTTTAGATATCAAAATCTATTAACTATTGTCTGAATGCCTACAGTTTATAGTCAATATGACATTGGCCTATAATGGTCTGATGCCCTAATTTTGTTTCTTCCAATAGTATTATAAATTACTTACATGTAAGGGGTTGTCATCTAGTTTTTGCTTCTGCATGGGCTAGCATGGTGCTGGGCATACACCATGCCTGTTGACTGCCTGACCTATAATGATTTTTTAAAAATAAAAATGACCCTAAATTTTACAACTACAGAAATTATGTAGTATAATATATTCAGTTTTATTTTCTTCTGAACCATAGACATGGCTCATCAAACGATCATATGTTACTACTTCTTTTCAATTACAGGCATGGAAAATGATGCAGACAACCTGGCAGAGCCAACGTTACCTATTAAAACCTTTCGTGGAGCTCCCCTAGATTCTTTTGAAGAGTTCCCCCTTTCTGCCATAGAAGATTGGACAAGAACTACAACTGTAAAAATCAAGTGCCCTGAAGAAAGTGTTTCAAATCTCCATGTGAATAATGCTACCATGGGGTATCTAAGCAGCTCACTAAGTACCAAACTGATACCCATCATCTACATCCTGGTGTTTGTAGTAGGTGTGCCAGCCAATGCAGCGACCCTATGGATGCTCTTCTTCAGGACCAAATCCATCTGTACTACTATCTTCTATATCAACCTGGCCACTGCAGACTTTCTTTTTTGTGCCACATTGCCCTTTAAAATAGCTTACCATCTCAACGGGAACAACTGGGTATTTGGAGAGCTCATGTGCCGGGCCACCACAGTCATCTTTTACGGCAACATGTACTGTTCCATTCTGCTTTTTGCCTGCATTGGCATCAGCCGCTACATAGCCATTGTCCATCCTTTCACTTACCGGGGCCTGCCCAGGCGCACCTACGCCTTGATAACTTGTGGACTGGTGTGGGCCACAGTTTTCTTATACATGCTGCCCTTTTTCATCCTGAAACAGGAGTATTATCTTGTCCAGCAGGGCATTACCACCTGCCATGATGTCCATAATACATGTGAGTCTTCATCTCCTTTCCAGCTCTACTACTTCATTTCTTTGGCATTCTTTGGATTCTTAATTCCATTTGTAATCATTATCTACTGCTACACAGCAATCATTCGGACACTTAATGCATACGATCATAGATGGCTATGGTATGTTAAGGCGAGTCTTCTCATTCTTGTGATTTTTACCATTTGCTTTGCTCCAAGCAATATTATACTTATTATTCACCATGCCAAGTACTACCACAACAGTGATGGCTTATACTTTATCTATCTCATAGCTTTGTGCCTTGGTAGTCTGAATAGTTGCCTAGATCCATTCCTTTATTTTCTCATGTCGAAAATTACAAATCGTTCCACTATTTACCTTACAATAGTGAAATCGTCTTAGAGAACAAGGAAAGCTATTTGCTTGACATATCATGTAGCTGAATGAATGGAAGAATAAAATTCTAAAGTACCTCAACAGCAATGGAAGTCCACTGAATTCATATTGTGAAAGTGAGGTACTCTGTATGACATGGGACGACACTTTAGGTTGGGCATGTGAAAAAGAAAAAGCAAGGACACTAAGCTAAGAATATTCTTATCAAGTCATTTGAAGTTTAAAATAATGTCTCTGTTATTTTTGTTCCTTAAACATAGTTTTAGTGGGGAAATGATACTTTGTTATAAATACTCATTATCTCCCTATAGGTATATGAGTATATTTCCCTAGATTAAGGATTAGTCAGGAGGTAGGATATTATGGGTTAAGAGCATGAAGGATCGCTGAGATGAATTTTCAATCCATAGGAATGTGCATTGACTACATACTCTGTAGTAGACATCGAAACAATAAAAAAGTTTTATTTATTTATTATCTATCTATCTATTTATTTATTTATTTCTGGGTGAGGTGACCCTTGGTTGACCTCACGGATTGCAAAGACCAGTTTACAATCCCTTATTTTTTATTTTTTAATACCTACAGCACAATACCACAATAAGACACAACTGGAAACTCCCAGATAGCAAAAGAGCGGAAGTTAAAAAACACAGAGACCCCACCAAATAAACAGAATTAGTTCTTTTTCCAGGGAAAGAACAGGCTGAGGAAGAAAGTTTCAAAATTAATGGGTAGAGAAAGAAAACTGTTTAAAAATAGGAATTTAACCAAATCAGAGTCACTGCTTGGAACCGTATTTGACATCTGTTAGCTGCTGCCAATATAGTTTAAGCCCCTAACCTTATTGGCCAAAAGAAGTATAATATCTGAACTAGAACCCAGATCGTTAGGTTTACATTTAATTATAGTATAAAAGATACTGCATTCACACTTAGGAAGGATGCCCGCCAGAGACCTGGTACCGCATGGGAAGTCAGGGAAGGCTTCTAGGTGCTCTGCAGGGATGCTGTGGAGTTCCATCTTGATCTAGAGTCCTTACACTGGAATGCTCTGAAGAAGCCTTCCGCTGTCTGCTTATGAAAAGTTCGTGGAGTCAGCTCACCTCAAGAGGAAAGTTTCATGTGGCTGTGAGTAGTGAGGAACTCAGGTCTATTTCTATCCTGTACACAGAAGATTTCAACTTTGGTTTATAAATGAGCAGGGCCTATGTCTAGTAAGGACCTCATGACACAGATATTCCTCACCCCTAACCTGTGTGGCAGCCAGAGGTGCCCATAATAACACTAGCTATGTTTATTTAAGCATTTTTTGGGGTGTCGGGCTTTATGCTAAATACTCTGCTTTATGCTAAATACTCTAACACATATATATTTGTCAACCAATGTAATTATGTATAATTTGTTAATATGTATTCCATAGAAACATATTATTATATTATATATTGTCATTTAATGTTCACTATAACTCTATAAGATAAATACTTTTATTCTAATTCTACACACGTTAAAACTGAAGCATAGAGAATTTTGGTGACTTGACTAAAACCCCTAGCTAATTCACGGCAAAGCCAATATGTGAATGGTGCTTTATGTCTCCACAGCAAATAACTTTTATCTTCCCATGCCGGTATGTGTGCCATGTGCCAGGGCCACAGCTATATCAGTATTTGGGGACAGCAGGAGGTGGCCCAATCCTCTTCAATGACAGGTTTACTCTCCTCCCCCTGGGATGTGGGAACACAAGGCTTAAATGTGAGTCTCATTCCTCCACTCACAGGCCTGGCATTCAACCCAAGCTTCAGGTCATTCACATCAGATAAGAGAGCACCTACTCCCACAGTTTCTGTGAGGCTCAACTGCGGAAGATTTCCGTGGGGGCATCTGTAATGCGTTAAGGGCAGGCATGCAGCTGCCAACTCTATCAGAAGTCTAACTGCACAGAAGGCTCTCATGTCAGGAAACAATTTTCTTCACCTTTAACAAAGTGGCTTAGTAGTATGGACGCAACAAGATAATGTTATTTTCTTTTATTTTTTACTTTTAGTGAATTTTTATTTATTAATTTCTTTGCATAGGTAATACATAGCACACAATTAAAAAGATTAAAACTTATAACTTCTTCCTCCCTAGTCATTCAATGCTCTTCCCCAGAGCCCACCACTTCTGTATGCTGTTGAGGCCTCTCTGATATCAAAACATTTCTAATGACTTGAGTTAAAGTTAGTTACTTGAAGGAAACACCTGGATTGGAGGAGTAGGTCCTGTTCTAGAAACCAGACGCAGTTACTGGGGCAACTGGCTCTTTGTGAGTTGTTTACATTGTTTTTGAGTTTGGAAACATTGAGTAAGTAATATATGCAGGCACTCTATAAAAAAATCTAAAAATCCAAATGGTACAAAAAAGTGAAAAAAAAAGCCTCACATCTATACTAGCCTTCTGTCTAGTTCACCTTCCAGAAGGTGTCTCCTTCCAGAAATATTTTATCCACAAATAAGCAGATATGTATTGGTATGTATCCCATTCTTACGCATGTGGAAGCCTGCTTTTTTCACTTAACATTATATGCATTAAAAAATTTCCAATATACATCCATTTGTTCTTTTTTATGTATTGCACTGTATGGAAACACTGCAATTCATTTAACCAGCCCCGGTTGTTTTCGGTCTTTTGCTATTGCAAACAACCCTGCAATAAACACCCTTTTCCATATGCCTTAATGTACAATAATATTTATTTCCGAATAACACAGAACAGGACATGGTACCAGAACTAATTACTTTTTTTTATAACTCTGGATAATTTAGTCTGAGTTTCATTATCTGTAAGATGAAGATGATGGTTCATAAGGCTGTTATGGGGAGTATATGAGAATATGCATAAAGTACTTAATATCATGCCTGGCAAACAGCAGGTGATCAATAAATGTTTGTTGTAACCAAAGATGTGTTTCCTGTTTCAGATGAGGCAGTTCCTGGGTTCTAAAAACTGATTCAGAGGAGATGCTCAGCCCTTTGGGGTTTGGCTAGCACCTAGGTGACATGGCAGCTCTGAGTGCCTACGTCTCAGGTAGCATCCACTCCCAGTCTCAACTGACAGGTCAAACAAGCTTCACCTCTCAGCCCAGTACCCTTCCAACAGTGGCCGCATCTGTGGGACTCCTCATAATATCAGTATGAGCTCCACAGCCAGATGAAACCCACTGCTCTTTATGGAGACTGTGGCCACATCAGTTTTCTCCTACACCCAGAACAAACCATGCGGGTTGGTACCTGTGTGCACCATCCTGCTTTCTACCCACCTAACAACTCGCACAGCTCCTCTTCTATATTCGCGCCAACTTCTCTTAGGATTCTAATCCACAACAATACCAACCACCTTTGAATCGCTCTGTGCATTCCTCATTTTGACACTTTGCCACACACTTATCTCTAGTGTTATTCTTTATGAGAATGCTTATTCCCTCAGTAAATTTCTAAGCATTGAGGATTAGAACAAAGAACATTCAAATGGTATCATGTGTTCCTTGCATCCCCTTTCCTCCTACCAGATGCTATATACTGCACTATACATACAGTATACGCTCAGTTAAAATCCAGTAACTTGGACTTTGAACAAGAATTCACTCACAATTGAGTTTTTAATAAAGAAGTAGAAGCAGTAATCAGCTCTGGAGCTGGTTTCCCCCTAATGTTTGATGGTAGGAAAATGATAGTCCCATTACTTCCATTCTGACCACAGGCAATTGCTGGGACAAGAAGCTCATAAGCTTTAGGAAAAATGAGTAAAAAATCCTCCTTTCCACCTTTTCCCTCACCCAGTCTATAAACTTGAAAGAAACAAACCTACTAGGACTTACCAAGAGCTTCTGTGATTTAGCATGATACAAAACATCCTGATAGTGCTGGGCGTGGTTTGTGTCTATGTCTTTAATCTTAGCAGTAGGTAACAGTAGACTTTCTACAGTCTTTGAAGGATTCCCTCCATCAATAGCTTCATTGATGTACCCCACAGCCACAATTCCTAGAAAATGAAGAAAAGTTTTCCTTTAAGTCATGGTACATTATAAGTTCTCTAGAATCACCAACTGCAAAGATTGAGTTAGAAAGGGTAGTGGGGAATCCACACACAAAAAAATTATAAGAGCTAAGAAACAAGTACGGCCAAGGCTACAGGAGATAAGCTCAATATACGAAAATCAGCTGTATCCCTATACATTTGTAATGTGCAATCTGAAATAAAATTGAGAAAAAAATTCCATTTATAACAGGTTCCAATACAAATACATTATAATTATAAAAAGAATAAACAGGAATACATTTTTAACAAAAGAAGCACAAAATATGTACACTGAAAACTATGGAATGCCATTTGAAAATATTAAAGATGAATTAAATAAATGAAAAAATCATCTCCTATTCATGGATTGGAAGACTTAATATTACTAAGATAGACAAACTCCTCAAATGGATCTACAGATTCAATGTAACCTCTATCAAAATTCCAGATGCCTATTTTTTTAAAACAAAAATTGCCAAGCTGATTCTAGAGTTCATATGGAAATGCAAGGGACCAAGAATAAAAACATGCAATGTTGAAAAAAGAAGAACAATATTGGAGGACTTCTTCCTAATTTCAAAACTTATCACAAAGCTACAATTAATGCTGAATGATACTGGCAAAAAAATAGGTATAGAGATCAATGAAATAGAATTTAGGGTTCAGAAATAAACACTTAAGTCTACGGCCATGCTACCCTGAACAAGCCCGATTCCATCTGATCTCAGAAGCTAAGCAGGGTCGAGCCTGGTTAGTACTTGGATGGGAGACCACCTAGAAAGACTAAGTCCTGTACAGAGGCATAAAAAAAATTACAAAAGTAAGACTGTAAGCTGACAAGATCCTTGCAATTTGTGAGGTCAACCAAGGGTTGCCTCGCCTAAAAAAAAAAAAAAAAAAAAAAAAACCCTTACATTTATGGTCGGTCAATTGATTCATGACAAGGGTGCCAAGAGAGTTCAACAGGTAAATAATAGTCTTTAGAATACCTGCCACTACCCACATCCATAAGAATGAAGTTGGATTCCCTATATCACCCTATACACACACACACACACACACACACACACACAATGCAAAATAGATCACAGACCTAGAATTACAAATTAACCTAGAAGGTTAAATTACAAAACTTTTGGAAGAAAACATGGCAGTAAATCTTTGTGGCCTTGGATTATGCACTACTTTTTAGCTATGAACCAAATGCAAACAACAAAAGAAAAAACTAAATACATGGGATGTTATAAAAATTAAACCTTTTCTACTTTGGAGGATAACACCAAAGAAAGTGAAGACAACCTACATACAGAATGGGAGACAACATTTGCAAGTCCTGTTTCTGATAGAAGACTGGTACATTTTGCATGCAAAATATATAAGCAACTCTTGTAATTCAACAATATAAAAGAAAATCCAATTTAATGGGTAAGGACTTGAACAGACATTTCTTTAAGGAAGGTATACAAATGGCTAATAAGCACATGAAAACATGCTCAATATCATTAGCTATTGGGAAAATGCAAATCCAACGCACAATGAAATACCACTTCATACACACTAGGATGGCTGTAATAAAACCACCACCACAAGTGGTGTGAGGATGTGGTGAAATTGGAACTCTCATACATTACTAGTGGGAATGGAAAATGGTACAGTCACCTTGGTGAACAGGTAGTTCCTTAAAATACTAAACACAGAATTACCATACGATGCAGCAATTACACTTCTAGGTATACACTTAAGGGAACTGAAACCATATGTTCACATAAAAGCTTACACATGGATTTTATAGAAGCAATATTCATAATAGCTAAAAGTAGAAACAACCCAAATATCTATCAACTGATGAATGGAAAAACAAAATGTATAGCCTTAGAAAATATTATTTGATCTAGAAAGGAATATGAAGTATAATGATAAGACATGGACAAACCATGAAAACATGCTAAGTGAAAGAAGCCAGGCAAAAGGCTACAAATTACAATTCTATTTATGTGAAATGTCCAGAATAGGAAAATTCATAGAAAGCAAGCAGATTAGTAGTTACCAGAGAATGAGAGGAGAGGAAAATAGGAATGACTGCTAATGGGCATGAAGTTTCTTTTTGGGGTGATAAAAATGTCCTGAATTTAGATAGTGATGATGGTTGTACAACTTTTAAATAATAAAATATACCATAAAAACACAATAAACATGAATTTTATGGTATATGAATTATATCTCAATGAAACTGTTATAAAAAGGGGGATAACTTTACATATAAGTAGCAGCAGGGTTGCTAAATTCTAGTGCAACCTTCAGTTAGATAGTAACCAAGATGTCTGGGTGATGGAACCAGAGAATACTAAAGCTAGAAGAATTTAAAAAAATAAAATAAAATAAAATAAAATAAAATAAAAAAATATATATATGTATATGTATACAGAAAAAAAAAGAAGTGCAAAGAGGTTTGGATATACATCCTATCCTTTGGATACTCTACTTGGCCACTGTAAAAAAAAAAAAAATGCCCAGAGATAACTAAAAAATCAAACAATTCCCTACCGTGTCAGTAGAGTGAATTTCCAGGTCAATATGGTGTAATGCTGTCCAATGGAGCATTCTGTCATGATGGAAATATCATGTATCTGGGCTGGCTGTAGCCACATCTAACTATTATATTAAACATTTAAAATGTGGCTAGTATGGCTTAAGAATGTAATTCTAAATTTTGTTTAATTTTAATTAGATAAAATAGTCACACACGGCTGAGAAATGCAGGAAGGCTCCATTGAAATTAACACAATCATGCATGTTTTAGGATATTTTTAAAGTTCAAGTAGGGCTAATTAATATCACAAATTGTATCTCTAAAACCAACTAGTAAAATAACATCTAGAGCTCTAAATCATGAAGTTACCAAAAGAAAAATAAGCATATCCACCAGTTTAACTTTTACCATCTCTACCATATCATAGGATCTTAGGACATAGACTATAAGGTCCAGTAATGAAAAGCACAGAAACCAAGCTATGGAATCTGAAAAGTTTTCAAAATTCTAGCAAAAGGGATCTATTTGAAAGCCACTTCTCAATACCATCTTATTATTAAAAATAAACTATCAACCAGTCATAAAAAAACTATAGTGTATGTACAAATGTGTGTTTATACATAAGTATATGTGTGTATATATTGTACACACATATATACACATACTGAGAGGGCTTTTGCTTTCCAGATTAGTGCTGATGGACAAGAACTGGTAAAAACCTTAAACATTAACAAGCAAGCAAGCTTGGAAAATAAACATTCTTAAAGCCAACTTATTATGTCTCATTTTACCAGTTATTTTTCATAAAAAACAATCACAAGTGACTTTACAAATGTGGTATGCAATGAAATTGAATACTTTTAATTTTTATAAAGTGTCTTCATCTTGACATTGAAATTAAGGTAAAATATTTATCTAAGTATCTCCCTAACAGATGACTCCATAAATACCACCTTGCTGAGAATGAAAAGATTTACCTGGAACAGAGAAGGGGCAATCTAAAATAGCTAAAATTATTAAATATGATTGAAGAAAAGCAAAAGTGCTTCTCTAACATGCAAGTTCATCATCTCAAAACACAGGAAGAACTCCAGAAAATCTAATTACTATCCACATACAAGGTACTATCATCATTTTACCGTGTAGTACTTATAAACTGGAGAGTGCAGAAAACTTCATGTCATTCCCTGGATACCTCCTTGGGTAGACTGTTCTAAATACTTTTAAACACCCCATCCAAAAATGATCTTAACAGAACTATGTCTGAGAAATATGTGTTCCTAATGGCTGATCACCTGGGAATGAGTGCATTCCAGCTGACTTGATTGAAATCACCTGCTTAAGTTTTGTTTGTTGTGTTTCTAAGAACACAAGCTGCTGAGCTCATAGTAAGTGACCTCATAGGAGCTGAAAGACCTACCCAGAAGCCCCCGGGGCTCATCTGCATCACTTCCTCTGCTTTTAAGTAAAGGGGAATTCCCATTTGAACAAAGATTGCTGAGCCTCGGGCCCACTTCTTTAAATCATCATGTGAGACCATAACATTTAATGAGAGTGGGCATTCTCTTGGACATCGTGCATTTGAGACAGCAGACGAGGTAACCTACCGACACGAAAAATAAAAGAATGGTACCTACCAAGTTTAAAAAGCAAAAATTCAAAGGAAAAGAACTAAGTTACATGGTTAAAATAATGCTCCTCTATGGCTCTATTGGAAAAAGTGATCTTGCCAGAAAGAAATCCACAGAGTATCCAAGTCTAAGGAAATGTGTTTAGCAGCTTCCCCATTAAATTCACCTTCCACATTTATCATTTTGCATTAGCTGCATACCTTATCTATACCACAATTCAGACAGAGGATTAAACCTAGGAGCATGTGGCAGGGGTGGGGTAGGGAAAGTAATGCACTTTCAAGATGTCCACAAAAAATTCTCAGCTCTTTCAGATGACTTAACTACTGTTCACAATTTAATACCTGTTCACAATGGTGTATTTTTAAAGTTAGCTTTTTAAACAATTACCTAAACATATATCAAACTCAACGCTTGAAGAATTTAAAACAAAAATACCTCATTTTGACAAAATAACAAAACAAACCAAAACAGAGAAATTAAATGTTCTGTATTAAATTCCCCAAATTCTGGAAAGATAGTATGCTCAGGAATACCTGAAGTAATCATTCTAGTTATGGCATATACCCTTCACAACATGATGCTTAAAAGAAATATGATAGTAGTCATGTGATATATCCCATGGAGAATAACAATACTGCAGTCACCTAGCTAAATGCCATACCAGTCCAAAGATATTTTTGTTTAAAAATGGTATCTACCTATAAAAGACCACTTTCTTTTTAAGTTATACAAATGTTACTTGCTTTTCTTTTCCTGGTAAAAAGCAAAGGCTCTACTAGATAGTCTGGGACAAAAATGGCATCTCCCCTTCCCTTTTTAAATTAATGTCAAGAATGAGAGTAAAACTATAATTGCTCAACATTGAGAACTAAGGCACCTTTACTTGCATAAGCTGCAGATACCAAAATCACCAAAACAGACCTGGACTGTGGGTATTGTTAGAAAGAACTGGGAAAAAGTTAGAAAATAAAGATGGAACATGATTGTTTGTTTTGCTCACCTAAAGAGAAGAGTGCTACCCTTGGGAGGCATTAGGCAAAGCACCCAAACCATTGTTGCAGGAGACCCAAGGTGTGAAGCTGGGGATCAAGGAGGAAGGCAAGAGGGCAGAGGGCCGGGAGACTGAGCTTTTTAACAGGACACACATTGCAGCGTTTTCCCCCATCAGATGATGTTGAACATCTGTTCAAATTAGAGTTTCCCTCTTGACTAGCATCTGGCAAGCATTACCAGCTCCTTGGCCAATGTATCAGACAAGAACTAAGTGGGCCGTGTATAAACCATCTCATTGCAGGGATTCCAAAATGCCTCACTGAAAGGAAATGCAGAGGAAGCAAATACTGGTTGTCAAAAGAGGAAATTTAGATTTGAACACAATTTGAGAAGTACAAGTGAAAGAAAGTACCCAGGGATCAGTGTATCATCCACAGCACACAATGTCAAGGCAGTACACCTGGACTCTGTTTTCTATTTGGGGGCCTAAAGTGAAAAGACGTTTAATGAAAAAACAAATCCAGCCTTGATGTTGGGTGCCAAGCTTGCAGGAAATAGAAAAAAGGGAAGAAAACTATGTAAATGAAATTAACTAACAAAGTCGTACATTTTACCACAAGAGTAATTTTACTATCCTAAAGTTAGAGCATTATAAGAACAGACTTAAGAGCTTACCAAACCTCACTAGAACAAACACCCTAAACTTGTGAGAGAAATATTGTCTACTCCATCATCAAACTTAGAACAAATGAGAAAAATAAGTCAAAGCTAGAGGGTAGAAGGGAGGTCAATAATATTAGCAATCTTAATCCAATGTTGCTGACAAATCAAAAGACTCAGAGAAAGCCCAAAATGGTGGTAGTGACAGCTTGAAGCTTGAATTTGGTAATTCATACTACAGCAAAGCAGTGATTACAATGATTGCTAAAGTTACAAAGCTCCTCATTCTTCATTATGTTTTTATAAGCAAGAGGCAAATGATAAGGAAGGAAGCTGACATTAAGAAAGCATGTTTCAAGGCATATTTTCTTGGACTGTCCACCTTCATGCTGGTAGTTCATAATTTCTAGAAACACAACAAATCACCATGACTTGTGATTAAAAAGCAACAGTTAGAATATGTTCCAGTTTCTTCCTAGGGTAGGAACAAGTGTCATATTTCAGAAAAATGCCCAAATGAAAGGTTAAAATAAAGTTGAATGCTTAAAAAACTGAGTTATCTAGAAGTCATCTCTGAAGTACCAATAAAATAAAAAATATTAGGACTTCTATTTATTTATTTTTTCCATGTATAGGGCATAATGTCACAGGAAGGTCACAGTATCCTGCCACCTGTGAAGAGTAAACACAAATTCCTGTTGGGTGTGTTGTAAACAGAGAAACCATTCTTCATGAGCCCTGCTCTGATCACACCCCTATTAATGTATTTCATTCTGTCCTTTTATGTCTTTTTATGTATGCTTTGTAATGTTTACAATATGTTGCTATAGTAGTACAGGCATAACATTTATAAATAATACATAGATACATATTAGGGGAGTGTGCTCTCATAGGTTTCCATAAGCAAATATGTGTAGCCCTAATCTAGGAAACTTAGCTGTCCAGACACCTTATTCTCCTACTATACTAGGGATAGGAAGTGTTCTATACTTACGGTCATTTTCTTCTTGAATCTGAATATTAACTATATCAATACAATTCTGAATTTCATTCCAGCTTAAGTTCTCTTGCCCTTGGGATAAGACTTCCAGTTTAATGGATAGTAGCTCATTTGCATAACTGTGAAAGGAAAAACAATCATGATACTAATCAGAGACATTCGTTCTTTGTTCACATTATGCATCTCAAATTTGCCCATGGGGCCAAAAGTAGATGTTATGAGGCTAGACAAAGAATAGAAGGCAAGTAAAATTGTTTCGTGAAGCTTTATCAACATACAACAAGCTCACTTATACTAATGTTCTTTTTAGAAGAATACATGCTTATGTACAAATAATATTAATTAAATTTTCCAAAATCCAACTTCATACACAACTCAAGCAAAAGAAAACACTTAGATGTTCTTAATTCTGTGAAATAGCTTTTCTTTCCCAGTTACTCATTTTTCTCCTATTTGCACGTCTTGGCTCTGAATTACTGTGGCCTTTAACCCTTCCATCAAAGGTCCTTTTTATTATTCTCGTTCCTTCCAAATTGAGTTGTGAGTGACATTTCTACTGGAACACTAACAAACCTTGAGACCTTGAGACCTAATGTGCCCACTGAGAAAGCAAAAAAATACCAATGCAGTTTCAGAAACCTTGGTGAATGAAACACATCGTCACTGTGTTTTCTTGAAGAAGTGGTGTATGAGTTGAACCAGATTATCCTAAAATTCCTCCTCATCTGTCCATTTCTTCTAAGGCTTCAGAGCAGCTGCTCAAAACCCTCTCTTCTGTGTCCCCTCCCTGCCACAGCACTGTCATAACTCATTCCTGACCCTTGACCCTCCTTACTCTGTACAGCCCTCTTGAAAATAAGAGTTTGGTCAACCACTCTAATTATTTTTCCTGTGGGGGGAGATTTTTGGGGGGGGGGAGAAATCATGCATCTTGATATATTACTAAGAAACTTTCATTTCTCGATAATCAATTTTTCTATTTGAAAATCACAGAACCAGTGTTAACAACCATAAACTAACATGAACTATTCTAGCCCAAATTAAAGGCACTTGATAGTTTAGTTTGCTTTTTCATCACACCAGGGAAATACAGATCAGTCCTCTCTAAGCATATTGATTTACTATGCAGTTGGACTTCTGAATAGCACTTGCAAATTTGCTAACATAAGTTAAAAGAATTAACATCACATTGAGTCTAAAACTGTTTTCCTGTTGTGACAGATTTTTTCAGAGTTCTGCATGCCTCAAGGTGACACTGAGGTGTTTTCCATAGAGAGTAGCTTGAGAGAGAAAAACATTCTAAGTAGCAAGTGGGTGGTGGTTGAATCATTAACTGTGACTAAAGGAGGTTTCACCAAATGCAGGCCCGAAACTGGTTAACTGTAATGTGTGAGATTTTCACTTACCAAGAGTTATATAAACCTAAGAAAATACTGTGTCACTAGTTATGTATAATAAATAATACTGACCATGATAACAGTATGAATAAGTGGCAACTTGCACTGGTTAGCATCCCTTATAGACAGGACCATTCTAAAAAAAGAAGTGCAAAATCCCTATGGGCATTTCATATACTTAATATCTAAATGATGGCCAATGGGAATAAAATAAGAAAGTTTAAGGGTGAACACAGAAAAACAACACAATCACTATCATTTCTTTAGAAATGAACAAACACTAGCCAAAGGGAAGAGATTTTAGGGGTAATATAACAGAGCTCCACAGGCTTTTGCATATGAATATTAGTGTTCAGTTTCTGAAGGCATTAACTTTGTAAAGTGTTCTGCAGTGACGCACAAGGTCCATGTCCTTTCCTCCCACTCTCTCAGATCTCTCTTCCCCATCTGCCAAGGGCAGATTAGTAAGATTATATTTCTAACAGACTTGGGAAATTTTGAGATTAAATTTCCAATTTAGTTAGCAGATGTTTATTAAGCACTTGCTATGTACAAAATCTATAGCAGGCACTACATGGATATGGAATTTAGATGAACAAAGATGCAGCCTTCACTTCAGGGAGCTTTCAGTCTAACGGATGAGAAGACAGAAACTCGAAAAAGTATAAAAGCAGAACACAGGAACAGCCATAAAAGTGGAGTATATAAAAGCAGAACACAGGAACAGCCATAAAAGTGGAGACAGTCCGTGAGAGTAGAAATAATGGGGCTCCAAGTTAGAAGAGGAAGGAAATTTTAGTGGTAGGGCGCCTTGCCCAGGACAGGCACTGAACCAGGCACGTAATCCTCAAAACTGTTCTGCCAGTGCAGGGTAAGTGCTTTTGTGCTTTATAGGTCAAGAGAAAAGGGCTTGGCTAGGAAAAGTCAAACTCAGATATTTTTGCCCCCAAGGCTATGTTCCTCTAACCACAACATGCTAGTTCTCAGAAGAGATGACATTTGCATGGGAGGGGAGAAGCATGGAAATAATTAATGGAAGTGTAATCTATGGCAGGCAGGGCTTGGAAGCTCCAACATTGTGCCAGGCAGAGAGCGGTGACAGGGCACCATGTTCCCAGTGGTGAGAGGAGCATTTATAGGAGCACATAGGTCAGAAAGTACAGTGTGTTCGGATCCAGCTTGGCTGAAGTGCAAACCATGAGGAGGGACGTAGCTGGAGCTAGGGTCAAAACATGTTTAGAGTGAGGAGTCTGTTCTTAATTTAGATGAGAACAGAGAACACTGAAATAGAGCATTATAAACATACCCACATTTTAGAACTATTATTTGGGAATAGCATATGCCTAGAGCCAATGCCAACCCTACGTTGCTTTTTGCAAGAATTAGACAAAAGAATCTTTTTGGGAAAACATAGTCCCAAGGGTGGAAGCCATGATAAATAGGTAGAGACTGTAAGAATTCATCCAGGTAAACCTGCCCAGTGTTCTTCTTGTGCTTTGAAGAATTTGTACAACCATAAGGAGTTGCCCAAATAGAGCAGTGTTTCTTAAATTTGAAAAACTGAAAACTTTGGTTCTGAGAACATGAGTTAAAAAGCTGACAGTGAAAGTGAAATACTGAGGATGATCAGCAGTTGTCAATACAAGAACTAAAAAGGACTCTGAAATCTCGTGTCGATATTGGGTCATTCGGGTGACCCAGAAAGTGCTTAAACCAAATTTTGAAAAGATTATTAAAACAAACATAAATGGTAAATGTTTCTCATACAGAATACTTGAACTCTGAAGTTTTATCTGTAGGCCCCAGTTGAAAACCACAGATATAAGAATGAGGTGTGGGACCATTTCCTTAATGGGTTATTTATAAATGGGGTGGGGGAGGAGAACATTTTTTGATAATTAAAATGGGTGATTTGGAGGGAGGAGAGTACCGTTATTAGAGAGCAGTGGCCAAGGATGCTAAATCTGTAGGACGGTCTTGACAATTCTCTCATCAAGATTCTCGACTGGTGCCCCATTAGGTTGTTAGTCTTCATAAGGAAGTGACCAGCTCTGTTTTCTATCTTAACACTAAGCAGCAAAGAATGATTAGGTAAGAATGAACGAGGATAGAAAAGGTGCAGGAAGACCAGTTTGGAGGTTATTATAGAGGCAAAGTTGAAAAGTCAAAATGAGATGGTCGCTGGGAAATGGAAACATCTTGCAGAGGTATGGTGACGGAGAAAACTTACAGGGAGGGAAGTGCGCAGGCTGTTCAGAGCATGAGGATGCCTGGCAGAGGGCAGAGGAAAACTCAAGTTGACTTTGAGGTTTCTAAGCTTGGAGGAAAGGTGGTGTCATTAATAGAAACAGTGGATACAGAAATAAACTACATTGGAAAGCGACTCTGAGGCGTTACATGAACCAGGTGGCCAAATTCATGTAGTGTAAACACCATCAGTTTCACCAAGAAGACTGCAAACAAGAACAATCCATTGTCCTCCTACTTTTGGGCCATTCTCTACACAGACACGTAATCAAACAATATTTTTATAAAAATTTTAAGTTTAAAAAAAATTTCCTGTAAAAATATATGAGAATTAGTCAATTTACCTATTTGAGCAGTTCCAGCATTAATATCTGAAAAGAGCTTTTGTCAAGATCTAAGCAGACATCTCCCCCTGGTGTTCACAGGAATCCAGGATGGAAAACCACATGTTTCATTTGGGCTTTTGTCTTACTGAATCACTGGGCTCCTTATTCAGGTCCCTTAACTTTCTCTCTAGATCTGTTGTAGGTTTTGTAATACTATCAATTGTACTATCTAGCAGTATATTTCAGGAACATGAAATGAAAGATACTAAATGGAGATTGTTACCCACTGCCATGATCCACTGTGGCCTCAAGATTCCTTCGGTTCAACGATCAGAAGAATGGAGTTTGGGTCCTAACTGCCCAACTTTGAGTCTATAAACCCAGATTCAGTTTCTTCATCAGTAACATAAGAGACCTGGACTAGATGACTTTTAAAGTTGCTTCCAACTTTTGTGTGCATTCTGTTGTCTCCCAAAGAAGCCCAAGGGAAGGTGTATTTCAACAGTTCTTTTATTTTAGCCTATCAAATAATCTTTGCTAATGACAAAGTCAGTCAATAATTTCCACAGGATGATCATTTTTAGACTTTGTTCCCCTAAAAAGAATACCGTAAAGAATAACTCGAATATTAGAAAAATAAAGCAGACCAGCTTTCACAAGTATGGATATACAGGTGTCTTCAGTAAGAAACAAATCCTTTGTGAGATCTGCTGAACACACATTTCTGCACTGAAAAGAGGTTTAGAAAATGCTTGCTTACCGTTCTACATATGTCTCATCCAGATTGTTGAAGCCTATTTTGGGGCTTCTGAGTTGATTCTGCACAGACACAAGATCATTGCTTTCTAAGGCCTGGTTTAGTAAAGCGACAGCAGACAGCATTTCCACTGCGATCAAGAGCTCCTCATGAGGCAAGTAGTTCTGTCAGAAAAACACAAGGCAATATTAGTTCCCCCAATTATACACCTCGTGCATGAGATGGGGGTTTAGAATGCGTCAAAGAACAATGAAAAGTCAAAGATTTTGAAAACCCAGAAGAAAAAGAGTTCATTTTGCTATCTATTTTTCATTGGCTTTAAAGAACAGTTAAACAGCTTCTGGGCTTTCCTTAGATGATGATTTTGGGGACCGAGTTAATGACAACCAACATTTATGATTCCATAAACGTCTGCATTCCCATAGCTGATTCCTACTCCCAGCTCTACTGATTGCTTACAGGCTCAGTCTTACTAAATAATTAAGCCAAGGATTAGATAACGCTGTCACTGTCCAGAGTGCAAGGTAATATTCTAGCATAGCTAATAATTTTCAGTTAGAATTAAGGGTAAGGAAATGAGAGAAGAATTTCACTTAAAAATTCTAATCCCAGAAAAGCAAATCAAAGTCTTTAAGCCAAGAATATTGATTCTATTTCCAAAAAAGAAAGCCTGTCACATTTTTATAAATATACAGAAATTTTAAAAGGTACTCTAAGGTCTAGATACTTGAAGAAATGTGAGGTAATTTTTAGGTAAAGCAAGTAAGGATCTCCAGATTTATATGATTTATGAATCTTGAATTGGCTTATTTAAAAAATACACCTTAGATTTCAGAACAACCTCCCCCTTCAAAGTTCTCTTCCATTTAATCATTTTATACTAACTTGGTGTAACTTGAAAAGGTTTATTTCTTCTATCATATTAAAGAAATATGGAGGGAACACGAAAATGAATTAATTTTTAAAAAGCTGACATCTATCTATACATTGAGAATATATGTATTTAATAAATATATAATGGAATATTTACATTAAAATACATGATAGCTCTCTGGATCGCCACAGAAATCTTGTAGCAAATTGATTTTAGAGTAACAAAGCATAATTTTACCTTCCAAAGGAAACAGGAGGAAAAGGTTATTATAGATAACATGTAAGTAAATTTTATCTACATATCTTACATTAAGTTTAACACATAGGAAAAGTATAAAATTACAAATAAAGAACAAAATGAAATCATTTGAGTTCACCCCTTCCAGGGAACTGTCAGCAAATATATAAAGTTACGGTATACAGCAAAAGGATAAGGGAAAACCAAGAAGAAATGGGACTGGGCAACCAGTGGCTGACAGGTGACCAGTTGGGAATGAATGACTGTGCTTTATAATTCAAGAAGCCCTGGGCTTCAAAGCTAGAGAAGCGAAAGAAAATATTAATTAGAGAATCTAAGTGCAATTTAAGAAAATGACCTCTTTTTCTTTTATTACAAAATAGTATCTTTCTTTTTAGAAAGCGTAAGAAGTCTTGATAAGTAAGAATAAGAAAACAAATCCTCTAACCCAACCCCTTTACTGTATATCCTTTCACTTATTTTTAATTCATGCACTTACAGAGGTTTTTCGTTTT
The DNA here is from genome assembly GCA_003508835.1 of Eonycteris spelaea. Classification (NCBI taxonomy): domain Eukaryota; kingdom Metazoa; phylum Chordata; class Mammalia; order Chiroptera; family Pteropodidae; genus Eonycteris; species Eonycteris spelaea. Next base: position 19,064,404 of record PUFA01000011.1, on the reverse strand, counting down.
TTTAACTGACATTTTCTTATTACAAAAACCCAAGATCACGCTCTATATATTCGTCTCATTTTTTTTCCATTTAATATTAGTCTTAGCAATCCGTCCTTAAATATGTGGTTTGTTTCCTGCTTCTCAGTATTAAAGATAACGTAGTGAAACATCCTTGTGGCTACAACTTTGATTCATATTTTTTTCCTAGGAACATAAATGTCAGAATAACGGGTGATAAATCGCCTTTGAAACACATCACTAAGGCCGCCCTCCAGAAAGCCTATACCACTCATGCTCCCAGCAGCTGTGCTGCCCCAAATTTATCTCTATACCAGGTCAATTCTCTCAATGTTACCAACCTGATTTTTAGAAAGGACTATATTTTGTTTTCATTTACATTTACTTGCTTGTGATCGAGTTTGAACATTTTTGTATGTGTGCTTGTTATTATACATTAGATATTTTGTGAATTGCCTGCTCATGTTTTTGCCCTTCCTCCTATTTTTTTGGTGGATCAGTGCTGTTTCTCATTTTTAAGATCCAGTGTCCTTCGTTTCTTCAGAACTTAATTTTTTTTTTAAGTTTAACCTTTTATATTGGAAATTTATTCTGATACGTGTGGTGAGGTAATGTTTTCTTTCCCAAGTGGTGAAACACAAGGATTTTTCATTCCTTTCCCCACCTTTATGAAATACTAGCTCTCTCACATATTAAATGCTTGGCTCTGTTCCAGTGCTTTTCATTCTGTTCCATTGTTTGGCTTAAGTACACATGCTCTTAATTACTATAACCTTATGTGTATATTACTGTTCAATATTATTAGAATATTGAAAAGCGCCAAGTTTACAAATATCAAAGCCATGGTATTAATGGTTGTTTGCAGATTTCTAGAAATGCTGATTCGGAGCTTATTTTTCTACATCAAAAAAAAAAAACACACACACACACACAACATCTTAGTATAGTTAAAACATTATCCAAAGATTTATAAAAAAAAAAAATCAGAGTTAATAAGAACCACCTGTTTTCAATGTCTCTGCATTTCCTGTACTTAGATTCTCCACATAGATGAAAGGCAGGAGTTAAAGAGGAAGGTTGCCATGAAATTGGTACAGGGAAGCCAACAAGGCCGGGGATTAGTACATGTTAAAACTCTACGCCCTCTTTCACCTCCTAAACAGCCTACCTCTGGCCTGGACTCAGATTTAACATCTCGAGAACTGCAGTCTCCTCTAACTTACCGTGGCGTTCTGTTTCTGCAGGTTGAAAAGCTCGTTCTGATACATCGCAGCAGCAAAAGGATAAACAGCAGGCAGCTGGGCCTCTGGTTTCTTCAGCGCAAGCAGTGTATTCTCGGGGTCCCCTTCCTGGATGACGGCATTGATGTGGTCCACCGCAAGCAGCCCTGAGGGTGGGTGGGGGAGTGCATTCCATCAGAATGTCTACTTTTCCCACTGCAGCCTGACCCAACCTGCCCATCTGTCCAAGGGCAGAGCCTAAGTCACTCTCCATGGACTCTGAAAAGCTGCAGGTAGAGAGTAGCTCCGTAATTGGAAGTAGGTCCAATCCTGGGAGGCAGTCCTTAAAAGAACCTCAGCATTGACAGAGCTGGAGTTCTGAGATAATTCTTGCCTAGCATGACTTCCTTACAAAATATTACCTTTAAGGACTAGTTCTGGCCCCACCTTTTCCATGGAGCCTTCACATTGTTCCAGTCCCTGAGGAGTGTACACCTTGGGAATCCACACAGTACTCGGAGCTGGGCCATACAGATCCTGCAGGCATTGCTTTTTAATGCTCCTTGTATGTCAGTACTGCCTCCTCAAGGAGACTGAAGCTATGTGAAGCCTTGCCCTACTGCTGTATCCTCCAAGTCGGCACCAGGGAAAACTCACAGTGGGCACTTGGACATGCTGCTGCCCAATATTGATGGTATTAGTTCTCAGAACATTCTCCTTTATCTCCATGTTCTACAAATGGTGATTCTTAAGACAAAATAATTCAGAAATGTTTTTTAAAATATTAGATTCAAAATTTATATGATTGAATAAATCTGTGCTATATCCATTAACTTCAAAAACATATTCCTGATCAAAGAAATGCCTTAGTTGACATAATCTGACCCAAACATAAGCTCTGTGATGTCTCTACCAGCTGCAATGTTCAGATAACAAAGAACTGAATTTTAGTGACCGAACTAAGAGTGCTTGAAACAGTATTCAGTATAGTTTTCAGAAAACAGAAATGGAATTACTAACCAAATGGAAGAATGAGTGATGGTCTCTGCCACCAGGCAATAACAAATCAGATAGAACCAGGATTTTGCCCTCTAAAGAAGGCTTTAGGGTCGTAGAAATAACACAGACTCATAGATCTCTAAAGCTTTTCAAAGGTTAGTCTGTCTCCCTATATATGACTAGACTGCAGCTAAAATTATTCTAACCCTTTTTAACAGATGACAATTTATCTTCTCTAATGACATCTGCAAGGAGCTACCCTCAATAACTTCTCCACTAAGAGATATCATTCAACAGTAGGAAACATGAAGAACCAATGCAATATTTCATGCCACATCCCAGAATATGTACACTTATTCTACAAGATTCTAAAATCCCAAACACTTTTTTTTCCTATTCTTAGAATTAATATGACAAAAGATTTCCAGAAAGGAAGGTGAGAGATTGTTTGTGGTGGTTGCTGTTCTGTTAAGTCATCCGAAACCTTTCAGCTGTGTCTCTGATTACTTTGGATAGGATTTTGCTTTACCTTAGAAAATGCTATTACCTGAGTTTGTACAACTGGATGGTAAAATATTACAAGAAAATTACATCCTTAAATTACTCTTAATGCACCATTTCTTCTTAAAAGAAAACAGTAAGCTTAACTGCTCTTTTATACTCTGCATTTAACAAAATTTCCATCCCTGATTGTAACAGAATATGTCACGTAATGAATGAAATGCCCATGCCAAACCCGAAAGTTAAACAACTGTATAGTTTAAACAAAGCTGAAAGCTCTGACAACAGAGCTGGTGACATTACCATTGACGCTGTCACTTATGCCACTTATGGCTGCTATGAATGTAGACACTTTAACATTTTAATGTAATAACCTACACAGTAGGGAAAAAGTTTGACAGTAACTATACTTACATATTTTAAAGCACGTATAATTGTCTCATTGTCATGTCACTGAGTAAAATATGCTTTAGAGGGTTCTCTCCAAGATTACTTTTAGTTCTACCAAACTTTAAATTTTCAGATGAGGAAGATCAAAAACTTTGGAATAATTATGTTCTACACTTTTAGGGCCATTGACCATTGCAATGTCCTTCGCAATTTCAGCTGATTATGCATTAGCATAAATCACCTCATGCTTTTTACTTTAAAATGGGAAGAAAAAAGTATAGCCAATTTAATATTAAATTTGTCATGAAGTATAAAAGCATAAACAGTTACATAAGGCATTTTCTTTAACATGAAAGAGAAATCTGTTTTAGCGATTATAAACATTTCGAAAATAAAAGATGGCAAAAGGGTGGAACGATTTCTTCACTAAGCTTATGAACCTTAGATGTTTTGCTGGCAGTATTAATTTCTTCCTGTAAGTCATTCCTGTCAAGCATAATGAAATTCTCAGCTTTCAAAAAGAGCAGAAAGAGAAACTTGAACTTGGGCTCCATGTATCATCATGGATCATGTATCATCACCAACATTTTAAAAATTTAATAAGGATGAAAGAATAAGAATATGCATCTCAAAATCTTAAGGTGCTCCCTTAAAAAAAATTTACCCCAGAGCTTTCAGCAACTGTGTATGTGAGGTAAATTCTCAAACCTACTCAGTTGTTACCTCCTAGATATTTACATAATGTTCTCTGAGCCTCCATGGTTACTATTTGAAGCCTTTAGAATATGTCTCTACCAGCAACTTAAGACCAAACTTCTAGGTAACACCTACAGGTGTGCATTTCTTTGAAGGTGTTTAGAGTAATAAAGAACATTCGAAGCTGATATCGGTGGTTAAATTGAGGGCAAGGTTTAGGAATACTGAAATTAGTGGATACCCCAAATTTAAATTTGGCAGATGGTTCCCATGCTTTGTTAAATGGGCTAAATGGTCTTCCATGTATTCATTTTGGGGATATATATGGGTTATTTAGACTGAATTAGGGGAAATAAATGTTAATCAGAATTCCTTACTGCCTCAAGTGAAATAAATTTTATTAGAGAAGAGAAAAAGACTAATAAAGAGATTAATGTATCTACACTTGCATATGCTTACTTTAATGACCTGAGTTTTCTGTTCTTTATAGTCATGCAACTAAACTGGACACCAAGAAAAATTAAACTATGCAACTGAATCCATAGAGTCTCACACACATGGGTTTAAACCACCACGTCATTTCATTGCTCTGTCAAATCTCGTTCACTTGCACTAAAGCACTCAAGCTGTAAGAAAATAATTCTTACAAAGTGTAGACTAGTGATTGAGAATAAAGAGCAGAGCTGTCAACAATACCTTTTACAATTCCAATCAAATGCCATCACATAGTTATGGGCAAGGAATGACAATCTTTAAGTCATAATATTTTATAAAAACTCAATATTTAGTCCAATAAGGGATAAGTCAAAATATGACATACATTGAACCTATGATGAAACTGAAAGAGACAGTTAAACTGGCTTTAAGACACCTTGAGATATTTTGCACGAACTATGGGCAAGATCACCAAAAAAGCTCCATGGGAAATTATCAGATGATGTACCATAATTAAGAGCAACACTGACATTTAGTGGATTTTTCATCATATAAGGTAGTTTTACAAGGACACAAGTTGAGAGATTCTGATAAGGAAAATTTGTATATTATAGAAGTACCATTTTCTGCATACAATCCATTACTTACTGTTGACTTTATTGATATTGCCTTGGATTTCTGCTTGTGTCAGCAGTTCTTCATACGCGTCTCTTTCTTCTTCTGAAATACAGTTATTCTGCAAAACAAAGTCTTTACTGATTCCTGAGGTTGTTTCCAAAGCTCGATATTCAAAAGCAACAATGCAGAGTGATAAAACAAACTAACCACTGACATTCATGTGAACCCATACAAGCTTTTAAGAATGCTCTTTATGTAAGGCACTAGAGTTAGATATGCCCAAAGGATTACAAAGGTAGACAATAGACCCAGTAACTTTCTGAAAAGGCCTAATTGTCTAATGTTGAAAAAGTTAGGCTGGACCTCTTGATATTGTCATTTTTTAAATATCAAAACCAACTGACATCTGGCAACTTCATTTGATTCAGTCTAATAAGATCAAGAACAAAAATAATGAATATACATAGTCAAACAGAATAGAAGTCAGAAAATTTTGAAAAGAGACAACATTGAGGAGGTTCTGGAGGAACCTTAACGTTAAGGCAGGGGTGTACTGTGATGTAGACAGCAGGATCTGGTCACAAAATCAGAAAAGCTTGGCAAGTCAGGCTATACATGGAGTGTGTGTCCAGGGCTAACAAAATGATAGGGAGGTAGGAGGGGTATCCTGGAGGCCTTTTAAAGCCAAGCAAAAGACCTCTACTTAATCCAGTAGGAAGTAGGGAATGGGATATTTCCAGTAGGATAACAACAGATTTGTAGTTAAAAATTAATTTTGCAACCTCTAGCTCTGAGATGGAATGGCTTAGAGAATGACCAGAAGCAGGGAGGCAGGCCCCTGAAGAAGGTGCTACAGAAATCCTGAGGTGAGTTCAGGAGGGCAGGCTGAGACTAGAAGGTACATGGATAGATATTAGCCTGTTAAGAAAAGGCAACAGAATAGAATATAGAATATAGGAGAAATAAAAAGAATTCTGAAACAATTCCAAAAGGAAGTCAGCAAGGGGCATGTATGGTGAGAAGGGCAGGGTAGAGATGAACACCCTCCTGATGGCGGGGATGACAAGGTCTGGGGGACACAGAGCTGAAGTTATCTGGAGGAGCATTAGAGGGACCTGGTATCAAGGTGACAGCTGATTTCTTCACCAAATGGATGAGTTTCATTGAGGACGAACAGAGGCAGACCTTGAGGAATTCTCATAGTTAGAGGCAGGAGGAAGAGACTCTAAGAGATGCAGGCGAGAACCACAGCAGCAAAGCAGCACACGAGTCAGGGGAGCAGATCATCTGAAGGCAGGCAGACAGAGTGGGGCAAGTGTGCTGGTGGAAGCTCCCGGATGAGAAAAGGTGGTAAGACAAAGTTGTCACTTTTGGCAGTGGAACGGAAGCGAACGTGTGAGAGCTTAAGGAGAGGTAAGTCGGTAAGGAAGTGAAAGCTCTGAGCATAGATCACGTCTTTAATAACACAAGACAGGCAGGAAGTGTGACGTTAGGATCAGGAGGACCAGGCTGCTTCCTGGGAGGAAAACCACTTTCTCAAATATGAGGGTAAATATTGGGAAAATCTAAAGGAGACTGGATTCAAAAACATCCTCTCTAAACTTTACCGCATTGAGTTATTGACCTCTACTAAGATATCCAAAGGTAACCTCAGTTAATACAAGTCTGCTGGTGATGCCTAATAAGGGAAGAACTTTAGCTGCTACTTCTACACCTTCCAGGTAAGTAGTAAGTTCATGGCATGACCTTCAAACCTTGCAACTTATAATATTCATCATAAAAGGAAACCTAATTTCCTTACATAGCGCATGGTCTTATTTTATCCTTACATTTCTCCCAAACCAATTGCCTATGGCTATATAGACCACAGTCAGTTGATTTAAAAATATCACTTTTAACGTTATGGCTTTTTCAAACTACGACTTACAACTGTATCTATTACTGAGAATCTAATTAAATACCTTTAGTCTTGCATTTTCCTCTTTCCCCTTTTTGGCTTCCCAGAGTTCCTTCTGATATTCCTGTGCCAGGTTTTCATCCACTAAAGTTAAAACTGCGTTTGGGTTTCTTAGAGTTACAAGGGTCTGCTCTGCTATTCTTTTTTCAATAGCTTCATTAATGGCTATAACTGCAGCATGCACTGAGGAGAGGGAAAAAAAGATTTTAATTAGCAAAAGACAACATGGACAGATTTTTATTAGCAAAGGCAACATGCATCAACATAAGCAGTGTTCCTTCCTTCTTTGGCTCCCAGTAAGCATGTCAAAAAGAGACCTCAGTCACATCAGAGAGCATGCTCTGACAATCTCTCCACCTGTCGTCTATCTTGGGGCCTGTCTCAGCGGCGGTTCTGTAATCCCTATTCATTTACTCAACTTGCTCTGAATGGCTAACATGAACCAAGCACTATGTCAACCACCTGGGGATTTGAAAGGTAACATAAATACATTTAAAGGGTCAGCTTGTTTCCAAGAGAGATGCCTGCAATTTAACTTGCAACAGTAAAAGACCACGTAGCAGTGAACCTCACAAATAAAATCTAAGGACATAGAAAGCAGAGAAATATTTTGGAGATATTTCTGGAACCTTTTAATTCACATTGCACAAGTGGATGTTTAAAGTAGCTTAAATTAACCATCTACAATACGTATTATAAAGCTTTCAGAGGGGGCCTAACGTATCTTCTAAATATTCTGTTTCTTGTAACCAAAACCAACTAATAAAGTATAGGTGAGTCTCATGTCAATGGTATGTTTGGATTTTAAATAAACTTACATGCAGCTTCATCCACAGACAGTTCATTAGCCAAAATACCACCTATTTTGCTGAAAGATGGCATCTGTATTCCATATTTCTCGAGTTCCTTTCTCATATTACTGATTTCCTCCTCTGAAAAAGAACAAAAAAATCAAAGAGAGCCACAGAGATGGAGGCAGGATGAGTATATTTATATTAAGAAATGTCCTCATCCTAGGGCCCCCTTCCCCAGTATGCAAGGCTTATTTTTCTGTTTAAAGAAAACAAGAAGTGCCATGCCAGTGTAAAAGAAAGAAAAGAAAGAAAGAAAGAAAGAGAGAGAGAGAGAGAGAGAGAGAGAGAGAGAGAGAGAGAGAAAGAGAGAGAGAAAGAAAGAAAGAAAGAAAGAAAGAAAGAAAGAAGAAAGAAAGAAGAAAGAAGAAGAGAAAGAAAAGAAAAAGAAAAAAATTTTTCAAGAAGGTAGGGCCATTTCTAAACAAGAACTTTAGGAAGAAGCCAGCCTAATATTCTCATTTCATAAATGTGGGGAAAGGGAAACCTGGTTGAGCACAGACAAGTTTTCTCCTCTGATCAATATAAAGGAAAAAAAGGAACCAATAATATTGAAATGAAAAAAGTATTGGTCCATTTCCTTGGTAACTACAGTGTAAAAAGTTATGAAGATAAAGAATAGTACCTGTGAAATCTACTTTGCCCAACAAATCCTGGATCTGGGGTGCTATTCCTAGTTTGAACAGATACAAACTGAAAGAAAAAAACATCAAATTATTAGAAACTTTATCATTATAAATCTTAGAGTTAGAAATTGCTTAACTCTTAAGGCTTTTTCAGCTGAGAAAAACCTAAGAAATCATCTAATCCATTAATTTTGTAGATGAGGAAACTGAGTCTCGAAATAACACAGCCCCTGGTGGGACTGGCACAAGAGCCCCAGTCTGTCCCCAAGACTGGTGTTTTGTAGGACATGGCACTTCGGTAGTCACTCACCACTATCATCCACGTGTAGGAAGAATTAGAAACACAACTAATACACAACAGCAGGTAATAAATGCGATAAACATCTCCTTGGATATTCCCTACATTATTAATTTATTGAAAGTACAGCTCAAATGATTATATTTTCCTTTTCATTATGCCTCCAAGTACCACACACCCCTGGAGGAAATATTTGTTTTACATTTTTCTGAGCCAATAAAAAGAGTGGCAAGACTGTCAATGGATGAGGTGATGTTAAAAATACATCATGATGGGAGCATATTATTAAGTAGAAGGTGGAGAATAAACTGTATATATTTCTTTAAAAATCCTTTAGGAAGTGACGATGGCACCAACTAACCTACCCATATATAATCTGTCAAAAGGAGCTGAGGGCTGGGATCTAAACTCTATCAAAGATGAAAATATATGGTTATATGGCTTTTCTCATTTAATCACTGAGCCACAGTTTCTGTTCCATTTTTATCCTAACCTCCAGCCCCCAGGATTAATTCTACAGACCACCTAAAAAGTTCTGTATCACTTTATCAACAATTTTGATAGGTTTATAATTTATGAGATTTTAATTAGAATTTGGAAATTATACAATAACATGTATGAGAAAATGAATGGGATAATTTCAAAAGCGAGATAGAGTTGAGTAGTTTATAAAATACATAAAATTTCATTGAAGGAGTTCAAGATCAAGCCTTCTTAATGGTATTAAACAAACTCAAATGTCTGACTAATCAGTATAAATAGCATGCATTGAAATTTACATGATCACTTCTGCAAAAAACAATAATTTAGAAAAGTAAAATACATGGTCAAAGTTTAAAATTACTGATTACTGATTAAAAAAAAATTACATTGAAAATTACCACGAGAGTTAAACCTTATATTTTATATAAGTCCTTTGAATGTTGTTTCTGGAAATATCTATTCCATAAACTCACACGGTATTCCATAATAGGAATGTATTATAATTTACTTAATCAATTGCTGAGATGGTCACAAATTATTCACTATGGCAGTGAATCTACTAATACAGATATGGGTACATCTTTGTGCATATTCTTAATTATTACTACAAATCCCTAAAAACAAATCTTACATGTTGAAAGGTATACACACAATCAAAGCTTTCAGTAAAACAATACACCTTATCCTTCTTCGAGAGAATCTAACCTTTAGTTAATTTTCTAGCTCTGTTCCCCTAGGAACCTGATAAACGTAGACTGACAACCATATTACTGAAGCATCATTGCTTAGAAAAATAACCCCCGATTGATAAATTGCATTTTGACCTGAAGGCATTACAAATACCTAATAGGCACCATATTTTTAGGTGTTCCAGAGTTCAAGGACTCTCATAACTGGCGCACACCTTGCAGGGAACTGGGAAGTCCATGGCCGTGGAGCCCTTACAATGGATACTGGCTCCTGAGAGCCTGAGGCTCTACTGCCAGGAGGCTCTTGCACCCACAATAACAGTTCACTCTTTAGCACCTGAGTGTCACCTGGGGTACTAAAGAGAACAGCTTCCAGATGGCTGGGTGACAACCATGTTGAGTGCCGTGTAGGCTCCCACTGAAGAGTAGCTCTGTGACGCTGTCCTGTCACTAGGCTGGGTTTCCTAGCTATCTCTTATCCTTCTGAGCAATTGGTGCCAAAAGTGGCTTTGGGAAGCTGTGAAGTCCAATTGTTTAGTTGAACCACTCTACTACCAATATACGAGAAGGACATTTTCTTTCTCTCTTTATCACCAGAGGATATTATCGATGAAAACTTTGCCAATCTGATGGCCAAAAATGTTATTTAAGTCTCTTTCCTTTTGTTAGTTGTGAGGTCAAACGTTTTTCATATATACATTGGCCATTTCCATTTCTTCCGTGAAATGCACATTTAATGAATATTTGAATTTTAAAGATTGACTTTGGGGGGATTTATCTTTCTTTGCCCCCCCCCCATTCTCTCAAAACCACAACCTAAGGACAAAGAATAACTGACATTTTAACTATATGGTAATCTTAGTACTGAATTCCAATATGATATTTGTATCTTATCCACAGAGAAAAACATTAGACTCTGAACATTCTTCAATGTAAGATAGACATTATGTATTCATAATTAAAAGCTAGAAAGGATGTATTTCTTAGTTTAAATTCTATATCTTAAGAGATTATCAGGGATATAGAACTAATTACATAGACTCTAAAGACTTAACCTTCAAAGGTTCATGCCAAACAGGTCATTATAATTAAAACTACTATCCTGATAGTTTTAACACCATAATATTTTATGAAATACTTCTTGACTCATTAGTACATGGAAAAAATATTCCATTTAAAAAGGGAGCTCATATTATGTGGAATAAATGAAATGTCAACCTCTTGTTCCTTTTTAGTAATGGGAACTATATAATTCAACAGAATTAAACAGACAGGTTAGTGAAGCTGCAAAAGAATTCTAAAGAAATAAAATCAAGTCATATTTTAAAATAGGTCTATAAACAATCAAAAATGTATCATTGTATCACTTCAATTTCTTTTGTAATATCTGATTTGCATTTTCTTTCCTTTTTACAACTAAATTAAAAAATATACCTGAAATAATCTAAAAGGAAACTATAAAATTAATTCAATGGTAGAATCGCTGAAAATGTGACAGTAAAATTTAAGTAGGAGACACTCATAAAATGTGCTTAATACAAATTTTATAACTATAATTATTTCAAGTACTTAATGTGTCACATTTATAATGTACATGACTTATAGTAATATTCTGCTAATGTTTTAACATACTTTAAATTATATTATTGTATCAAAGACTAAACTAATGAATATCTATTATCCTGAATATATTTCTACCTCTACTTCCCCACCTATGTATTGTTGAGTTAACCTAGAATTTTAAATGTATACTTTTATTTTCATATTATGTACCAAAAATTTAGATATACATTTTATTAGTTTCTTTTCTAATTTCATCTACATCCAATTTTCCTCTTAGTTTTATCTTTGGTTTTGATGTATATAAGTACTCAAAATTTATTAATAGATATATTGAATGAATCACTAATTGCACATATTTTAACATGAATTTGTTCCTTGGGTGTTGGTTCTGTTTATTAAGTCGAATACCACTTTCATAGTGTTTCCCTCAAATGTCTGGCATTCCTTGATTTGAGGCTCATCTTAGGGTTTCAGATTTGCTGTTTGTCACTGTTGATCACAGATTCCCTAAGAGAGAAGCCAATCTTAGGGAAACTGTGGAGGAACGATGGGGCTGATGCCTGGAGGTGCCCAGTGTCTTGCCTTCTTAGACTAGGGCTCCTGTGCCTTCCTGGAGGTCATCAGCTATCTTGGTACTGTTATGCTACCCTGCCAGCAGCATCTGCAACTCGCTGCTTTAGGGAAGAATCAGAAGGCTCAGCTGGTCTAAGCCCAATGATGCTGGCTCTGAGGCTCTCCTTTTTATATCCCTTTGCTTAGAGCCACCCCCATGACAGACAGCTCCCAGCTCTGTTGCTTCTCTCAGTAGTTTCTGGGCTGTGGTCTTCTGTCTGTATTTCTTAGGTAATCCAATCCTATCTGTTTGCTTTCTGTTGGGAGTTGTTTAATTTCTGGTCAGTAGATGACATTCTTTCTTACTGCAAAGGATTAAAAGAAATTACTTCTTTGGTAATTTCGTATCAGTTTTGGTAAGGGAGTAAGACAATTGTGCTCAATGATGCTGACACAACTGTTTTCACATTATTTCCTTTGTTCCTCCACTCATTCGTTTAATTACTATTTATGGATCATCTACCATATAAAATATATTTTTCTCTACATACTGACCTAAAATAAAGCTGTTTAGTCAGCCACAAAACATAGGTTTGTTGGTAATTTGAACTAAAACAATTTACTAAACAAAAGTATTAATTTTCCCCTGTGGTACTAAAGATATTAGAACTATTTCCAATTATACTTTTTACTTCTCCATTTACACTATAATACTAAGATTAATCTCACAATAAGCAAATATTCTGGTTTAATTAAAAGTTACCACTAGGTGGTGCTGAGAAGTTACCACTTTTGGATGGAAGAACTTTCTGATTTAAAATTTACTTTAAATCAGATTTTCTTAAGCTAGTATGGATCAGGTAAAAATTCATTTGCATATATATATGTTCACCAAAATTAAAAAATATATATTATTTATATATTTTATTAGGCTTCAATTTTCAATATTGTCTCTGATGTTGATGTTGAGCTTTAAACTATTAGCTTTAAAAAGATTGCTCTTCACAGTTTTATAGCAAATCTCTGTGTAGGGGTGCTTTCAAGCATATTACTCAAAGGGGCATGCATGTTTACTAGGAAACTACTTATTCACATTCTCAGGCTGAAAAAAAATCAGCAATAGCAGCCTGCTCCTTCCCAAGCATTTATATTCAAATGAGCCATCTTTACCTGAAGCACATAGGAAATCCAGAGTCTCAAAAAAAAAAAAAAAAAAAGCTCACCCCATACTAAAAAACACCAATTTCTTGTAGCTCTTCAACACTGAGCGTATTAATCATCTTTAGTGCTTAACAGCCAGCACAAAAGGTTGAGAACATTCCAAGGAAAGCTGTGGAATTAATATCAGCGTTGCTTCTCACATGTAAGAAAGGACTTGATGTGAAACAGCGAGCCTCTCACCACACTGGAAGGTGCGGTCATATAGTACTTGGACTCCAAAGTGAGGCCAGCAACAGAAGGGTTGTCCTAAGGTAGCTAAAGCCTCACTGGCCCATGTGCTCCCATTTATATAAATTATATCAGTTCAAGTCCAGAAATCAAGAAAGGGGGGAAAAAAGTACTCTTAGGGTTCCCCCCCCCTAGTGCTTTCAATATATATATTAAAAGGTTCTATAGTAATAAAATGCAAACTTAAAAGGCCAAGAGCTGAATTTATTTCAGCTTTTCTGGATCACATCATGTGCAGTTCATTTTATGCTGTAACATGTGAGATGAATGTTTGTAAATGAAAGCCTCATGGTTGACCAGAAAGATCACAGGGCTAGAATCAGAAGCCCTGGATCCCGGCTCCAAGACTGGCAATATCTAGATGTGTGACTCTGAGCAAGTCATACAACCCAAGCTTTCAGACCCTCATCAATGAAATGAAGGATCTGGACTACAGTAACTTCCCAAGACCCTCCAGTTCTAAGTCCCATTATTCTTCATTTTGAAATCTCCTAAATATAACAGCTTAGAGGACTGTGCTAAAATTCAAGTCTGATGCCTCTGTTCTTTTTATCTTCTTAGTAAGAGGGAAATCCTTGACCCCCTTCCGAGTCCAGTGACTGGCTGAGTCAGTAGCAGTGGGATTTCTGGTGTCATAGCCTGATCTGCAATCTCAACTCTGCCATTTATGAGCTGTGCGACCTTGGGCAGCCTCTCTGTGCCTAAGTTGCCTTGGTTATAAAACGAGACTAATAACAGTACATACCACATGGGTATGTTATGAAGGTTAAATAAGATGACACCTATAAAGTACACTGAACAGTGCCAGGCACATAATAAAAATTCAGTAAGTATTAGCCTTTGTTTATTATTATATATATTATTATTATTATATATTATTATTTCCTGTTAAATAAGTGTGTTCTTCTTATATACTTACCAGTAACCTACCACACTGATTTCCCCACTTTCAAAACTAAGAACCTTTTACTATTTCCCCACACCGACTCTGCATTTGAAATGGTTTTATCTATTGAACCAAACCATTTTTCAATCTTAGTCACATATATCACTGCCAGTATCACATCAAAATCCAGTGCCCTACACTCAATTTTCAGTCAAAAGCCAAAGGAATCCTGAGGCACTTTTATCATTGGGAAATCAGTTCAGTTAAACCAACTGAGAGTTAAAACTCTAGCGGCTTCAAGTTGGAATCAATGGTGGATGTGCTGATAGGTGACACAACATGGTTCAAAGCCTCCAAGTGCTTAGAATTTAGTAGGACAGACAGACAGAGCCAAGATACTGATTCAGGATAAGAACAAGAGGAGAGCGGATGGTTTGAAGCATAAAGAGAATTTTGAAAAGGAGTTACTTGAAAGATATGGAAGGCGCAACTGCCCTCCTCACCTTAATCCCACATACTGCCATCTCCAGATAGCCCTCCTGAGAACACAGGATTATAGCCTGTCCTTTTGGTGAAGGAACTTTCTAGAAGCTTATTTATAAATGTTAATATGTTCCCTGTCAGAGATGCAGTCAAGCTGATATGAGGCATCAATTGGTTTCTTAATAGGAAAAGGGTCTTAAGGGAAGGAAGTATAATAGGACTAGGGAAGGTAAGCATTACTGCCTGAGGAACCCATTGGGAGGCAACCAGATAATCAAGGCAGCTGTCAGACTGTGTGAGAGAGCTGGATAGAAGAGCCTCTTCCACAGAGAAGTCAGGGTACTGAGAACACCTGGCCAATCAGAAGCGGGTGTCCCATTGCCATTTTCACAAATGAAAGTCCCAAGCGCAATTTTGGCATTGTAGCTGCATTTGAAAACATGACCACTGGGACAGCATCTCCACAACCTGCAGCAGGAACTATAATCCTTACACAGACGGGAGGCATGCTCATCTTTAGCTTGCTGTCAGTGTAGTAGAAACTTAATTATCAAATAAACTTCATACAGTAAGAAGAGTAGAATCCAGCACTCTAATCTAACAGACTAGAGAAATCATTATGAATGCAAGACTTTAAAAGGATTCCTTGGAGGGTAGTTGATGCCATGTCATAAAGCAGGAATAATTGAGGTAGGATTGGAACATTTTGTTATGACAACAAAGCAAGGATATTTCAAAGAATGTCAGGGACAGTGCTATAAGGACAAAGGAGCTGGCCAGAAAGAGTTCACACGGACCAGAATGAATCAATTTGGTCCATCAGAAAAGAAGATACTCATCTTGGTTAAGTCTGTGACAGGTCAGGAGTTCAAAACAATGATCAAAAAAGTATGCTATAAAGCGTATTAAAAGGAAGTTGCAATACAGAAGAAGAAAGTAAAACATGTATAATTATTTGTGTTGATTTTAACAAGTTGGGAAGTGTTATTAAAATACAGGTGCTTTGTTTTTCTATAATTGTTTCTACATTACATACACTACATATATACTACACAAAAGAATAAAGACCAGGGACTCTGAGTAAGCCAAATAGTCCTAGAAAACCAAGTGTTCCAAGTTAAGGAAGGACTGAGGAACACAGCAGCTGGCAAAAATAGTTATGTGGAAAGAGGGTCTGGCAATGATGGTCACACTCAATAGTCAAACAGAGAGAAGGGATCCAGAAACACGATCTAAGACGATAAATCAGCCAAATGGCCCAAATAGCACTGGGTAGAATCAATCCCTCGACTCCTCAGGAGAAACCTCTAGAAAGTCTAACTAATTTCAAGAAAATATTAAGAAGGCATACATAAGCTTTTAATAATGTTAACAGATTAGGTCAATACATCATTATGTCAGGATGACGGGATATGTAACACTGGACAAACAAGACATGGAAGTAAATTATTTCTGGGTTATAGGGGGTGGAGAGGGGGCTGGGACCAGTTTATAAATAAGAACCTACCTGAAAGCCAAATGCTGAAAAGGAAAAAAAACAACCTGATTGATTTCACAAGTAAAGAGAACGCAGACTGGCGCCATGTTCTCTGACCGATTATTGATTGGTCAGAAACCAGATCTGTAACCCTGGCAGGTTTGCAAGGGTATTCTTTTGTTTTTTGGTGCCCATAAGATCATGTCAGCTCTGAGTAGGTATCAAAGTATTATAGTCCTAGGATAAGTCAAAATGAGTGTACAGAGAAATGAGTGAAGGTTGTAGTGTGGATCTTTCGAATAGGTTTAAGTGTGGAAAGTTTGTAATCATGTATCTGGGCATTTCACCTGCACTTTTAGGTATCTGAAGAGCTAAAAAATCAGCTCTACTAAGTTTGTTTAAAGAAATTCAATTTTATAACTAATGTTTACCTTTTTAACAGTTGTTTAATATTTGAGCAATAAACAATATGCAAAAGTGTTCTTTTCCAGGTATAAACAGCCTCTGGACAGTTAAAAAAATCAGTAGTATTAACTCATTAGCAAGTTCACTCCTTAAACTGGTTCCTCTTCATTGCAGACTTTAAAACATTCCAAATGAAGCCACGAAAGGAAAACATACCACGTACATTATTTTAAGTCCAAAGACACTCAAAAAGTCAGAAATAGTCATTTTCACTTGGAATTGAGAAAATAGGTACTTTAGCTTTTCCTTTGATATTCTTTCTGAACACTCCAATTTTTTCCATCATGAGCATATTTTATTTTTTATTTTAAATAAGAAAAAGATAATAAACATTTCTTTGAAAAAAGCACGAGGCCACCCATCCCTGAGGAGGGTGTCTCTACATGAGGCAAAGTTTAACGATTTCCTCTGGGGCTGCTGTGCTAACAATTCACTGGTCTCTGGGCTTGAGAACATCAAGCTGAACTGACAAAGGAAACAAGAGTGGCAGGCAAGGAGCCTGGGTCAGAAATAAAGTAAAAAGGTGGGACGCAGGCAGAAAAGGGGAAAGTAGATACAAACAGGAAGCAAGGGCAAGAACCCAGAAGGTTTTCATGAGGTTATTAAGCCTTAATCAAGACAGGACACAGAAGACAAGCTTGCAGGGCCAAGAGCTAACTTTGCAGATCAAGTCAGGCCCACAGGCTAGGGCAGGAGGAAGACAGTGCCTGGGTACCTGGGGGATCTTCTTGTCTGGCTCCTGATTTACAATCAGAACTTCTGACCTGCCCAATTTCCTATCAGATAATGGCTACGCTCTATACCAGTAATGCTGCTATATCTATAACCAGGATATAACGGCTGAACATAGTTATTTATTCTCAGCATCATTTCTAATTATGCAGCAAGGGCAAACCCACTGTACCTAGTAACGGGCTCTGCTACCTAGCTTACAAATGTGTCTTGCCCAACAGAGCAGACTATCAGGCTCATGTGAGTAACTGACTGCATTCTTGACCATCACAGGAAAAAATTTCAATAGAATAAAACTTTAGATACACTTGACACTACTGAGTTCCACATTAAGTAGCAGCCACACATTAAGTTTAGAGCAGAGAAAAGTGAAAGAGATTCTCCCAGGGAATGTTGTTTATTAAGTAAACACTGCTTTGAAAGATTGGTGAATGAGGGGCTCCCCAGGAATCTATTTCAGGATGAGGAACAGTGATGGGAACAACATGATCCATAACCGAATGACTGAGGAAAACAGTCCTAGAAAATGTCACACCAACACAGGCAAACAATTGGCAATATTAAGCAAGAAGTTGCTTTCTCTTTATTTAACAAACTGTTGAACCCATTGTTAAAACTATGGCACACACAGTCAACCGCAGCGCAGTTCTGTATAACTTCTGTAGGAGAACAATGACATCACCAGAAAGGAACTTTGCACACCGTTTCACCATTTTTTTTTAAGCTGCCTAACAGTAATGCCCCAGGTGTCTACTTCAGAAAAAACAATTTCAGCTTATACAAGACATCCCATGAGCATGCTACATATTAGGAGATTAGCACTATGATGCATGGATATGATAATGACATTAACTAACAGTGGCTGGGGTAGCAGGTCAAAAAACAGCATTAACCATAGTGCTAAGTGATCATTCTAAGCACTGAAAAAATATGACAAAGAATGTTGGGTAACACTTTGAAAATATTCCTCAAAATAAGCACTTTTGCATAAAAAAACTTTTAGAAAACCTGTTACATGCAAGGAGGCAGGCACAGAAGTGTCCCCCCACCCTCAGTTGTTCTAAATTATTAGAATAAAAAGAAATCACAGAAAAGGCACCTACATTTGGTCTATATTTCTAGCAACAGTCATCTTCAAAGAAATCTCATAAGTGCTGATCGGGGGTGGCGGGGCGGGGGGAGTCAAATTATATGACATATAATCAAAATTCTTCTCTAGTAGGCCAGAATTGCAATGAATTATTATAGAAACCTTTTCCTTTGGAGAGGAAAAGAGCCAGGAAGGAGTTGATATAAACCTCTAAGCAGAAGATTCTGCCAGAAAAATGACTTCTAGTGATATAAACACAAGGCAGATGTTCTAAAAGAAATTTAAAATTTAATTATACATGAAGCTTTCCAGTCATTACCTGTGTGCATTAAAAACGAAAGCCACAAACTGGATTTTAAAAATCATCTTTGTCACCATCTAAAAATCACATTCTACCAGGCCATTAAAATTAAGCGATCTGTGAACTAGAATTTTAACATTTTCAAAAATTAAGTAACTCAACAATTGCTTTAAAACAATACATGTATCTTGTTTTGACTAATTTAAACAACTTCTAAGTTTCTTCTTTATCCCTAGGGTACAAGTTCTATTGAATAAATAAAACAAAAATTATACCTAATTTCATTAATCTGTGATAAGGATTGAAGCAAACTGATACGTTTAAGAGTATCAAATCAAAAATATGACCACCAAAGCTGCTTATTTGATATATTTTGGCTATATGTGTAAACTAGATCATAACTCAAGAATACTATAGCACATTATAGGAGGTCCCTAAAAGTTTTAACTTAAAATTTCTCCTTATTATACTTATAGGTCTTTCATTCATTTTCTGGTTTTCGATTTTGAATTAGATTTTAAAAATTCAAAAAAATGTATCTTCAAGGTCAAGAAT
Source organism: Eonycteris spelaea (assembly GCA_003508835.1). Lineage (NCBI taxonomy): Eukaryota > Metazoa > Chordata > Mammalia > Chiroptera > Pteropodidae > Eonycteris > Eonycteris spelaea. The sequence goes on along the minus strand of PUFA01000011.1, from coordinate 19,045,088 downwards.
TGTTTTTGTGACAATTATTTTAATTTTGGACCAGCAAGTTCAAAATATCTATCTCGATCTAATAAAAAGTTCTTCAAAGTTATTAAAAGAACTTAAGATTTCTTTTAAAATTAAAATGTAGTTTTATTTAAATTTAATTCATGACTTTTAGTTGCATTTCCTACCTCAGTGCATGAATGCAATAAATCATTCTTGGTATGTTTTTCCGGTCATAAACATCTGTTGTTTCTGGATAAAATATCTGGAAAACAAAAGAAACAATGTGTTTATTATGTTTTGCTTTTCACAATTACTTTAAATATCCCAAATGATCCTACTTTGATTGTCCTTGCTGTGCTGTTTTTATTTAAATGTAGAGGAACCGTTCAGTTATAGTTTGATCTTGCTCTACAGGAAGACCAATGAGTGAATCTGGACCCCTGCCTGACAAACACTCCTCCTAGTGGCTGAAGAGAGAATATGTGTGTGTGTAGCGGTGGGGGACGGAGCAAGGGGGGGCAGCACAGGGGGGGGGAGGGGGGAGGTCCCAGTGCACCACTCCAAAAAGGCTGCATCCACATGGCTAGGTGGTGGTTTCATTCCACATGGCTTGAGCCCATGCAAGCTCTGCTTTCTGCAGTAGAGTCACTCCTGTGACAGGCCAGAGGCCTCTGGCTTGAGAACAGTGTTTTTCTTACAGCATTTTATTGTTAAGGACTTGGTTACACAGATCTGTAAACATGTGTATACACACATATACATGAATATTTTTTTCTGCTTAAAGTAACAGACTTCCCTGAATATAATCTAGAAAATGAAGTATAACAGAAAAATATCTATAATCCCACCTCCAAATTGTCACCATTAGCATTTTGGTATTTTTTTCTTCCAGTCTTCTTTCTGGATTATGTCTCTGATTTTTTATATTTTGTATGTGTGTATAAAGTCACCAGACTGAAAGGTCTGAACATTAAGGCTTTTAATACCTATTTGCATTATTCTTAAGCTTGAGACTAAAAGCCTAATAAGAAACAGATCTCAGAATGGGGCACCAAACTTATCTGTTCCCACGCACCAAAAAATAAATAATCAGGTTCAAAGATTCTAAGATTAAAATAAGCATATAGGCATTATTTGCTTTCAGTAAATATTTTATAAAATTTGATATAAATATTAAACCACATACGATATAGTAGTACTTGATGCTCATAAGTACAATTTTTCTGCTGGACACAGCTGAAAAAAAAAAAAGCAGCAAAGTTTCTTGAGATACAAATGTGCAGGCACTGAGCACTGAAAGAAATGTTTGTAGCCCAGGAAAATTCAAAGGTCTTTCCAACCTTCCTTAAGGAGAAGCAGATTCCCAATTCAGAAGAATGTGACCAGGTTTAAAGTTCTATATATAAGCAGAGGACAATAACGGCCCCTCTTCTTTAAAAGAAAAAAGAAAAACTTTTATATTTATATTTCCTCTGGGAAATCACTATGAATGTGTCTTCATTTAGCAAAGGAGATGGGATCGATTTGCAGTTCACCAGAATGTTTTATTCAGCACAGTATTCCCAGCACCTAGCATGATGCTGAGCACAGAGTGGCACTTCATACGGATAAATGAAGGCATTACTAGCAAATATATCAGCAGTTCAGTACACTCTTGGTTTCCCTTATATCAGTCAGTTCAGTACACTGTTGGTTTCTCATTCCACAATGTAATGTATCAAAAACTTCATAATAAAAATCAGAGTTAAAATAGAATCTGCTGTATAGATCACCTGTTTGGCTAAAAATCAAGGGGAACCTAGCTCATCATACATGCAATTGGAAAAGGTTTAAATCAAACCTATCAAAATAATGAAATTCCCCTAATCTTAAATTTTGTTGCCTCATACAGGAAAATCCTATTGGAAATTTTTTATTAATCTATTTACCACTCAGCCCTACTTAGTATTTGTTAAATCAAAAGCTAGAAATATGAATTCTGTATTGTAACTAGTTCCTAGAAGGGTATTTGATATTCTGGACATTTTAGAAGAAGGGAAACAATTAAAAATTGACAGAATAAATCAATATTGAGTATTTTGAGATAAAGTAAGCTGAGCTAAAACAGACATCAGCAAAAATATATTTAAAATAGGCATTTACAATTTACATTAAGGGATTTTTTTGTTTTTGTTGTGTTGGGTATTTTTAATTGCAAACCTGGATTAATAATAATTACAACACAGGTCTTAATTAGCCTGCAGCATATACCCTTGCCTTTAAAGCGGTCTACTCCTAAACTGTTTCTTTAAAATAGCTGTACATACTAAGCAATATAAAGGCATGAGCTATAGATATATTCAAAAACCTGATGGATCTTGAGGGCATTATGCTTACTGAAAAAAGTCAACTGCTTAAAGTAACCTACTGTATTATTCCATTTCTATAACATTGTCAAAATGACAAAACTATAGACATGGAGAACAGGTTAGTGGTGGTGTGGGGACGGGGCTGGGAGAAGGATGCAATACAAGGTCCACTCTTCTGCGGCATCTATACCCCGATTGTGGTAGTAGTCACACGATCTGTTCATGGGATAAAACTGCATGGAACTCCCTCTCCCCATACACACGAATGGACACATATAAAAACGGTAAACACTGAATAAAGTTTGTAGTTCAGTTAACATCATTGGGGAAAGCTGAATGAAGAGTACGTATAGATGTACTGTTTTTGCAACTTACTGTGATTCTATAATTATTTCAAAATAAGAAGTTTAAGAAAAGCTATACAATTTCTACCAAATGCAATTATTTCCTCATTTCCCCTACTGTCTTTCTGTCACATAAGCTTAAGGGTGCCTGCTCTTTGAATTTAACAAGCTCTGAAGACATCGAGTTTTATTTGGAAGATCTATTTCAGGAATAAGAGCTCTAAGCCCCTAGTCTTTAAAATTTTAAATGATACAATGATTTATAATAATAATTTATAAAAATAAATGTATAATAATCTATAGTGATCCAATAATGATACGGTGAGATTTGAAATCTTAAGAATAAATAGCTATACAAAACATGGAGGTGGCTATTTGAAATCAACTATCTACCAGCTAAAGCGTGTTCTGACCTTGTTTACTTTTTACCTGATCTTGACCTGTATGCACACTTCATTCTGAGTTCTTGCCATACATTACTTTGTATAGGCCTTTCCATGTTTCTGTTGAGTCCTAACTTTTCGAATTCCTGAGGCAATAAGACGATCTGCTGCACTCACATACCTAGTCTGCCAAATCACTTTTCATAACGAGGTGTTTGCACACTATTGCTCTTGGCTTTCCAGTTCAGGTTCCAGTATGTGCAGGCTTACCTTGGGTAGACCAATAGATTCCATCGCTCTTAACCATTGGACGGTATTATCTGTGTGTCGAAAATGAAGGCCAGACTTCTGATGTGAGGATGGGATGGGGGAGAGAGCAAAGAAGAAACCACACAAAAAGTGAGTCATTGGTAACAACTTTTTTCATTAACAGGATGCTTTTCAACTATATTTCTCTGAAAACAGAGTTATTAAAGTCCACATAAAACACCAGAGACATAGTAAAGCAAACTACACTATATTAGCAACACCTCAAACATCTGTAATGGACCATTCCAGTTTCCATTGTTCACACGTTTGAGGTACCTCTGAGCCTTAAAGACCATTTAATGTCTAGCACATGCCTAAGGATATTTTATGAGACATATGTGCACATGCACGTGCACAGACACACACATATACATAGTGTCACCATTTTGGTAACCATCGCTGAGAAGCCTAGTAACTTCAGGAAAACAGACAGAGTTTGTAAAGACTAAATAAAATGCTTTTTTCCCTGGTTTCTGGTTCTGACACATCTTTTTTTCTGGTTGTTAATGTAATATTCTGCAGAATTTTGTTATCTATTCCTTCTGTAATTTAATCCTAATCTTGTCCTTATAAAATAAGTAAGCCTTCAATGGAAATGTTTTACATGACCTTTTCTATCCATAATAAAAAATCTTTCTATATTTTTAATTTTTCTTTATAGTTCTAATGAGTCAGTCATTTTTTCTGCATATTCCATAAATATGTCATCCTTACCTGTATCTCATGAAGTTGTATCAGGTAATGAGCCTTTGAGAGCTGAAAATGGTCTTATATTTTTAATTAATTAAATGAATAGCACAATATTATCTATTTTAAAACAAAAAAGTAATGATAGCAAGTGTCATCCCATGACTAGCATCCAGTAATCACTTCAGAAAGTCTGGTTCTTCCCATCTTCTGTGACCATCTATAATCTAATAGTTTACTTAACAAGGAATATTTTTGTTGCTGTTAGAAATTATGAAATATAAGCAAATTAACCTTTGAAAAGGTTTATGTCTTTTTAATAGTGGTCATTATTTATTGACATTGGTCTTGCGTGTGTCAAACATTTTATGTAAATTATCTCTAATTTTCAAAACATTCTGCAAGGTGATTGTCATTCCCATATTTTATAGATGAAGAAACCTAGGCCAAAAAGATGACGTGATTTGCCTAAAGTAAAACTGCTGTTAAGTAGCTGGTCCGAAAACCCTCCCTGTGCTAACACACCCCGGAGAAGAGAACACAGCATTATTGATCGTTGGATTATTCTTCAGAGGAAGAAATTAGCTGGTTAGTATGAAATAACTAGAGGGAGGGGGAGAAGGACGGTGAAAGGAAAGGAAAAAGAGAAAGGAACACAGGGAGAGGGGAGGGAGGGAAGGAGAAAGAGAGAACCCAGATAGTTAACAGCCAGTCTGTAGTGTCTGAGGGTTTGTAACTCAAAATAAACAACTTCTGCAGAATACAAACAATTCTCAGACACAGTCATTCTGTGGCCATGGAGGAACCATTTCAAAATAATCCACATCACATCACGACACAGAAAAGGTCCTTTAGCACCACAAAATAACTAAATGTCCACCTCATGCAACTTATGAGTGACTGACTTCTTGACTCATGACCATCTAGTCCCTATTCAATTTTCTTACCTACTAGATAAAAATTACCAAGACACCAAATTGATTCCACTTCCTAACAACATCCCAAAGATAACTGGGTCCTTACTTCCCCAAATTCTTATAAGCATCATCCAGCACAAGCTCAAATCCTTACTAAGCCCCTCGTTTCTCCTCATGTCTCCATAGGTATGCATTTTTTTTTTCTTGCTACAAGTTAAACAAAACTAATTTTGTGTGGCCCCAGGTGGGTTTCTGAGGGACTTTGGCTGATGGGCTTCAATAATTCCAAACCATGTAAGAAAAATATGCTAACCATTGAATGGTCTTATTAGGCAGTTAACCTCAGCGAAGTCACAATCTTTCCGAACCTTGGTACTCTGTCACAAAATGGGCATAGGATTGCCTTTTTGAGATGCAGAGATTAAATGAAAATATTCACAAAGTACTCAATGGAAAGTGCATTTAATATTGCAATAAATGTTAGCTATTATAATCATTATGCTACAACACTGGCCTGAAACTTTTATTCACCTTTAATGTCAAAAAAAAAGGTTAGCACTTCATGTAAGAGGCACTGAAAGAAAGGGTGGCTATCTTGGTCATATTTCTACAGTAAATGAAATAACAGATTTCAAATCTTTCATCCATTTTTATATTTTTTAATTAAAAAAATTTTCAATTACAGTTGACATTCAATATCATATTAGTTTCAGGTGTACCGCATAGTGGTTAGACATTTTCCTTTATCCATTGTAAATACCCAAGGAACATTGACTTCAGAACTCTAAGTCCACAGCTATATATTTAAGCAGTTTCAGTGAGTGAACTGTATTAACATCTTCAATTTACCAGATTTGCTTCAATTAGAATAAAAATGGTCTTCTAAATAGGTTCAAGATACACTTAATTCATTATAACCATTTTTAGCTCGTCCATTTTTTTTCACTCATCTTACATATTAAAACTAGATGAGGTGGCATATCTATAGTCATACTTAGCCAAGGGTTGTTTATTGTCCAGCCACCTAATTTCTTTCAGGCATTGGACTAGAAAGTATATGCTGATTTTTCACTGCTGAACTATTACAACACCAGCAAACAAGGTTATTCTAGCTTAAACTGAGTAGTAAATCTTCTTTAGATGGTAACATCTTACAGAGTAGAATCAAAACACTTTAGAACTATAAGGTGGCTTAGAAATCAATAATTATTCTAATTTGTTTATTGAATAGATGAGGAAACTGAAGGCCAAATATGAAGACATACTCAGGTGGACTTAACTTGTTAAACTCAGGGTCAAGACTATTTTGTAAGACTCCAGACTCTGAGTCCAAATACTCTGTTCAATTTATTGCTCACAGAAGCCTTAGAACCCGGCACACCTCTAACGTTCATGATGTGCTTACCTCTACCAGGCACTGTGCCAAGTGCCTTGCATGGATGATCACAGTGTCTCTATAAAGGCTGATACAATTATTATTATTCCCACTTTACAGGTAAGGAATCTGAGGCTCACAGATGTAAACTTAGTAGTAAGGGAAGACTCAAATACTTTGATTAAGAACTCACTCTACTAACCACTATGTATATGCATTCCTTATCTAAGGCAAACTGAAATATTCACCAATCATTTATTATGTCTGCAGTGATCAATGCAATGTTCAGAACAATACTGGTTTTTGTCTTTGAGCCATGTCAGGTTGAGTTCTCTTCAAGGAATGCCTTCTTTCCTCCTCCTCTTCTCTCTGTTACTCATCCTAGGCAGGCTGGGAACACTCTCATCTCTCAAGTCTCCACCACAGAAACCTTCCTGGCTTCATCACCACCCCATTCCTTTAGAACTGACTGCTCTCTTCTTGGTTGTCTCCCGCTGCCCACTCAGCTGCTTCCCTTCACCACCCCTCCATCCACTTCCAATCTCTGTCCAGATTCACCCTTTGTTTTCCCTCTTGAACTCATTCACACCTTGTCTATGTGGGCTCTGTCACCTGGACTGAATAACTCCATCACTTCACACTCATCCGCTCTCCAATTTACTCCACATATAGCAGCAAGCTGGTCTTCCTAAAGCACACACTGCTCTCTGACGCCTCTGTTTAACATCTCAAAGGCTCTCCCCCTCCCCCCACTTAGGATGACATCCCAGATCCTCCCTGTGTGACTTAAGTGTATGTGTGTCCTTTTGCTTCCCTCCTGGCCTCATTTCTCATCACGGTCCCTCAGTGCATGCTTGCAGCCATTCAGTTTGGCCAAACTCTATTCTTCCTCAAGGAGCCTCTCACAAATGGCCCCCTACCCCCAACTGTTCTCCCCACTCGCCACCCTTAACTCTGCCCATGGATGATTTTCTTCTCATTCTTTTAGCCTGAATAAATGTCTTCTCAGAGAAGGACACTTCTGTCCATTGCTATGTGTCAATTTCTTTCTTCATATACTTAACACAATTCACAACTGTATATTCACTCACAACTATCTCTCCAACTGTAAGCACCATGAAGCCATGTCTGCCTTGCTCACTATTCTGCCTTGAGTGCCTGGCACATAGCAAGTGTTGATAAGTATATAAATAGATGAGTTCTACTCTATATGTATTCCTGTCATAGCACAACTTTATCTTCTTTCCCTTAACTTTATTAAAATGTATTATATCATGTTTATCAACCTTAGAATAGTGGTTCTCAAACTTTAGTAGTACAAAAGAATTGCTTGGGTGATTACTAAGAGAGCGTCTTCCTACTTCTCTGACCAAGAGATTCTGCCTGACTCAGTAGTCGGGGTTGGGGTTTAGGTGTCTACTTTTTTATACACACTCAGCAGGAGGTTCTGCAGGAGGTGTGAGCATCATACTTGAAGAAAAATGTCAAACTCGAAGCACCTTGAATAGGCATTGAATAAAGCATATAGATAAGAAAGGAAATGGAATCCTTTGGCTCACTTTAAACTACTGTCATTCATTCCTTCACCCAACAGCTATTTCCCTAGCACCTACCATGGCCAAACCTGCACCATTCACTGAGAGTATGGCAGAGAAGACACACATGATTCTTGCCTTCATGACAAGACAATTATTACAGTATATCATGGTATTCCGAGGGACAGTGTCGACTGCCACTACAAACTTGGCATGATCACAGCTCAGACCCAGACCTGAAGGGATGGTGGTGAAAGTGGCCAAGAAGGACATCTTTCTAACCCTACATTCAAGAGGGGCTAGGTTGCATATAAGCTGGCAAATGGGCAGCATGAAAGCTGCTATCGACTTCACTTACAGCCATCAGTGCCCAAACCAAGGACTTTAGAGCTTGGGGGCAGAGCTCGTGCTTGGGGACGCACTGCCCAACAGGCAGGTCATATTTTATGGCTGCAGTCTAGGCAGACCCTGCAGTGAAAGCCCGCGCTCACTGAACTCATCGTTTCCAGATGGCACATCAAGGGCTGAGCCCAGATTAGTGAGAGTTCCCTTGGGTTTCAACATCTCTGCCACAGTCCCATGATTTAGTACTCCTTGAAAGGGACCCCATGATGGGCTTTAGTCCCGAAGAACACAAAAACAAGAAGTTAATTAAGTCTCCTGCTCATTAATATTTGTCTCCTTTCATTTCTGTAAAAGAAATGAAATGGCCTGAAAATAAAATTTTGATTACGTGGCAAATCACTAAAAATCCCCATTCAAGGATATTAGTCACTTTCGGGGATTTAATAAAAGGGAAAATAAGAAAAGCCTCTTTTCTCCAGTGATTCAACAGAGGGGAAGTTTCCATTTGTCCTGTTTTCTCCCACGTCACGGCTGGTGTCAACCCCCCTCCTTCTGCTACTTCTTTCCCTTCCATCCCTCTCCTAGCATCTCTTCTTCTAGGCACCCAGTCTTCCAGGGGCCCGATGGGGCGGAGGATGGCAAAACACAGCACTTCCTTTTTTCACAATGTTTAACTTAGGGATGACTCACCTGCCTAGGCTTCACAGATATGCTTTTTGTAATAAGAGATTGGAAATATATTCCCTATCCCCATCCTTAAGGTAAGTTGCTATTTATTCAAACAGTAGGGCCTCTAAGGCTAGGAGGAAACAGTCTAAGTTGCCACAAGGGTGTCTACAACTGAACTGGAAAGAGACACTTATATTCAAGGTGTCTGATGTCCCAGAAGGAGGAAAAAATTAGCCCACTCTCTGCTCTGGGGCTTGCCTCCACTGAAGGTCTGTCTTTCTGACCTGATTCTCACCATCCAGACATCAAAACAAAATATGCACAATTCTCTTTTAGGGTGGGCTGGAGTCTGGCCCAAATTATATCTTAACTTTATCATCAAGTCTACATGGCTATTAGTACTAATAGGCTTAGATCTTAGTAATAACCATTATAGAAGCAATGGAAAAAAGAAAACTTGTGCTCTAAAATGTAGACAAATGTTCATTTATTTTGTGATGTGGATATACAAATATTTTTTGCTGTGCTTTTCTGAACCTTTAAAAATATTTTTCGAAATTAAAAAACAACTTTAATTTTGGCTAGCTAAGTCACTGTTTCATTAAAGTCTTGTGAAAGACTACAATAAGCTGAAAACTCTAGGGTGAGACACGTGACTTAAACTCAAAGTTATTTTAACATGCAAACATATTATTCATAACATTACTCAAAACAGAAACTTTTACTTAGTTATCTGAAAACAGACTTGTCAAAAAAAATTTGTCAATTCATCTTGTCTGCTCTTAGCCTGAATGATTACTCAAACATATGCTCTGAATTCGATATACATATTTTAAAAATAAATTTTGTCTCAATAACAACTGAAGGGTACGGTGAATCATGCGATGCATGGGAACTCATTCCATTTTCAACTATATTTAATGTCGTCCTTGCAAATGTAAGAGAAATAACTTTTTAGGTTACTTGAAAATCTGCAGATAAAAAATACTGATAGAAAGAACTGAATGCAACATATTAAGAAAATAAACAATCAAGTTTCAAAGGTTTAGAAACCCTGGTCTGAAGGGGATAAGAGATCACATATTCCAGGAGGAATGCCACACACACATTGTTAAATTCCCTTTTGAAGACACATCTAATGAAGGGGTCTTTTATGTCAGCATTTACTTTTCCCTCTTCCACTTTACAATGGAAAATTTCAAGCATAAAAAGTATGATGGAGACAGAATATTAATGAACTCTTATGTGCCCATCATTCAACCTCAATGAACCTCAACAATTATGAACTCATGAATGGTCTGAATCACTGATGCAACCTCCTCCCACTTATTGTAAAGCAAATCCTATATATATTACTTTATTTGTAAATACTTAGACATGTTCTCTAAAATATCAAAACTTTTTTTGATATAAGATTGGTATTTGGTTTTGCATTCTCCCCCATATACCTTCTCAAACTAGCTGTGAAATAATTTTGTTTTAAATGGAAAGGAATTCCTACCTGATTAGTCAACATTACTGCTTATTTTATCACACTGGCCCTAACTCTTTGGGGCCACAAGTTCAAGACCCAGCTGGATATTTTATTCCTTGGTGGGAACAAGGGGAGTAATAAATTGTGCGGTGGTGGAAAAAAGCAAGGGGTTGAGCACCCCCACTTTTACATTTACTCGTGCTAATAAAAATGACCTCCATGAAGGAGTAATGGCAGGGAGCCCCACAAATCAGAGGTCTCTCGGCCTTAGCCTAGAAATAGAAACACTTTGCTTTTAAAATTGCTGCTGCCTCAGGAATGATTATTAACAGGCTTCAAAGACCAAAGACAAACCCCCTCCCACATAATTCTTGTAGAAACACTAAAAGAAGGGAAAGGAAATGAAATACTGAACTTTCACTTTTAGCTGGAAGCCAAACCCAATTAGATCTCAGTTACCTTATAACGTGTTTGTTCCACATCATAGATCTTTTTCTCTGATACCATTTTTGGGGCAAAGAACTTGGCTAACTTTGCAAGGTAAACTCCGTTCCTGAGTCCTTCTTCCAGTTCCGTGGTTGGTGGCAATTCTTCAACTAAGCAGACTTCCATCCACCTAAAGGGATTAAGAAAAACCTTAAAGTGACTCCCAGTTGAGTGACTTTGTATAAATGAAGAGATGCAGGCATCTCACTAAGTATGTTGGAGACAGTAATTAAGGGGAGCAGGATTAGAAACATCCTTAGGTGTTACAGATGGAAAGAGCACTTTCTGAGTGGAACAAAGATTCAGAACAAGAGATGAACAAGGGATACAAGTCCAGAGACACAACTCGCTACCATGCCAGAGCTAATCAACTTCATCTTTATCTGAGTCTCTGCCAATGTTCTTTTGTACCAGAGAAGAAAAAAAAGCAACCTATTCTGTACAGGTAGAATCAGTTCTGCCGACGTTACAGAAAAAATAATTCCTGTTCATGAGCCCTTAGTGAAGGAGATTCTTATGGGAGTTATGCTTCTGGGAGAGCAAAATTCAAGATTGCTGTAAAATGTGCAGTTGTCTCAGTCCAGAAATGACTACCAGGAAAGGTAGAAAGCTATGCAAAAGGAACATCAAATTTCTGAAAGCAGATATGGTCTTCTTTAAATAATATGCATTCCTTTATCCAATACCAGGAACTTATTACAACATGCTTACCTTTTGGGGAAGGTACAGTATTTACTGGGTTCTGAAAAAATATTTCAGAACAAGGTCAGATTAAATCTTAGGACATTGTGCCAGTATTGGAGGAAAGAGAACACCAAGGTCATTACTGGCTCAAGGACACACAGTGGGAAGGGAGCCAGGGCAGTTCATATTTCATACCAGTGTGCTGAGAATCTGCCAGAGTTATGAGGATAATGCCATTCCTAGCCACACTCAAGGAGCTACTACCTACGGTAAGATCCAAGAGGCAGGTGTGCAGGCTCGCAGTGGGAGAGCTCCCCACCTTGCTGCAACGGATCCACAAACAAACCATAAACTGTTTGTGTGAGTACAAGTATCCATATAGCCAGTCGCCCCAGAGGATCATTAACACAACAGCGGCTGATCCTATCCACATTTGGCAGACAGTAGGGCACTGTTCTGCAATATTAACAACTGATCCTGATCCAAGCAGCAAACACTGTAAAATGTCTGAACTGCTTGTAGCTCTGGACAGCATCTTTTAAAAGCTCAAAGAACCACTAATAAGCAAGAAGTATTTACTGACCACTTATTAGGCACTGTAAAACAAGGAATATATGAGAAAAATATAAACATAAGCCCTATCTTCAAAGAGCACTAAAAATAATTAAGAAGGCAATGCAATTGTAAGGAAAAACCAGGGAACCATATATGAGAGGCTATTATGTCCAATGCTGCATGTTAGTGCACAGAAAGAAAAAAAATGGAGAATAAAGAGAGGGGGTCATTGGGTAATCACTGGAATAATAAAGAAAACATTGAAGAAATGGAGGGATCTGGATTTGGTCTAGAAAAATGGAGTATTTGGAAAGGCAGGAGGAGCACCAGAGCCAGGAAGCAGGACAGACTACAAGCAGAAAGGAAACATGACTAACTCATGGAGAAAGCCCAGAGTAGACTTGGGGCCTTTAGGATTCACGGGGAGAAAGGAAATAAAGTTGAGCATATACAGGGAAGTCGGGCTCTGGAGAAGTGTTGATGTCTGCTGCCACAGGAAGCAGGGAGCTCCTGCAGCTTCGAGGCAGAGGAGTGACATGCTGGCAGGGGTAATTAGAGAAAATGAATCTTGCATGATGGATGCCCCAGAGACAAGGCACTCCGTCAGGTTTTTCCCATTGTGAGAAATTGAGGGACAAGATTAGACAGGAAGAAATGGGAAGGGAGGAAAACAGGAAACATTTCAAGGAAACAGTAATAGGACTTGGTAGTAGCTTAGAAAAGGGGGTAGAAGAAAGAGAAATACTGCCAGGCAGAGAAAGGGCCTGGTATGAAGGGAGATCTCTGCACCAGGACTCAGCTTCACGTCCACTGGGAGACCTCAAATACATCCCCTAACCTCTCTGGACATAGGTTTTTCCTCTGCTAAAGGGGACAGAGTGAGAAGGATGGGATGACATCCCCGCTCTAACAGCCTAGCAGGACTCTGAAACTGGAAGCACAGGAACAGGTAAAAGGAGATGAACTTGGCTGTCACGGACCACACCCAGGTAAATAAAGCATGCTTGTTTTGTATAAGCCTTTTTCAAATGAACTTAAGTAAGAGTACGACAGACGAGAAATGTTTAGAAATTTAAGAAATCGATAATAATGTTGTCTTTTGAAAAATCTGGCCAGGTTAAAAGTCACTGCACCAGACAGAGTTTCTAATCTAATAACCTACAGATTCGAGCATTGTGCTATTTTACATTAAAACACAATCTGTTTTCAAATAATTATCTTAAAAAATTTAAGAAATTGTTTTTCACACAATATGTAATTTCTGTAACTGGGGCGCACGTGTGAGGGATGGGGAAGAGGTAAGCTGACAAACTGTAGTGGCAGTGGTGGGGAGAGATAAGTGGACAGTTGGGAGCACAGGGTTTGAGGAAGCTAAAATATAAACAACTCCAAAGTAAGATATTTTAGACTTAGGCATACTTTAAAAAAAGATAAGCACGTTTATTTTTGTTTATATTAGAATATATGTGCAGTTGGCTTAAACATTAAAACATTAAAACATTAATGATTCCAAAAATGTAGGTTAGCTACAGCCTATTAAAATATAGTCATTGCTAATGCTTATGACATTACAAACTTCTCAAAGGCAAAGGCCACTTCTTTTCCCTCTTTATAATCCCTTGTACTGTCAACATGTTTAATATAGTGGGTACGCAATAAGTTGTTATTAAATAAAAGATTCTGCCTGCTTAAAAAATTTTTCCAATCAGCACAGTTATATCTTAAAATCTTTTAGAACGTTGCCAAAGACTTGTTAAATGTAGCATTTTTGCAACGTCAGGCATGAATGGAAATAGCTCCTCTTCACTTCCTTGAAAGTCAAAGGATGATGCTATTATTATCATCAATGATAACTCGTATTTATTAAGCAGCGTTTTGTGTTAGAATCTGGACTTAATATTTTATGGGGATCATCGCATATCCTCAAGACCACCCCATAAAGAAGAGGTGCTATTATGATCACTATTTGCAGATGATAATCTGAGGCTCAGAAAGTCCAAAGTCACATATCTAGTAATTAAAAAACATCAAAAAGCTGCCAGGGTGAGGGATGGGGTTTCTACTCCTCCTATTCTAACTGTTAACTTCTCACAACTCACCAAACAAAAGAATGAATCCTCTGGTCCAGTCCCACAGCCTAGTGTAAAAATAAAAGTGAAAACAAAACGCTCCAGGCTATTTCCAGAGTAGCAGGAAGAGTTCAATGGTTTGGAGATGTACATACTGTCACTCTTGTAGTATAAGGTCAGAGGACAGTGTAGTCACTGTTAGAGTTGAATAAATTTCATAGGGTTTCATTTTCTTTAAGAACTCCCTCCTTGTCACTTTTTTGTTACCTACCTCACTAATGTAAATGGTAAATGGCCTGGGCTGCCTCTGTGGGTGCTATTGCAAGCAGCAGTTAGATATGGGAAGCTTAGAGCCTATCCAAATGGGGTCACCTCCCCAAGAACTGCTGCAAACCTAGACAGGACCTCAAAGAGTCTTCTAATCATATACTACGTGCAAACTTCTACCAATCATTAGTGAGTGTGTGATCAATAAACCTACATGAGAAAAAATTAAATTATTGCCAATCTCAACCTCAATAGCCTATCTGTTATGCAAGCTAGCATTACCTGTTCAAATCAAAAATGAACAAACAAATGCTGTCATTTTTATGGTCGGTTGGCGTCAAACTTCTTACAACAATCACAATGTAGAGACAACTGGCCTGATGTTCAGAAATTCTGGTTCTGTGATCACCAGCTGAATATACCGGAACAGGTCACTTGAAACCCTGGGAACTTGGTTTCAGTCCTAAGTTATAATGTAATTCAATATGACACTGTAAATATGTAATGTGTTGTTTTGTTTATTGATAGTTTAATTGAGAAATAATCCGCATACCATACACTTACCCATATAAGGTGCACAATGCAATGATTTTTGGCATATTCACAGGGTTGTAAGACCATCTAAAAATTTTCAAGTTTTAGAAAATTTTCATCACTCCAAAAAGAAAGCCTTTACTTATTAGCAGTCATATCCCACTTACTTCCAGGTTCCCAATCCATTAAATCTTCTTTTTATGGATTTGCCTATTCTGAACATTTCATTTAAATGGAATCTAGAGCCTTTTGTTATTCGCTTTTACTCAGCATAATGTTTTCAAGGTTCATCTACAGTATATGATGCATTAGTACTGCATTCCTTTTTATTGCTAAATAATATTCCACTGTATGGATATATCACATTTTATTTATTCATATATTAGTTCATCAACATCTGGGTTTTCCCCACTTTTTGGATAGTGTAAATAATGCTGCTTAAACATTAGCACACAAGTTTTGCATAGACATATGTTCTTATTTCTCTTGGGTATATACCCTGAAGTGGAATTGCTGGGTCATAATGTAACTCTACGTTTAATCATTTTAGGAACTTCCAGACTATTTTCCAAAGCAGCTGCAATATTTTACATTCCCACCAACAGTGTATGAGGATTCTGATTTCCCTCACCTCTTTCCCAGCACTTAGCTGTCTTTTTGATTACAGCCATACTAGTAAAGTGGCATCTCATTAGGATTTTGATTTTTGTTTCCCTAATAACTAATAATACTGAGCGACTTTTTATGTACTTACCACCCATTTTCATAACTTCTATAGAGTAACGGCTATTCAAGTCCATTGCCCATTTATTAGTTGGGTTGTATTTTTATAATTGAGTTATAAGAGTTCTTTATATATATTCAATGTACTAGTCTCTTACTAGATATACGATTTGAAAATATTTCTCCATACTGTGTGTTGACTTTTCATTTTGTTGATGGGCCTTTTAAGGCACAGATTTTAATACTGTCGAAGTCCCATTTACCAATCCTTTTGTTGCTTATATATTTTGTTGTCATGTTAAGAAACCATTACTGAACTGAAGGTCACAAATGCTTACCTGCATTTTCATCTAAGAGCTTTGTAGTTTTAACTCTCACATTTAGGCCTGTGATCCATTTTGAGTTATTTTTTGTACATGGTGACAGGTAAAGGTCCAAATTCATTCTTTTGCATGTGGAGATCCAGTTGTCCCATCACGATTTGTTGAAAAGACTATACCTTTCCCATTAAATTGCCTTTGCATCCTTGTTGAAAATCAATTGACCATAAATTTGAAAAGTTATTTCTAGACTCTCAATTCTATTCCAATGATCTATATGTCTATGATTTACATATGGGTAGTACATAAAGTATGCATACATAAAACTCAAGCCAGAAGGGCCTCATATGTCATCAAAAGCCTGTCTTCAGATTTGACCTAAAAATCCACAGAAATGAAAACGAGAATTGGCTGTGTGTCCTCCTGCTGACCCTGCATTTACTGCTTATTCCCTGTTCCTTCTATTGATTGCTCCTACTGAACTCCAACACTACCATATGACTACCTTGCCCCAAAGCAAAAGTCAAAACCATTTCTTAGCATCTTAAAGGCTGCTGGAGAGCTTTACCTTTCTTGGTAGAGGGGCTACTTTCCTATTAATATTGCTTGTTTTCTCTTCTCTCTGTAGGGAAAATTTAGATGACTTGCCAGGCACAGAGAAACAAAATGAAAGTAAAAGAAATTTCCTTCTCATTATTCAGGCAGTCCCTTGTCAACTTTTTTTTTTTTTTTTTGAGTTGAAGTGGTTTCCATAAGTAGCTCTATGTATAAATGGACATGGTCTGATCCAAGTGAAACTGGGAGAAGGGAGAGATAGGAGGCTGCTGGGAGAAGGATGAGGAGAGAGAAAGGTGAAACTTTTCCAATTTTAGGTTTCATTTAAAAAGAAAAATAATGTCACTTCGTCTTGCAAGAGATAAAAAAAAAAAAACCAAACTCATGAAAATCCTG
This sequence comes from Eonycteris spelaea, assembly GCA_003508835.1. Classification (NCBI taxonomy): domain Eukaryota; kingdom Metazoa; phylum Chordata; class Mammalia; order Chiroptera; family Pteropodidae; genus Eonycteris; species Eonycteris spelaea. Next base: position 19,028,134 of record PUFA01000011.1, on the reverse strand, counting down.
AGACAAACGAGCCATTCTGTTATGCTACTTATGTGCCTTGCAGAGCATATGAAAGTTGTTTCGCTGAGGCATTTGTGATTTGAGTTGTTATTCAGGAAATCACCAACTATAAATCTTGTTCTCTATCATACAGTGTTGTATGCAATAAATGTCCCAAAAGTAGAACTGTTGGCCCAAACCCAGAAAGTATGTTTTTTCTGCATAAACTCTGTTTTTATGCAGTGCCCTGTTCCATGAACTTTCAAGTGTTACAAGTCAATTTCCCTCCTTAAATGTTGTGAAAATCAGCATATGAAATCTTTTACAAAAGAATAAAAACAAAGACCAGATATTTTTATATACACAGTGTAGTTGGTCACCTTTTGTGCCAATAGAGAGTAAAACGTCAGAAGGACTAGATTAAGTTCTCACGGTAAGACTTTTTCATTCCCTGGAGGCTGTGGCAGAACTGTCACCATGATTTCATCAGCCTTATTGGCTCAGGGGAACTAGGATGTGGGAAAACACACATTGCTCATCCATGGGACCCCATCCTTCTCTCATACAAAACTTATTTGGTTCAGTATAAGAAAATTACGTAAAATGTTAAAATGATGCTAACTTTTTTCTTTAAAACACTGACACATAATACCATGAGAAGAATCAATATCTGACTCTAAGACCTAACAGGAATGGAGCAGACTTCCAAGGACTTATTTCTCACTCTCTTTTTTAGGAGAGAGATGCTATAGCAGAATCTGTTGAGTTTGGCAAGTATTTCCCAAACTGTGTTCCACAGAATGCTGACTCAGTGAGATGCTAATAGTGTCCCGGGGGTGGTGAGGAAAGGAGGCTCAATGAGTTCAGAAAATGTTGCCTTCTATAGCTTTTCATAAGAATTCATGAGTTGCATTAGCATCCCGAAAGCTCAGGGAATTCCTATAGTAGGGAACCAAGTTTATTTACTTTTAACCCAACATTTCTCCATTTTTTTGACCACGGAGCTTCTTTCCCCAGAACATTTGGAACATTTCATGTAAGCAAATGGCAGGCAACTGATAGAAACAGCACAATTTGGTGACTAAAAGCATAGCATCTAGAGTTACACCTTCTGGGTTAAAATCATAGTTCCAGAATAATACCAGTAATTTCTCTATAAAATGAAGAAATTTAAAGTATCTATCTACTCTTGGAGGACTGCTGGAAGGAGTCAATGAGAATCTGTGTAAAATGCTTACCACTGTGCCTGGCACACAGTAAGAAACCAGCAAACATTAGCCATAAATATTAGCACGTCCCATGGAGTAGTGGTTACCAGAGGGAAAGGGAGAGAGGGGAAGCAGGGAAAATAATAAAATGTTCTAAATAAATAAATAGATAGATAGATTGATAAAAATAAAATGTAAAAAACTATATGTGTGTATATATACATACACATACATACATACATATATATATATGTATGTATGTATGTGTATATATATATATATATATATGTATGTATATGTATATATTAGCATATCCCAAGTTTGAATCTAGCCTATTCCCTCACCGGATGTGTAACCTTGCCAGATTAATCCAATTAATATTTTTGAGCATCGTAGTTCCAGACACCATTTCAAGTGGGGAATCAGGCAAAGCCCCTCAGTTTACTGAGCAGTAAGTCTCAGATTCTCAATGACATTAGATTCAACTACTTCGAAGTTGTTTTGAGGATTAAATGAAACTGCACCAGTGCAGACCCTAGCAGATAGCTGACACCCAGAAGTCACTCACGTGGTTCCCTTCACTTTAAACAAATTTTTCGAAGAATCTTTTCAGGTGAGTTATTTCTTAGAGAAGGATATTTAATGCACCAATGTCACCCTTCTTCCTCTATGTTCCCTTAGCCATGGGATAAGGCAAAAATAGAAATAAACAGAATGGCCGGAGGCATTGACAGATGTAAGAAAGCCTGCAAATTCTGTAGCCCAATTTGTAACAGGTCTGATTAATTTTTGAAAACTATTTTGAAATTAGAAATGGAAAATAATTTCACAGAATATACCGCTGCTCAATACATGCCCTATTCATAATTCTTCCTAACTATAGGAACCAACCAGATACTGAACTTCCATTTAGCTTTGTCCTAATTAATCATGTATCTAGGATGTATCGTGGTTTTTGAATGACATCTTAGATGACTTGGTTCAAGTGTTAAATATTTAATAGTGCTTTAATAATACTTTGACTTAAACTCTTTTTTTCTAAAATAATACTCATATGCTGGAGAAAAAAAGCTAAGTGTATAAAGGATGGTTAACCCTTCAACTTGTAATTAAAGAAATATATAAGCCTGAAAAATGCTTATGCTGGAAAAGTGTTGGAGTCTTTGTATTCAGGGATCTGGAGTGAGAATGAGAAGAGTTACAATCACACCTCCCTGGAATCTTCCAATGTTTTATGCCCTCTACTGGCATATAATAAATATAAGTGCCTGTAGGTTCTCAGCTATACAATCTTCTCCCCAATACATCTGAATAGTTATAAACTATTGGTACAAACTTTATGGAAAGAAATCCAATGATATAATAGTGAATAATTCTTGTACACCTATTCAGTGTAGGGTACGGTATTTCATAAAATGTCATTTACTCTTCCCATAACCCAATGAATTATCATCTTCCTTAAAAAAATGAGTAAGATTCCAAGAAAGATGAAATATATTGTCCAAGTTCATATGTAACTGGAAAAATCATAATCTTAACACAGACATCACTCTGAAATCTGCACATTGTGCATCAGGAATACATCAGGAAACTTAAAATGCAAACCAGTTATTTTACTTTGTGAATATAACTTTAAAAATATAGCTATGGACCAAGACTTTTGTGTAACACAAAAACTAGAAACAACTTTTAGTGCTGATAATCATGTTTATCCACTGGATAGAATGTTATATAGCCACTTGAGATATTTTCATAGAATACTCAAGGAAATATATTGGTGGTAAATTAAGAGAAAAAGACAGAATGCAAATTTATAGAAGATAATTTTATGTTTAAAATTACATATATTAAAATTAATGCACACAGGCTGGAAAACATATAGCAAAATATTGATAGTGGTTTTCCCTGTATAATCACATTATTGGTAAAATTCATCTTTTCTTGTATCTTAATTTTTTATCATAACACAGAAAATAATGAAATACAGTGTATTCTAAAGTTCCTGTCTCTTTCCAGTATATAAAAAGTAAAGAGTTTACTGATTACGCTTAACACTTGAGCCAAAATGGAGTCTGATGGTCTTCGAGGGGAAAAATGGTGGTTTGTGGTTTAACCCAGTTTGTGATGAGGGATGGAAGCAGGTGGAGACAAAACAAACAAACCAACCAAAAAACCTCACTTTAAACTTATTTTTTTTTTAAGTATGTTAGTTGAGATTCTTAACCAATAGGATTCTCCCTTAAGGAAAATATTAGGTGCATGTATCTTGTCATGTACCTCTAACCATGTCATCCGCTGGCTTCAAGGCATAGAAAGTAAAGAAGGAGGAATGTCTTTGATGAATACATAAAACAAGTGAAACAAATCAAGAGCACAGCCTGGATCATCTTTGCTGCTATCGTAAAATGTGAGAGGAGACAGAGAAATCGAAGGAGAAATTGTAAAGCAAAAAAGGATTCAGAACTTGAAGATCTGGAAAATTCTCAGCCTATCAATACTGCAAAAAAAAATGAGAAAGGGAAGAATACAAAAGGTGTGGCTGGATAAACACCACGTAAAAAATGTGACTTGTTTTAGTCAGCCATCTCAGCAAAATCAGGAACAGAGATGGGGTTATATCAGCAGGAACACTACCAGCTTAGACGAAATGGGACGGAGACAGGGCAACGATAAAAGGGTGCCCTCAGATTCCAGGGATTCTATGGGATGGGACAATAGAACTCTCTGGCTGTGCTATCTATCAAGATAAAAGAATACCCTGAAGGTGGTTCAGAGATTGTCAGGGCTGCCCAGACTCTGTCTCCTCCTTGGTATCACTGGGCCAGGCTGTAGCCCCAATGGCTCTGGCAGGCAGGGCCGTCACCCTGCTAGCCCCAAAGGACAGAGAATCAAAGGGATCATGCTCCAGTTTTAAAATCGAATGGAATTTGCTCTGCTAGGTTTTGCTTAGATGCAGGACCCCTTTCTTCTTGCCAACATCTCCCTTTTAGAATGAGAATATCTGTCCCATACCTGCTTTCACAGGTTTATAGCTGGAGAAGAATTTTTTTTGCCTCAGGATGAGTCATACCTACCTCAGGGCTCATCTATATATTTAGATGATACTTAGGTGAGATTTAGGACTTAGAGTTGACACTGGAGTGAGTTAATACTTTTGGGCTCCTGGGACGTAGACAAATGCGTTCTGTATATGAGAAGACACAAATCTTGGGGGTCCAAAGGGTGGAATATCATGGGCAGAATTGTGTCCCAACCAAACTCACACGTTGAAGTTCTAATTCTAAGTACCTCAGAATGTGACAGTATTTGGATAAGGACCTTTAAGATTGGTGTACTTATTAGAGGAGGGGTTTAGGACAGACAGGGACGCAGGGCTATTTCCACAGAGAGGGAAAACTGATGAGGACACAGGAAGAAGGCAGCCATCTGGCTAATCAAGGAGAGAGGCTTCATAAGAGCCCAATCCCACAGACGCCAGGATCTTACTTACAGACTCCGAACCATACAAAATAAATTTTTTGTTTAGCACTGGGTCTGTTATTTTTTATGGCAGTCCAAGCAAGTAATAAATATACTACTAAAACATTAATCCCCATCATCCTCTAAAACCTCTTACCCGATTTTATTCCTCTTCACTGCATTTGCTACTAGCTAGCAGATATAGCATATTTATTTGTTTGACGGACTCACCTACTTAGCATGTAGACTCCGTAAGAGCAAAACCCTGTTGTCTTAGAGACATACAGCCTGATGGTTAAAAGCACAAACTCTGGAGCCAATATCTGAGGCTGAACCCAACTGTGCTGCCTACAAGCTGTGCACTGGGGAACTGACTTAAGAGGTCTATGTCTCAGTGTCCTTAATCTGTGAATTGGGGAAGGATAATAATATTGCTTTGGGATGCTATTGTGAGTTCACAGAAGAAAAAGTACAACAGTGCCTGGCACATAAAAAAAATACCTTCAGTTGTAGCTGGCATAGCTTTTACTGCTCACGGTATATCCAGGACCGCTCTGCGCCTAATTGACACCATAATTCACTGTTCACATCTGTCCTTCAGCACTATTTGTTTAGCTGCCCCCTGCCATACGCACGTCTACAGGGCAGCAACTAAACCAGCATTTTACTGTGTGAAACAAGCCTTCTCCTCTCATCACAGGCTACAGCATCTTCTTAGCTAATACAAGCCGACTCTCCTGCCCCCGACCTCCTGCCAACACCACATGCTCTGTTGCCTTACACAAGTTAGACTTAAATAGTATTTGGTAGGGGCCATACAAATATTGATATATGCTTATGAGCCAGGATTCCCCCATAACAGGGGCTTCCACCATTCTGATAATGCCAACCCCAAACCATTGCAGCTCGCATTTGCTTAGCACATCTTAGCACATCGTCCAGCACTTAGCAGGCACTTAGCACTTACTTGAACAATTCCCCCACTCACCTGATGAGATAGGGATTATTCCCCTTTAAGAGAGAAGAAAAGAGGCTCAGAGAGTTAAATGGCTTGCTCAAAGTTACACATCTAATAAGCTGGGATTTCAGTCCAGGCTGTCACCTTCATGGCATACATATCTGTCACACCCCACTCTGCTCTGACAAATCCTTCGGGTCTGAGCTCACTTCCTAGGAATGTTCACTTCTTCAGCGAAAATTCACAGTGAAGTTTTCTCTAAAACTAAATTAAGCCAATTCTGATCTTCAAAGACTCTGTTTTCGCAAAGCAGAACAGGATGAAGGTGAACATATTCTCTGGGACTAGCTAAAGAGGTTGCTGTCACTATCACAGGTGTCGGTAGGGATCACTGAACTTTGGGCTCCCTAAAACCTGGCTTTAACCTTGGTTCTTCAACTTGATTGGTCATGATGGAACGCAGCCATCAACCTGGGCCACAATTTCTACTTCCAGCAAATTGGGTACAACATCAGCTACCTCACAGAGATGTCGTGAGAACTAAACCAGATACCATGTGTGGAGTCACCTGGTTTAAAAGTCCCCTACATGCAACAGGTGTTCAAGAAATAAATGTTCACAAAAAGAAAAAAAAGTTGTTAGGCGGGTGAACATTAGTTTAAAGAATAACGCTCCAAGGGATCCATCAGACAGCACATTTTCTTTATGGAGCGTCTTTCCTATGCACCTAAGCACGGTGGCCATGCTGACCTGAATGGGCAAGGTCTAAAGTCCTCTGGGTGAAAACTGTGGGGCACAGAACATCTGGCAAGAAAAACAGCAGACCAAAGTGCCTTGGAGAACTGAACTCAAAATTTGGGCCATCTAACTGCCTTCCCTGGAACTTGCTATAGGCAGGACACGGCTGTAATGTTCATTTGCAGTGCAAAGCACTTTCCGTTTTGCAAGATAACCGTGAGCTGGGGTGCAGAGAAAAAAAAAAAGAAGTACAAACCAAAAGTCCTCAGCAACAGTTTCCTGGCAAATCAACCCTCATCTGAGGCTTCCGCATAAATTTTGGCCTAAATAACAACTGAAGACTTGATGCAGCAGATTCTCCTTCCTGGGTGTGTCTGCATTGTGCACATGATCTAACCACAAAATAATCACTGTTCTTACACTTTTAAACATTTACTTGCCCCAACATCGGCAGGAAATGAAAGCTTAATAAGATCACTATAAACTTACCTAATTTGCCACAACTCCTTTCTACTCTCGACTGTCTTGTAACAGCCCTTTCCTACTTCCTAAGCAAACTTTTAACGTGGGATTGCCAAATAATGGGCATTCTAGAACTTCAAGTGAATGCCATAGCTAAAGCCGTATTTCAAAACATAAGAAGCCTAACTCTTACAACCACATCCAGTATGGATCTCCTTCCTTCTCTTCCTTCCCTTAAATTTCAGGTATCTTGTGCTCAAAGGTAACCCTTTCTGGAGATGGAGAATAAGGAAGAGGTATGACGACTGATTTTTCTGGAGTCTAAAGGATCAGAAACGAGTAGCTCTCAGCAGGTAGTAGTGAAGTAACAGCACTAGAAGACACTACTGAAAAGTTTAACTGTGAGAAATGTCATTTCGGCACTGTAGCAAGAGCCCTGTCCTTCTCTACCTACGTCATTTGCCCGGCCCTTATTGATTTCCCACCCCCCTACTTGCAGCTATACCAAGAAAGTGACACACGGGGGACTCACCAGATGCCATCAATCATTGTCACTAAGAGGAGAATGAAAAGAATCCAACATATGTTCTTGCAAGTGCCTCCCACTCTCCACGTCCACTCCTCCCCTCCTTTACCGGTACACAATCTTCACAAGCAGCAAGCCATTTTTTAATAGGCCCTTACGTGCAAATGCATGACAAGCAGATAGTAGGAGCGTCCCGAGCACCATTCTTTTCCATATGCATGTTCATTATTTACGGTTTACAGTTCACACACTCCCCAGGCCGGGCTGCAAGCAGCAGGGCTGCACACCAACTGGCTACTAACAACCCAGACCACGGTGAGCAGAGGGACGGCTGTGCTCATGCCAGGAGGAATGGCCGATAGAAACGATGGCCAACACAGGTAGCAGATGGTACTCTCTGTAACTCCTGCTGAAGAGAGAGAACCTGGAGTTCCTTATTTCTCTGCTGACCACTATGACACTTGATAAAACAATTCTATGGCAACAGCTCTAAGTATAACACTCTAAAAATAAAAGAAGGATATTTTAAATGAAAGACAGACACATTCATTTCTGGGGATACAGAGAGAGGCAGAATGTGGCAACTTGTATCTCTTTAATTCCATAATTCCCTATTGTGCATCTATTTCAGTAAATAATATGAAAAAATTTCAATAACAACAATGACAAAAAGTATATACATGAGGATATTAATTAGTGATATTTAAAAAATGAACAACTTACAAGTTGTTTTCACAGAAGAGATTATGACATTATGTGCATAATAGATGATACACACAGCCATTAAAATTTATGAAGACAGCTTAGCAAAATGGAGAAACATTGATGTAATAAAGTGAATAAAACAATAACACAAAAATACACGACTTTTTGTTATAACTATGTCAGATGTCTTCATATGAAAAAGTTAAGAAAGTTGGTATATCAGGTTGATGGAATTTGTTTTCCTAAATTCGTTTTGAAATGTTTTTTTGTGATACACAAAAATTAAGATAAAAGAAAAATCGGGGTAAAAGCCCCATAATGCTTCAACTATTTTCAAAATTTCAGGTCACACAAAGATAGCTAGTAACAAACTAGATACACATCTACCAACAAGGATGGAACATTCAGAGCCTGGTGATAAAACTAAGGAATAGAATGAGATAGCCATACCATTTGCATAAATTGAAAATACTTACAGGATGAGATACACAGCAAGAATACACACAGACCTAAATGACACATTTATACATATCTGAATGGTTGCCTACGTGAAGGGAGCAGACTAGGGATAAACGGAAGTAACTTTTAGGGAACCCAGCTCAAACCAGCAACCACCGAGTGACCAGCGAGACCCTGTGCCATACTCATACTCTGGGAGTGTGACTGGCTCGACCTTTTCACCTGAGGTCCTCAAGTAAGGCCAGTTGTGGTTTCAAGATTTTGGAGTCAATCACTACAATTTCAGACAACTAGACCTTTCCTCTCCATCACATGTCCCATGCTCCCAAGCAGTGGTGCTTTACACGAGGACCACTTCTGTTCAGTCCTAGGTTCTAATTTTCTTTCTGTTTAAAACCAGATTAAAAGACTGCAGGAAAGCATTACTGAAAAATACTTAATCATGTTGTCAATTGTGTATGCCATTGTGTACGCCATATGTGTATGTGTATATATATGTAGTTGTGCGTTTAGTTATATCTGCAGTTACAGAAATATAACTACTCAGAAATTATCCCTTGAAAGCTACCAAAGAAACTAGCAAATGTGGCTGGTTCTGGGGAGGGGACTAGGAAGGAGAAAGACAATTTCTGCTGTGTACTCTTAAATTCTGTTCCATATACCTAATATAAGCAAATAAAAATTTTAAAGCTCTTAATTAAGCAATCACTCACTATGTACATATAATATTACAAAAACAAGCTTACAAAGTGAACTGTTCCAATTATACCAAAAAGGAAGAATCCAGCGCATCCTCCTCTCAACCTATAGCCTGGGCTCTCTTAGCGAGTTTTCCTCCCAGCTCAGCCAGAAGCAGCCCACCAGGGGGCAGTATTTGCTACTGTGCCCGCCTGTACTCCTTTGATATTACATTTATATGTAGGTTAATAGAGCCTTGCCACGCAGAATATCTTCCCAGGATCAAAGGCAACTTGGGTCTTCTGCCAAAGTCCCCACACCAGTCTCAACATGTCTTGACTCTGAGTAGCAGATGGCCCTGTGTCCCTCCCTGGAGCCCCTGACACTTCAGTCCTTACACCTTACTAAAGAAGGTATATTAAAAAGTTCTTTAAACTAAGATCCTTTTCTTAGAAGTCGATTTCTTTACTATCTGCTAGTTCTTGGGTTAGAACAGTAGCTACCTGGGGTAGAATGGCCATCAGAGAAAGAAGCGGGCCAGCAGATCCGCTAGAAAGCCGTGGCTGAAGGAGCTGCCTCTATAGCATGTCAGGGAATTGGGGACTCTAACTGCCACCCACCATGATTTTTGAGAGAGCCCTTGAGATGAGTCAGAATTTCCAGACGGATAATTAAGTACCATTTCAATTGTCTGAACAATTTCATCATTGTTCTGTACTTAAAAAGACATCGGAAGCAGAGAAAACTTTTTTTCTGAGACAGACCCTGACAGAAGGGAGAAATGCAAGTCCGCATGAATGAAAAGCAATCTTTTCCCACCCACCTCGGAGGAAGAGCAACAGACAAGTGGAACTTTCAGGGTGGAAGGCAAGGAGAAGCCAGAAAATAAATTTCTATGCAGTGAGAAAATGAAAATTCAGACTCCATAGCCGAATATTATGTCATTAGGAAATAGAAGACAGACAGGACAAGAGTGATGGACGCAAAAAAGAAACGGGCTGAAAAGCAGGAGACAAAACGCACCACGGCGACACACACCCCGTGGTTTCCCCCTCTGAGAGGAAGCACAAATCATCGGGGCTAACTTCATAACTGACAACAAGTTTCCAGCGTGGCTGCCTGGACAAACCACCAAAAGAACGTCAGAGAAGAAACCTGTTGGAGGGGAGGCGAAGCAGAGAGTGGGGGCGGGGAGGCGTGTGGCCCAAAGCACCCAGATGCACCATCACATTCTTCTACGACCACCATCAAGTTTACGTAAATGTTTTACCTTCAGTGAAGTCATTAGTGACCACACAGAGAGAGAGAGGCTGAAAACCACAAAGAGAGTCACATGAAGGTTTTAGGGAACAGGAGCTGGCTATAAGGGAACAATATTACACCCTGGTGTTCTTAGGTTTCAGGAAATGTGGCTTGACCGACAGCATGGCCAGCTCTGTGCAATAACAAATCATACTGTGAGCGTGTTCTGGGGCTGGCTTGGGTTTCACAGTGCCTCCGTTTCATGGCTGCAAGGCAGCTTCACCTAACACCTTCCAGTACAGATTATCTGAAAGACACAGGATCTGAAGCCGACCAATTATCATCTTTACAATCTAAATATCTATAGACGTTGCTAACTGTATTTCCAGACCACATAAACATTTTTTAATAATTCTACATATATACAGGATATTAAATGGAGGGCGCACACCTACACACACACACACACACACACACACAAACATAAAGCCAGCCCCTGCATATGTGAAGAGCAGGTTTATTGATATGATCCCTGGTGTACAAGAATAACAGCCAAGGACTCAATTAGGTGGCAACACACTGAAGTGCCAGTAAGCCAATCTACGGCAGAGCTGGAAGCGTGCATGTGTATTATGCACCTAGAGAAACACGATTTCAAAATGTTCCAACTAAGAGGAAACACTCAAATTTAAAGGGACTTTTAACCAGTAGAGTCCAATCTGTTGGCAAAGGGCTTGAGGCATGCAAGGATAGATGACAAGGAGATTTCAGATTTTATCGGGAGAGAAAGTGTCCATAGAGGTATTAAGTAGCTAGGGAGTGCAGAAGTATTAATCACTTCTAATCACTTAAATTATTAATACAAATTGGAATCAACCAGACTAACTCTAGCCTCAGAAAATTCACTCTACCCGGGCTTACAAACAGATGCCTGCAAGGGTGAGGCGGATACTGGCAAAGGGCTAAGTAGGCCGAAGTGGGGCTGTGCGATGTCCGCCCCCAGCCCCACTGCCGTCCTGAGTGAGCACAGGACCACCGGGGCCCAGCCGTCACGAGTTCCTTAGAAGCGAGAAATCCAGGCTTTTACGAGCACTTCTGATTTTTAAATGCACAGAACTAATTTAAAAGTAGCTAAACACTCTGCATGTTGAATGAAACACATCTTAAACTTTTATAACATTTCGGAAAGACGTGAAAATATGCCCCATGAATATGTTTTCAGATGCATAAAGGTGGGCATGAATTTCCAGGGTCAACAGCTGTTCTTTCTCAGCACATTGTCAAAAAGTAGAGCTAAAAAAACACACACATGGCACTATATTTACATAATTATTAAATTTATTATAAAAATACATTAGAATAAAATGAATAAAAGTAAAATATGGACAGTAGAGGAATACAACTTAAAAAACCTTACAACCATGAGGATGCCTATTCAAACACACACACACACACACACACACACACACACACACACACAGAAAATAACAAATGTTGGGGAAGATAACAGATACATTGAAACCCTCATGAATTACTCGTGGGAATGTTAAATGGTGTGGCCACTGTGAAAAGTTTGGTGGTTCCTCAAAAGGTTAAACATGGAATTACATAATATCCAACAATTTCACTTTTGAGTAAATGCCTGAAAGAACTGAAAGCAGGGACTCGGACTTGGACACCAGAGTTTACAGGATAGAAACAACTAGTGTTTGACAGATGAAGAGAGAAACAAAATGTGGTGTTATCAATACAACTGATCACAATTCAGCTTTAAAAATAAAATTCTTATACATGCCATGACATGGATGAACCTTGATGTCATTATGCTAAGTGAAATGAGCCTGACATAGAAGGACAAATGCTATAATGACGTCATTTATGGTGCCTACAATAGTCGAGTTCATAGAGACGGAAAGCAGAATGGTGGTTGCCAGGGCTGGAGAGAGCAGGAATGGGGTGTTGGTGTTTAATGGGTATAGAGTTTCAGTTTTTAATGAAAAAGTTCTGGATATGGATAGTGGTGATAGTTGTACAATACAGTAAATGTACTTAATGCCAATGAACTGCACATTTAAAAATGGTTAAATGGTAAATTTTCTGTTTTATATATATATGTGTACATATACACATACATATACATATACATATACATATACATATACATATACATATACATATACACATACACCACAAACGCAAAAAGAAAAAGAACAACAGGGATATACACAGAGAAAGTAGTCAAAAGGAAGTACCTTTTTACCTGCTGGCTTTCTCAGGAACCAGTTCAGAGACAAGGACCACCCACCACCCCTTAGCTATTACAGCCTGGCTATGGCCCTGATGAACTACTGTGACTATAGGAATCTTGCTGCTCTGCAGGAACTTTGCCCAGGGCCACTGTGTATGGTCAGACAGGTGGCACACTGTGCACAGGATCCTGACCCAGGGGACCAGCCTGTGCTCCACTGACCAGGCCTTGTGTCTGGAGGAGGGGACATCTTTTCCTTCTCATGAAGGTGCTGGTCTTCCCTACCATCAAATTGGTCTTCACCTATAACTCCCTGTTTCTATCATGATACGCTCTCTTCTCACTGATCCCAGATTGGAACTGCAACGTCCCTTCCTGGTCTAGTTCCGATCAGCTGTTGGCTTCTATCAACTCTGCTTCTCTTCCCCTTTATCCCTCCTGTCCACTCCCACTGCCGCTTACACTATTCGAGCCCTGTGACCGCTGGTCTGGACTTTTACCTCCGATCTAGTGCTCCCTACCTCTGGTTCCCCCTCCCCAGTCTTCAGGCTGCTGACAGATTCATTTTCCCCAAATAAGGCTCACGATTTCACTCACGAACCTTCAGTGGTTTCCCTTTCCTCTCTTGTACGTGTTAAAAAATGAACAGGGAATAGTTTACACACACCTCGCCGTCAGCTCTACTCTCTGAGGCCACAGTGTCCATTCGTTTTATTTCCCTTTCTCAGGTGAGTGTGAAGCAGCAGCAGGGACTCACGCACTTTCCAGCAGAACACACCTTTACATATCCGAGTTTCTGGCAAGGGTTCAGTAGATGAAAACTGAAGAAAACCTGGAGAACCTTGAACTTCCTATCCCTACAGCTAATTAAAATGACATATCACAGTTGATGGCAGGAAGGCCCAGACTCAGGGCAGCAGCACGGGCAGGCGAGGGCCCTCTTGCTGGTTCATCGCTGGTACCTTCTCGCCATGGCCTCATATGGCAGAGGGGCCGGAAGCTCTGCAGGTCTCTCTTTTCTAAGAACACTAATACTTTATGCGGGCTCCACCTTTGTGAACTAATCATCTCCCAAATCCATCTCCTAACACCGTCACATCGGGCATTAGGGTTCGAACATATGAATTTTAGGAGGACACACACATTCAGACCATAGCGCTGCCCATGGAGACCCCTACAGCACCTTCCTAAAGTGAGGTATATTTGAAGTCTACAACCCAAATCCTACACAGTACAATTAGCATTAACCTGGTCCTGACCTCTGACTCTCCAGGAAAGGATGCATAGGAAGAACATCCTAGGCACTGTAAAGTAAGTATTTAAAGAAAAAGAGTATTATTAATAGAAAGAGCTCATAGTTGAGTGAGATTGTTTTTTTATCCTCAGAATCACCGCCAAGGCCCAAAGATGAGGACAATGGGGCTAAGTACCCAGCTTAGAAAGCCATAATCACGTAAGGGCAGACAGTGCCCCCTACTACAGCAGTTTCCAAGCTTTTTGGCAACCAGGGCTGGTGGCTCCTGTTGATAATCTAATGCCTGGCGATCTGAGGTGGAAGCTGAGGCGGTGATGCTAGCACTTGGGGAGCAGCTGTAAGTACAGGTTAAGCTGCACTTGGTCACTGTTCACCTCCTACTGTGTGGCCCAGTTCCTAACAGGCCATGGACCAGTACCCGTCCATGGCCTGGGGGTTGGAGACCCGTGCCCTAGTGCTTACGAGTGATCACAGGATAGTCCTACTAGCAGACCACAGCCCCTCCCTCTACCCAGCACCTAAGGAAAGGGAGATTCATTGATGTTAACTTTGTGTGTGTAGGCGGGGGGCAAGTTTCTAGTGCAGGTTACTACCTGCTTCTCCCCAAAATTAAGAGCATGGGTGGGTTTCTAAGACAATCTTGAGGCAAGACTGGGGTAGGAGACAGGCATCCTGTTCCTTGTCTGGCTGCTTGCTGAGCTGCAGATCCCCCAGGCCCACCCTGGGCTGGCAGTGCAGCAGAATGGGGCCTGTTAGGAAGTTGGGAAAACTTGGCAACCATAACCTGGACTCGGGGGGGACACCTATCAAAACAGATACTGACACCCATTTCTGAGCTAGAGACTTGGAAGGTGGACGCCCCCATGCAAGCAGAACTTAAAGAGATCCAGGTGCAAGACTAAAAGATGGGAGTACTCCCACTCCATGCCAACTCTTTACAACCCCTGGGCAGAGTGGAGAGGGACCCCAGCAGTTACACAGTTCCTTCTGAAGGAGGGGTGAGCTTAGCAGGGTAAGGGTCATAGGGCTGCTCGGCAGCTGCTGGGCCAGACAGCAGGACACTCTTGATCCCAAGGAAGAGTCGAGAGTGTAAATAGGACACGAACACCTAGTGATGCCAAAGGGAGACCCTGCACCCCTGCAAATAGGTCCTGTGCAGAGGAGCCTGGGGCAAACCTAACACAGCCCCACGAGAAGCATACATACTATCTGTGCAAGACCCTCGGCATCAGAATGAACAAGATGGATGCACCTTCTCACCACCAACTCTGACTTGCTGAATTCAATAACTACTGGCCCCTTCTTCTCTGTTTCCTGTCACACCAGGAGAAGCTAGAACTCAGAAGAGAGAGCAGGGGAGGTATAGAACTTGACTTGGATATGAGATTAGGGGTTTTAGAAAGGAATTATAGAATATATCCAATATTCAGCAGCTGAAATAGGAGATTTGAAATAGAGAGCGCAGTTGTAAGCAGTGCCTAGAGAAAATTAAAGTCAGTTCATGCTGTTACCCACGATGCACTGAATGAGGTTCCTCGAGAAACCAGCCACACTAACAATAGGGCTAATATACAAAAATTACAAACTTCCCCTAAAAAATTCTATGCAATTGAGAAACAGTAGAGCAGGATTGTACTTTAGCTTGAAGCAGGCCAGGGTCAACTGTGGGCTCCTCCTATCACACTCCAAGAAACAGGCTTCAGCTAAAGGCCTCTGCCAACTCCCACTGCCCTGGGAAGAGCAGGGCGGAGGTCTGTACTTGAACCTCACTCCCTCTGCTAGGTGTAGTATCAGGTAAATTAACATGCATGCAACTTCCACTATGTAGCAGGCAATATGCCAGTTACTTGACCTAAGAGCTCTGCTCGGCAGTGGTGGTACTCCCATATTACAGAGGTTACTTCATCTAAGTGTTACATCTAAGGTCCAAATAATGAGATTCCAGCTAAGCCTGATTCTGAACCACATCCATGCTGGTTCTGTCCCACTATGCTGAAGAGCAAAGTTGGGTGAAAGGAGCCCAAAGCAGAGCTTACACATGTCCAAAGTGATTTTGCATTGGCAGCTATTAGCCAGTTTAATAATGCACACAATTTCATTTATATTTTCAAATCTACAAAATCTGATGTCGTGATAGGTTATTATAAATATAAAAACTAAGTCCACCCCCTTCCCTAGTAACTCTCACAAAAGAACGCCACCAGTGCTGGACAAGTGTAGTCTGACCTTTAGCAGAAAGACAAAAGCACTATTGAAAAAAAAAAAAAAAACAACCTAGTTCTGAACAGAATGCACTAGTTCTGAACAGGACTCAAACTTGCCAAGCTGTCTGCACTTTGGAATTTTGCAGTGTTTAATGTCAACTGTTCAGAACTGGCCTGTGGGTCTCTCTGAAAAATGCTTTAATACCACTTTTACTATCCAGCTCTATAGGTAGTATTTTAGATAGTCAAAGTTCCTGAAAACCACTGGAAGGTACACTACTCAGGAAAGGCTTTTATTAACCTTTTAAAAGGCTTAACCAGAAGACTTAATCTTAACCAAATTACCTCAGCAGCCAGTCTCCTTATTGATTGAATCACTATGCAAATATCAGGGCTCTGAGTCACTGAAAATTATTGAAAGGGATTTGGTTTAGTAAGCACAAGATCTTTTCCTAGAAATGTAAGCTATGCTTTAAAAGGTGTTCTCAAACTTTGCCCTCAAGATATCTCCCGTGCAAAGCTCACCAAGTAAACTTACTACAAATAAAAATGACAGCGTCCAATTTCAGAATCTCTCAAACTGTCAAACAGCGCAGCAACTCTTCTTCCCTCTGTGATCTTAGCAGGTAAAAAATACAAAATGCTTTCAATTTCCAAAGTTAAAGATCTTTAAGTTTTTGATACTGCCTATGAAAAGCTCAGCAAGTTTTTGGAGCCATTTTGTAAAGGCACAAAATAAACGAAAAGCATTGTAATACTTAAAACTGAGATGAAAAGCTGTGTCTCACCAATTCCTTAAAAAACAAGCAAATAAAAAGCACACAGCTTGAAAGAAACCGTTTTGCCCAAATCAGTGTTCCTCCTCAAACCATTCGAGAACATGCTCTTTAAAAGCAGTTAAATGAATACATATTGGTAAAGAAGAGTTCTAAAGAACAGATTTAAAGTTAACAATATTCCCTTCTCTTATGTTTTCATCGACCACAGGCAATAAAAGCAAAAAAATAATAAAACGAAGATCTCTCTTAATTCCACCATCATGCTTATTAACACCTGGTCATAATACTTGTTTTCAATGTGACTTCCAAGGCTCTGAAATTTATCGTCACCACTGGTAAGGTGAACAAGGGCTTTGAGCTAAAGAACTACATGAGCTTGCTTCCATCTTTGCCTCGCTGACTACACCAGAGGCGTATTCTGGAATGGGCAAAGAGTAGCTCCTTAGGGAATGATTCAAGCCATTCCACCACACAGACCCAGGGCGAGGTTTATGGCGGTCATGTGGGTCCCACGTTTGCTTTAGAACTCTGCTGTCATCATTTTGAAACTCTTAATTTTTAAACAAGGGGTCCCACATTTTCATTTTGCAGTGGGCTTTGCACATTTTGTAACCGGTCTGACACAGATCTGATGTCTAAAAATGGCATTGAAGTTAAAACAAAACAAAACAAAACAAAACAAAACAAAACAATCTATATTTTATACCAGAGTTGTAATTTACAGGGATTTTATTCTACTTTGAAAAATAAAGATGCCAATATTTTTATATTTTCCAATCCAATACAGGTAAAGCACTTAAGTATCCTTCACCTGGATCACTGCAAAAGGTTTCTAAACTGTGTGTGTGTGTGTACACGCACGTGTGTTTTGATCTGTCTGCGTCTACCGCCAACCTGTCTTCACACAGCCAAAGTTTTGTCCAGTACAACCCTGATCTTGTCACTCTGCTTAAACCCTTCAGTGGCATGCACTGTCTTCAGCACCAGGCCAAAGCCTCTGCCTCACCACAAGGCCCGGCGTCCAGCCCCACCTGCCACTTGGCCTCACCCCATTCCTTGCCTCCTGTGTCTCTGCCTCATGGGCCGGCCTGCAGCTTCTAGAATATGCCATAGCCCCTCTCATACTTCAATCTATGTATGCCCAAGGATTTAGATAAAATCAGGCAAAAATTCTGGTTTCAAAACAATTCATTACTGGCTTTAATATCATGAAAGAAACACAAGAGAAATTTACTAAGGCTTTATACTTCTTAGTATAGATGTTTTGCACTCACACCCTGCTTTAAGCTATGCATCCTCTGGTAAGGACAAAGAGTCACAATCTAACTATGAAACACAGGACAATGATAGGGAAATCCAGGAAGGTCTGTTGTAAAGTTTTTCGGATCAGGATATCGGGCCTTAAAGACATCTCTGTGATGTTCCCTGATCTTCTAAACATAATATTCTCAGACAACTTGGAAGCCTCTGGTGGGTGAAAACAAAATGAAAAGTATTAATGGGACCTCACCAAAGAAGATATACCGAGGGCAAATAAACATATGAAAAGATGCTCCACCTCATACATCAAGGAAATGCAGATGAAAACAACAGGGAGATATCGTTACTCATCTATTATAATGACCAAAACCCTGAACACTGACAATACCAAATTTCAGTGAGGACATGGAATAATAGGAACTCTCTTTGTTGGTAGGAATGCAAAATGCTACAGCCACTTTGCAAGACAATTGATAGTGTCACACAAAACGGAATATGCCTTTCCCCTATAATCCAGCAATCATATCCCTCTGGTATTTACCAAAGGTGTTGAAAACATGGCCACACAAAAACCTGCACATGGATGGTTATAGAGACACACCTCCTTTTATTGTGTTTTGCTTTATTGCGTTTCACAGATGTTGTAGTTTTATTTTTATTTTTTAACAAATTGAAGGTAGGACCCTCCACCAGTGAGAAGATATGATTCACTTTTACAATGACCTGGAAGCAAACCTGCAGTATCGCCAAGGTGTGCCTGTGGCACCTTTATTCACAAAGCTTGGAAGCAACCATGATGTCCTCCAGTAAGTGAAGGGATAAATACATCGCGGTCCATCCAGATAATGGAATATTATTCAGAGCTCAAAAGAAATGAGCTTTGAGGTCATGAAAAGGCATGGAGGTACCTTAAATGTATATTGCTAAGTGAGAGAAGCCCATCTGGAAAGGCTACATACTGCATAATTCCAACTAGATAATACTCCGGATACGGCAAAACGACAGAGACAGGAAAAAGATCGGTGGTTGCCAGGGGTTGTGGGCTCTCAAGGGGAAAGCTGGAGAAGAGGTTTGAAGAGGTGGAGCCCAGGGGATATTTTAAGGCAGTGAAACTACTGCGTAACACCAAGATCGTCCAAACCCAGAGAATGTACAACACCAAGAATGAACCTTAATGTAAACTACGGACTCTCGGTGATTATGATGTGTCGACATATGTTCACAAATTATAACTGTACCATGCCGGTGGGAGGTGTTGATAATGGGGGAAGCTGTGTAGGGGTGGGGGGTACATGGGAAATCTCTATGTCTTCTGCTCAATTTTGCTGTGAACCTTAAACTGCTCTAAAAAAAGAGTCTTAATTTTTTTTACAAGTATTAATGGGGTGAATTAAGGGCTCACTTAAAAAAGGAATATCTTAATCTAAAAGCAACAAACAAACATGACAAACAAACAAAGACTCATGGACATGGACAGTGGACTAGTGGTTACCAGAGGGTGGAGGGGGAGAGGGAGGTAAACGGGGTAAAAGCAGTCAAATATGTCGTGACAGAAATAAATCTAACTATGGGCGGTAAATACACAATGCAATATATACATGACGTACTGTTGAACTGTACACCTGAAACTTACTGGATTTTCTTAACTGATGTCACCATAAAAAATAATAATAATAAAAAAAGGAAAGCAGAAAAAAAGGGGAGATATCTCATATCTCATATATATCTTTGAAGAAATTTAACTATTAGAGCTTCTAGAGAATTCATATAGAAAATGTTTAAGTAAAAACTTTTCTTGCTTAGAAAGAAATGGACATTATGAACAAGTTGCCTGCAACCATTGCTATGAATGAGCTATCAAGGTCTACATGCTCACAGACGTTCATTCTCTGACAGTACTCCTCAAGGGGTCTTGGGTATCCACTGCTAGCTATAAGCAGCTGTTCCAGAATAGACCTTCTGGACTGAGATACAGTACAGTCACCTCATCTTGACCTTTAGGATGTTAAACTGGCTGTTTAATTACTCTTATGCCAGTGGCCACAGAACATGCTGCTGGCTTTTCACAAAAGCGTGTTGCAGAACTGGCTCTCCACTTGGGAAAAAATTAGAGTCCTACTGTTCACGAAAATATTCCAGATAGATTAAGCCTCCAGACATTAAAAAATGTCAACTATGAAAGCATTACAAGAATATATAGGGGACTATGTTTATAACCTTGGAGAAGGAAGGCCTTCTTAAGCCAGATACAACAAAAAAAGTCAACAGAAAAAAATGATTTATAATGTCTTTGATGTAGTTCAGTTTTCCAAAGTTAAAAGGCAAGGCCAGGCTTAGAGAAAACATTCACCACAGAACAAAGGATTAGCATTCAGAAAAAAGTAACTATGAATCAATAGACATTTTTTAAAAAAAAATTGAGCAAAGGATATTAAGAGGCAATTCATAGAAAAGAATAAAAATTCCTAATAAACATATTAAGAGCTGCCTCGTAAAGAAGCCAAAATTAGTGAAACATGGGTTTTTTTTTTCTTTAATAGATTGGCAACAAATTTAAAGATCAATTTTATAGTGTTGCAAGTTTGTGGCATGTACCAGAGACCCTGCTGGTGAATAACTGGACAGTCTTCTATCACACAACACCTATGGACTAACAATTCTATTTGTCTCTAGTGAAGAAAAAAACCTGTCCTTATACATGTAATCAGGATGCTACACTGGAAGTTCTGGCTATAACACAAGACACTAGCAATATCAGATATCAAAGTGAGTTATAAAACAGTCCGCTCTGAAAAAATACCAAAGGGAGATACCAAAAAACCAGAACTCAGTCTCTCTTCCATAACAAGAATGAAGAGAAAGGTTCTGAAGAAGAATTTCTTACCAAAGTGCTGCTGTGAGACCCCAGATAGCCCCCTCTCCCCTTTGGGTGAACGGTGAGACAATTATCTTCTTGCCTCACAAGAGGAATTTTGGTGAGACCAGTGGGAGTTTCACAGGACTCTTCTGGAGGTAAGGAAGCATACAGAGCAGGTGTCTGACTCCTGCCCTGGGAATCTAGAACATAAGAGGCAGGGTGGCTAGCTGCCTTGGTGACCAGGGAGTGAAGGAAAGCTGTGGCCGCAGTCCTCACGGAGTCCTTGGGAGCAGAGTGTGTGATGTCTCCCTGGGCGGAAGGTGGTCCATCAGTAAGAATGAGCCAGTCCAGGGCTTGTCTGAAGTCTAGACCTCTAGTGCTATTTGGAGGGGGCAACATGACCTCGGGAGGCAGAACTGGAGGTAGACTACTGGGCTCCTAGGGACTGTGAGGGCCGGGGCCTTCGAAGAGAGAGTCAGCTTTAATAATCTACCAGGCCTAGGGAATGGAGGCAGTAGCAGTCGCAAAGGTCTTCCTGTCCCCTCGGCCACCTCCCACCCTCACCCTCAGGGCAGCATGGCAAAAGAAAGATGCCAACTAGAGTTTTCAGATTTCTTAATTTAAAGAAACAATTTTCATTATAATCCATATGGTACGACTCAAGTTTAGAAACACGCTTCATGAACATTTTGTACAGAAACATAGAAAATGGTTTTAAAAGATAAAATAATTGATAAGAATGGTTACCTCTGTAAAGGATAGTGTTGGGGGTAGTGCAAATGGGAAATTTGATTCCTTCATATTATTTTAATAGACAACACATTCATGTATTCCTTGAATAATTTAAATGCATAAAAAAACAGCACTGTTCTCAGTACAGAATCCATCTGTCAGTCTTAATCTACTAACCATATATCAGCAAAAGTTCTAACCATCAGGGACAAGCACACCTTTGGGCTCTTTTGTCATTTTCGGCTTTCCCTAAACATGTCCCCATTCAAGTATATTCTGCATCTGGGGCCTGGATGTCAACTGTGGACCCCAAACTGGCTCTTCTCAAAGTAGACAAGATTCATAGCTAAGTTACATTGTTTTCTTAATTGTATTTTAAGAAGTCCTATTTGT
The DNA here is from genome assembly GCA_003508835.1 of Eonycteris spelaea. Lineage (NCBI taxonomy): Eukaryota > Metazoa > Chordata > Mammalia > Chiroptera > Pteropodidae > Eonycteris > Eonycteris spelaea. The sequence goes on along the minus strand of PUFA01000011.1, from coordinate 19,005,992 downwards.
GGTTTCCCTATCAGAGAGAATAGGAAGAAACCTCCCACTAAACCACAGCTTGTAAAATCCAGAGACAAAAACGGTACTTTGGTTATGGACCAACTATCTTAGAAAAGCTAATAATCAGTTTGAAAAACCCAGCTAAGGAAATCATGGGTTTTGAAAACGAATGGTGTAAAAACTATTAGTTGCTAAGAAAAGGGTGAAGTTCCCTTTTCACTATGTATAGCGAGCGGCCTCTATGTTGTACCATTTCTCCCCAAATCCACCCTACTCCTGTTATACTGGGGATTGGTGCATTACAGCCCGGGGTCGGGAGGGGAGGTGGGTGGAGCTGTCAGGATATTTTTTATATTTTCAAATGGTTGAATAAATAGTACTTCATGACATAAATTTATCTGAAAAGCAAATTTCAGTGTCCATAAATAAGGTTTTATGGAACTCTGCCACTCACATTTGTTTTCCTATCATTGATGGCTGCTTTCGTGCTGAAGGGCAGGATTGAGTAGCTGCAACAGAGACCCTATAGCCCTCGAAACCATCCGACCCTTCACTGAAAAAATGAGCTAACCCCTGTTCTAGACCAACTGAACCCTCTTTACTCCCAGGTGCACTAGGCAAACATTATTACTGATGCAAAAAGATACCTTTCAGCTTCTTATATACGTTTGAGTGCTTATCATTTACTCAGAGATGGTAAACTTCTGTATCAGCACATCAATTAGTGTTTATTCAGTCAGACTTCCTGGACCCAAGCCACTTCCAAATACCCCTTGACACTGTCCATGGGACAAAGAATGTTATAAAAACTATAAAAATTTTAAAATTACAAAATACTCATCAGTGATAAAAGGAACAAACGAAAACGTAGCCCCGAATGACATCCCCACAGCTCTTACCAGTTTCGAGTATATGAATTTTCATTATGACTCACATTCAACCATACGTTAAAAATAACCATTTTTACGGCTGTATACAGGAGCCCCCCCAACCAAGGTGTGAGTCACGCCACTGGTCGGGTGGTGAGGAATGACGCAAGATTTCATCACGCCATTCAGAATGGCGCTCGATTTAAAAACGTAGAAAGTTTTTATCCTGTAACTTTCCATTTAATATTTTTGGACCATGGCTTGACAAGGGACTGAAACCACAGAAAGCAAAACTTGGCTAAGGGGAGAATACTGCATGTGATTCTGTATACTCTGAAGTTCCACGTGAAAGTAGTCGATTAATTTAGTTTGAAGATAACTTATTACAACATCCTTTATTCATGTACAAATACAAATATATTGGCCAAATCAGCTTCAGGAAATACAAAATAAAGAAGCTAACCAGAGATCAGTAATGCTTCTCTTTCAATATTCTGTATTCGAGATTCGATCATCTCTACTCAGCATCACTCAACACTCCCACCTGCCCCTTCAAAACTGTCATCGTCCTCATATGGGCATAGCTCAGAGATACGGCAGGTTCGATTCCAGACCACCGTCAAGAAAGTCCTAGCCTTTTTGCTGGTGGAAGTTCTTGCCCTCAATTTGTAAAAAACGCAACATCTGTAAAGTGCGATGAAGTGAAGTATAATAAAGTGAGGTATGCCTGTTCTCAGAATCTCTTATTCTTTCCGCTCACTAAGACAATTTAGCTGATCCATGAAACTCATCTAGTCACATCCCCAATCATATCTTGGGCGATTCTGTTCCAAAGCCTTTTGACTGTGCTTTTGTTCCTTTTTAACTTTTCTTTTGCTCCTGAAGCATATCAAATCTGGCCATTAGGGCATATCGAACAAGTTTTATTCCCAAGGCCATAGATCAGCCCTTTAATTCCTAAAAGCAGAGTCACCTACAAGGGAGATAAACTAAAGAGCAAGAACTTGGCACCATGTCCCTGGAGTCTAGAGATCACACACCAGGGGTTCAGAGCTGCTTCAAATGAAGCCTGGCCACCCACGGCCAGGGCAACCTTATGGAAACCTTGCCAAAAGGAAAAGTTCACACTGAGCAGCTAACACAGACCTTACAGTTGTCCAGAAGTTAGATTTCTCATTGTGGAAAAAAACTGGCAATCACTCACTTGAGTTTTGTTTTTATGAATCAGTTCCCTGAGCCTGGCTCAACTCTGAATAAAGTAGGAGAAAACTGAGTTTCTGGTTTTGTAAAACAGACACACAGTTAATGCTGGTGACCACATCATGGCTCCATCGCCTCCTATGAAACATCTATCTCCTGGCATCTTTTACCTGTTTCCTCTAAAAATTTATTGAACACTTACTGTGTGCTGGTGATCCGCTAGGAACTGTAATATATGAAATAGAGCAGAGTCCACCCTTTTGAATGGAATAAACAAGTCATACGTGAAAAAGCAAAAGACCAATATAAAAACCAAACCTACCAAATGACCAAAATGTGTGTGAGAGGCAGTGAGAGAGGGATACAAAGATGCTGGTGAAGCAGTGTGCACCAAGATATAATGGCTTCAGAATGGAAGGAAAAAACAGCTGAGTCTGAGAGAGCGAATAGAATTTGGCTGAGAGAAAAATCCCATACGTGAAAAGACGGAGAGGAACAAGGGGTATCTGGCAATAACCAGCCACCTCAAGGAGCCAAAGATCCATGCTGGGGATGAGAGAACCACCTGAGATGAAAGGCCGTCGCCTGAGGGTTTTGATGGCCTGAGAGTTAAGACTTGATCAGGCAGAAAAGGGAAGAGCCTTAAACAAGAGGATGACCTCAAGAAAGCAACATCTGGGGAATATGCAATCTTCCTTCTGACTGGACAGGCTGGGTCTGAGGGAAGAAAACCGTGAGACAAGGAGGTGAGTTAGCAGCTTACTACATGATAAGGCATGAGCTTAGGTACTTTGAAGTTTAAAGGAAAAGAGGAGTGAAAAATTGCAAACATCCAAGACATGAGCTCTGGAAAATGCAGATAAGCTCTTTCTTTCCTTCCCTTGCCCCGAATGCTTACTCTCCACACGCAGTCAGGAAACTGGATAGTAAGAACAGATGATCACAATGATGGCCCACGCACAGGAACCGCCTAAAGCCCTATTTATGCCTTTGGAGATTAACATAATAATTACAGTCTTCATCTTTGATGATTTAACAAATTATTATATAATGATAATTAGTAATCTAAACACAATATATTTGGCAATTCTCTATAAAATGTAACACCTTGTGTGGATGGAAAAAGGAGTTCTATAGAAAGTAACGTCGCAGGGTGATCTGATCATAAATTCCTATCTGGGCAGGTCATGGTGGGTAGGCATGTCCCAGGCATATAACTTTTTTTAGTAAAAGGTTTATCTTTGCCTTAAGCAAGCCCTGTCCGTTATTTCTATGTATCTAAGTTAACACACCTTTGAAAAAAGTTAACCACCTACAAGAGAGAACAGAATCTTGTTAAGTATCTTATACTCTGAGCCTCACCTTGCTTTCTCCCACCTTCACGTAATCTTTCTTACGTTCCCTTCTTAATTTCAACTGCATAAAAGAAACTGAAAAACTGTCCTCTGGAGCATTTGAGATCTTGCTTTCCAGAAACTGTCATCAGTTTTGGCTCAAACAAACTCTTATAAAAGCTCTTCACAGGTTTGGGAATTCCTATCAACCCTTGTTCTAATCATACCAGGTAAGTTTGTTATATTCGCTCTTCGTAGCCCACTTCTGCTTCTACATTCAGAAGTGTCGAAGGAGAGCAAGAGAGGTCAATTGTGGGCATCAGATGTGGTCAGAAGTGCTGGCTGGATGGAGGGTCCCCAGCAGGGTTGGGGAAGGCCTTCAGGTCCCAGCAGCTCTCCTGATTCAAACAGTCCGTGGAAGACAGGAAGCACCTCTGAAACAAGCAAGCGCACACCTTCTTGAAGCTGTTTAGACACTGTCTCCATCTGTTCCCCTTAACAGATTCCTTCTGCCAAGGCAAAGCTCTCCCATGTTATCTGGCTCGAGTTACTGCCAGTTTGTTTTTCATAAAGATCACTATCTTGGCCAGACACTGGGAAATAAGTGAGACGACAAATCTGGTTTTGATGAAAAGGAGACATTAAATGGGGTGTTAGTATTACCCAGGGGACACAGAAACTCTGAAACGCCATTGCCTCACAGACTTCACACCCCCGCCAAAGGGATGGATCAAACACGACAGTATCCTGACTATAAAAGCCAGCACAGAAAAAAGGATTGCCCAGCACTGCGCACAGACCTACTCATGTGGCAAGCGAGAAAAAGAACACATCCTTGTAACCTACAGCAGGGGTCCCCAACCCCCGGGACCGTGGGTACCGTGGGCCAGTACCCCTTGGCCTGTTAGGAACTGGGCTGCATAGCAGGAGATGAGTGGCAGGCCAGAGAGCAAAGCTTCACCTGTATTTGCAGCCACTCCCCAGTGCCAGCATCACCGCCTCAGCTCCACCTCCAATCATCAGGCACTAGATCCTCATAGGAGGACTGGTCCCTGGTGCCAAAAAGGTTAAGGACTGCTGTCCTAGAGGTAAGTTTGCTTAAAAATATTCATACAAAACCAGAGTATCTACCCTTCAGACTTTCCCCCTAAACCAAGTAATAAAACTACACTATAATTCACACGTTAAACCAGAAACTAATAGAGTAACCAGATTTTGAGGCACTCTGCAGGTGGAGGTGTGACTGCAGGTATAGAAGGTGCGATCCAAGAAAGTAGTGGCCCTGCTCCTTCTAGAAACAGCCAAGATATGTCCACACACTGCAGTCAGTCAGTCATCAGGAGCCCTACCATACAATGAAAAAGCTCATGACCAAATGGGCTGGGTGGCAGTGCCATTTCTAGTTACTGTTAAAACCTTTATAATGAGCAAAAGGGGACTCTTAACCTGAGATACATGGGTTCTTCGTCTGGGGACTGGGACAGGAAAATGATGTTTTACCATTCATTAACCTCTACCTGAAATATAGTACTTTCCTTCAACTATGAATAAAAGTAATCAACCACAGTAGGTATCAGCAGTACCTATGATGTTATCACCAACAGAAATACATATATTTTATTATTGCTCTCAGTGGCTGTCCATTTCAAAATATTTTTTATGTTCATCATGACTTAGAAATTGTACTAGTCATAAGATTCATCACTAGAGCTTGTTATCCATTCAGTAGGATGGAAACACATATGACTCTATCACAAATTTCTTTTCTTAAATATTTTGACAACTGTTTTTTTATAGAAGTGGCTTCCTTTGTAGTCCTATTTATCTTATTTTATGCATGCAAAATATAAGTCTGAGAGGAGTTCCACAGACTTCTTCTCAGCCCACTAAAGGAAGCTCCTAACATACAGCAAGTATTAAGAACCCCCTTTTCTGATGCCAAAGCATGGATCTCTTTTCATTCCCCACTTGACCTGCCTCATGCTCTTTTACTCCCTGGTTTTCTCCTTTCCCAGACTATCTTAAAATGGTTTCCCACATAGAGATTTTTTTTAAAGCATAATCATTGAAGATTCATCCATTAAATCAACAAATAACCTGTTTGTTATTAAGTAGTACTTATATTTATAAATGTGTATGGCTCCAGATTTTGAGTCTTAAATTAGCTTTAAGTATGATGGTCAAAAACCCAACTTATCAAACACTAATTCAGAAAGATACACTCTGATGTTCACTGCAGCATTATTTGTAATAGCCAAGGTATAGAAGCAACCTCTGCCTATCAACAGATAAATTTGCAATAACATAGATGGCTCTAGAGGTATTATGCTAAATGAAGTCAGACAAATATTATATGATCTCACTTATATGTGAAATCTAAAAAACAAAACAAAACAAAATAAATGAATAAACAACAGAAACAGAGTCATAGCATAGAGAGCAAGTTGATGATGATTGTCAAAGAGGAGGGAGTGGGGGATGGAAATTTAAAAACCCCAACTTATCATTTTGCTGATATAAAAGAATGACACTGGTGACTATTTATCAGAAACCCTAGAACTGACTAACAATTGCTGGCCAGCATGAAACAATTTCATCAGCAAACAATGGCACAACTGGTTAAAACAAAAAAGTAGTATTGTAAAACAGTAAACTAATCCAGAGTTGGCCACTAAACTGTGGCCAAGATTTTCTGAGTATCAGGTAACATCTCTCTCATATTTGAAAATGCAAAGACACAGCTCTCTCTTAAATCCAGACTCAATGGCAGTCTCATGGGAGTGTAGTTAAACAACATACCAGATGCACTTGCTTAATGGACAGGCATGGGTTTCCTCAACGAAAACAGGACAGAAAAAGAGAGCGTCCTTGCTGAATACATTGGCACAACGCATGTATTTGTGAGAGGTTATAGTGCAATCAATCGCAGGGTGTCATTGTCCTCATGTTGCCACTGACACAAAGAAGATTAGTAGGAAAGAAAAACATATTTCAGATTTTTAATAGTGAGTCTTACATTGAAGAATTTTCCCTAGATCTATAATGAGGCTATTTAGGCTAACTTTCTTTTCAAATGAATCTTTCATTCAATACACACAAGAATGTGAATGCTGCAGTTATAAGGTTAAAGAATTTCTTTAATATAAAAATATCTTTTAGTTGATTCAACTGGGCCATGATATCATTTCTTCCTCTGGCTTGTTCAACTCTATGTTTCTGATTCTTAACAAAGAAATTCTTTGTGGTTCCTGTAAAAAGCAAAGTGACAAATTGTGGCCTCCATTATGCCCAGACCCATGGCTTGACTGGTCAACACTGCCTTCGATTTTGTTTTCCCATAATCATGGACGTTTAGTTTCTGTGTCACTGGATTAGTATCAGCTGATTCTCAAATACAGGGTGCCTTTGAAGAACAGTAGCAGCAGTAGGCTCTAGCAGGGTGTCTAGATTTGTTATTAAAAGACTGTCAAATAGTGTTAGCATGCTAAACCAATTAGTCCAGCTTTCATGAGTTTTAAAAAGTCAAATGGTTAGGACATGTAGCATAGATAATAAAATCACAGCACACAGGAAATCAGGTACAGGTTGGGAGTCAGACTTTTAGCCAAAATACTGCATTTCATTCACCTCCAAAGGCTGTTTGATCCCCTACATTACCAAGACCAGAGTTCTGCTGGACTTCAAGGTAGATCCGAGAGTGGGCTGTCCTCTGCCTTACAGGGCCCCCTTCTCCAGTGAGTGACCCAGGGAGGCTCCCACCCATCTCAGATCAGATGCCCCAGATTTACAGATTCCTAAAGAGATCTTGTTGTGTGCAGGTTCCTACTTGAGCTTAAAATTTCTTAAATCAGTAGGTAAAAGATCATTGCACAAAGGGCACTTGAGATCTATCTAAGCTTGCCTGCCTCAAAGGACAGGTAAATAAAGTCCACGGTGTGTCCTTGGCCCAGTGTGTGTACAACCACCTGAATCAGGAGATAAGAAGTCTCTAAAATCTTGACTCTTTTACCCCATCTTTGTTTCCTCGTATTCATCTCAATGAGAGTCAATTAAATGTGTTTTTTAACTAGGCAAAAAATTTTCTCTTCAAAGTACTTTAGAAAAGTAGGTTCCAGAATAGACTGCTAATGATTCTCCCATTCTATTCAGGGCCAGATGATGAAAGCTGAGCTATTATTGTAGAACTGATTGTGCAAAAAATGATTAGAAACTCCCCCACACATTAGACTTGCAACAAGCTACATTTTCATCTCTTATTCGGCTCTGCCACGTCTCCTTGACATCTGCAGACAAAATAAGTGTCTGTTTTTTAGGAAGACGTGCAAATTCCCTATTTCAACACAGGTAGCAAGAATCCGATACGGCAAGATCTATAATGAACAAGGCACAGAGCATGGTTGAAATATCTCTTCTTTTGAAAATACTGAAAGGAAATTCATGAGTTTGCTAATTACATTTCCTTTCCTTTTGATATCAGGGTATGATACAGTTCTCTGAAAGACATTCAATTTATAATGGGGATGGACAGTGGTGAGAAAAAAAGAAAAGCATCATTTACTTAGTTGGAAGTAAATAGAAACATTAAACCTCAAGCCCAGAAAGGAACTTAAAAGATCAACTATTCAAAAAATTCTTGTTTCCTGACCAAACCAAGACTCAAATAAATAACTTATCTAAGGCTGCTGCGTTAATGTCTAAGGAACATAAGAACACAGATTTCTTTGGTTAATGATCCAACTTTCCACTCTACCAGCTACACTCTCATGACATCTAGGAGTCGATCTTTCAGTCAATGGTAAGAGTTACCTTGCAAATTCTTTGTGAATGTGCAGTAGTATTTTTCTCCCTGCATCCAAGTTAAGTCTGCTATCAATTTACAAATTTTAGCATGAAATTCTTTGACCACATGAAAGAAACGTTCAAACATTCAAACATTTTATAGCTCCTACAGGCAAGCGTACCTGAGACCCAAACTTAACGTAATAAGTTGTTAAATTTCTAGAGGTCTATCCCATCCCGGTTTGACAAAAGGAGAGGGCAGAAAGCAACATGACACAGCTCTCTTCCCTCACTCCACATTGGCGGTAGATAGAGTTCCTGAGTTGGGGAGCTCCCATTTCCATTCAATAACACAAGATGCTGAGAATAAACCCATGCCATTACTTCTGAGAATGAGTTCATTTTTAGATCTTAGGGAGATTCAGTTGGCTGAATTTTTAAAAATTATCCATTCTTTTTAGTGACTCAGACATATAAGCCAGAAGAATGGATGTCAAAATCATGTCCAAAACAGCAGCCTTAGCAACTCCTGGAACTTTTTAGAAGTGTAAATTCTTGGGCCCATTCCAGACCCATTGAATCAGAAACTCTGGGGTTGGGTCACAACAACCTGTGTTTTAACGTGCTTTCCAGGTGATTCTGAAGTAAGCTACTATTTGAGAAAAAACCGAACCGGAACATTCCAAATACTACACTAACTTGTGTGGATGGATTAGTAACCCTGGCAAAAAGACATACACACAATGGTCTCTGGTTCTTAACGCTTTCTCTACAGGGGCCCTGAAACTTGTACAAGGCATCAAACTTATCCAAGTTAGATCACTTTCTGGCAACTATCTATGGCAGACGCTGCCTAAAAATGAGTCATTTTCCGAAAGTACGGAGGAGTTTTATGAAGACAGAATTTATGACTCAGTTTTCTATTGTTTAATGGACAACTGGTTCTATCCATTATAAATTAGATTTTGCTTGCTTTTCCCCAAATACAGAAACTGTAACTTAAAATGAAGAGGAGAGAAATAGGAATGAGTGACAGGAAGACACAGTCTACTCCACTGTAACTTCTGAGAAGCTGACTTGATCAGTGGGATTGGTACATAGGGTCACTGCTCCATCAAGGGGAACATTCTATCATTAAGGGCCTGTGTCCAGCACTAAATAAGATGGAAATCTGGACGAATGATTGAGTTTCCTGATGTTGCTAATGCAATAAAGGAAAATAAAATCAAATTTTTAAAAACATTTCTTTTGTTAAGAAGAAAAGGTGAAAAATGCCTAAGGCGTCAGAATCAATGAATGCTTCTACTTTAAAAATAGATAAGAACTGCAAAACACTGATGAAAGAACTCAGAGATAACCTGGATAAATGATAAGAACGATAATGTTCATGGGCTGGAGGACTTAATACAGTAAAGAAGTTGATTCTCAAATTGATTTATAGATTTAACACAATCCCAATTTGAGGTAGAGACAAGTCAATAACAAACTTTATACAAAAAGTCAAAATGGTTTAAATAGTTAAAACAATTTTGACATAAAACAAAGCTAGAGGACTCTACCCAATTTTAAGATGTACTGTAGTGTTAACAAAAGAACAGAAACACAGATCAATGAACTGAATAGTCCAGAAACAGAAGCATACAAATATAATCGACTGATTTTTGACAAAAGCACAAAGGCAATCCAAGGGGAAAAAGAGTAATCTTGTCAACAAATGGTGCAGGAACTATCAGAAATCCATAAGCAAAAAAGTGAAACTCGACCTATACTTTAGATTTTAAACAAAATTTCACTCAAATGTATCACAGACCCAATGTAAAACATAAAACTATAACAACAACGACGACACCAAAACCACAGAGAACCTTTGTGACCTTGGGTGAGGCAGAAAGTGTTTAGATAGAATACCAAAAACACAAACCATAAAAGAAAAAAAAAGTGATAAAACAATCAAAATTAAAGACTTGCTCTATGAAAGGCCATATTAAAGAGAGTGAAAATGTAAGCTACAGACAAAAAAAAACCCCCAAAAAAACAAAACAAAAAACACCTGATCATACGTCCAACAAAGGATTGGTTGTCAAAAGTTACAAAACTCAATAAGAAGCCTAATCTTTAAAATTGGGTAAATATTTTGGCAGATACTTTTTCAAATAAGCACAAGATTAGATATTAGGAAAATGCAAAATAGTAAATCACAAAAATACAAAAAATTGAGAATATCAAATGTTAAAGAAGATGCTGAACAATTCTCATACACTGCAGGCAGGAATGTAAAATGGTACAACCATTCTGGGAAATTATCTGGCAACTTCTTACAAAGTTAACCATATACTTTCATATAACCCAGCATTCCCACTCCTAGATGGTCATTCCAGAGATTACTACACTTACACGAAACTCTGTACATGAAAGTTTATAGCAGCTCTATTCATAATCGCCAACAACCAAACACTGCAAATGTCCTCCAAACAAATTGCAGTACCTCCCTACAATAGAATACTGCTCAGCAATAAAAAGGAATGGACTATTGTCATACAGAACAACAGGAATGAGTCTCAAATGCAGTATGCCCAGTCAAAGAAGCCAGTCTCCAAAGGCTATTACTGTATGATTCCATTCTTATGATATCCCAGAAAAAGCAAAACTATAGATCGGTGGTTGCCAAGGGTTAGAAGTAGGTGGAGTGTTTGATGATAAAGGAGCAGCACAAGGGAGATTGTTGGGGTAACGTAACTGGTCTGCAGCATTATTGTGGTGGGGGCACACGAATATATGCAATTGTTAAAACGTGTACAACTTTATGCTGAAAAGTGCATTGAAATGTAGATAAATTTAAAATATAATAAAAAATGGGTTTCTTAAGATAGTAGACTCCTTGTCATATGTCCTCTGCTTTGTGATTAGAACCTGGTTTGACAAATTTCTAATAGGAATTTCCTGACGCAAAATTTTCAATATGTATAAACCAAAAACTTGAAATTCAGTCGTTTTAATTTACAAAAAGTAACACTGGAACCAAATGACATTTATGGTTAACAAAATTCAAATGTAAAATTTTAAAACCCCCCAAAGAATTTTTAATATTCTCCTAAACATTAAGAATCAGACAAAAATATCTTAAATGAATCTTTTCCGTGGTTATACCAACTGCATCAATAACTTTTGGTAGATAGCTGATAAATTCAAGGTGACTTTGGGCAAATAACCTCTATCCAATTACTATTTAGCATCAGCAGGCAGAATCACCATGTGTAAGTGCATATCAAAGTTGCAGTATCTAATTCTCTCTATTGATATCCTTTCTTCCACTTATGCAACATTACCATTCTAATGAGTTCCTACTATAAACTAGATGCTTTAGATAGGTTTACATTTAACCTTTACAACAGCTAATTTTCCATTTGAGGAAATAGTTCAGTGATCACACAATGGAGTAAGTGATAGATCTGATTTCTAAAGGTTGTTACCCAACCTTTTCCCCAATACCCAACTCCTTCAGTGAAGTAAAAAGAAATGAAAATTCTCTGCTTTAAGTTGTCTTCCTTATATACCTAATATTTTAAATTGTTCCAAAAATATAACAGATTAGAATGTAAAACAGAGTAAAAATATTACTGTGATTTGCATTTGCATGTTCTATCTTCTAATTATGAAATCAAGAGTTGGCTCTCATTAGGGAAACAAAACTCGGGGTAGCAGTGAGCAAATTCAAAAGGCAGATGTGAGTGTGTACTCGCCTCCCTGAAATCACGTCATACAGATAGGTGATGCATATTTGTGTATGCATCCAGAGCTATACAAAGTCAAAAAATACTCTGGACTAAAGGCATATGAGATCCCTAACATTATTTCCCTTATCGTTTAAGCAGTAACCTGCCTCAGGGGGAAAAACTTATTTTATCTTCCTTGGTCAATTAAATAGACCACTGAAATTATTACTGACCACCATTATCTGGTCTCAAGCTGCCATTTTCTTCACTGTGTTACCAGCTGTTCTATCTTCAGTTGCTCAAGAATCCCAGTCACAGAGAAGAGGACCGCTATCTCACCTTCTATCTGCATTTCTTTAAAAACAGCATTTACAAATAGAAGTATCTTTGCCAATTTCTAAATTGGCACTGGAAACAAAATTTCAAAGTAGGATAGCAATTCTTCTTCGGAAAGCAACCCGATGACTAAAGTGATCACATAATGCCCCCCTCCATATTTTCTACAATTCTCATTATATTTTGTGCTCTTCTGACCAATTAATAATATTTCTATTATTCTGGAGAATTCAGAAAAATTTTAATTCAAATATAGTCCAACATAGACCTAAAATTTGATGAGAAATATCATGAGTGGACTTAAGTTTTGTTATAGTTTTATATTTTTGTAAGCCAAACAAACACAAAAGCTTAAAAAATACGTAGTACCTGAAACTCTAGTAGGATGCTTATCTTTCTTCAAAACAATAAATCATATTAAAACAATTTAATATTTTAGTAACATTGGTGGCAACCAAATTGCATTATTGATTTATACTGAGTTTATAGTCAAGTAAAAATCTTAAGCCCATTTCCTATATACTATTATTAAACTATCTCCTTTTTTAAAGATACCCCCTTGTTTCTCAGTGAGAACATTTATATCTCTCAATCCGCTTCTGTTCTGACTTTCCTGCTGATCTCTCTGCTGACCTTTATTTTTTAAAGAAACAAAAGAAAACAAAACAAAAAATGACTATTTTTCTAAAAGCACAGCACTTTCAGTATTTGGAGTCCTGCCACTTAACATCTGGACATCTCTCAAATTGAAATTCAAGTTGGTGAAATGTGCTTTGCTTAATTTTTTTTTTTTGCTTAAATAATTTTGAAAGCAAATAAACAAATTTGGTTCTATAGATGCATAATTTTTACCTCTGTCCTCAAGCTATAATCTTTCAAATTAACTATTTTTCTTCAAGATGAACTCTTAAATGTTAGGGGAAATAACTGAGCTACTAAGTATTTCTCTCACCCCACCTTTCAGGAGAAGGAAAAAGACCTAGGAGATATATGGAATTCATTTTCATTCAGTCGAACATGTTTTACTGGAATTAAGCCACAAAAGATTTTTTTGAAAAGTTTTATTCAGAAGAATTACTTGACAAAATAGTCACAAGATTCCTCAATTCTCAAAGAATGTATGAACACTTATCTAAGTAACAGCATCATTTACATATCATTTTCAATCTTTTAACAGGAAAGATAGCAAAGGTATCCATTTATTATGCAACAGGATTTCTTTTGGAAAGGCATGTGGATTGATGTTTGACTTGGCTTAAAATGTCCTGGTTAAAAATTGTTAATGCTGATCTAAACTCTTAACTCAAGACACAGTAGGTCAGCCAAACCAGTGGCTACAAACCCCAAATAAATGTGCCAGAGATCAAACACCATAAATTACAAGACTCTAATGTCAGAAACATCTGAGGTATTGTACTGAGTATCACAATGCCTGTCACATGGGCGATAGGTTTCTCTTTCATTTCACCTAACTAGCTGGGATCTGGACAAAGAGACTGGGAACACAGATACACTGAGTTCAGCTGAATGCATTCTTCGAGGGCCTACTTCTGTATTCAAAGCACGACAGTGTGACTCAGAAACAATGGTGGAGGGGAAACACAGTCTTTACCATCAAACAACACAGGCTGATTGGGAAGGGAGGGCGAGGCAAGTACAGTAGAACGTAACATTTAATACAAGACCATTAGAACAAATGTCAACAAAATTATAAACCACGTATGTGCTAACAGAAATCGCTTCTGATTTCAAGAAACAATTGCTTCCAACAAAGCTTCAGGAGTACAGGCTCCAGATGCCGTTGATAGAGAAATTGAGGTGGGAGAAGGGCACAAACAAAGGTTTGTGGCCAGGGAAACGATACGATCGGGCTACATTTCTGAAAGATTAATCGAATGGCAGCATGCGGGACAGGCTGGGAGTGGGCAGAGCAAATGCAAGCAGCTAGCACCCTGGCAGCTGGAAAAAGGAAAGCAGATATGGAAAAGGTCATCCGCAGAGATAGCGCAAGATCAGGCGTGTGGTGACGGACAGTGGAATTTTAAATGTGATCGACTTTTTAGGACCTGGGGTCCACGATCTTAAAATTTTAAAAGGAAATTCTGAAATTGGAGAGAAAGGCTTGAGAATTAGCTTTTTTAAAAAAGACTTTTTCGGAGCAGTTGTAGGTTTACAAAAAATTAAGGAAAAAGCAAAGATATTTCCCACATCCTCCTCTCTGTTTTCCCTGTTATTAACATCTTAAGATGGTACGTTTGTGTTGCAACTGACAAGCCCAAAACGAGGCAGTTTACTAACTGAAGTCCACGGTTTACATTAGGGCTCACTCTTGGTGTACATTCTATGGGTTTTGACATACGTATGACATATATCCACTATTACCAGTATCATACAGAATAGTTTCACTGTCCTAACCATCCTGCATTCCACCTATTCATTCCTCTGCCCGCCCCCTCCTAAGTCCCTGGCAACCACTGATCTCTTTGCTGTCTCTATAGTTTTCCCTTTTCCAGAATGTCATATAGTTGAAATACGCAGCCTTTTCAGGCTTAGCTTTTTTTAGGTGCCAGCTGGCCTAACGGCTTCCACTAACTCACCAGTGTCAGATCGATACATCTGTGGCTTATTTGAAAGATGAGATGTTAGTAAACGTCAGTCTCACAAATGTGTTTATAAGGAATCTAGCAATTTTAAACATACAAACCAATGGAAGTATTTTAATATGCAAGATTTTACCAGTTTCAGACCACTGTCCCTATAAAGAGTAATGCTTTGATGGCAGACAGACTTGGTTCAAGTGCAGAGCTTCCCTTCTGCCCTGACTCTGAGCAAGCTAATCTCTGAAAATTCAGGGGTTTTAAAAAGTGTATTTTGGGAAAAATACCATGTTCCTCAAAGTAGTGCTGTAAGAACTAACCAAGATACCCTGCTTAAAATATGTAACGCAGCACCTGGCACAGAGGAAGCACTCAGTAAATAGCAGCTATTAATTGTTTCACGATCCCTAAGTTTTCCACCAACAAAAAGCATTAAACCTAGCCATGGCTATGAGAGTTTAAATGTAACATTTTATAAAACTTATATACACAGTAAACAGTTGTTAGAAGCAAAATACTGTCATTGTTACGAAAAATACTTTTTAATGAAAATTGACAGAGATTCTTGATAAGTCTGAAAATCTAAATATTATGTCGTACAGCCATGCCACCCTGAACAGGCCAGATCCTGTCTGATCACAGAAGCTAAGCAGGGTTGGGCCTGGTTAGTACCTGGATGGGAGACCACCTAGGAAGACCAGGTGTTGTAGGTGTAAAATAAATAAATAAATAAATAAATAAATAAATAGAAATAAAATAGAAATAGAAATAAAATAAAAATCTAAATATTGCATCCTCAGTTAAGGCTGGGGAATACTTGAGAACCACTCCAGTCTCACTGTAGTTCTAATTAGCTTTATCCTTGCTTAATTCAATAGATGATATCACACCTTAGAGTTTGGTTTCTTTAGAGACTGACACCAAGAAGTGCATATTATCTCTTAAAGGTCACCAATAAAGAAAGCAATTAAAGGGTTTTGATTTCATGGAATGGAAAGTTAGCTACTAAAGCAGAAAGGTTAGCATGTGTCAGCTCAGCATGGGAGGGATTGGGAACCCATGAAGTTCAGGGTTACTTTGGGGTTTTTAACTTTGCCCTCTGACAATACAGAAGCCTTACCCAAAGTGTGAGTTCTATACTCTGAATCTGTCTTACACTCTCTGTGTCTAGATACACAGCAACTATTTTGGGAGAAGATTCAGGACCCTATTCTGTAATAGCAAATTCTATCTTTTGGCTAATAGTTAAGGTTCAATAAAATTTCTGTCTTAACATAGTTTGATTTTTAACACTGACAGACCATAAGAATGAGTGGAAGAATCCATCTCCAAAGCCCCACTAGAGATGATCTGAAATGTAATATATTCTTGCCTGGCGATTTCTATAAAAGGAACATATGCCAATTATCTCCATACATTCGTTTAAGGAAGACACTTCTTCATTGCAGTTGCCAATACTTATTTGGAAAACTTTCTTGGAACATATGGGTGCTTAATAAATATTTCTTGAGTGAATAAATGGCATCTAAAAAGATAAGAACTAAATTGGTGGCGAGGAAAGGAGCTGAAAGCAGTTTGATTAAAAGCTACAAGCCCAGAGATCAGGGATAAACCTGTGGAGCTCTGGAGGGCAGACCAGACCATCTCAGGAAGCAGTAGAAGGCGGACTTGGAGTGTCACTTAGCGGTTTGGCAGCAGAATCTGCTGATCAAGTTCTATGGTTTCCCAAAGCTTATAAAGAAGTTTTTTGTTTTTTTTTAAAGAAATTACCGTAAGGAAATTAGCACCCATAAAAGGCAAGTCTCTCCAAAGCCTCCCTCAATGTCCCTTATAAGAAAAAGCCCTGCTCCTTTCTCCTTTTATTGTCACTAATTTATTAATAAATTCTAACAGCAGCAACCGTTTCTTCCTCGAGAAAGCCACAATGGGAACAGAAAGACCTGTGCTGGGACCCAACTTTATTCCTATCTCTTGTAAACATTTCCCCACAACTACCCCTCTGCTCAGCAACTCCCACACTTACCTGGAACCATCATTAGTCATAAAGAGGTCTTGACTATACAGATATACAGACCCTTATTCTTCACTTAAACATTGATTGAGCACTTTCTGTGTATTAGGTTTGAAAGTTAGGTGACTCCACTGTACCTTGCTTCCAGAGTGGTCTTGGCAAGTGAAGTAAGCAATCTGAGTACTGTTTGGAGTGGGGTCCCCAACCCTCCCCCACACAACAGACCAGGCTGCACAGCAGGTGAGTGGCAGGTCAGCAAGCAAAACTCCATCTGTATTTGCAACCACTCCCCAGTGCTAGCATTACCACCTCAGCTCCACCTCCGATCATCAGCATTATTCTCATAGGAGCACTGGTCCCTAGTGCCAAAAAAGTTGGGGACCGCTGGTGTGGAGGACTGAATGAGATGATATATGTAAATTGCAGGGCACAGTGCCTAGTGCATTCATTAACTCGACAAATATTTGTCAAGGCTCACCTTGTGCTGGCACAGAGCATATGCTGTAAGCAAAGACTACTTTAATGAACGAAATCTCTTCTGAGGGAGCTACACAGCCCCTAAGAGCTTAGAGACAGACCTCATTTGAGCATCATAGGAAGGCTCCTCTAAGGACACAACCCTAACATGAAATCGGAAGAATGGCAGGAGGTAACCAGGAAAGAGGGCACTTCAGCAACTAGGGTCTTGGATGAGGGTTCTAATGGGGGAAAGGTCCACCCAAGAGACAGAGAGGTGACCAGTGTGGCTGGGTGGGATTGGAGGTTGGTGGCAGTGGCTGGAGATGAGTGGATGAGGCAGGGCCAGATCATGCTAGGCCTGATTAAGGGTAGAGATTTAAAAGTCAGAACTGATAGAATGTGGGCACTCTTGAATAAAGAGGGTGAGGGAGAGATGGTGATGCTTTTCATATGAAGGGACTAGGAGGAGAGCAAATCTGTGATTTTGTTGGGGGAAATGGTTATAGTTGGGAGGTGTTACAAAGGAATGAATTTATATCCGAACATTTAAAGTTTGAAATAGTACAGAGAAGTAGTAAAGAATGTTGAGTGTGCAATGATACACAGAGCTGTATCAGAGAGTGGCTTGGTTGGAGATATGCATTTAGGAGTCATCAGGAAGTTTCACCTACATCTATTTATAGCACAAAGAGAAAGTACAGAGGAGAGAAGCAAGCCTGGTACTGAGTCTAAAGGAACTTACATATTTAAATGTTGATGATCACAGAATAGCACACCTGGGGAGAGGGCAGGAGAATAGTTGTAATAACAAGATCAGACAGGTGAAAAGGACCTTATCAGCTGATAACCTGAGCAGTGGAAACATGGTTGACTAGCTCCCTCGCCCTCACTCACTTTGAGGCACTCAGCTGAAGCTGTACTCAACTATTCTGCCTGTCCCTGTCACTAGGATAAAGCTGTCATGACAGAAGTCAGCGGCAGCAGGCTGATGAAAGGCAAGGGCAGGGAGGAATGCACTCATAGGTCTGAGGCTGATGCATTATGCTGATATTGTTTTGGTGTAAGCACGCTCCTCTGTCAGCACACGATGCTCTAAAAGTCAAGACAACTGCAAAGTCAGCGTTAGCTCTAATCATTCGGGATTCAGAGCTTTAGCAGGGCATAAAATAAAACGCACCAGCAAGGCTCAGATCAAGTCTTGTGGGATGCAAGAGTCTAAACAGAAAGATCTCTAAATGGCACCACCAACCAACAGGAGAATGCCTGTCACCGTATGAAAGAATAACGTCTTTTCTCTTCTTTCTTTCTTTTGAAAAAAAGTAACCAGTGATGTTTCCTTTCTAAGACTCCACAACAAAATAGGAAGGCATGGCATCAAAGGTCAATCTGTACCACATTAAAACTAATTAAGAACCTTAAATAAATAAGAAAATCAAAAATTTAACAGAATTTTTAAAAAGTTAACCTAAACTTCACATTAGCTTATTAAAGTTAGGAGTAACCTCTCATAAGAAAAATGTCCAAAAATTCCCAACTTTTAAAAATAAACAAACTATTTCATAATTCAGACAAAGTCAGGACACATTAAACTATTTTTGTTGCATTATTCCCACAAAGTCTTGAAAAAACCTATTTTAATTCAATCACGATTAACTGAACTAAAACTGATTATAGCATTATTTGGTTGGATGCCTCACTTCCACACTTTGGATAGATTCTTTCTATCAAGAAGAGATATGACAACACTTCAAAAAGTTAAGCACCATGCAAAAGTGTGGCATTAAGAAAAATGGAAATGTGTAGATATCTGTTTATATAACCCTGTGTTCTGGCAAACAATTGGCCCAAGAGAATGCTGACACATCTCTTTGTTTTGAATTCTAATATGCACACTATGTTCAGTCTGAATGTGTATGGTGAGGACCACACAGGGTCTTTGGTCAGAAAGTTGGGAGGTTTGGTTTTCCCTTGTACTGAAGTTCCATACTCTGAGATGGCCCATGGCTTAACAATGACTTGCTGAGTTTGGTCTATCAGCCAGACACTTAGGAGATCATGAGTAAGCAGAATTATAAAATAGTCCATTACTGAAACACAAGGACCCCAACCTGCAGTGACAGGAAGCACCATAACATGGTGTTCAAGCACATCCGTTCACAGCAGGAAAAAAGTTCCGATATTCACAAGCGCCTCTTAACCTTTGGTTTAAGGGTGTGATTGATCTACCCCTCTCGTCTTCTGGATTACAAACGTACCTCTAAAACAATATAGTGTTTGACATTTCAGTACACTCATCTCAAACAGCAATCTCATTTGGTCTTTGTATAATACCCATAAAATTCTTAGCGTGATTCATGAACATTTTCCCATAGAGAAGAGTGTTGACTAATCCTAATAACTCAGCTAGTGTAAGGAGTGGGGGCCCAGCAGAGAACACCAAGTGCCGCACTTCTCCTTTGAGAATGCCAAGTTAAAAGCAAACAAAGCAAATGGCTTTTTTTTTTTAATCTAGAGAACAAATGACAGTTTCAAGCTTAACAATGAATCTGAGTGAAACAAAGCAATTTTTATTTTCACTGAAGTGTCGATCCTTATCATAAAGACTGCACAAATAATAAAAGTAGTCCTACATTTTAGAAAAGATTTCTAAAAATCATCTTTGAAGTGATATTCCGATTACAAAATAGTTAAGTCTGAGTTGAGCCCCCCCCACCCCCCAAAGCATCCTGGGTTGGAAGATCTCAGATAACCAGGTTTTTCAAGGAACAGAGCTGTGTCCTCGAGCTCCAAACTGCAGAAGGCAATTTGTTCGTGGCCTTTACAATTCATATTAAACAAGCCCAGTGGGGTTTCATCCTGCTTTCCAATCAATGTTAGTAAGATATAAGCCAACATTTTTCCCAACCAAATTACTTTCTAAAATCATGCATTTGCTTCTACTGCATTTGAAACACATGTGACTGTAAATATCACTTGTAACAAACTGACCCCTTTGACATGATCCACCCCCCATGGTGATCACACCTTTGTTTGTTAATCACCTTGAATGCAAGCAGGACCTGTGATTTGCTTCTAACCCACAAAATATGACCAAGGTGACAGACTGTCATCCCCACCATTGAACTGTGTTATATAGAAGACTCCGTCTTACTAGTGAATTTGTGCTTGTCTTTCTCTTTCTACTCACTTGCTAACTTTGAAGCAAACTGCCACCAGTCTTCAGGAAACTGAATGCTGCCAACAACCACATGAGCAGGGAGAGAAGTAGCTGCTTTTCTAATTGAGCTTTTGGATGGGAATCCAGTCTGTCACCACCTTAAGGGCAGCTCCAGAGACCCTACGTAGGGGACACAGTTAAGCTGTGGCCAGACTTGTGAACCACAGAAACTGTCAGATGATAAGCATTTGCTGTTTTAAGTCGCTAAGTTTAGGTTAGGTAATAGAAAACAAATATACCATCACAATAGTTGTTCTCTGTAAAGTGAGTAATCCTTTCTTAATTCCTGATTTTCAAGTCTGGTTCTCTGGAAGGACGTGATATATCCTCCTAAGAGGTTTTTCCTCGTAAGAGCCACCTGTTCACTGAGACACACTCTGTGCTAAGTGCTTCACACACAATGCCTCATTTTTCCCTACGACAGTCCTCTGAAGACAAGCACTGTTAATATTCCATTTCACAGATGGGAAAACCGCAGGTCCCACGCCCTAGGTCCCGGGACAGAGCTACAGCCGTGGTCAACCCAGGACCATCTACTGAGTTCTTGCTCCTTCCATGATTCTATGCTGCTTCTATCTGTTCTCTTTTAATAACCTGTAAAACAGTACAGTTAACATTTTATAAAACTACTTTTCCTTGTTTTGTCACTGGGGAAGGAACTTTGAAAGAAAATAATCATTAAGGCATTATAGCGATATGTATCCTATTATGTAAACATCAAAGCTATGTCATTAGAGACCAAGGCTAAGGTCATCCACACCATCCATTTCCAATTACTATGTACAGATGTGAAAGTTGGACAGTACAGAGTGCTGATAGGAAAAAACTGACTCATTTGAAATATGATGTTGGAGGAAAGCTCCACAGATACCCTGGCCCTCAGAAAGACAAACAAGTGGGTCCCACAGCAAATTAAGTCTGAAACGTTACTGGAGGCAAAAATGACAAAATGAAGCTGACCTACGTTGGGCACATCATGAGAAGGCAAGGGTCCTTGGGAAAGACAATAATACTGGGAAAAATAGATAGCAATAGAAAAAGAAGAAGATTAAATATAAGATGAATTAATGCATAACAGCGAGTCTACAGGAGCTGAACAGGGCAGCTGAGGACAGGACATGTGGACATCACTCATTCATAGGGTTGCCAGGAGTCCGAGCAAACTCAATGGCGTGTAACACACTTAGCTAAGACTTGCTTTCATTTCCATAGACTGTGCTTTGTTTTATTAAATAATTTTTCCTGATTACAGAAGTGATTATTGGTGTATATAAAAATGCAAGAAATTTTGAAAAGTATCAGAAAGACCTATAATGTTTGTTCCAGTAATAAATATCAAGAAAATTTATAAATGTTTATGAGTACAACACATACTTAGATATTATTTTGTATGATTCTGTTTCAGTTACACAATATCATTAGACTTCACGAATGGCCCCAAATCCATCATTTGTATTGATATCATTTAACTAACCAGTCATTTATCCCTAGACATTCATATTGCTTATAATTTCTCACTTTTGTAAATAATGTGGCAATGAACACCCTTGTGGAGGAATTTGCTGTGTCATAAAAATATCTGTTGTCAAATCATACTCCCAAAAGATTGCATATTACTTATACTCCCACATGAGAGGTATGAATGCCTGTTCCCTTAACCCTAACGGTGGGGATCATGTTTTAATCCTGTCAATTTGGTAGATAAAATGGGATGTTTTTATAATTTGCCTTTCTTCAATTAATGAATTTGAACATCTTCACATGCTTGTTTTTTAAAGTGGATTATCTAATAAAGCAGGCCCCACAAAAAGCTCCAATTGAATATTTCCTTATTTACTTATTTGAAAGAGGCTCTTAGATGTTAACAAAATTCATTTTGTCTTACATGTTACATTTTCCCCTCTAATCTTTTTTCATAATTGATGCTCAAAAATTTTAATTAAAAAATTTTAAAGGCAACCTAAAAAACATTAATGTGCAGACCTAAAGTAAGGACTTTCCATAGCCTAACTGTCCTTTGACTATGTTCAAATTTTCAAAAGTAGTCATCTCTGCCATGTGCAAGACCAGCATTAGGTCACAAAATTTGCTGAAAGATTTCCATGTGTCAGATATTGTACTAAATGTTGAAGAAACGCTGGTGAAGGTAATAGAATTTTTATCCAAGCTTCCCACAGTTTCAGGAGAGAGACCATGTGAGCTGTAAGAGCCATCTCTGACTCACTTAAAAAGTCTACATTAATTTTTCCTTTCCTGATATTAAGGCCTCAGACAAGCTTGAATTTAAGAAGTTTAAATAAAACTTCAAGTTCTTTGTCCACATAGATGTTGAAGGAACTTCAGTGAAAACTCTTCAGTGATGACCCCCTATGTCAAACACTCACGCCCATACTTGAAGCCTCACAGCACGCAGGTGAAGCCTCAGGATGCCCCTCCTCACTCCTCAGAACGCTGTGTTCACAGGGAATTCTGACCGCAAACCTCGGAGAAGTAGCCTCAGAAAATTCCTCAGGCACAGGCAGCTACATCCAAATCCCACCCTAATGAGGCTGACACAGCAGCTGACCCTGGACGCCCACTGTCAGCGGCCAGAGGTCTGTAACATGGCCACTGCGCTCAGCTCCGCGCAAAGGAGAGTGGCAGGACTTATTGGTCTAGATTCTCTCCCAGGACTTGGTAACAGAAATGGAGAGAACTATTGAGTTAGAAGAAGAACTTACAGTAGAAAAAAATCCCAGGAGCTCAAAGGGAGCTCACCATTGGCTGAGATGTAAAGAAGAAAGCGCCTGCTGCTTCCGGGGGAGATGACTTACACTAGACATTGCAAACCCCCTTCACACTCCCACGTCCTGCTCCTGCCTGCGAGTCCTTCACTGGGCTCTTCAGGGTCTGAAGTAATCGGAGCAATTCTGTCCCTTCAACCAAAAGGAGCCTGAGAGATCAACCTGTGTTCTGCCTAACAGACGCATGCCCTTGGACGCAGCTCACGACTAACTACGAAAATAACTTTTCCCCAGTGCAAAAGCATGAAGTCCAGAACAGACTATTCGTGCTCTAGGCTGATGCCTCTGTGTATAGTTTGACTAGGGTTACGCAATCATACTTTCATTATTGTCCCCACCCCTAAGAGTTTTTGAGACTTTTTTTTTTAACTAATTGCCTTCCCATGAGATTTTAGTATCATAGATAAAGTATATATTTATTTATGTACTGTATATGTATCTGTGCTTTATACATAAAAAGAATAAAATGTTTTTGCCTCCCAAGAACCAACGTTGGTTCCCCTTGGGGCAATATCATCCTCATTGAGAAATTAGTTATGCAATAAAAAGGTATAAAAATAGCTCTTAGAAAAAAAGGATTTTCCCGCTTGAGAGAAAAATAAGTGTCTACATGGAACTTTTCCAGCTGAGAATCTAGAGAGGTTGCAACTCACCTTTGGAAGTTATTTTATAAGCTGGCAGGCTACCTAACTTAAAGTTACCCATAAGTTTGTAAATCTCCAAGTTATCTTTTTGTGTGTTTGACTGTGTCAATGTAATTGTGCATGGGAAGAAAAAAACAGGTTAGGTGAACAAGAAACAAACAAACAAAAAAACTGAACCCTCACACTCTTGTACTTTTTTGCAATGACTCTTTCTCTACCTTGTATTCTATCATATGTTTGTTATTTAGTTGTGTGTGTGTGTGTGCGTGTGTGTGTGTGTGAGGGGTGGGAGAGAAGAGGAGTGTGTGTAGTGTTTAAGAACTAAGAGGTGGGGTGGCTCCACAGTGTAGTGGTTAGCACATCTGCTATGCATGCACAAGGTCCTTGTTTCACGCCCAGGTGGAGCCATGGACCATACCCCAGGTGCGCCAGGCCCCGGGTGCACCAGGCCCGGGGTGCATGCACACAAGTGTGTGGGAGGGGACACACACCTTCAGATATCCGGTTCTTAAGGGGAAACGGCAACATCCATGGGTCAGGGGTGGAGGGTGGGGGGAAGAATTACGAGGTAATGGGAGTAACTGAAATATTCCTCAAGAAGGTTATGGTGGAGAACTCATCACTATTGTCAGGAATAACTAAAACACATCCAGGGAACGTAAGCCAGAGAAGCAGAGAACCTTATTTCTGGCATTGTCAGATTTTTATAGTAAAATCCATTCAGCCTTACAGATCACAAGTCCTCTATGATATAGAGTGAATGGACTCTTTTATTTGAAAGGACTCAAATTTTCTCCTCTATTTACTGTACAAAAATGATAAAACTTTGCTCTAAAAATCTCAGAAAACAGTTCATTTGATGAAAACAAAAAAATTAGGTAAAATACAGAGGATTTAGGTGTGACAAGATCAAGTATTCTTTCCCACGACCAATCCATTTTATGGGCGGGGGAGTGAACCAGGTTTATTATCATAATTCATTCAACAAATATTTACTGAGCTTCTACTTTGTACCAGGCACCGTTCTAAATATTTGTGATGTACAGTTAACATAGCAGATGGAGACTCCTGCCTTTAAAGAGACCATTATGAGGGGAGGTAGGGCAGTGAGGAGGGGTCGTACAAGAAAAAAAATAAAATAAATAAAATAAGTGATGTATTGTTTTTTAATGTAATTACTATTGTGGACCAAAAAAAAAAAAGGTAGAGTAGGGTCAGAAGGAAGGGGACGGTTGCATGGGTCAGAGCCATGGGTGGGGTTTGGGGGCAGGTTGCGATTTTAAAGTGACATCCAAACAGACTTAAAGGAGGTGAGGGGTCAGACCTGGAGATATACAGGGGCAAGGGAAAGCATTCTAGGTCTATCTGAGGAAAAGCAAGGAGGCCAGGGTACCCAGAGCAGGAGGAGATGAGACTAGAGCGGTGATGGTGGAAGTGCCCTGTGGACCACTGTGAAGACTTTGGCTTTTACCTTGGGTGAGACAGAAGCTGCTGTGGGGTTTGGGGACCAGATGTAACATAATCTGACTTGTGATTGAAAAGGATCATTCTGGCTGCTAAAGGAAGAAGCAGGGAGACCAGTTAAAAGGGACTGAAGCCAATAACATCAGGAAGACTCCTGGCAGAAGCTACTACAGTAGTTTACAGAGGGATTATTCATTTCATTGTGAACAAAGGCTAAATCTGCAATTTGTAGTTTTAGCATTCTGCAACCTTGCCTCAGCTCCTATCAATGAACTAATACCCTGTCGCCATCCATTCATTCGCCTTTAGGTTGCAGTTTTCACTATCGACAGGACTGCTGAGGTGGTTTTGATTTCACAGCCTTTTCTTGTGAAGGGATCCTATTTTACTTACCTTTGAATCCTTATTGCCTACAACTCAGGACTCAGTTTTGTTGACTGAGTGAACTGTGGACTCATGCTGTCTTGAGTTGGGATGCTTCCTGCCTAGACTATTCAAGAGCTTTCCTTCCTGCCCAGTCTCCCTCCCCTCTCACCATTAAAACTCTGTGCTTCTATCACTTAGCAGCTCTGAAACCTTCAAATACTCCTCTGCATCTCGGGATAGCACCAAACATCTTAGCCCAGCAGTGAAGGCTCTCTATAACCAGCTTCTCCAATATCTTGCCGCGTTCCCTCCCACTGATAAATTCATAACAGGAAATCTATGCTCCAACCTCTTGCCCAAATCCAAATACCTTGCCCCTTCTTGATGCTAACCTTTTCCTCGTGCTCCTCTCCCTCCCCTCCCACAGCTTATAGAAATTCTGTTCATCCCAAGGCAATACAGTTATCTCCACGCTTATCCACAAATTTGCTTTCCATGGTTTCAGTTACCCACGGTCAACCATGGTCCGAAAATGTTACGTGGAAAATTCTAGAAATAAAAAATTCTTCTTTTTAAATTGCATGCTGTTCTGAGCATCATGATGAGATCTCAAACTATCCCGCTCCGTTCTGCCCCAGGAAGTGAATCATTCCATTGTTTGGTGTCTCCATCATACACGCTCCCTACCCATTAGTCACTTGGTATCCCTCTCGGTTAGTAGATACACTGATGCGGAATTGCAGTGCTTGTGTTCAAGGAACCCTTATTTCACTTACTAGTAGCCCCAAAGCACAAGAGTAGTGATGCTGGCAATTCAGATATACCAAAGAGAAGCTGTAAAGAGCTTTAATTACATGAAAAGGTGAGTACAGTACAATAAGATATTTTGAGAGAGACCACATTCACGTAACTTTTATTATGGTATGTTGTTATAATTGTTCTATTTTATTATTAGTTATTATTAATCTCTTACTGTATCTAATTTATAAACTTTATCATAGGTATGTATGTGCAGAAAAAAAAATAGTACATATAGGGTCCCTCAAGAAGATGAGGAGGACTACTCTATCTCTCTGGCCTCTGCACCCAAGGTGATTGCTCCCACCCTGACCTCGGGACAGGAGGCATGAGCCATTCCCCCAACTCACACTCAGGTGAGAGCAAACCTGAGCACAGTCCACAGGTTCGTGCTGCCTTGACTCATTTTACAGCTCCTCTGCTTACCAGCACAGCAACTTTCCTGGAAAGCAAGCCTTCATTCCCCAATCTAAGAACTATTGCAGCCAGATGCATCTCAAACTCTGCATTCCCTTTCACACCCTTAAAGGAATCACACAGTTGGTGGTATTTAACGACCTGCTCTTGTGAGGTTATTTCAAGGTAATGAACAGGGTTGTGTCTTACTACAGGCCGTTGTTATATGGATGTTTGAAGGGACCATGGGATTGGGGAAGGATGGCAGGTGAGCAAGTCAACAGTGAATGCCCAGTGCAGAAAGGGTTAAGAAAGGTATATCATGTGTTATAGGAGTCTAAGAGGAAGCAAATAAGAAATACTATGTGTGTGGAGCTGTAGGAGGGGGAAGTGAAAAAAAAAAAAAAAAACACCCACAGGGTGAACTTCTGAAGGCAAAGGCCCAACTCAAATGTCCTAAGGGACATGTCGGAGTTAGTCATGCAAGAAGGGAAAGGAGGGACATTAGAAGCAGAGGGGACTGCATGTTCAGAGGCATACAAAGTGGGCAGAAAACCACAAGAAGCTCACACTGCCTTAAGGTAGGAGGTATGTGGGAGAGTAGGAAAGGGGGATGGGACGACCTATGGGAGCCAGATATTTGTCGATGACTGTCAAAGGCTCAAGTATGTGTCAGGATACAAAGAACTAAGTAATGGAAAGATGAGAAACAGTGCTCGCTTCGGCAGCATATATACTAAGGTGAGAAACATTGTAAGATAGAATCTTGCACGTTTTCTCAAACAGATGACATGTCCTATAAAACTATAACCCTGTTGTTTTTTTTTTAATAAAGAATGCATGAGAAAAAAAATGTACCCTCCCAGTCTCCTAATATCTTCCACCTAACAAGACTTTTCAAAGTTTAGAAAACATATTAAAACACACATGCAATCAGTGCTGACCACTGGGGAAGCAGCAACAGTAACACGAATGGTTTCCTCATACCCATACATACCTACCATAGAACACAGCAAGGACAACACGCAAGACAGAAAGTAAACAGTGGAAGTAGAGGAAATGAGGATGTTTTAAAGCCCATACTAATATCACACTCACTACTACATAAACATGTGAAAATGCCACTGAAAGTTTCCAACTGAGAAACCCAAGGTCTTAAAAAATAAGGGATAAAAATCTCAAATGCTATGTATTCTAAATGTTATATTCATTTTTACTGAGCTTTTCTTTCAGGGATGCTAAGGAATATACTTTTAAATTCACATATTGAAAGAAAAATGCTCAAGGCTGTTCAGCTCTTTGGTAGCACCAGGGCCTTTTAACGGAATCTGTGCATCTTAAATATATTCTGCCTCACAGATTCGATAGGATTTTAAAATGGTTGCGTTTGAAAGTCGGAACAGGAATAAAGTAGTATTCAGTAGGAAAGTTTTAAAAGGACCTGTAATATATACAGCGCCAGCTAGCTATTACAACAACAAAATAGCTTTTTTCTTAGGGCTTCTATTATGCTTTAGGCCACATTTTTGGCCACTTGAGTGGTACTTTGAAGTCTTATGCCATTATTATTGAATCTTTTCTTCCCTCCATGCCCACCTCACTGCTTACAAGTCCTAATGCTCTCTAAAAGCACTCCAAACACAGGACATTAAGTCCTGAGGCATTTATTTTATTTTTAGATTTAAACCACTATTTGATAAATCTCTTAATGTAGTTCACAAGTAGATGAAGGAGCAACTGAAAAGAAAATTGGCATTCTGGGGTGATGGCGGCTTATTAATTTCAGGAATTAAATCCAGGTACAAAGTCATCTTTCTTCCCTCGAATTACTAACAATCATAATGGTAAAATCCCTGTGAATATTTTACATTGTTACATATGCAAACCTCTATAGTGGACCAGAGCTGCCTAAATAAAACACCTTCAATCTTGTCATAGATTTAAAAAAGAGACGTGAGGAGAAAATTCTTTCTTTTCAAGGCCTGTAACATAAAACCTGATTTCTTTCTTGGAATTCTATAAGAATGAGAATGGGTATAGGCAATTAACATTTCAATGAAAAATACTGCTTAGAGTGAACTATTATTTCCAACCAGTACATTCAAGTTCGAGGTGTACATTTGAAATACCAGGGTGGGCTGACGACAGAGCTCTCTTTATAGGGTATATGAAGAGCTAAGAAATTTCTTTGTCACCGGATTAACAGTCTCATTTTAAAGTGACTCATCTTGAAGATGAGTGGTGTGAGTGTGGTATGTGCAGTGTGTATGTGTGAGAACGGGAATGCGGGTAAGGGG
This sequence comes from Eonycteris spelaea, assembly GCA_003508835.1. Classification (NCBI taxonomy): domain Eukaryota; kingdom Metazoa; phylum Chordata; class Mammalia; order Chiroptera; family Pteropodidae; genus Eonycteris; species Eonycteris spelaea. The sequence goes on along the minus strand of PUFA01000011.1, from coordinate 18,976,738 downwards.
GGAAATGAGAAATCAGAGTCAGAAATAATCCTCATGAAAACAAGAGCTTAATTCAACCCTCTCATGGGCTTGACTGAATTTTATCAAGATTAGAGTATTATTTTCAAAAACTGTCTGTGGAAGAGGTCAGAGAGAAAAGTAAAAGGACATCTTAATTGGCAAAGGATGTCTTCCTATAAAAAGTCACTTCTTGACCTGAGAAATGGCAGAAAAGAAAGAAGCGAGATTTAGAAGACAAAACGATGTATAGTTTAAAACAGGAAACGCAGAAGCGAGTGCCACTCCCTACAAGGACTGTGCGCGGCATTTGGAAGGCAGAGGTCTTTCCGCTCCCACCAGGCATATAGTCTCTAGAACAGTTTATGCATAGACCAAACTGTTAAAATGTAGGTTTTTTGCAAGTCTGCCACCAAGAGTCATAGAGGGAGTAAGGATCGAAGCTGTGTCGGGCCCAAGCTGGAAAGGAGTTGAGGACACAGTAGAGGGCTAAGAGATGGAAGTCTGACCTCACATCTAGGCATTGTTCTATTCCAGTCATATGACCTTGAATGATTACCACACCTCAATTTTTGTTTTCTAACTTAAGTGGGGAATAACGCCTATATCCTAGGACTGCTGTGGGACTAGATGTAACGAATGGATATAAAACCAAGCTGGGGGCTTGCCTTTCAAGGTATGATATTCATTAGCTCTCACCCGTCCCTTCCAAACCGGCACACCAAGAGAATCTTGAAAGCAGAGACTTTTGCCTCTCATTGTAAAGCCAAGATGTGGCTGATGGATTAGTCTGCAGGGCTGGAAAGGGTAAACCTACAACCTTTCCTCTGAGGCAACGTGCGTACCATGTACCTTCACACTTCCCTTAATGAAGCAAAACCTCAAACTGTTTCCACAAATATTTTTTTCACAAACACGATAGATTCCAGAAAGATGAACTATTGAATTTCAGTTTCTCTTCCCTTTTCCTAAATTGGAATGTTTGCAAACCAGAAAAATTTTATTTGTTATCCAGAACCAGGGAATCCTTTATAGGGCAATTATTGAGTTAGATCCTACCCTACTACCTTACACCAATCTTAAAACATAGGTATTCATTATAGATTGTTTTTTTCCTCTGAGGTTATCAATTGATAATTCTTAAAAAGAGAAGACTTAATCTATAAAAGATAAAGGTTTGGCCTTAGATGTGATTACGAAACAAGAAACAAGTGCCATGGATAGCTTAGTATTGAAGAGTAATTTCTCACTAACAAGAATTTCTCCTTACTTTCACCTCACATTTATAAGAATTTAAATGGAGATTAGGAACTGACAAGCATTAAACACCAACTCCCTAAGGAAACCATGTGCAAACTGCTACAACAATTTTTATATCCATTGTTACGTCCAGTCTTCCCAGCAGCCTTATGATGTGGGTGTTACCCCTCCTCCCCTTCCATTAAGAAACCAATGATAAAAGGTTTGGTTGTTATTCAATATCACGCTGTTAGAGAAGAGTGACCCCCAGAATGTAAGACCAGGCTCCTGCCTCCTTGCAAGTCACAGAACCCAGAACTCCTTTCCGACTCGGGCCTGATACAGCTTCCTCCCTGTCTAGACTTAGGATTTCCCAATATGGTTCCATCATTTTGAATTTTGAAAACATTGGACACCGTCCACGTGTTTGAGCATTTGGGTGTGTTTTCTAAATCATTGCTTCAGGTCAGCTTTGGGTTTTTGGTTCTTGAGAGGAGCCACATGATATCGCATCCTCACCAGAAGAGAGTGGTGTAATAGACACCCTCGCACACAACAAACAGCCCCAAACTTTCTGAGAGCTGGAAGTCAAGAAACTAAATTCCTAAAAAGTAGAGAACTATGATTAGCTAAGATTCTCGTTACATCACTCAAGTAAGTCCCTTCCTCTGCGCATGGCTGCCTTTTCCTCTTTCTGCCTCCCTTACAAGATGCGTGTGACTAAACGGGGGGCCCACTCAGATAATCCAAGAAAATCCCCTATCTCAAGATCCTTAATTTAATCACATCTGCAAGGATTTATTTATTTTTTTTCTGAATAAGGCTTCAGGGATTAGAACCTGGTATCTTCAGGAGCCATTATTTAGAACTGTTCAAAATGTGTATGTGCGTGCGTGCGTGCATGTGTGTGTGTGTGTGTGTTTAAACAGTTAAAAGTAAAATTTTCCCAAAAGATACACAGTACAAATTAAGACTGGTTGTAAACTACATTCTCATAGCTAACACACATTTTCCAAAAATTCTCACTTTATCTTCCCAATACTTCATTGAAGGCAAATTTTATGCTTACTTCACAGAACAGCCACCAAGCAAATGTTGAAGACTGATGGATAGCAAAGACAACATTTATGTTTATACATCCAGATGATAACTTCCTATTTTAACTGACATGAGACTGAAATTTGAGCAGGTTGGATTGGTAACATTTTAACAGAACAGAATCAGGCATATAAACTGATGCTGGGGAGATGATCTCTGTTTTCTTGTATGAACATAAACTAACTGAAGAATCACTTGTATTACTTCACAGGGTTCTCTGAGGAATAAAGGGACCATAACGTTCTTTGCAGACAGTAGTTATTACATACAAGTGACTCAAGCTTGCTGTTTTTCCATGATGAGGAAGCCAGCTGTGAGGGAGACTACCTATGCAAAGTTGGCTGGTTAACAAATATCTCACTGAGTTGTATCTGTCTCAATTATATAAATGGCATATCTAGCATGCACCTACCCTTACCAACCACTAATGTTTAAACCACCAACTAACAGTCAGATGTCAAAAACACATACTTTTCAGTGAAAGCTTGCCATTCTTGTTAGCCTTCAGTCTGGTGTAGGTCTCCCCTTCTACGCTAACTTAGTACCCTCTCATCTGTGCAACTCTTTGTCGTGAGATCCACAAGGGTGGGCTGTATGTGTCGTTCACAGCACAACCCCCAGCACCTGACGAGGCTGGCGGTGGTGACGGTGAGGTTGAGGCAGAGCTGCTAATCGCCTGTCTAACACCCATCGCCCCCCTTCAGTACCAGCAGGACAATTTTTTAGATGAGCATGATGCTACTCAGATTAAAAACTCCATTTTCCAGGCAAAACAGCTGTTAAACTTCCGGCCATCGCAGGTTAGTACTATGTATATCTGCAGAGCATTCATTATTATAAAAACATCCTCATGCCTGGTTCATTTTCAATTGCTTCATCTCCTGGGGCTTACACATCAACAAAAATCACAAAAAGGAAGAAATCAGGATTTTCACCTACTTTCCCTGAAACTCATCCACAATCACATAAAGAGTGCAGTTTAAGAACATGACATTATTTCTGACACCACAGAAGAAAAAAGTCCCCGCCTTCCCCTGATTCCATGGTGCAGAAAGCGCACCCACATGCCGAGCTGAGGGGAGGCTGGGTCGTGTTCCGAGAGGTGCCGCGTAAGGGCGTCTACCCCTTCCAAGCCTTCAACGGCTGGTTCCCAACATCCTCAAATTCAGCTCTACGTAGTAGTCCGTAAATAAAACCAACCTTAATTAAGAAATACTATAAAAAAGCTAAACTTTTGTCTTAGAGTAATATTCACTGCCCCACCTTCAAACCGACAATACTAAATACCCGTAAGCACAAACATAGAAGCACACCAGTCACAGTGAGTGAAAACAGCACGATTGTTTTCATGGTGCCTGGAATGGTGTTTGGCATGGAGTATGCACTCAGTTACGATAGATGCTGGTGACTAAATAAGAAATTGAACATTTTATATTCCCGGTAGATGTCAAGTTAAATGATCTCTATGAACCTGATAGGTGAGAAAATGCGCTTAGGACAAGCATGAGAAAAAAAAAACAAACCAATAAACAGAAAAGAACTTATCACTTATAAGTGAGCTCACAATGGTGACGACAGTGGCAAGATAGTAAGTTACTCTGGAGGAAATGTAAATTCAGCCATCTTTTCCGTAGTATTCAAAATACGTCGTCAGCTTCTTTTAAATGGGTGTTTGTCACTTGAGATTGTGATAACATTCATTCTACTTAAGAAATTCCTTTTAAAAAAACATCACTGAATTGTAATACTCCTCTGTGCTGCCAAGGCCAATAATACATCAAAATTCCAGATAACTGGAAAAATATTCATTTAGGAAACTTCCACCCAGTCAATTGATCGGTGTGCAGCAATCCTTGGTCAAAGAGAAAGAGAAGCATCTAACGTGATGATAACTGTGCCACAGTGCCTGAAACTGATGAAATTTATGTTTCAGGGGGACAATATGAGTTTATTTCAAACATAAAGCAGTATATTAAGAGAAGCCTGAAATACAACTCACACTGTAAGCTAATATTCTATAGGTAAAATCACATTGGGGGAAGGAGAGAAATTGAGCAGAACTTTAAATCCGTGTTTGTAGATCCGAGCAGAATCTAAACTGATACTATTTCCATATAGGACAAAATGTAACCAAATGAGATTTATTTTATTTAAACTATTTTATTTTATTTAAAAATGTCCATGATAAGCTAATCAAGCTCTAAACCTTTTATATTTTTTTGTCCTTGTCAACTTTTTCCATGGAGATTCAGCCAAATATCTTAATACCAATGCTAATTCTTCCTCTACATTTAAATGCAATCTACTATTCAAGCATATTGGTCTTTGCATTAGTATTCACTCTCAATTTCTCCAAAGTTACCATAGCAACTCTCACAAATTTGGCCATGGCTGGATTTTTAAAGAGAGAAAGAGGCGATTCTAAACATTAAGACCAAGTTTTCCCAAAAATATACTACCAAGACTAAAACCAGAAAACGTATATGTCCTAGGGCAGTCATTGATAATCTTCCTACTATCCTGTGAGAAACTCAACATTATGACTCAAGGTTAAAATTTACTTTAAATACGTCAAATACCTAAAGACAATTGGAAAAGATCACACCCGCCACCCCCAATCTAGAAGCAACAGAGAAAAGGAAGTGCCTGCTAGCACATGCTGTTCCCTCACTGGAGCCACCCCCTGGGCACGGTAGGAGGGCCTGGCCAGGGAGGACAGTGAGGCGCTCAGGATCTGCCCAGAGCTGCTCTGACACTTAGGTGATTCTATTGCACAGAGAAGTGATTTCTATAAAATCCCCAAACACTAGGACCCCACACTGAGGGTTTAAGAACTAACCAATGCATATCTGAATACCAGGTAGTTTTCACTAAAACAAACGAAACGAAACAAACACTCAAGGAAAAACTCTTATGATTTGTTTACTCACTCCTGCAATTCAAATGTAGCAAAAGAAAAATACTTTCCTTACCATACCACAGGGAATCAGAACTTACAGCTAATGTAAAAGCATTTCAAAACTATAATGGATAGTGTCTGGTTGTATGTGTCTATGTATATGTGTGTTGTTTAATAAATCTGTATGTATCAAAAGGGCTCAAAATGTTTCACAAAAAGATACTTATACAGGAAGTATCATCATCTAGAGAAATGGATTCTGGCCTAGACTCTGAAAATTAGTTTTCTTGAACCCTTAAACATCAGCAACCTACCTTAGTGCTAAAGAGAAACAGAGTTAATTTTTTTTTTAATTAAAAGCACTTTATGTCTGATGTATTTAACCACTGCTTCATGGGATAGAGCTGAAGAGAACTCACTTCCTATGCAGACATCTACCAATGAGATGGGAAACATCCCAGAAAGGAATGAGCATGTGGTACTCAGTGTTGGGGAAAAGCATAGAGCAGGTGGAAAGAAACCAGTTAAACTCCAGATATCCCTCCTTACCTGAGGGACTTTCCAGAGCCACCTGTCACAACCTGCCCCACCCATACCTATGATGGTGGCTGGACTTGATTATTCCAATAAACAAAGATAATGTTGGCACCTGATGAGCAGCCCCCATAAGCCTTTATAGCACATGAAATGACGTACTCTTCTTGGGGGTTCTTTGAACTTTTAGTTTGCTCTTTCTTTGGGGCTTAAGTTTAAGTTTTAAAGCAAGACCCATCCAACACAACATCTGGGGCCCAATCTGGAAGTATTTTAGGTACCATACCTTTGATGAGACCCTGCTGGAAAACAGATGTCCTGGAGAATGACAGAAGAAATTATAATCAATGAGTCCGTCTATGTCCTCAAAAAACTGCATTCCTAATTCCTAATTGCAGGCAGGTTTCTTTCCTCTACCAACACTGTAACCCCCATTACTTAAATAAAATAACCAAAATGCCTAATTCTAGAATGGTTCACAAGAGGATGATAAAGCTTTTATTATTATTCCATTGATCCTTGCCCATCTTGCAGCTGCTCCTGGAGGGCCTCTGAGGGGCTAAGGAGTTATCTATTTGGGGTCCTCTCCCAACTTCCCAATTCTGCTTCATCAGCATGGGTGGGGTGGAGAGAACAGGTATCAGGACTAGCATAAGGGGCCACAATTTCAAGACTGGGGCTTGGGAAGAGCAGGTATACAGTTACGCTTGACCTAAGGGGGAGTGGGAGAGCTGAGGTGAGCCTAAACGAGCTTGATTTCAGATTTACTTCAGAAAAGGTGCTGTCTTGCTGCAGTGCTCCAGGTGGCCAGGAGAAAACCTGCAGCTTTATGCACCTGACTCAAAGAAGTCCAGTTTACCTGCTGCCCAAGTCACTCCTAACAGCCAATGATTAGCTTCCAGTTCTGCTCAAGATGACAGGTCAAGGGGTCAACATTTTTAACCACCATAATTTTGATGATCTTTCCACTATGAATTACATTTATTTAAAAGTTGGATTTTCTATGCCAACATTGGTCAAAGTACTTCCTCAAAGGATGCTTTACTCTGAAAAGGTATAATTAATCAATGTGTCTAACCAGGTTCAAAAAGCAATTTCCTACTCTCCTTATGCTATAAAAGAGGGGCCTGTATCTGGTATTGCAATACTGCTTACAGGAAGAAGATTCCACTTCTAGATTGTTCAGATGTACTCATTCTTCCCTGCATAAACCTTCTCCACCTCTATTTAAGCTAGACAGGAAGTCAATGTGCAAACAGTATCACAAAAAAGCAGCTGAAGGCACACATTCTTTGACTCTAATTAAGTTGAGATGCCTGATTCACAGCTGTTCCTACTACCGAAGATGTTTTTGTAATAAACAATGAAGTTTAAGAGGTATTTTGTTCCCTGTTTCAACACTTTATAATTTATACTAATATAATGCTTGACTCTCAGCCTGCTTTTCACATTATAAGGCCACGATGTAGGTGTGAAAGGTATTCCTGGATCCATTTCACAAGGAGGCTGAGACACTGAGATCATGCTCAGCTCAAGGTCACTCTGATACTGAGCCAGGATGAGGGAAAAGAAATCAACTATGGTTCATAGACTGAGAAGAACAAAACCAGAATGTCACTTCCAACTCAGAACACCAAGCTGGTTAATTTTATTTAAATAATGCTTCTCTGATAACCAAGAAACTGTATTTTCTATTGTTTCTGCAACTACACACAATGAATCTTCCTGTGAATAAAATTTAGAAAATGTTTGTCTGGGTAGAAAGAGAGCATCCTTCCTGGCTTTTGTAACAGTAGACACTTTGTTTTCAGTCCCGGGTATTAAAATGTCGATATCAGGCCTACTTCCTTCTTCTCTATGTTTGGACTACTCACCCCCTCCCTCCTCCTTCCACCACCACCCTTGTAAAATTAAGCAATGTGGACAGGTCTTAATTTAATCCCATTGAGTCTAAATATAAGACAGCTGATTTTGTCACAGTTCACCAAGTCTTTTATTAAATAAGGGAGAAGCAAAACAGCAATGCAAACTTGCTGCTGCCTGCAGAAAGGCCTGTTGAGCAACATGTGACTTTCTGATCACCACCTTACCCACATCCATTTTGGTTACTAAACTTCATAGACAAAACCATCAGAGAGACCATCAGAGATTCTCTTAAAGCTTTACTTTACTTCTAATGTACACAAAACAGAACTACCTCTGCACTCTTTCTCGTTTTGCTTGGCACAATCAGAAGTCCTTCTGAGGACCCCACAGACTAAAGGTCAAGCATCAAGGGCCTGTCCCTTCTGGTATGGTAGCCCTTTGGTCCTATGTGGCTACTGAATGCTTAATGGGTAGCTACTGTGAATTGAGATATACCTGTACTACAGGGACAAAGACAGTAATATATCTCATTAAAGTTTTGTGCATTGATGACATACTTAAATGATATTTTGGATACACTGGGTTAAATAAAAAATATTAAAATGACTCACATGCTTCTATTTTTTAATGTTGCTACTAGAAACCGTGTCACCCCTTCCCTCCCAGACTGAACCTGACCACTTCCTCTTTGTTCTCTGTCCACCTCCAGCCTGGGAGGTACACCAGGAACAAGAAAATAATATTCTATCTACTCATTTTGTCTAACAGTTTCTCAAAGTCAACACATACAAGTTATACCACATAAATGAATTTATTTTATGGTCTGACTTAGCCACTGGATTTCTAACTAGCTCCATTCATCACTGAAGTTTGCTGACTCTTTGCTAATTATCCTTAAGTCTGTCTTGTTGGTATGTTTTAGATTTTCATTAGTTTTGACCCACAAAAAGCCTGCTTAGATCTTTTTGTGCAGAACACATCATCAGGGGTAGAAGTCTGTATTTGCAAAGGTCTTTTAACGTTTCCATTTCATAATGTCATGAACACAGAGAAGCCACTAGACAAATTACTCCACTGAAATGAAAGGGTGAGCAACGCCCAGTCCCATGATATCCAAAACTGTGAGACGCCAGGGACATGGCCCACTGAATGTCTGTTGAATATGAGTTCAGCAATTTTGAGACCACCATTGTCATAATAAAATGTCCAAGCACTGTCAGCTGGTCTATGTTCCCCAAAGGGACCCCTGCGATTTAGCAGAGAAAATCATCCATTATCAGCAAGAGCTATTCATTGGAGGGAATTGGGGCCCCTTACAAGGCCCCTCTAGGCCAAACCACACTGAACAAGGATCAAAGGCAGGAATTCTGAGATCACAACATCATTCTTCAGGCAAATGTGGCAGGCCCTGTGCTAGGCCCTGGGGGTACTGAGAGTCAGGGCATCTTCTCCAAGAGCTTCTGACAGCTAGGAGAGGGCAACATGTAGTAAAGTTATCATAAAGTGGATTGAGTGCAATGGAAGCAGATCAAGGGCCTAAGGCAAAACCAAAGAAGGAATGATTAACCATAGGAAAACTTCAAAAGTGTGTGGGCCGCTGTGCTAGGCCAAGGAGGTGCCATTTGAATTGAATAGGCAATGTAGAGCCAGTAAAGGTTTTAAGCAGGAAAGACTTGATCAAACATGACTTCCTGGCTTCTCCCTGACCATACAATAAGTCCTGAGTATAATCTAGATGCACAAAATTAATGTCTTTCAACCAAGAGATGACAAAGAAACAGCATCTAACACATTACCAAGGCAGGCTCAAGATAGTGTAAGCATGTTTGTCCAGCTGCAGGCTGATCCCTGCATGCTTCATGAAATCAACACAACAAATCGCAATCAGCATTTTCTGAGAAAATGAATTAGAGCAGTAAACGTCAGAGCACGCTGCATTTAGTAAGGGCTAAGTATCGCTTTATGAATCTCTGTTGTTTAGTTAGACACATGCACACTTCTGTACATCATCACATAGATATCTGGAAATAGGACATAAAATTGTTTTACTCTAGGTCACGAGGGCTTAAAATGTATGCCACAGCCAATGAATTAGTAATCAATTAGTAACAGAAGATCTCTAATGGGCTCCTGCCACAGTTTAATAAATCTAAACTTGCTTTTGCAGTGGTTTTAGTCACCTACTTAACTCTGATAGAAGTGCTGACCCGTAAACACTCTTGGATATAGGCGTCTGTCTTGCTCCTCGTTACCAATTCCTTTTACAACTCTTGACCTGTTGTAAAAATATAATTCTCCTATATTCTCGACTTTTTTTTCCACTTTCCCCACCCACTCATCTTAGGGGAAATCTGGCTTTTCCTTCATAACACCTCCTCTCATAACCAGAGGTGGTCGTCCCTCCGACCCTTAACTCACTGGCCCAAAGATGATAGGCTCGTCCCCACTCCAGTTAAACTTTCTTTCTTCCGGGCTATGTCCTATCACCTCTCTTCCAAGACCTCTCCCCACACCTCACTCCTGTCTCACTCCAGCCCTGTCATTCTTCTGACTCCAGGACCCTCCTTTCTTGTCACAATCACTGTGCTTCTCCCATACCACCCCAGATCTGAAGCTTACAGAAGACTGTGGATGACATTGTGAACACCCAATGGCACAGCTCAGAGAATTCTTCCTGCATCTGAAGTTTTCACCTGCGTTCCGCCTCAACCACACACAAGCCCCACCATACTTCGGACCTTATCGCTACCTAGAAATACTCCACCTTTGAGATTCAGGCTTCCAAATCTCTGAATAAAGCTTTCTATTTACCCACTTGTCTACTTCCTTATTCTTATAGGTCCTGCCCTTCATCTTCATCATAGGTGGTTCCCTGACTCGCCCTCTATTACCTCACTCCATCTTATTCATCCTGGCTTAACAAGGCGCCTTGTCCAGATGGGCCCTCAAGGCCACCCATGTGAGTGATGCTCAAGCCAACACACTGGGGTCCTTGTTTCCATGACTTTCCCAGAGCCAATAGCCAATCCCCGAGCCTAGTTACCCTGTTCAATGTCTCTCATCTTGTTGGAAAATTACAGAAAAATGTGCTGATTGGCTCCACGAGAAGAATTTAGAACACTAAGTGGCTCTTGAAAACTGCCCAGGCTTTCTATCCATCCCTGGTGGATGCACTATCGCTTTACAGCAGCTGTCCCATTCTTCCTTCTTCTCATCCTTCTCGCTTCAGCAGATGACAACCCTCAGTATCTATCCTTTCCCCTTCTCCTTACAGAAGAAGGGGTATTTGTGTTCTTTTCATCTGAGCTGGGGTAGAAAATCTGGAGCTGCTGAGACAGCATCAGTCATAGATGCTGGTCTCTCCCCTATTGAGAGAGTAATTCTCAAATTTCAGTGTGCATAAATGTTTACCTGAGCAATTTATTAAAATGCAGACTTCAGGGCCCCACTGCATAGAGGTGGATTTGCAGGGTCTGGAGTGAACCCCAGAATTTCTCTGAATCTCAGTACCTCCATATATGAAATGGGATCTGTACTCTATTAGAGAAAAACAAGTGTTTAGACCAAAAAGCAATGTAAGACCATTCTACAAATGGAAGATATGAAAAAATCATTCCGTAACAACCTTCCACAAGTATTTTCTCCCATCAGCCTTCTTTAAAGTCCCTCTATGCCTTGAATAATGACACTGTTTTATGTCTTTTAAGCATCACAGCATGAAGCAGCATCTGGTGGTGAGGTTCATACAGGAAGGAAGAGACCTCAGTGGTATTTGCTATTCATACCTTTTGATGTTTCAACAAAAAAGCAAAGCATTCTTCCAAACCAGTCATAATAGTGGCAGAACCAAAATGACAATGGATAAATTGAATGTAGAATCCACACCCAACTAAGAAGATGCACCAAAAGTATCTTGGGTGAGAAGACAATGAAATCTACATCACTGAAAAGTACAAATTCCTACTAAAACTTTAAAAAGACAAATAGAAAAGAGAGAGAAAGACAATGAGAAAGAAAAAGAAGAAGGAGAGGGAGGGAGGGAAGAACATAAGATAAATTCTTCCCATAACAAATTACCAATAGTACTGCCAGCTAAAACAAAACAAAAACACACAAGCAAGCAACAGAAAAGGGAAGAAAAAAGATAGAGGGAAATAACCAAAAACAGAAAATAAAAAAAGGACAATAGATGGCTATGTTATATTGTGCTAATTTCACTAAAACTCAAGTAGTGAGAACTGATCAAGAGCTAGAACAAAGCTAGTGCAAATAGCTAAAGTTTTGAACTTACAATGAAGAAATAATCAAAACACATTACGAGGTAAAAAGACAGTGTGTTAATTTTGAAGCACACAGGCTTTGAAATCAGACAGGCCTGAGTTGGAACAATGTTTATATTACCTGTTGTCTGTGACCTTGGATAAATTAAGTTTTTCCAGGACTTGATTTCTCCATATAAAAAGGGAAAAACCCTGTGTTAGTTGAGTGCTTTGGGTACCATGCCTGGTGAATGGATATTCATGTGATAATCCTTGTAGTAAAGTACATTTGAAACTATGGAAAATTCCAAATCTCTCCCAGTTCTCCAATTTCAAAGAGACTGAGAAACACATATAAACTATTTGGCTAGAGATGATTAGTATCAATTATTTGTATTGAAAAATACCAGCACTCTGAGAAGTTAAGCTTTCATCTGTCAGATCACACCTGATTGGCACCTGTCCAAAATATACCCACCCAAGGCTAGAATACAAAATATGTAAAATTGAAAACAAAGTCTCCCAACTCTGTGTCCCAACCCCAGGCTCAGCTGATGGAGACCACACAATGTGTCCCAGAGTCAGATAAGCAATGCCTGGATCTGCCAGAAAGCATCTGACCTCTGAGTGTCCTCTGTTCTCCAAACCTAGTCCTTTGCCAAACCCTGCAGCTCCTCCCTTTACATCCATAACATCTGTCCCTTCTACACCAGCTCAAGGCACAATCCCTGGTAACTCCCCAACTGGACCTCAGCACATTTCCCCAAAGCCCACCTGCAAGGACCATGCCCTGGCAGGCTGGGCTGGCTCATCTTGTACCATGAAGACATCCCACTAAGACTACATTTCACTTTCTCCCAGGCTACACCTGATAACTCGGATTCCTTGCAAGTTCCTCTCTCTCCCTACTATTAAGATGTGCCTTGATTTGACTGGCCCTGACCTGCCAAAAAGGTCCTGGGTCCCTCTGGCATATGGCTCCCGAGGCAAACTAGGTGGAAAGCAGTCCCAAGCAGGCTACTCCTCAGAGGCAGGTTCTCTCCTCATCCAGGAGTGAGAGTCTGTGAAGGGACCCCTGCTCTCAACTCAGCTGCGGATCCTGCCCTACAAGCCTGCCTGCGGCATTTCAACTTTGTTCTCTTGGACAGCAGAGGTGGGGTCAGCATCAAGGAGAGAACAAGAAGGAAATGCAGTTACCATAGAAATATCAAAGATTTCATGCTTTGAAAATGCAATTAAGAATTCCTTGAAATATTATTAATTTGTTATACAGAGCAGCAACATGTCTCTCAATGAACTGATTACCGAGAAAGATATTTTCTTCCAAACACTAAGTTCTGTTATCATGCTTACAAGCCAGCCATGGGCGGCATACTTAGAAGTAATGACAGGGACATCCCAATGCGGAGAGGAAATCCACTGTATTCTCTAAAGAATAAGATTCTTTTCATTAAACTAATCATAAATAGTCAGTGTTGAACAAATCCACACTCAATGGGTCTCGCTTGCTTAAACATTCGAAGCACTTCTTTCAAATCTGATTCTCGAATTCACTACAGTCATGTACCTGCTTAACAACAAAAACGTGTTCTGAGAAATGCGTCGGTAGGCAACTGCATGGTTGTGGGAACATCAGGAGGGCGCCTACGCAAACCCAGATGGGAAAGCCTACTACCGTAATTGTACATGCTACGCTTTTATAAGACCCGCTGTGCAGTAGGTTTGTTCACATCGGCCCTGACAGCTGGCTTTTCTTTTTCTAATGCAAGTGCCTCACTTTAGCCTTGATGGCCAAGGCATCCATTTCAAGGAAGACTATCTAAAATAGACACATTGCCAGCCACACGGCTAGATAAAGAGGCAGGCTGTCTTTCCCCACTGAGGCCTCTTCATTTTAGAGAACTCGGTTGGTTGATGAACGGACCATTTGGGCTACTTGGTTTTTTTCTCTTCCCATGCTTTAAATTCCTGTTTTAAATTCACCAACAGAGCCCCTGAAACCCCAGGCCCCCAACCTTGACGCCAATAATATCAGAACCCCAGGCCCCTGCTCTCTTTCCCTCTGCCCCGGACCTTGACATGTGCCCCCATCATGCCTTGTACACTCCAGGGCCTGTATGTAATAAACTTATTCTTCCTTCAGACAGTTATCACCAAGGGGCATCTTACAATCATAAACTAAACCATGAGGGCCAGTCCAGTGTTAACAACAGTTTGGAAAGGGGAGATGTGTGTGGGAAACCCACCAGGGCCCAGGTGAGTGTCCCCAGGTATTTCTAACTTTAGCATTACTATTGACAGATCGAGACCAGCACAAAACAGTAATCCAGTTGCTTGAAGGCTATGATGTCACTTGGCGCTCGGATAAGAATTTTTCATCTCCACTATAATCTTATGGGACCACCATCACATAGAAAGTCCATCAACGTTATGCAGCATGTGACCACCTGTACCAGGGAAGGTCAAAGCCTGAGTCTTAACCCAGCCAATGAGGTGTCCTTTTGGTGTCTGCGTTGTCAGCACTGGAACGAAAGGAATCATAACCGTGTTTTGTTTCCTTTCCAGGGCACATATGAAGCTGCCCCAGATTCACTAATACAAAGAACACTTTGGCTCACATCGAGAGCTCTTTGAAGATAATATTTCTAAACAGTCCATCACCAAGGGAAGCCTTTTTTTGCTTTGTTTATTTTCAGAGGTAGGACAGAACACATAAGCACAGCAAAGATTTGTATGCATTTTTCTTTCCCCCAAAAAAGGAATATAATATTTCAGGAACTTTCCTTGGGAAGCACAAGAGCAGCCCCATTCATAACTATCTGCTCAACTGCAATTTGCAAACTCCCTCTCCATTTCTTGCCAAGACCCCTCCTCATCTGTGACCTTCATGACAGGTCCGGTTGGATTCTTTCCTCAACAGACTTTTCCCAAAGAGAACTCCCTCCCTTAAATTTTTGCACAGTTGTCCTAAAAAATCTAAAGACGGAAGTTCATAAAATAGATTCATTTTCATTATTCAAATATAGTTTGCAGAGATTAACATAAATCTACGCAGCAGTACTAATTCTTTTACAAAAGTAACTCTTTAATTTAAACAGTGGGATTTCTGGCATCTGAGAGAATCTTTCCAAGCCCACATGAGTACCAGACTTGTCTGCATAGCCTGATTTCAGCAAAATGCTCACAGCAAAGAAACTATCAACTTAACCTTCAGGGCCTACCCAAAAAGAAAATTGTTAAGTTCCTTTAGTATCATTTAAAATGGTAGAGGGACGAAAAGCTTACTTTAAGATAGCTCACAATTCAAAAACATCAAAGCATAAATAACTTTAGTACCATAATTATTTAGATCAAGATTTAGATCATCATCCAATTCCTGATTTGGTTTCTGACAGTAACAAAGAAGATTTTTTTCCCCCTCGATTACCCTTTTTGGAGTCAATTTCAAAAGGATTTGTACACGTTATGTAGAAAGTAGCTTCTAAGGTGGCCCCCAGTGGTCCCAGGCTTCTTGAATTCACACCCCTGTGTAAGTCTCCCCGCGAGCACAGGCTGGATTTAGTAACTTCATTCTAAGAAGAAAATTCAGCAAAGTATAGGACACCACTTCTGAGAATAGGTTACAAAAAGACTCTGGCTTCCATTTTGCTTTCCTTTCTTGCTCTCTCGTTCACTCACTCTGATAGAAGGCAGCTGCCATACTGTGAGCTGCCCTACAGAGAGACCCATAGGTCAAGAAACTGAGGGAAGCCTCTGGCCAACAGCAGTGAGGAACAGAGGTCCCCAGTCCAAATGTCCATCAAGAATCGAATCCTGCCAACACTATGAGTGAGCTTGGAAGCCAATCGGCCCTGCCTAGAGCTTGTGTTGACTGCCTCTTTCTCTGAGACTGAGGCAGAGGACCCATTAACCTAAGCTAGATTCCTGACCCTCAGATATCACGAGATAAGTGTTTGTTGTTTGAAGCTCCTGAGTTTGAGTAATTTGTTACACAGCCAAGGATAACTAATACATATGCCAGACATTCTCTGCCTCCTAGTACACTTGTGATTAGCTCTCCAAAACATCATCTAAACCCTTTAGCTTCTGGAGAAACACACCCCTCAGGTGAAGAGTACTTCACTTTTAGCCCTAAAAATATGCCCTATTCATTTTCTCTTTCTTGCCATTAATTTTAGTATTTTGAGACTTAATGAACAAGTCTATATGTAGACCTCGTAATTTTATAAACTATGAGCAATAATTTCAGCCATAAAGTCATCTTACACACAGGTTACCTCTTCTCTTCAGTCATTTACTCACTGAAAAATACTCTCTGCCCTTCTTTGGATATCTTCTACTTAAATTGTGGTATCATTAAATTGTCTAGAATAATCAGCTTCATAATCCATTGGGTCACATAAATGGCAGGAAAAACCTGTACCATCTAACTGCAGTATAGAATTTTCCATTGAGACAAAGATTAAATGTTACCTCTAGGCTGGCAGTCTAGTCAAGACATCTAGAATCCTGCTTATCATGAATCTAATTAATATCCTACTCATTACCTGTAAGAGAACCAAAACCTATAAGAAATAGAGTGCAATAAACCCTCATTAGTAACAAATAATAATTCAAGGCTGAGCACTAAGTAATTCATTCAAATGTGTTATAGATACGATGGCATGATAACTTAAAGTAGGAGTACTTGACCTAGATGGGGATGTCAGGGAGCAAAGGACTCCCTGGAGAAGAGAGATGTAATCTGAAGACTGAGTAGAGTCTGACTAGGTAAAGAATAGGAAAAGGTCCTGTGTAGGAAGAAATATGGAAATGAAAAGGGGTCAATGTGGCTGGAATATAGAACAATAGGGAACGGGGCACAACATCAAACTGGAGAGGTTGTAAAGATTGGATTCTACATAGCCTACGAGGTGTTTGGTCTTCATGCTGAGAGTATTGAGAAACAACTGGAAAGTTTTAAGAAGAACTGGCCACAACAGATCAGGGTTTTGAAAGGATTTATCTGACTATGGAACAGATAAAGGAGTGAAGTGCAAAAATCAATTAGAGACCACTGCAGTAATCTAGCAAGAGACTTTAAAAGGCTGGTGGTAAGAAAGAGAGGTGAACTTATGATAATTAGGAGGGTGATGATGGGCTGGATACAAGGAGGTGCACACACTCACATGTGCGCGCATGCACACACACACACTCTCTCTCTCTCCCTCTCTCTCTCTCAAAGCAAATGTAGGTGAAGGAAAGAATTTGCAACTCACGAGTGAAAGCTTTAACCAAAGAGTGAGCCTTTTGAAGCACAGCATTATTAGTTGCTTTATCTCCAGCTCCTAAGATAACCCTACTGTTTACACACAGTAGATGCTCAAAAAAAAAAAAAAAAAAAAAAGGAAAAATGAAGTGTTTTGGTATCTCATGTGCTTTCAGAGTACCTTCTATATGCATTTTACCCATTTAACCTTATTTAATAGCTTTACTAAGGCCTTCTCAAAACCAGTTGGATCAAAGTAACTTTTCTTTAAAAACAGCTTTAATGAGATATAATTTATATACCATACAATTCGCCCTCTTAAAGTGTGTAATTCGGTGGCTTTTAGTGCACTTTGAGTCATGCAACTATCACCACAATCAATTTTAGAACATTTTTATCCCTGCAAAAAGAAATTCAGACCCATTAAGCAGTCACTCCCCTATCCACCTATTCCCCTAGAATTAGGCAACCACTATCTATTTTCTGTCTCTGTGGATTTGCCTATTCTGTACATTTTCTGTATTGGATTTCCCATATGTTCCCTGTCCCCACATACGCATAGTTTCTCCCATTATCTACATCCCTCACCAGAGTGTGTTATAATTGATGAACCTACATTAACACATCATAATTACCCAAAGTTTACAGTGAACACTGTGGTTCATTACTGGCATTTTATGGGTTTGGACAAATGTATAATACTATTTATCTATCACTGTGGAATTATAGAGTATTTTCACTGCCCTAAAAAACCTCTGTGCTCCACCTATTCATCTTCCTTCCTCCAGCTACTGATATTTTCACTGTCTCCATATTTTTGCCTCTTTCTATGATGTCATATAGTTGGAATTATATGGTATGCAGCCTTTTCAAGATGGTGTTCTTTCACTTCATGATATGGATGTAAGCTTCCTCCATGTCTTTTTGCATGGTTTGATAGCTCATTTCTTTTTTACCACTGAATAGTGTTCCACTCTCTTGGAGGTACCACAGTTTATTGACCCATTCACCAACTGAAAGTATGTTTGTTGCTGCCAAGTTTTGGCTTTTATGAAGAAGCTTCTATAAACATCCATGTGCAGTTTTTTGTGTGGACATGAGCCTTCACTCTGTGGGGTAAATAGAAGGAGCATGATTGCTGTATCATATAGTAAGAGCATGTTTTAGTTTTGTTAAGAAACTGTTAAACTGTCTTCCAAAGTAACTATACCATCTTGGATTTCCATGAGCAATGAATGAGAATTCTGGTTGCTCCACATCCTCATCAACATTTGGTGGTGTCAGAATTCCAGATTTGGGCCATTCTTCTAGATGTTTAGTGGTATCTCATTGTTGTTTTATTTTGATGATGACGTGTTGTGGAGCACTTTTTGCTATGCTTATTTGTCATCTATATGCCTTCTTTGGTAAGGTATCTATTAAGGTCTTTGGCCATTTTTAAATTAGGTTGCTTTCTTATTGTTAAGTTTTAAGTGTTCTTTATACATTTTGGATAACAGTCCTCTATCAGTGTATCTTTTGCAAATATTTTCTCCTAGTCTACGGCTTGTTTTCTCATTTGCTTGACATCATCTTTTGCAGAATAAAAATTTTTAATTTTAATGAAGACCAAATTATCAGTTCTTTCTTTCATGAATCATGTCACTAGTGCTAAATCTTAAAAGCTATTGCCATACGCAAGTTCATCTAGCTTTTCTCTTCTGTTATCTTTTAAAAGTCTTATAGTTTTACCTTTATGAAGGGTATAAGATCTTCGTCTAGATTCATTTTTTTTACCTGTAGATGTCCAGTTTTTCCAGCACTATTTGTTAAAAAGAGCACCTTTGTTCCACTGCACTGCTTTGCTCCTTTGCCAAAGATCAATTGACTATATTTATAAGGGTCTATTTCTGGGTTCTCTATCCTGTTCCATTTGTCTGTTCTTTTACCAATGACACACTGCCTTGATTACTGTAGCTTTATAGTAAGTTTGATGTCAGGTAGAGTCAGTCCTCCAACTTTGTTCTCCTTCAATATTGTGTTAGCTATTCTGGTCTTTTGCTTTTCCATATAAACTTTTTAATCAGGTTGTCAATATTCACAAAATAACTGGCAGGAATTTTGATTGGGATTGCATTGCACAGATCAAATTGAGAAGGATTGATATCTTGACAATACTAAGTCTTCCTATCCATGAACATGGAATAGCTCTCCATTTACTTAATTCTTTGATTTAGTTCATCAGCGTTTTCCTTACATAGATCTTGTACATATTTTGTTAAACTTATACCTATGTATTTCATTTTTAAGTACTAATGTAAATGATATTATGTTTTCAATTTCAAAATTCCAATTGTTCAGTACTGGTATATAAGAAAGTGATTGACTTTTGCATATTAACCTTGATTTCTGCAAGCTTCCTACAATTACTTATTAGTTCCAGGACTTCTTTCTTTCAGGTTTTCTATAAAGCCAATCATGTCATCTGAGAACAAAAACAGTTTTACATCTTTTTTCCTCATCTATATACCTTTTATTTCCTTTTCATGTCTTATTGCATAATCTAGAATGTCCAGTACAATGCTGAAAAAGAGTAGTGAGAGGGGACACCTTTCTTATATCTTAATGGGAAAGCTTCGAGCTTCTCACCATTAAGTATAATACCGGCTGTAGAATTTTTGCTGCTGGTCTTTCTCTATTTGAGGATGTTCTCCTCTATTCCTAGTTTACTGAGAATGTTTATCATTAATAGGGATTGGATTCTGTCAACTTTTAGTGCATCCATTGATACAGTCATGCGATTTTTATTATTTAGTCTATTGATGTGATAGATCACGTTAATTGATTTTCAAATGTTGGACCAGCCTTGCATACTTGTAATAAATCTCACTTGGCTGTGATTTATATAATTCTTTTTACACATTATTAGATTTGATTTGCTAATTTTTTTCCCTTTTTTAAATTAGTTTCAAGTACACAGTACTTTGGTTAGACATTTATATAGTTTACAGCTGAATGATTTATGGTATGAATACATCACATTTTGTTTATCCATACATCAGTAGACAGATATTTGAGTTGTTTCCACTTTTTGCTCTAATGAATAATGTTTCAATGAACTTTTATGTGTAGGTTTTCTATAGACATAGGTTTTCAATTTCCTTGGTGGTGGAATTGCTGGATCATATGGTTAACTCTGTATTTAATTTTTCAAGGAGTTGACAGACTGTTTTACAATGTAGCTGCACCATTTTACAATCCAAACAGCAATGTATGAGAGTTTCAATTTTTCTACATCCTTGCGAATACCTGTTATTGTCAGTCTTTTTTATTACAGCCATCCTATTATGAAGTGGTATCTCACTGAATTTTTTTGATTTGCCTAATGATTGATATTAAGCATCCAGTCCTGTTTTTATTGTCTATCTGATCATCTTATTTGGAGAAATGTCTATTCAGAACCGTTGTCTATTTTAAAATTAGGCTACTTACTTTTTATGTTGAATTGTAAGAGTTCTTTATATATTCTGGATACAAGTCTCTTATCAGATATATAATTTGCAACTATTTTCTCCCATTCTGTGGGATGCCTTTTCACTTTTTGATGATAGCCTATGAAGCAAAAAAAATTTAAATTTTTATGATGTCTAATTTATCTATTTTTCTTTTTGTAAGTTCTTTTGGTGTCAAGTCTCAGAAACCACTGCCTAACCCCAAAGTCACAAAGACTTGCTTCTATGTTTTCTTCTAAGAGATTTATAGTTGTAGTTCTTACATTAACAATCCATTTTAACATTAATTTTTGTATGTGGTGTGAGGTAAAGGATTCCAAATTCATTTTTATGCATGTGTATATACAGTTGTTTCAGCACCATCTGCATGTTTGCGCACCAAAGACATTTTTCCCTTTCGCGATGGCCTCAACTTACTTTTCTGCGGGGTTAAACTAAGACTTGCATTCCTACAAAAAAATTCCTCTTAGTGGCACCAATCTAATCCTTTTCATATTCCTCACTGGACTAGGTTGCTAGTGTTCGGTTGAGAATTTTTATATTTGTATTCATAAGGATATTGGTCAGTGGTTTTCTTGAGGTATCTCTGGATTTTGGTCTTACAGTAATACTGGTCCTCAACAGAATGAGTTGGAACAGGTTCCCTCCTCTTATGTTTTCTGAAGGAATGGAAAGTTTTTTGATTACTAACTCAATCTTCTTGCTAGTTACAAGTCTACTTAGGCTTTTTATTTCTCTTGTGTCAGTTTTGATCATTTGTGTCTTCCTAAGAATTTGTCCATTTCATCTAGTTTTTCTAATTTGTTAGCAAATCATTGTTATTAGTATTTCTTCATTGTTCTTTTTATTTCTTTAATGTTGATAGTGATATCCCCTCTGGATAAAGAATATTTTAAACAGCCTGATACTAGTTATCACAGAATCTTGAAACTAATAAAACCAAAGTTAATGATACACTAGACCTTTACAATTCCAAGTTTTTAATACATATGGACTAGAAAGACTTCCAATTGTCACTTCCAGAAAGAAAGAAAAGAGGCACAAAGAACCAGCATATTTCTAATTAACCTCCCTTAAATATGTTCAATTGAAATAAGAAATAAGAAACAGTTCCTGGCGAAACTTATACATTCTAAGTATACCATTTAGTACAAACGCAATAACCTGAGCCAACTATGCTCACAGGAACACACACATGCATGCACTATAATACACCCAGTATGTAATTCCTAAGGCTTTAACACGGTCCGAATTCTGTATACTATGCTTTCTCTAATCACAGCATACAATTAATATATCTATTAATAGCCACATAATTTTTACATACTGTGTGACCAAAAATCATCTTTCCTGAAAGTCACAGAAAGCATCCAGATCTTAATAAAAGATTCATGAATACATAATACATCAACTCTCTCCTTCTAAAATAAATTGCTGTCATCTTAGAGGAAAAACTATATATTTTATAGTCTTCTTTTCCCCAAGGAAACTGTTCCTAAGGACATATTGTTTAAGGAACTTGGGCTAACCATTATGATGACTTTTCTAAAACAAAACTAAAATACAGAATCTTGGAAAAACTAAAGATGGCAAGTTTTCAAGCTTTACTGATACCACTTTGAAACATTCAAGAGTAAACTATGCTTATCATCATACACCTGACTGGCACTATAGTTTACAAACACTTACACCTTCATATTTTAGTTGACTTTTAGGGGGAAAAAAAACATGAAGTAGGGCAGATGGCGGTAACATATTTATATCACATTACAGAAGAGACGAAACTGAAGTTCTCATGGAGTAAATGGTGGCATAGCTCATAAATGGTGGAGCTGGGACCAAGAAATTCAGTCTACTGACTCCCAATCACATACACTCTGTGTGATAGTGCTTCCCACTTACAAAAAAACAGGAGGTAAAAAAAAACCTTAGAAATGCAAAGTGTGTGTCAGGAGGAAGCTTCCACTAACTCCTCTTAAACTTTTTTCATTGAAAGCATGTTAATTTTAAATGTCTTTGAATCACTTGCTTTATCTAACTTTGAACAACAACTTGACTAAAAGCATCTTTTTAATAATCTTAGACTGAATCTTCAATGACCTGCAACCTAACTGTAGAGTTCATAGACATATTAAATAACCTTTCAAACTTAATCTTTAGAACTTGGAGTTATAAGACTATTAAAATATGAAACGATTCTTGGAAATGCCCTTTTAAGCAATTCTGAGGCCAAATTAGCACATGTGTTACTGAATGTTCTACACATGGATTAAAAACCTCATTCTTCTAACTCTGTAGATAGCTATTTGTTAGTGATCAGAGATAACACCAATGACCATTAACTAAATGTTTATTTTCTCTACAGATAAGAGAGCTGGAACATATCATCTGTCCGGGAAACAATGCTGTGCTCGATCATAGCACAAAGCACTAATCGGAATCTAACTCGGGGCACATGGGTACTGTAGTACTCACCCAGCAAAGGACAAAGTTCTGATTCTTCTGACACAGAGGCCTAAGTGCAAATACCTTCTTATCTTCAATCTCTCCTTGGAAAACCCTACATTTGCTTATAATCTAATAAGTCTAAGAGTCAATGTGAGTTTAGAGACAACATATCCTAAGTGGCAACACACCCCTAGGTTAAAAAGGAGATTGCTGTCATAAATCTATCCTCTAGTTTAGTGACCAATGGACTTCAGTCCAAAACACTTTTGTCCTACTGGGCATTTATAATCATGGGGGTGGGGGAGAGATCTGAGGAAGTTCTGGAGGAAAAGGAAGTTGATAAGTCTTTGCTGCTACTCCTTATCCAAGCCAGTGAAATGAAAAATTTGAAATAGCCTGCCATTTGCCCAGAGATGTCCTGGGAGGCTCTGAGGAAGAAAAAAAACAGTTGCCTCCCTAGTGCCTTGATGTTGGCTGTGATAGCAATGTTTTCTCACGTGTGCCGGATCATTTATAAAAAACAGGTGGTTTTTCTCCCATTACCCTGCTACCAACACGACTGCAAATGAGTTATTAAAAGTACAGTACCTAAAGTTTATCTCCAAGAGTAGGTATGCAAATAGACTAAGTCTGGATCTCACCTTTTGGCTTCCTCTAGGTGGCACAAATATTCATAAGCGATGTTCTGCCGCCTCCTCTCATCCATCTCCTCTGCAGAGAGCCTTTCATCATCCACAATAGCTAGAAATAGAGATATAATAACATCACATTACTTATAAGGGCAGTGTTCATCAAATAAACACCTGAGACAGTCAACTAGAAAAAAATCATATGAAGTTCAACATTGAACAGTTAGACATAGGGGTATTGAAACACCAAAAATAGAAAGAGATTTGCCTTTGAATTTACAATATTATATTTTTGCAAAAAAAAAATGCAATATTGAAGTACAGGTTGAAATTACTAAATAATAGAATGAGAATAGCAATTACATTTCATAAACATGATGCCACAGGAGTTAGATAGACTCCGATCAATTAGAGCATGGTCTACTTGCAACAACTTTCCTTAACAAGCTTGTGGAATTGGTCTAGTGGCTCAGCTTGGACCATCCTGAAAATTCTGGGGTTGAACAAAGAATCTACAGGACCCGCATTTTCACCTCCTAGAGGAAATTAAGGCTTCTCATCCAACTCAAATCTATTTTACAGATGCCAAAGTCTCTAAAATTCCTCCCACTTACTTCTTGGCTTTTATGAGACTAACCTTCCAGCTATCCAAAGGAAAAAGGCACTGGAGAGAGAAAGTAAGCAGGGTTTTCAAGCCCACACTCTGTAATCCGACACAAGCCTAGTTTATTAACTTCTACACTGCAGCTTTGCTTTTCTATAGAAGACACGGCCTCCCCATTTCCTGACTGCACTTCCTCTAGCCACAGCCTTAACAGCACACAGCAGTGGCCAACTGTCACATCAGCCAACTCTTAGCTGTCTATTTACATGACAAGACTCCTTTTTCACAAAAAGTACCCCTTTTCCCTCTTCAATACTGAACTTTAATTTTGATAGCTATGAAACAAATTTGGTTACTCATCGAATGAAGACAATGTATGTGGATAGCAGAGACATGGTCGCATAGGGAAGGAATGTCACTGTTTGCCTTTTTTGTTCCCTAGCTGCTAGCTCGTCACCTATTTTCATAAACGGGACCCCTGGTCCTAAGCAAAAGAAACAAGAAAGTGAAGGTCGCCAATTCATCTCTAAGAAAGACCACTCCCATGTTCTATTGATTAAAAATCCAAAATATCATCTTGGTAGTCAAAAGAAATTAAGATCAAATTTTGAACTCTTATTAGGAAATATAATGCTAAACACTTAAGATCTAAAAATAATACCAAACCCTCAAAGAACTCAAAAGAAAGGAGATATTAAATGGCAGAATACCATAAGCATATAAATATGTACTAGACGCTCACTTATTTTGTTTTAAGGCCTTAGGCAAAGTATTTTCTATGCAGTTTCTCATCTAAGTCTCATAATTCTATGAAGCAAGAAATCCCGCCCCACATTTGAACTAGCAGGCTGAGAGATCACTTGCCCAAAGAAAGAGCAGAAACATCAGAGCTAAAAATTTCAGATGGATAGAGAAAACAAGAAAGAATGTAAGAATTTTGGGAAAAGGCATGTTAATGGAGAAGAGGAAAAGGAACAGCAGCAGCAAGAGAGCGAGGTGAGATATGAGGAGCAGCAGGACAGGCTGGTATATAACGAAAGCAGAGGTAAAAGGGCAGAGGTCAAAGAGCAGAGGTCAAAGAGCAGGGGCTACACACATATCGCCATGCTTTTTCCCATCCCTCCTTCCTAATCCTTCCGATTTTCCATTGTGGCTCCATTCCTTACAACAGGGAGTCCTCGTCCCAGATCAATGATACCAATAGGGGTCAATAAAGATCTTGTATTTGTCGAAAGTGTCTTCTTTTTCTTAATAAACTGAAACTGATTTAATTTTAGAAGAGACCTCTCAGGTTTAGGAAAAGTACAAAAGCTCTCAAGCAATCCTCCCCCATAAGATTCCAGGCCTTCAACATCTCTCCCCTGGACTCTTACAGGAGCCCTCCAGTAGCATCCCAGCCATGCCCCTTCCTCCATCCATCCTCAAGGTCACCAGAAGCATCTTCTAACGCATAGTCCCATTGACGTTATTCTCCCTCTCAAAACCTCCAATGGATCCCTATTTCTCACAGAACGAAGTTCTAGAACACTTTCCCTCTCCTCCCCTACGTGAAGTCTACATTTCGGCCACCCTTACAGGCAGCGCCATGTTCCAGGGCCACATTTTGGGTTTGAGCACTTCTGCTCTCCCCTTCTTTCTGCTTGAAAGTCATTCTCCCATCTTCCGTTGTGTGGCATCTTTGACATCTTCTCAAGCAAAAGACTGCGGATCTCTAAGTTGGAATCCATCTACTCTCCTCAGAACAATGGTTCACATTGTTATTACATCACTCATCCCAGAAGTCCTCTGTAATTTGGTCATGTCACCCTCCTCAAAGTAGGGATACTTAGAGGAAAGGACTCTTTTGATTCATCTTTATATCTTCCTCACATCTATCATGGTTCTTTGCACATTGAGAACACTCAAATACTTGCTGAAAAATTATGTTCCAGTGAATCCTCACTAAGTGAGTTAACCATCACCCAATAATGAGTATACTTTGCAAATTATGATTATTATAATCCTGAATTTTCTCAAAAGATATCTAGCACATCCACACATCATCACCTAATCCTCCATCTCCATTGTTCGTAACAGTTATCCCCAGAAACCCCTCTGTAACTTCCAATTTCTCATTTTATATTCAGTCTTGTCTGTATCCCATTCTTAAAAGGGTATTTTCATTTTATAGTACCTTCTGATACATCAAAGCTTGAAACCACCACAAAACTTTTAGTAAAGGTCCAATGCTCAGTGTAGTCTCTCTGACATTAAGATTGAGCAAAAGGAAGCACTCTCACTGCTACCTTCCTTCTTGGCTGCTGCTTCCTCTCAGCCTCAACCATCTCACCTGGGAGGAGACAGAAGCCCCAGCAGCACTCGGTCCCTAGGCCTCTGTCCCTCAACTGCAATATTCCATAAGCCATAGAAGATTCTACTAGCTCAGGAGAGTGCTGAGGGGGCTTTCAAACTCTGACATCATCCTGTCCAACCAGATTTGATTTAACGTTTGAATTTAAACACCCACAAAGCTTTAAATTGCAATTGCAACATACTGGCCACAGTTGATGGATTCTACTTCTGTTTAAGGCTCAACACAAGGGCCGTTTCCTTCCCAAAGTCCTCCCTGCTGTTCCCTGGTCAAAATATCCTCTCTCCTGGTGCCTCCTAGATTCCCTAGTGTCCTCATAGTGTCCAGTATGGGCTACATGCTCCATAAAAGTATTTGATGAACAAATAATTTCTTATTTGGAAAGATTCATAAAAGGGCTCTAAAATATCTATGTGGGGAAGTTTAATTTGCCTTTTTACACTGAATAAAATAAGGATATGGTCATTGATATTGATGGAGCAAATATAGTACCATTCTACAGCCTTCACTCAGTTAATGTTCAACTCATAGATTCTACAGGCCAGGCAGGAGTGATAGCGCCAGGGATAGGGTAGTGAACCAATCAAACAAAAAATGCCCTCATGAGACTTCCTTTTACACACTCATTCCTTCCCTTCTGACTTGGTCCATAAGACCCCAGACCTGATACTGCCCTTCTAACCACACACTCTTCAACCTCCCCTTCCTTTATTCATGACCTATTTTCAAAGTGGAGGCCAACGTTATGAATTTGAAAAAGTCTTAATCAGAGCAAAAGCAGATCCTTCTGGGCCACAGAGGCTGCCTACAAATATTTCTGCATTACTCAACAGTCACTAAGTAGTAACTTCTGATAAGAGCCAGTGGCATGGATAATAACCCTGTCATTTAAAGAGCCATCATGGCTGATAAAAGAATTCACTCAAGTATGACTTTACCATCTATAAAGCACTTTTCCATGTTACTGTGTGGTTCTCATAACCACCCTGAGAGATAGGCATTATCTCTCTCTTACAAATGAGGACACCAGGGTCATGGGAGGGAAAGGCACCGCCTATGCATTCGCCGGGTCAGTGGCAGAGCCAGGGCTGGAGCGGAGGTTGCTCAGCACTGCCTTCCTGCTCTTTGCCCAGTGCCACTCTGCTGTCAAATCTGAGTGTGTCGGGCTTGTCACAGCCAAACCCAAGGGCAGATCATTTAAGTGCTCTCAGAATTGCTTTTATATTAAAGTAACTTGATTAGCTGCAATTTCTTCTAACGTTCATCTTTACTGGCTGCATTGAACACTAGGAAACATGAGGACATCGTGAAGAATACAACTTCCTTAAGTATTAGCCACGCACCAAACGCCATTTGTAACATTAGCTGATGTTGGTGAAAAGGTGGCATTTTAAAGCAATAACATTTTGTGGAAATCACAATATAGAGCTTAGGCAGAGGTTATAGGAGCAAAACGGGAGTGAGTCAGTAGAGAGGGTATTGAAACAGAACTGTCAGTTCAAGACAGAAGGAACATTAAAAAGTGCATTTCCCAAAGAAGACCCACAAAGTCCAACATAACAACAGCCCAAGACTTAACCCATTCATTAAACAGCTGGCATGGTCGCTCGTTAATTTCAGCTACTCTACTTCTTCCCTTCACATGCAGAGACATCAAGGCCACCACATCCTTTGCATTAGAATTCATTCGTTTGTTCAACCAATATTTGAGTGGCTGCTTTGTGCTAATCTGTTTTGGGGACTGGACATAAAGTGACATGTATGATACATGAGGTCTCTCATGAAGTTTTTTTTTAAATAAACAATTGAAAGAACTGAATAATTACAGGATATGAGAGGTGCAGATATACTGGAGGGAAGGTTTGCAAGAATCACGAAAACCAGGGTTGGAATCTCTTTTCATAAAACAGTATAATATAAGGCATGCCCCCCCCCAACGAGGAAAAGCAGATTGGGAAGATAATATGAATCATCAACTCAAGAAAACAAGATTTAGTCTTTTATGTGCATACATATTGTTATTTTGTGAGACTCAAAATTTCTGTGAGGAACCTCGAATATCCTCACGTATGTAATTCAATTTAAACAATGTTGTATCATCTTCTCAGAGTTGGAACCAGCTTTTACCTGGGAGAGAATACCTAAATGGTATCTCTCTACTCAGAACTTAAAAATAGTTACCCCAAGGATGACACTAGAAGGAAGAGAATGGATTCCAAGACCCTAAAGGTGGTGCAGGGGACAGGGTTGGAATATAAAGATGAGAGAACCCAAAGTCCAACATTTCCAGTAAGCTGATCCACTCAGTAAACTTGACCCGTGATCTGTTCTGGCTTCATACCAGCCTCCTTTAGCATTTCACAGCTACTTCATCTTAAGCCTTAAAAGTCCACATGATCAAACTTCCCTAAACTAAATTTTTTTTGAAAAATGGGAAAACATGAGGTCGGAGTTGTTAGCAACCTGACACATTTTCACAGGCACCGCAAAGAATCTGAAACGACAGAGATTGCTCCTCCATGTGTTAAAAACAGGTTTCATCAAGTCACCAAAATCATGAGACGCTCGTGCAGGGACTCACATCTCATCCATCTCTATATCTTTAACAAGTGCCAGGTGAATAGCAGGTGCTCAGTAAAGGCTGCTAAATGGTGTGCTCGGCTTTGTGCTTGAAACACAAAGATGCTGTGTCCTTCACAGGTTTAGTCCTACCAAGTCCCATGCCCTGATTGGTAACACAGCCATACTGTTCAGATCCTAAGGGAAAGTGGACTTTATTTAAAGCCCACCCTCCACACCTTCACCCTCATCACATATTTCTAAAAAGTCTCCAAAGTTATAAAGAAACACACAATTTCAGAGGGCATTCAGATTAGAAATGGTGGTAAGGGACTGTGGTCACCTCCTTTCATAGGACAAAGTTCAGCATGAGAAGGAGAATTTCCTATGAGGGAAAGAGGGTAACAAACTGAAACTCCACGGCAAGAGTTAAGGTCCCTGATTGGCTACCAATCTCATTTTTCCAGTGAGGTCATTAAAGCTCAGGATAATTAAGAAGCTTGTCTGTCAAAATTATTCAGGAATTTGAGGAATTATTTCAAGCTTTGTGAAAATAGTTCATCCTTTTCCGCATATATGCTTTAAATGTACATGGCATTAACATCTACATATAAAAGACAGTTATATCCCACTTTTACACCAAAATGATCCCAAACCTTTCCCCCTACCCAAGAATGCGATCATGCTTGAGCACCTTCGATGCCATCTGTTTCTACCAAGCCTGATAGAAAACTCAAGACACCTTTTAGAAGAGGATCTCATTACTAGTTCTCATTACTAGTAAAATTAATTTTAGTCTACTGTGCAAATTTGAACAAGAATGTCTAACTTTTTTCATATATAATCTAGAAACTCAGAGTAGCGCATTAGATGTTAAGGCCCGTATACAGAGGTAAGCCAGCCTGCAGACTGGGAGGAGGAGGGGGAGGTCTATCTAGGACTTTGCTCAACTTGGGGGGAATTAAAGGCAATGAATCCTAGATTTGGGATTTCTTGACACTTATAATTTCAGAAAACATTTCATAGGTAAAACTCATCTCTTTTGCTACCAAGTAGTCATGAGAAAAGTCCACTTGCTCACTGCCTGCTCCTATCCAATCTATCATCCCCGCACAGACCTCGGTAAGGAAAAACGGGAGTACCGTTTCCAAGGCCAGTTTAAAAAATTGTAACAGCCAACAGAAGGTAACTGTAAAATCTTTAGCCTGGATGAGCTTCTACTACTTCTAAAATAAGGGAAAGGACTTCAGTTCATCTCTACTTCGGCATGAACTTTCTGTGCTTAAGATGGTCAGTGCAAAATGCTTCAAATTATATTGGAACCAGTGCTAAAATGATTCTTCTCTATAGATAATGAATATTTTAAAAACATAGATGTTTACCTAAACTCTACTGTCCCATGGGAATGATAATATTTTGCAACCGTTAAATAGACTTAGCAGGTCTGTTTATATAATTACAGCCCCCTGGGCTGTTCTCAGGGAATGGCAAGTCATTGCTAACGCTCTGTCCCTGTCCTCTCACGAACTTCTCCAAATCACCCAGAATTTCAGAGGATATTTCTACAAAGCTGGGAGCCATAAAAGACAATCAGATAGTTGAGTCTTGGCCCAACTTTTTTTTAACTTCTAGGAGAAAAAAATCAATAAATCACAAATAGTTCAAAGGTAAGTGCAAGAAAACCAAACAGCCTCTTGGTTATGAGTAGGGCTTTTTTCCTGCATATGTTTCATGGGCTTATGTCCCATTTCTCTAATCCACCTAACCTCTTTGTGACGTAGGTGTGGAAAATAGAAGACAGGAGGGATTTACATTTAGTAAGCACTTACTATATGCCAGATATTTTACATACAGTATCTCTTCATCCCTGCAACCCCTTTAAGAGAGAAATCTGAATCTCCACTTTTCCGGTGGGAAACAGTTGCAGAGAGGTTAGCTAATTCAGGTTTAGGCATTTCAAAAATCATAAAAACAGCTAAATGGCAGAGCCGGGACTGGAAACAACTCTGAGTTCAAGGTTCTGAACTTCCTGCGCTACTAAAGTGCCACCGCGTCCCTGCAGGGTGCCATTAATAACAGTATTACTGATAACTCACTAGTTAGCAGGTAGAGTTGTGACTTTGTTTTTCCTGCTGGATACCATGTAAATTAATGCTACTATCTTAAGGAAGTACAGAAAGTAAAATCATAGGCTTATTTCTCAGAAATGCAGAAATCTCAAATGTAGTTCAACAAAGGAAAAAAATACAGTATTTGGTATTGCCAAGTTAAACGATATCAGGAACACAAGGACAGCAACAAGACCCAAACAAAAAAACAACAAAAAACCTAAATGACACTGCTTACACGATACATCATAAGCAAAGCCATATATGATCAATAAATCCTGAGAACACGTTTGAGAAAATTTAACATTTTTTATCTGAGGTACCTCCCCTTCCCCTCTAAAAGGTGAATTTCTGCCTAAACTGACAGAGACACCTGATAAAAAAGGGACGTGGCTGAGTGGAAAGAACAGTAGTTTGGGATTAAATGTGCCTGTAACAGCGTACATTTAATCATGCACGCTGCATTCACTGGATAGACACAGTTTCCCCATCTGTAAAACGGGAGTAATGCTCCTACCACCCAGGAAGGTATTGTATGAGTATTTTTCAAAATGATATATATTTTAAACTATTTGGTAGTTAAATTATAATAGTCAACTATTAAGTTATAAAATATAAAACATATAATAAAGACAACAGCTAATCAAATAAAACTGATTATGCTCAATTTTAGTGGCTTTAGCACCTATCTCCCATATAACTTACAAATTGAATGTGTTTGAAGTTAAATAAATTGAAAAAAGCACAAATAAATATACATACTGAATATATATATTTGTGTGTATATATTCTTAACTGTAATAATTATATTAGGTTATGTTATTATACACACTATAATTAGGGGGGAAACGCCTAAATTGAAACATACTAGAATGTTAAAACACTTGTTTCCAAAAGGAGGATTCTGGGATTTTTTCCTTAACTTTTTTGACTCTTACATTTCCCAAATACTCTATATCATAGTGTATATGTGTATATATGTATATGATATATATGTGTGTGTGTATGTATAGATATATCAGAAGTAACAAAAGATTAAATTTGTTTTACTGTTCAGTTAAAAAATATTATTTGTTACTGAACATTAATATATATATATATAATACATATATATAATGAGAAAAGGCCTTACTGCTGCATCCATTGCAAAAATGCCTTTCATGCACCTAATTGATCAAGTTGAACTTCTAAGAAAAGGATCACAGTCATTCGAGATTTATGATGAATATTTAATCAGTTTTATTGTGTAAAAAATAATCAGAGACGTTCAAGACAGCAGAGAGGAAGATGATTAATTCCACGATATTGCGAAGCCCTCAACAGCATAAATAGCTTGGGAATGATAAGCTCATGTGAGAGAACAGGTAGGGGAAGACATACGTGAAATGGAATAAATGTAAAAGACCCAAACTAGAAAAAGAAGAGGAGGCTGTGACAAGTTTGTGTGACATGAAACCTTGTAAGTCTGAATTAGAGAGGAGAAAGAAAAACACCGTGATGCTTTGCAAGGGCAGACTTTGGCAACAGAATGAACAGGATGAAGAGCATGGTACGGGGGAAGAAAAAGAAAGCCAACGAATAGCAGCCAACTCATTCTGTGACTTCAGATGGCGGAGGTGGAAACTGCACGTGGCTCAGCACCAGAAAGGCACCCCAATATGCCAATTTCCATAAAGACAAGTTGGTATAATTAAAGGAGAAAAAAAAAAACATGGCAGCATCGCACTGCACTAGGGATAATACTAAGGAGCTGACTTTAAATCTAAACTTAAATTTAGAAGAGATGTTTAACTAATCTAACAGTCTCAATTCGAAAGCTATGATGTAGAACAGAAGGATACTATTAATGCAAGCATATGCTGTTTGTTAGTGACTGTGAATTAACACATGACTCAGGACAGTCAATTTTTAAAATATGCCAAAAACTCAGCTCTCAAATGGATCATGCTATGCGAGTGGAGATATGTTGACAATACAGTCATGGATCGAGAATATATTTCAGCTTGATTTTGGACGAAAGCAGTTTAGGCTAGTTCTCATGAGCACAAAAGCTTCTCTGGTTTTAAGTAGGAGAGGCACCAGCTTGTATATTTAGGGTTTGCAAGAGTCAGGACTTGTGAGAAAGCATAAAACACCACACATGGTGCCAACATCAAGCAGCAGGACTTCAACTAAATATGCCAGGAACTTCAGTTTCATAGAAGTCATATACATTTATAAAGTGCTGCCATGTAAATTACCTCATATAATTAGAACAGCCCCATCAGGTTGATGGACAAGTATTATTATTGCCATTTGACTGGAGACTATAATGGGCTAAGTGTTCTGCTCAAGGTCCCAGATCCAGATCACAGAACTGATCTGTATGTAAAAATCAACTCTTTGGCTTTTGTTTAGTTTTACCAAAGTTTTGGAGATACTCAATTAAATTAGAGCAAACATTTTTATTCTTTTATGTCAACGGTATAGGGAGCAGCAGGAGGAAATGGAATGGCTGATGTGGGAAGGGAGTTAAGTTGGCGAGAGTGGGTGAAGCTCACACCAAGTCTAAAGGCTGAAGAGAATATAAGCAAACCCGGATTGTCTAAACTGCTTGGAGAGTATATAAAATACGCTGGGAATAGCTCTCTTGTGGAAAAGAAATTAGACCGCTTGGGCAACAAAGCTGAAAATATTTTGATTCAGGCCTATTGTCCGCTTTTGTTCTAACACACAGTACCACTGCTTTGAGAAACTACATGGCTCCAAGTTTAGAAAAATGTTCTTGTAAACACAATGAAAGATACCAAACTTTGCAGATATTAAAGTTCTTTGATCCGAAGCTCAAACTTTATACAACAGCAAAGACAGCAACCACTTAAATATAATTCATGTTCTTTTGCTTCACATTTAAATTAATAATTGATCTCCTTTGGGCATTGCTTTTTTTTTTGGCTTGCACTACACATCTACTGCAGATCAGAGGAGAGAGCCATATTGTACATCAGCCATTGGTTCCTTAGAGGATTTTAATACAATTTCAGAATAAAGGCATTGTTTCTACATCAGCCCTGCTAGCATTTGTGCAGCAGAAGGGTCCACAATTAGGAAGCCAAGCGAGGAAGAAAATTTATTCTTGATATTGGTCCACTAGGTGCAAAAATGCTGGCAGAGAATTATAGAGATGCAGAATCCTAAAGTGCCTTCCAAGTGTCTTATAATTAAAACCAATAAATACAACAACAACAGAATGTGTTTCTTTTGTTCCATGGCAAAGTCTCTAACTAATGGCTAAATAGTTACTGTGAAGGTTAGGAGTAGAGAGAAGGGATGGGTGGGGTGGGAGAAAGGACTCTTGTGTCCCTAATAGTTTACGGTCTAACAAAACACACATTTAACATTGCAGAAAAGTTAGAAAGCTCCTTTGGAAAAAGGACAAATTAATTATAGGACAAAGAATAGATAAATCAAGGGGAAGAAAAAAGATTATTCAGTGATGGGATTAATCAGAGTCAGTTTTCTAGACTAAAAGAGTTTAAAGTAGATTTGAAGGAGGGCAGAGAAAGTTGGGTGAGGCAACATACCTAGAGAAGTAAAGAGAAGAATGAGGAAACTGCACACCTACATCAAGATACATTTTTGTGCTTTGTCTTCTGACTCATTCCTCAGCCCTCAAAGTCTCCACTCCTCCCCTCCTCACCCTTCCAAAGGTCTAAATTTCTTGAGAGGAACAGGGAGCCTGCCCAGGATATTCCACAGCTGTGTTAAGTAGTGTAGTTGAAAGGCATACAGGCTGTTTGATGACAGAAGACCAGATGAATGATAGCTCATAATCGAGAAGCTGGGCAGAGTTCATTCTATGGATTAAAGCTCTTTTGACAAAGTTAACCTGACACATCTAATAACACGCATAATTGTAATAGAACCATGTAGAGTTCTTTGGGCATCAGCTGTTACATCAGTGACATGAATTACTGTATTAACTATTAATCTAAATACTCACACCAAGTTCCTTATTTTGCCAGTTTGACAGTATTCAGAGTCAACAAGGATTTGCTTTCCCTTGGAACACGTTCAGAGTTGCATCCATGGGAAGTGGGGCTGAGGATGAAAGAAAGTCCTAGGTCTGCTCTTCAAAATCTTTGATCCCCCATACCCTTGCCTAGGGCTCCATCCACTGCCACCTGATGCCTCCTCTTGTCTAAGAACCTTGAGAAGTGTACCAAATGGTTTCTGCCCTCCAAGGCAGATTCCTTTGGAATGGTCTTAGGCGACTCCAAACCCTCTGCTAACCCAGCCTTACCTCTCCCTTAATATCAGGTCAGGAGGAATCAGAGGTACCTATAGGAAGATCAAGGGCAGAGAGAAGAGGTCCAGAAGGAAGGCTGTAAGTTGCAGCATGCAGAAGGCTTGCGACATGAACAAATTAGGAGAGGGGCCAGTAGAAGGGCAGGTGAGGCTTTGCCTTCTTACCACCCCACACTTCCACTGCCACAGCCAGCCAGAGCCTCCGAGTATCTTTACCACAGTTTTCCCCAGCATGGTATGACCAAATTTAACAACAACCCTCCAACACTGGTATTGTCCCCATTTTACAGATGTGGAAACAGACTTGGGACGGCTAAACCATTTGTCCAAGATCACAGCGGACACGTGGAGAGCGTGGTCTACATCAGTTTGACTCCTAACTGGCACACTGACTTCAGGAGGTGCAAACCAGCCTTTCTGCGCCCTCCCTTGATCTCACACACCTCCAGACTTCCCAAACTGTACATCAGTGAGCTTTTCCATAGAAAAATAAGCCAAAAGGCACAAAAGAGTAAACACATGAAAAGAACTAGGGGTGAAGTATCTAGGCACACAGCTCAATGCCCAATGAGCATAAAATGTCTAATTTCATTCACTTTTAAAAATCATCGATCTACGGCTATGCCACCCTGAACATGCCCATTCTTGTCTGATCTTGAAAGCTAAGCAGGGTCGGGCCTACTTAGTACTTGGATGGGAGACCACCTAGGAAGACCAAGTGCTGTAGGCGTTTAAAAAAAAAAAAATCATCCATTTTGCACAAGTGATCTGTGGTTCAGTATTTAAAATACAAGGAGTTCTATCTCCAAACTTAGTAAAATCGACATTCCAAGCAGATGTGCCACGTGCACCCTGCGGGCTGCACAGGCCCGCACACCACCAGCACCTCGTTTATCAATGCAGAGTCTCAGGCAGTGAAAGTGGCTCCCTCTGGAACCGGCATCGACCCAGTTTAGCTCAGCCTTGGCTGCCCGTGTGCAGGCAGCTTAGAGAACCTGCCAGGAGGTGTCATTCTGGGAAGGCCCTCACTGCAGCGCTCAGGGGTCTGGCTTTGCCCTCTATCACCACCCCTGGAGGCAATCCACAGGGCTCTGTGGGATAGAAGCGAACAAGGCCATCCTAACACAGCGGTGCAGGCAGCGCCCCCCGACACTGTGCTCACAAAGCAGGGAAGCGTGTAGAGAGGAAAAGCTGCAGGTCAATGAGGCAACACAACCTTTTCATCCCATCTGTTTTTCCACATCTTTTTTCAGGGATGGGCTGGTTTTACGTTGGATACTCCAAGTCTGTTCTTCATTCAAGTCGTATAAATTTCTTCAGAGGTAGGTTTATTTCACTTTGGTCGATAAAACTGAGCAAACCCGCCCTATACACTCCAGCAAATAAACCAAAAAACTCTTTGCTTCTAAGTAAGTTCTTGGCATGAGCTTATTTGTTATGAATTGCCTTTCTTCTTAAAAATACAATGCAGTGGGAGTACTGGGCAGGAGTGGGGGAGGGGAGATGGGGAGGCATGAAATACAAAATAAGGGTTCAGGTACGAGTTTTGCTCATAAAAATCTAACCAGTATCTGATTAAGCAGATTTCCCAAATCTTCTCTAATCCAAATCTTTTACTCATGCCATGCTCTCTTTAAGACTAAGGCAACAACTTAACAGACACTGAATATTAGACCATTGGTTGTTAAATAAAGTCCAATATTTTTACTTGTAAAAATGCTTATGTTTTTAAAAAAAGAAAATAACAAGTGTCAGTGGGGATGAGGGAAACTGGAATCCATGTGCATTGCCGGCAGAAATGTAAAATGTAAAATGGTGCAGACCTGAGGAAAACAGCGGTGACTCCTTAAAAAAATAACACATGGAATTACCACGATTCGACAATTCCATTTCTGGGTTTATCCCCCCAAAAAGTGAAAGCAGGGACTTGAACAGATGTTTATACACCCATTTTCAAAGAAGCATTATTCACAATAGCCCAAAGGTGGAAGCAGCCCAAGTGCCCATCAATAGATGAATGTATAAACAAAATGTTCCATATACACACAATGGAATATTATTCAGACTTATAAAGGAAGGAAATTCTGACACAGGCTACACCATGAATGAACCTGAGGACACTATGCTAAATGAAATAGCCAGTCACGAAATGACAAATACTGTATGACTCCACTTACATGAGGCACTTAGACTACTTCGATTTCATAGAAACGTCAAGTATCATGGTCATTGCCAGAGGCTGCGAGGAGCGAGTAATGGGGAGTTAGCGTTTAATGGGCAGAGTGTCAGTTTGGGAAGAGAAAGTTCTGGAGATGGATGGTGGGATGGTTAAAAATCAACGTGAATATACTTAATTCCACAGAACTGTACACTTAAAAATAGTTAATAGTAAAATCATGTATATTTTCCCCACAATTTTAAAGAACCCTTATATGGCAATTTCTATATGCTAGGCACTATTCTAACTTTTTTGCAAATATTAACTCATTTAATCATCACAACCACCCTCTGAGGTAGGTTCTATTATTATTATGGTTGTCTTCATTATTGTCCTGGCCCGGAATCCACAGCTGGCAAGTGGCAGAGCCAAGACGGCAAGGCTGGCGTCCCAGCTCCTTCACCCGGCCCTTAACCGCTCTGCGTTGCACTTCTCAGCACGTGAGACAGCAGTCCTGGAGTCCTGGCAATCAATTCACACAGAAACAGAATAACAGATCCTGTTGTTCACACACTATTGGAAGGGTCCTTAGGACACTAGACCACTGAGGCCTTTCAGTGGTGGCTTTGGGAATATGCAGGGGGCTCATCACATAGAACTTGAATCAAATTTAGCCTTGTTAACCAATTTCACAGAACCAAAGAGTTTCAAGTGAGAGATGACATCTCTTAGGTCTGATTATCATTTCAAGGCAAGAACTACTGCTAAACTATACTGGAGAAGGTATGTTTGCGTTCTTGTATTTTCTTAAATTGCTATGAACTGATGGTCTATGAAAGAAGCAATCCCAAAGGCCATGGAATGAAGGTTCTAGCCCAGGAGGCACCACCTTGAGCAAGTCACCTATCCTCTCTGGGTTTTGCTGCCTCATCTGCCAAATGGGAATACCTTTAAATTGATCTCTTCTTTAACAGTATTAATGGCTTAAGATTAGCTTAATTATAGGAAAATACTTCCAAAAAGTTAAATGCTGCTCTCATAATTCCATTCACTTGGAGGTTATTAAAATAAAAGCTCTAAAGAAACTACTCAACAGACAGGTCAATAATGATCACGTTCAAGTCTCAAACATTGCTCCTAGTGTTCTTATCAGTTCTTTACATGCTGTTCCTCAACTACCCAAAAGGTAATGATGAGACATTCACAATATACATAGTATTTCACCTCTGCTCAAAGGAAATGCCTTTCTCTATTGTTAGCATTCTCCCTGTCTCTCCCAAGGTCACATTGGGACAAGAGTAAAGCAGAGAATAGTTAGACAGAAAGACAAATGTGAGCCCCTCTAGCCGAGGCTGATATTTCTCTACTTTTTTTTTTCAGTGTATTTTGTGTGTATTTCTTAAGCTCAAAGGCATTCTCTTGCATGACCTTAGTACAACTGTCCACATTAGGAAATTTAATATTGATACACTATTTTCCAATCTATATTCAAGTCTCACTTGTCCCAGTAATGTCCTTTTAGCTTTCTTTTTATCCCATGCATTCTGTCGCCATGTCTCACTAGCCTCCTTTAATCTCAAACTGTTATCAGCCTTTGCCTTTGTTGAGTTTGTTTTTGAAGATTATAGACCATTAATTTTGTAGAATGTCCACCAGTTTATATATGTCTGCTGTGTCCTCATGACTTGATTTAAGTTATGCACTTTTGGCAGTTAAACATACCACCCAAAACTCAAGTTGTGTACTTTCTACAAAAACCAATCAGGGGGCACATGATGTTGGTTTATCTCAGTACGTGACATTATATGACATTAACTCGGTATGTGATATTATGTGATGTTAACTCGGTTAAGGTGATGTGTGCCAAGTTTCTTCATTCTACATTTAATATTTTTTCTCTTTGTAATAAATAATTTGTGAGGTGACACTTTGAAACTATATGTATATCCTTTTGTTCATAAAACTTTCGTCCACTAATGTTAGCATCTACTAAGGATTTTCTAACCCCATTACTCCTTCTACTACTAGAAGGCCATCTACGGAAAGGAAGAGCCTCTAATTCTCCTCATTTGTTTATGTATATAAGCTTGTAAATTTTATATTCGATCCCATACCTAAATTTGAAAAATCAACACGTAAGGGAAAATGCACCCAAGGGACTTTAGAATACAAAACTAAAATGTGTCAAGAAAGAGTTCAAATTGTATACAAGTATCTTATAAAACCAGTCTAGAGTTTGCCAATAAATGTGCTACAACTTCAGCCAAGAAGTCTACAGCTAAAAGCCTGCTCTATGACAAAACTTTGGGTGCATGTCAGACATAAAAGGCCATGTCCCGCAGAAGTTGCCATCTGTTAATTCATGAGGCTTTGTGCTAGCAGCCTGATCTTCCCAACAACCCAGCTGGCTAGACCCTAATTCACAGAGGAGGAAAACAAGGCTCTTGGGCTAGAGACTTGCCAAAGCCCCAGTGCCAGGCAGGCCAGACTCAGGTATATGGGTTCTAGAACCTGTACTTTCCCACATATAGCCCTGTCCCCTCTTCTGTATCAACTGGGACAAAGGTGAACTTTAAGGTTTGCACACCTACCATAAACTTTGCGTCCATCTACTTTATTAAATTAACTATTAAATTAAAATGATGTTTTACAATAAGATGATTTAAAACTCTGGAAATTATTAACGAGTACATGTTTTCTCACTAGAAAATTATGAACAGCTCCTTCCAGAAAACAATTCTCAACCAGAACATGGTTATTGAAACTTCTCTTGCATATCTCTTTAGATTCAAGTAGTATGAATTTATTCTTTGCTCCTGTACTACCTTGTAAGACAATTTTCAACTTAGGAGAAAAAAGAAGGAAGAAAGGCTACAAATGAGAAGTGACTCAGGCAAGGTGAGATGCCTAAACACACTCAACATTAAACAATGAAGGCAGCACGAGTGGCCAGGTGGGTTCTCCTGCCTGCCCTTTGGCTCTACAGCTGCACCATGCAGTTTACTCTGTGAAGAAAGACTCGCATTCCTTCCCTTCCCAATA
Source organism: Eonycteris spelaea (assembly GCA_003508835.1). NCBI lineage: Eukaryota > Metazoa > Chordata > Mammalia > Chiroptera > Pteropodidae > Eonycteris > Eonycteris spelaea. Next base: position 18,935,922 of record PUFA01000011.1, on the reverse strand, counting down.
CACACACACTATGCACACAGCTTACTCATTCATTACTAGAGCTATTTAGTGGCTTATGTCAATCCATAGGTATTAATAATGACAAAGACTATAAACATTACAACACAGTTTTACCTTGAAACCATTTTCATTCAAGAAAATGAGATCAGAGTCTATGGCCATGGCACCCTGAACAAGCCTGATCCCACCTGACCTGTGTGAGGCAGGAATTATTATTTCCACTTATCAAAAGAGGAAACCGAGGCATAGAGTAGTCATGCGTGGAGACTGGATTGGCACCAAGGCAGTCTGGCTCAAGGATCCAGTTCTTAACCAATAGGCTATGTGGCCTCAAAGACAGCTCTGCTTCTAAGGCAGTAATGGGCAGCATGCCCTCACCATCATTCTCCTTAGCCTAGAGGTCCTCTGCAGGTCAAGGAAATGAATACGGAGTCTGGGTGCAGTGAGATGAGACTCAGGTAACATGATTAAGCTCTGGTATTTGTAAGTCAAGAGACTGCACACAGGAGTAAATATCCTATCCTTCAAAACAGCCATATGAGAAGCTCTATGTTCATTCCAACTTGGCTGTCATTGCTGAGCACATTTTTCAATGCCTCTTTTGGAATGCCCTTCAACTCAATTATGTATTTCTCTTAAACATCCTGAAAGCTGGTCTTCAAAGATGGATCAGATATTTGCAAACAACCAGTATTCAACTTGAGCCCAACCTAGAAAATAAGGTGGCAAAGTGAATGCCTCATTGCTTTAGATTATTTTTTCCTTCCTGGTTGATAAAATGATTCTGATGGCAATCCTAAAAGAAATTAACAAAAAGCTCTGAACTATAGAAGCTGATTTGAAGGATATTGCTTATTTAAATGTATAAGAGCTAGTTTGCTGTTTAGCCTCATGATTTTATAGTTACATCTAACAGGTAAGAAACTTTTCCCTTGGGTTTCTTCTCAATTTGAGAATGACAGTGAGAACCTCCCAGTCACTACATGCAAATGGTGAAGCACTGAATTCAAGCATTAGGCTTTGACATAAAATATCCTAGATTCTAATCCCAATTCTCACTTACCTCTAAGCCTCAACTTTTCCATTTGTAAAATGGTTTGTTATCTCATTAATCAGGGTACAGGCAGGAAAGAAGCAGTACTCAAACAAGGTACTGAAAAGAGTTTAAGGAAAGCACTATTTACAAAAGCGTGAACAAGTTCAGGCAAATGAGTAAGGGCCAGCAACCCAGTAGCCAGCAGCAGCAAAGAGCCATCGCCTCCCCTGGTCTAAACGGAGTAGACTCAGCAAGAATTTAGCTGCAGCAACAACAGGAGAGGGCCACCAGACAGGAGCTGTGGCATTCAGCAAAGGAACCCACCTCCAAGCCCAGCCTGGGAAGAAGGGAGCAAGAAAAAATAAATACCCTGACTTATCTCCTCAAAGCCAGAGGGCCAGGGAGCCCATTCACATCCATTATGTCCTGCCTCCCAGAACACAGAGCATGGTGGACTAGCAGGGGCGAACAGAGAAGATCTAGCCTAGCATCTCACAAAGTGCGATCCAGTCCTCACATAATCACTTATTTGGTGTCTCTCTGTATCCTACTCAATGGTAAATGCCATACAGATAGGAAGTACCCACTCAATTCACTGCCGGCCCAGGGCAGAGTTCAGTCACTGGCACAGGGTCACTCTTGCTAGCTCTCATCAGGATATTATTTAAATCACATTATTGTTTGAAAAATGAGATATGACTGGGTTGCTACACAGCAGAAGAAATAAACAGAGGATCTTATACCTTTAAAACACAGATCCAGGTCTCCATTTTTGCTTCCACCCTGTTCTTTGAGCTCGAGGGGTGTGTGATATTCAAATAACCCAACCCAGAATATTAGGTCAGAAACAGACCAGGTTAAATCTTATTAAAGCCATAAATCTTTTCTAATGCTGCTGATTTTATGAATACAGTTAATTGCATTCAGGAGATAACACAAACTTAAATGTTTCAACCTAACATGAGTATGTCTACTCCAAGTTGTAAACAGTAACACCATTACATGAAAGTCACTTGGAATCACCACACCTTTCAGGAACTGTGCAGCCACCAAGAAGGAGACTCCTCAGTAAAGAGAAGAGAAACAAACAAAACGAATTAACAAAAAGACTGGTTTTCTTAAATCTCTCTGCTGACTCTAGTGCATGCTAAGCAGGCTGGTGCCTACTTGTGCAAATATTACAACCCACAACAACTGTTCATATAATAAAATACAAGGAAGTTAAAGTGTCATAACAGCCCCAGAAAGAAAGCAATTCCTTCTCACAACTTTTAGATGTTTGCCAAATTAATATATTTTAAAAGTTAAAATATCACACAGCAACTCATATTGTAAGAGCAACATAGGAATACTTGATTCAATAAAAATTTAAACAGCATAAAACTAGAGAGAGTATCAAGTGAGTTCTTTACACCCAACACCCACCCAAGTCCTACTCTTTTCCCCATTAAAAAATCCTATTAACAGTTTGGTGTGATTCCTTTAAAACTGTTTCCTAAATTTTTTACATATGTTTATGTTAAAATGTTAATGTATTATTGAATACATGTTTTTCTATAAATATTTTCATTTTATTGATGGATATATTTCCATGTCAGTACACAGAGAGCTATGTCATTCTTTTTAAGGACTGTATAGTATTTCTAACATACGTATTTCATAATTTATTTAAACCACTCCCCGACTGCCAGGTACTTAGATTCACTTCCATTTTTCTACTCATATCAGTCATGTTCATTAATTCTTTACAACATACACAGCTCATCTTTTATGTCCCAAATTATGACGAACTCATTCTTGATAAAGCTTTGCTGACTTCTCAAGCTAATTTTCTATTGAATCAGTGTTGTGGTATAGTGTGGACTAAACAGTTGATTTTCTTTTTCCTAAGTGGTTACAAACGTTTTGACTCATTCAATTAAGAGGTGGGGTCTATGTCCCATCCACATGATTCTGGGCAAACATGCAATGGCTTCGACCAGTAGAGAGTGACAGAAGGGATGGTATCTGACTTCAAAGAGAGGTTAGAAAAGTCCATGCAGTTTCCTGCTGGTCTTTAGAAAGCCAGCCACCATGCTGGGAGGGCCACATGGAGAGTCTACCCGAGGCCGCAGCTGATTCCAGCCATCAAGTCATCCCAGCACAGGTACTGGGCATAGGAATGAAGAAGTTTCCAGATGATTCCGGCTTCCCAGGAGTTTAAGTCTTTCCAGTTCATTAATTGGTCCAATAATTGGAGCAGAAACAAGCCATTCACACTGTGCCCTGCCTAAATTTCTAGCCCAGAGAATTTGTAAGCATAATAAGATGGTGGTGGTTTTATTCACAAAATTTTGGGATGATTTGTAACAAAGTGTTATGTGAGTCAGTATACATAGGTCAGCATGCCCAGCTCAGGCAGATGACACGTTCCCTCATCCCAAACTTACTTCTTCTATCACCTCTTGTTATAAAGACGAGTCCAAAGACTCTGAAGTCTGGACTAGGATATCCAACTCGATTTTAAACCATTATATACTCTCCTCTCCTTACCTATAAACTACAGATATTACTTTCTCTTCCTAGAGGGATGTGTGAGAGAACTAAAAAATGTGCTAAAACCCTATGAAATAGTGGTGTGTGTGTGTGTGTTCCTTATCATTCAACCGGAACAAAAGATATTCAAATGCAAATCTCCAGTGAACTTAGGGTTTAAGATTTAGTCAGGATCTCTGACTTCCAGATGGAGAGTGTAAGAACTCATTTATTTCAACTGTCCCACAGAGACTTTCATAGACTGGCACTCTTCTAATTTTGAAAAATGATGAATAGTGCAAATATAACATCTTCATCAGGGTGATGGAAATATTAATTAATTTTAACATAAACAGAAAGATGCAGAAAGGAATAAAAACCATAAAGAAATATGCCTAAAAGCTCATAATGGTTATATTTGGATGAGAAGATTAATTATAATTTAAAATTTTTCTTGTTAGTTTAATAAGCAATGTAAAGACATGGATACCTTGGAGATTAATATCCAAACCTGGCTCCTGGCACATAAGAGTGGGTGACTTGGACTCCATACTTTCATTTGCATCCCACAGCTCCCATGTGACCTCCCACTCCATCCAATACCACCTCCCACTCCTACTTTCTTCCCTAGTACCAGCAGACCTGCAGACGCAAAGGCTTCAGGGTAACCGGTGCAGCAGCAACAGCTTTTTGTGTTACCCAATAACCTGGGAGAGCACCCCATGCCAGAAGAGAGTGTGCCTGGCTGTCTGTCATCCCTGCAAAGCTGAGCACCTAAAAAGTTACCAAAGCCCTTCTGAGGGACTCGTTCTCCGGTGCAACGCTCTCTGCTTAGATATAACCCAGGGAGCCAGCAACCAGTTCAGAGCTTAAAATGGTCCAATCTGCTGCCTTTCTGGAGCTGGCTTGCCCCTTCGATGCCCATTCAGGGGGTGCAGCCATCTGTCTCAGGCTGTCCTGTTAAACTGCTCCTCATAGTGACAGGTAAGTAACTGCAAGCATTGGTCCTTCTGCTGCCTGACAGCCTGCGAGGCTACCTACGGGCTCAGGCCTGACGTCCCACCCACACAAAGGTCTGTGGGCAGCCCTCCACACAGCAGATTGCCAAAGGCCTTATGCTGCCCCTACTCAGAGTGTTGCATCATCCATCCGAACATATTTGCCAATTTTCCTTTAACTGTTACGAAGTGGTCCTTCTGAGAGCCTCGCTACTCGAGTGCGGTCTACAGACCAGCTGCACCGGCATCACCTGGGAGCTGTCAGGTGTGCAGTCTCCGGCCCAGCCCAGAGCGCCTGAATCTGCAGACTCAGAACCAGATCCTCAGATGATGCACAGGCCTGTGAAAGTGTCAGAAGCGCTGTACCAGAGAACCCTCATTTAAAACGTAACGTTTTTTGTCAGTATCAACCCCACTACACTAGTCATGGTAGAAATTTTAAGAAAATAGTCTTAAGTGGTGGGAAACAGCATAATCGCATTTCCAGCAGAAAGACATCATTATTTGGCACTCTTGAAAGTGGAGGGGGCAGAGCTCAGATCACTTTATTTCAGAGCCAAATCTGAGAGCATGAAAGTGAGGCTATTTCATTTTTAAATCACCACCCACCATCACAGACACTAATTGGTCCAGTAAATGGTATTCTAAAAGCTTAAGGTGGGAGCTTGGCCAGAACAAAATACAGCAACACAAAAAGAAATATCCAGAAAACAATTCTGTTTCTTTACCTATAGCAGTGACTCTCGACCAGGGACATCTGGCAGTATCTGCGGGCGTTACGGGTTCTCATAACTGAGAGAGGATACTACTGGCATCTAGTAGCTCAGGAATGCTACTAAACGTCCTACAATGCACAGCACCCCACAACCAAGAACTGTCCAGGCTAAAATGTGACTTATGCTGAGGCTGAGAAACCCCGACCTATAACTTAGCCACGGTTTCGTCACCTACTGCTCACCCCACCAAGAAACCCACCGTCCAGGAAAAGGCCTGCACGCCCTGCACTCAATGGTTTCCCACCATTGGCTCAGAAAAGAGCCTGCTGTTGAGTGTGTGACAGCCAGGGACAGAGGAGCCAGGGCCCTGTCCTTTCAGCAGGAAGGCCCCCACCCCCTTGTGCCTTCATTACCCATGCAGCACAGGCCTTAGGTTACCCATTATAAAATCATGGAAGAGGCCTTAGTGATCCCCTAGGCCGGCTCCCTTGGAGGCATATTAAAGGGGCTGCATCCTGGCCGGCTCAGCACAAAGACGGGTTCCTTTATAACACAGAGGACAGGGAGACGGGACTCACAAGGAATGCAGAGAAAGGAACAATGGCACAAACCTCAGTGTTTGAAGTGCCCAAGCAACTATTGAATGGCAGTGCTCTATTTATAGCTCAATTTTCCTGAAAAGGCACCCTGCTTCCCCTTTTCTCAAATGCCCAGGCATCCTCTCCAACAGTTTTGGCTTCCCCTCTCCTCCAAAAGTTGCTGTAAAGACAGTCTAGGAAAGTGAAGCACATTTCAAAAAAACAGGGAAAGCTCCATGCTAACAGATAGGGGTTTGCCCAGAAATGGCTCGACAGCATGCCTTGGCATAATGAACAGAACCCCGCTTTCCCACAAGATATCTAGGTTTAGACAATGATTTATACTGTAGCCTTTCTTCTGGGGCATGCTACTTCCAAGAAGAACAAAGCTCCAGGCCTGGCAGGCTTCTGCTAAACACAGTAAGCCACAGACCTGAAAGTGAAGGCCATGTGCAATTATGTCTAATTTGGCTCTTGCTGGTGATGTGCCAGCTGACCGAAATCCTGCTCGCTGAAAATGACTGGAGGACGATGAAGGAAACACAGAACTGAGCACGTGCACTCTAATCTTGTGACTTAAGGGTGTCAAGAGAGAGGTTATTGGCACAGACCATGGGAAAACCTGCTCTCAACCTGACCCATGAAGTTAGTTACACAACAATTTCTAATTCAAATTCAGCCCATCTTCCAATTTCTAACACCGGCACACACAGAAAACTCCTTACTTCTGTGTGACACACACACACTGACCCATGAGACCTAAATGGCTTTATGGAGTTCATAGGCCAAAGGAAAAGGCAGCAGAAAGGCAGGGCCAGCAAGGTGATTCATTGACAATTCATTCTATCACACCAACAATTTCTACCTGACACTGATTAGCTCAAGTCAATCAAGTCCAGATGGGGAAGGACTTGATATCTCAAAATCAGCAAGGAAAAACATGAAAATTTGTGTGGGTGGGTCCCCCTCCCATTTAAATATGATTACAAGTCTCTTTAGGGAAAAAATGATAACTATAGAACAGGAAACATGGTTCTCTAAAACAACTGTTAACAATTTGATGCATTTCTTTCTAGTCTTTTTCCCATAGGAATTAAGTTCTAACTTCTCCACAACATATCCTGCCTTTTCACTTTATTATATAAGCATTTCTCCACATCATTAGAAACCAATCCATTTTAAGTTGTTTCTGTGGTTCCCCAAAGGCAACATTAACAGCTGTCTGCTATTCAGACTTCAAAAGTTTATGTGTAACGTAAGGTAGTAAATAAAGAGGATGGGGAAGAAAAAGGAAACGATAGCAATAAAATTTCAATGAAGAATCCATCTCCCAAAATAGTCTCGGTCACCAGTGTTATGAGTTTCAAAACCCCCCTGCTATTCTGCAGCAATCTGTGGAGGGCAGGCTCTGCCTTCGCTGAGTAGCACATGTTCCAGATGGAACAAGCAAATAAATACAGGGGCAGAAATAGCACGGCGGGCCCGGGCTTGGAGTCACTGCAGAGGAGAAGGGAAGCCGAGGAGGAAGGAGCAGAAATGACCCAACTGTGTCAGTGCCTCTTTGGCGTCTCAACAATCCTGCTTTCAATGGCAGTCAAGATCCTCCGTGCACTCTGCTCTCCTTTCCGCTAATCAATCCCGCATGCATGCACTCCCAGCTCAGGCCTTCACTCGCATGGCCCCTCAGGAAAGCTTCTTTTCCCACCCACTGAGCACTCACTATACTGCCAGGCACTGTGCTAAGTGCTTTAGGCTTGCTATCCCATTTTGTCTTAATGATGCAGAGATCAGCCCACAGTGCCCTTTTGTCAAATAGCATTTTACCTATATCTCCCTACCTTCCTAAAAGTATTTGAACAGGTTAGCAAAGATAGATATGTTAGAGAAAAATGTATAAACATAAAGGGATAAGGAAATTGGGTAAAAGAAAAAAGTAGGTAAGAATGGTGAAGGCAGAAGGGCTATAAACATGCCAGGAACAATGCATAAGGCCTTGGTACATTAGCTAAGCCCCAAATGTGGTCCTGTGCTTTCTATCAACCAAAAGAAAAAAAAAAAAAAAGAGGACATTCATAAACAAGTTATAGATTTATGTCAGAAAGCCCTGTTGCCATAGAGATTATGTTGTAAACAATGTATGTCTCAGTCATCCAGCCTGATCAAATGACTTTTAAATGAGCCTGTTTTCTGCTTAACTGTTGGCTAAACCTATGAGCACCGCAAAGTACATTTGATAGAAACTGCTCTAAAAAGGACCACACCCTACCCAGGTCTCTTATTCAGAATGCGCTGAACAGACTCGAAGTCATTGAGAGGGTTTAACTTATCTCTATGAGGGCCTTGCTCCTGAGCATGATGCTATTACTGTTCTCTGTCTGTCTCTCACTAGGCTAGTGCCCACCAGGTGTCATCTGCCGTCTGATGCTTCCAAATCCTTTCTTAAATAACTGCTGCCTCTGCCCTCTTCCCTACTCTTCCTTATTTCATCGGTTTTTGTGATGACATTGGTAATGACCAAGCACTTGACTTAACAGCAGGCACCAGTCAACCCCACTAACTCACTCCCCCTCCCTGGCTATATATATCAGGATCAGCCAGTCATTGGGATAAAAAATTTAGGATGTATAAAATTCTTCCTTTTCCTAATGTAACGGCTATACTGAGTTGAATAGTACCCTCCCCCCCAAATTCACATGTGCCCAGAACCTCAGAATGTAAACTTATGTGGAAAAGGGGTCTCACAGATACATTTAATTAAAATCAGGTCACATGGGATTTGGTTGGACACTAACCCAATGAATAGCACTTTATAAGAAGAAAAAAACATATATCTAAGGAGAACACCATGTAACCACGGGGGAAAAGATTGGAGTGATACATCTAAAAGCCAAGGAACTCTAAGGACTTCCAGCAACAACCAGAAGCTAGGAAGAGGCAAGGAAGGGTCCTCTAGCAGAGCCTCCAGAGGGAGCCCAGCCAACACTTTGACTTCTGGCCTCTAGAACTATGAGAGAATAAATTTCCATTATATTAAAGCCACGCAGTTTGTGTTACTTTGCTACACATAGGAAACTAATGCAATGGCTAAATGTGTTAGCCAGAAGACAAAGTACCAAGTACCAAACACTGACTTTTTAATTTGTATCCAACAGGTATGGTAGGCACAAAGTCTGAGTCACACTTCCTGGGTTCAGATCTTGACTCTGCCACTTACTAATTGTGGGACCATGGGCACATTACTTAACCTCCCTGTACCTCAGTTTTCTCACCTATAAGATGGGGATAATATTACCCGCCACAGAGGGTTGTTATGACGATTAAATCATGTAAAGTGCTTAGAACGGTGCCTGGCACATATAAACACTTTATATATTTGTTATTCTCAGCATCATTAGAGTTTGACAGAAAAAGGTGGAGTCCGCTCTTAGAACTGTGTACACAATGCTCACTTCCTGTGGTTCTGCCTCCTGTTCCCAGGCATGAAGTGCTGTGGGATCTCTCTCTCAGGGCTGCACAGGCAGAGACGGGCCTGACACCAGGGTAAAGATCAGTATCTTCCACTGATGGAGAATTGTCTGAGTTTCAATTCTTACTAGGCTATTTGACAGAGCCAACATTTTCTCTTGTGAAATACTCCTGGAAACCCCACAAACTATACTTTGCACACTTCCAAACTAATCATTAAGAGATAACAACTTAGTTACGTGGAATTAGACTGTTATATAATTCTCAGCTCATTTCCAACCAGAGAGTGGAAGAATGATCAGCCTTCCAAAACAGCAGCCTGCCTATTCCTGGGTCCGCCTTAGCCTGGCACAGGCCCAAATTCCCAAACATACTTTCTTAACCTAGACCCCAAGGCCCCAGAGGTATATGAAAATGGCCAACACTCACCCAAAGTAATAGTTTCCCCTTACTCTCAGTACACAGCGGTTTTAGAGCTATGGCTCCCTTATGCTCCTGCACCTTTCCCTCTGGTTAAGAATCACCGTCCTAGAGGCCTTAGGCTGACAGTTACAAGACAGCCATGTAGAGATGCCACGTCAGGAAAACAGTAACAAGTCATTTTTAAAAACCAGGATTCCAACTAATACTTCCTAGGATAATCGTAATTATCTAAATAACATATCTGCAAGCGATGGAAAATAGTAATAGCTTGCACTGAGCGCCTTCTCTGTACCAGGAAGCAGACGTTACATAGATTGACTCATTTAATTCTGATCACTATTAGTATCCCCATTTTACATTTGAACAACACGAACCAGAGAAGTTAAGGCCTTGCCTGAGGTCTCACAGCTGGTATGTGGAGTCATCGACTTAACAAACTAAAACAGGATTCGATTTTAAAAATTCTATAAACTCCAGAGAGACAATCTGTTAACCCCCACTGCACAATTTATAGAGACAAAGGTAACTTTTTGTCTATGTACTAACACTACTTAAATTACCAACCCAAACTACACTCTTTCAAAAGTTATGCATAACATAATGAAATACTATAGACTAACCCTTGCACTGCACACCCTGAGGTTGCAAAGAAGTAAATCTTGCCACAGCTGGAGTTTACACCCTGGACCTTTGTCCGTTATGAAGAAGAATGGATCCACACCGGCCCTGGGGAGGTAATCTGCAGAGGCACCTAGAGACCTGCCTTCTGAGTTCTTCCTTGAACGCAAAGAGATTTCATCCCTCTGAGGCTGCTTCAACTCACGCAACTGAAAAGCGAGAGGTGCGTCGCGGCTCCTCATAAAATTAAACACAGGATCGCTATATGATCCAGCAATCTCATTTCTGGGTGTTTACCCCAAAGAAGCAAAAGCAGGGACTCAACTATATACCTTTACACCAGCGTTCCTAGCAGCTTTAGTCACGATAGGCAAAAGGGAGACGCAGCGCAAGCGTCCATCGACAGATGGATGGATAAACAAAACGGGACTTGTACAGGCAAGGGATTGTATTTAGTTTAAAAAGGAAGAAAATGTCGACGCATCCTACAATTTGGGTAAACCCCGAGGACATTATGCTAAGTGAAATAAACTCAATCGCAAAAAAGACACCTACTATCTGATTCCACTTACATAACGTATCTACAGTAGTCAAAATTATAAAAAGAGAAAGTAGAACAGTGGTTGCCAGGGGCTGGGAGAAGCGGGGAATGGGGAATTATTGATTAATGAGTTATGGATTTCACTGTGAGAAGATGAAAAAGTTTTGGAGATGGAGAGTAGTGATGGTTCCACAACAGTGTGAATGTACTTAATGCCATGGAACAACACTTAAAATAGTTAAAATGGTAAATTTTAGGTTGTGTATTTTCTGACAATAAACACACACACAGGGGTTTTAATTAATTCGATAAATTATAAACCTTGATTGTACATTAGAATCTCCTAGGAAAATTTTTTTAAGTATCTATCCATCACCAGTAGTGGGAGGATGAACATGGTGGCCCCCTGAGGTGAGGCACCAGGAGGAAACGGGGTCACTCAGGAGGCACTCATGCCAGGAAACAGGCCTGGACTCCTCAGAGGAGTCAATGTTCCTGAATTGACAGGGATGTAGGAGAGCTGTTCCAGTCTGGGGAAGACCGAAAGGACATAACAGCCAAAGGCAATGTGAAAAACTTGACTGGATCCTGTGTGTCCAAAAAAAAAAAAAGAAAGAAAGAAAGAAAATTGTTATCACAGTACAGCTGGGGAAAATCTGAGTGTAGGTTTTATGTTGGACAGTGGACTCGCACACATGGTACTGAGGATGTGGTTGTGGAGGAGAATGTCCTTGTGGTGGGCACGTGAGCTGGGTGCCGAAGTGTTTAGGGGTGAGCTGTCACGACGTCTGCACATGGAATGACGTGGCAAGATGCTAACTGTTGGTGAAGCTAAGTGGAAGGAATGAATGTTCACTGCATTATTCTTTGAAGTCTTGAGGGTTTGAAAAAATTTTTAATAAATAGGAAAACAAAACAATAAATACCTATACCAGAGCTCTACCCGAAAACAAATACATAGACCATCTAGGGGACAGAATCGGTATTTTCTCTGCGAAACTCCCCTGTAGATTCTAATGGGCAGCCAGGTTGACAACTATGAACCAGAAGAGCTCTAAACCAAGATGTGACGTTATGATGACATGCGTAATAATCAAAGATGTGCATTTAACCTAGGGAGCTGGCCCCCTGTTGACACCCAGCAGCCACAGGAAATCTTCTCAAGCCCCAAATGAATCTAGCTGCCCTGCCTTCCCCCACACCTTTTGTTTAAGAATAAGCCACAACACCTCAACTTTATAAAGAAATGAGCTCTACCAAAAGACTAGGAGACAGAAATACCTTCCCAAGTTTCATCCTTACCTCCCTCCCTCTTCGCATTGTTTTAAAAAAAAGATTTCTCCCCCCCCCACACACACACACAAAGCAGTTTCTCTTTATGAAATATTCTCCTACAGTACGGGTCTCAAAGACAGTACTCTTGAAAAGTCTTTTCATTTTTGAGGATCCTGTTATTCACTTACGTTTTCAATATTTACACTTCCTAGTAAGAGAAATGCTCTGATTGACAAGGAAGGATCTAGCCAAATATTATATATTAGGATTTAGAAAATTGATATATCAAACATATTGCTACCTAAGTCAAAAGTTTGCCTTTCAAGTTGAAAGTTGAAGGAAGAAAAAAGTCCCATTTCAAACACAGGTCCAAAAGCAACACGTGTCACAAAAACCTAAGTGGCACTGCCTTGAAGTAGATGATTAAGTGATAAACCCTTTTCGACACTAATAAGACTACACGAAAGGGTTATTCAAATAAGTGGCAAATTACCGCACCACCACACACATACACTTGAACAGTTTTCAGAGCAATCTCCCACACCTCATACTCCTTTTGAGATAAAAATAAACTCTTTTGTTTTTCCCGATGTAAACAGAAGCTCAGAGAAGTCATACCCGATGTCACAAAGTGGCACATCAATATTAGCATTCAGGCACTAGATGCTGACCTCGCCATCACAGTGATTCATGTCTGTCATTGTTCTAGGTTAACAATTCCATCACAGTTACCTAAGTTTTACAACATAATGCAGGGGACAATGGTAGCTCACAAGGGGCCAGCAGCCCACAGACTAATCTTGTCTTGTCCTTGCACTATTCACAAATGTGTTCCTCCCAATTTGAGTGATTAAGGTAGCAAATGCAATCTCTAGTGGAAGGACATCCCAAAGCTCCTTATCATTTTTATATAATTCTCTGATCACGCTTGACCCCTGAAGGCATTTTGGTGTGTAAATTCCATCATATACACAGTGTCTAGAGTCTCCCTGAATGAAAGAATATGAGTGCTCTATGTCTTCTCAGGCTCCTGAGGGCTCTCCTTTTGAGTCAAGGGAATAATCCCCTACTTTTATGTCAGAAATCTTTATTTCATGCAGACAGTATTTCTTGATTTATTATTGTCTTTTACAGATCAGCTTCCTATACACTCTCCCTTCACAAATTTTGAAAACCTTGAATAGCTACTGCCCACCTGGATGTTTTTTTCTATCACCATTGCTAACTTCACCTAACTTCGCTTTGTTGATACTTATGTTTTCAATCTAATCTCTCATCATCTCGTAGTTTAACAACCAGAGAGTATTGGACCTCTCAAAATTTCAGTTTTTTCTCTGTCTCTCAATCCAACACATTCATGTGTGCATGTACGTACGTGTACACACACACACACACACACACACACACACACACACACACCCCTCTGGAAAATTATATCTCCTTTTAATAATAATAGACCTGTTTTTCAGACACTAATTTTCTCAAGGCACAATCTGTAGCTAATGAAACTTTGTATCTTGAGCAGCAAAGGGTAACTGCTGTAAATTTCCTAACTATAGACATATGTTTATAGCAGAAAATTTAAAGAGAAAAATATGTTTAATTCATCCATTATCTTACTACCTAATAGAGGAACCACTGCTGACACGTTGACTGACCTATGTGCCAGACACTGGGGATATAGCTGTGACCAAAAGACACAGCCCCAAACCTCATGAATTTTATTGCTATCCTATTTTACCCATGTTTTTCTCAGGGTAATCAATGTAGTACAAAATTTTTCAAAACACATTTGCTTTATGTTTTTTGAAAGGTAACAGATGGTAAAAACAATTTCAAACAGTATTACCACCCTTGCCCTCAGTCTCCCCACCTGAAGGCAACCTCTAAAAAGATGTTTGCATAACCTTCTAGAGATATTCACAGGTACACAAGTAAAGTGTAACTTCCCAGTTTGGTTGCTAAATTTTGTTTGTCCTACTTAACCGATTAAATAGTTTCAGAGATTTCAAAACTACTACATAGAAGCCCATTAAAAGTTCCATTTCTTGCTCAGAGTTCACCTATCTCAATGCAAAAAGTTACAGCCACAGCCTATGTTGTAGAGGAACGTGTAAGCACAATCCTCGAACTGCTGACTAATTCAAACCGGCAACAGCAAATATTATAGCATTGGAGAACTAAGGAAGAAAGCTCTGAGACTGTCACCACGATCAGTGCCTAAGCAAAGAACTCATGGACCCTGGTTCTCATAAGGACAGTGGTGTGTGTGTGTGTATTTTTAAATGGGCATATTTTTCTTTTAGAAAATAAAACTCATTAGCATATACAGAAGGAAAGTGAGAACATATCTGCATTAGCTGAGTAATGATTATTTCCATGACCAAGACAAACTTCCTAAGAGTTCAATACAAGCAAGAGTCTGGGAAGTCACCTTTCTGGATCTTATGTGGGCAGGAAAAAGTTTATGGGGTGAATGGAAAACTCACATTGGCTGACTATATGACTGACATCTTGCCAGGCCCCTTACTCCAACCCTGCGAAGCCTGTTTGATCAGCCCAGGGCTGAGGCAAAGAACTCAAAAGTGAAGGACATACCCAAGGAGCAGCCAGGTGTGGCTGATCCTAATATTCCCTCTTGCAGGAAGTGAAGAGTAGAGAGGTTGATAGGTAATATTTACATGAACTTGCCAGAATAAAAAAAATCAGGTAGAAAAGGGAGGGAAGCTGAATAAATGAGTAACCTAAAGGTGAGCACGCAAAAAGCAGCCCATATCCTCTATATCTAATGGTTCCAACGTTCCAGTCATTCTTGTAAATTGATCTTCATTGGGCCCGTGAACCTAAATCCTCACTAACTTTCTATGGGCCACAAGGCCTGAGGGATGTCAGATGAACTCAGTGTACTTCCTCCTCTCCCTTCTAAAGTCTCACAGCACCAGGTTAACCAGAGGCTGGCCACCCCTGGGAGCCGAGTCAAACTCTACAATCTGAACTAGGCATAAGGATTAACTCTTATTTCAAGTAGCTACTTTCTATCTTGATAGTATCATGAACCCTTGGGCTTTCAAACCAGCAGGAGCAGGGATGATCAGCCTAACCCTGAATTAGACAGCAGGATGTTTAGTAACTACAGAGTGACAATTCCTCACTCAGCTATGCCGGTGACGACTACATCATCATTTCTAAGATGGCAAAAAATGTGGTGCAGAAACCTAACCCCATCAAAATTTATTTGGAAACAGTGAGCAACAGACACATTAGGGTTTTTATTTAAGGATATATAAACAAGGATTAATTTTATCCCACCCAAATTGAGATGGACTCCATTCTCATATAGATAACTGAAGAATTTTCCCATGAGTATATGCTTTCAAACAGCATGGGACCAGGATTTTAAATCCATTTTCTGTTAAAGTAAGAACTGACATTCAAGCACGGACTCTAGGGACGCACATTCTGAACAGTCATGTGTTTATGCATTAAATCATTTAACCCTCTGAGCATGTACTTTTGTACCTGCATTTTACAGGTGAGGAAACTGAGGCACGGAGAAATCAAAGTAAACTGGTTAGATTCCACAGAGAATGAAAGTAAATCTAAACTCAACATTAAATATTTGCCTGGCTCTTGAAAGCTGTTGAGATTAGCTTTAATTTGACAGATAATAGAAGCAAGTTACTCATTTAGACAAACAGTACATTATAGACACTTTAATGAAAATCTGTAATAATAGCAAATATTTACTAAGCACCTTCTAGGTGCCAGGGTACCAGGCTACCAGCTACTTACTAAACCTAAGTATTATCTAATATTTAAAATATACATTGCTTTCAATCACATGCAAATCAGCCTTTTTATATGGTGATGACTAAGGAAATTCACTAACAGTAAAATATGAGAATACAAAATTATCAGAAACTAACCTACTTTAATTTTTCTTAATTTTTATTTTTCTATTAGATTTGACATTCCATATTATTTTGTATTGGTTTCAGGTATATAGCACAGTGGTTTATTTAATTTACAAAGCGATCCCCCAATTAGTCTAGTACCCACCTGACACTATACATAGTTATTACATATTATTGACTATATTCCCTATGCTGTACTTTACATCCCTGTGACTATTTGTAGCTACCAATTTGAATTTCTTAATCCCTTTGCCTTTTTCACCCTAGCCCCCGCCCATCTGGCAATCATTCACTTTTTCAAAAAAAATGATATAAAAACGTCTTCCTTCAGCGATTTAGTAGAAATAAAGAAAGGAGAAAACTTAAGTTGTTTTCTTTGAAGATCTCATCCAAAAATATCATAGGAATATTCTTCTGTCTTTAATAGCAAAATAAATAGATTTATAGTCCCTATTGTGAGGATGACTTGGGTGCACTTATGCCTATCAAATAATATTTGTTAACACATTCAACTATTCTAAAAATTGCAAATGAACGAAACACATTTAAAGTTGTCCTGGAAAAAAAAATAGTGGAGTAAAAGGACCTCATTCAGCACTAATATCCAGGCACCCCTGAAAGGTTTAGATCCCAGAATTTCCAGGCTCAGGGGCCTCCCTTTTATACAAAAAGGTTTCCAGCTCACTCAGCCTTCCCAGGGTTCCTAACAGCACCACCTTCACCAAGAAATCCTCGAGCTGCTGACCTCACTTAATTTCTAGTCAGTGGAGATGTTGAACTTGATCTTCCCAAATCACAGTCGTTCCCAGAATGGGGAAAAGCAACCTGAAAGCCATACAACATCAATCCTATAAAATAAACCCAAACCTGCATAGAAATCAATGCCTGGGTTTGGACATAGTGCATGTGCGTGCTCAAATGAAAAACACAACAATACTGTAAATAAAGCATTGAGTAACATGACCATATGTTTACGCAAAACCTGCAAGCTCTAGGGGAGAGGAATCCTATCGTAAAAGTGTCATTTCACCCTCCCATCAGAACAGCGCATCAGAACCACCCAGAGCGCTTGTGGCTGGGCCCTGCCCCCAGAGTTTCTGATTCAGAAGGACTGGGCGACCTGAGGAATTCGGCTTTCCCACCAGTTCTCAGACATGCTCTGTTGCTGTTGCTTCCCCTCCTTGAAAACCACTGTCCTGACTGGAGAAACAGCTGTCAGCTCCTTGCGAGCACACCGGCAAGGAAGGGCCATACACAGTCCCTGATTCTAAAATCAAAGGCGAGTGCAACTAGAGTCTAGTCAAACCGAAGGCCTGCTAATGAACCGGAAACATGGCATTAGCCATTTTTCAACAAAACTAGGATGTTGGTCGTTTGAGGGCACTAAATCTCCAGTGAAATCTGAGGAGCAAAAATTGCCACAAGTAATGGAGAGAATGAGGAGAAAAGAGGGAAGAGTAACACTACCTCCTTGATGTATTAGTTGTCAAGCCTCTTGCCTGCTCTAACGACACTTTTTTTTTTTCTTACCTGTTCTCAGAGAATTTACCTTCTGGGATAGTTTTAAGTTAGTGCCTGCCTCTCAGGCTGGAGTCTGTTAGGCTCCAGCGAGGGTGCACTGTCTACTTCTCTTTGTAGTCACTGAATGTCATCCCCACCAAAAGTATAATCATTATTCAGTAACTTCTGGCCTATCCTGGCAAAACGGTCTGACAAACCAGCCTATCCAAAAAAAAACTTCCCAAATCTAGAAGCACGATAAAGAGTCTCTGAGCAGCAGAGGGGGCACCAAATACACATGTCCCCAAACCTCGCCCACCCTCTTGCAGTTTCCAGCACCCTGCATTCCAACCACACCTGACTTTCCCACCATTCTCCACTTCACTGGTCCACTCACTGATGAAAGTCTAAGGGAAAGTTTTGGTTAAAAAAACACACACACACCAAAAACAATTTACTTCAGTGAGAGGTTAAGTCAGGCTGCTCTTCTCATTGCCCTTACTTGCCTATGGATAAAGGATTCCATGACCAATCCCCTTCCAGCTACACCTCCCTTCCACAGACCCTATCCAGGAAGCGTAAGCTTCAACCCCACCGAACTACCCACACAATGAATACACTGAAATGCATTCCAGCTTCTCCTCTGATCTTCCTTCAAGATCATGTTCAAATCCATAACCTTCGTGCCGCCTTCTCATTGCTCCATCCTAATCCGTCAATCACTCTCACGCCTTTGCTTCCATACATCTAGGAAGTGCTCTAACAGAAGTATAATCATTACTTTTTGTCTTCCAGATTTTCTCATAAGCGTAACAATCTTAGTCATTTTTTCTCCATCCACAATATATTGTGCATATTCGGTGCTCAATGACTTGAAATAACTACAATTTTAGTACTATGTGTCAGGAACCACATGAGCCACTTTTACAGAATTTAAAACACCACCCCTTCTAAGTACTGGAGAAACCCCCAAAGCTACAAGGGCAGGCAATGGCCAAGTCAGAATTCAAACCCACACCTATTCAACTCCAAAGTTTTGCCATTTCATGGACACCATTGTCTTTAAATGGAGAAAAACAGAACAGTACAGTGAAAAAGTATCTGCTCACTGGTCAGTCAACCCACTACAAGCTTCTGCTCAACCCTAGATGTTAAAACATGGCCAGGGAATATAAAGTGTGTTTTATAAGTTATCCTATTGGGAATCATTGGAGCATGACACTATATTATAGAAAAGCCTTTCTTTCATCTCAGAGCCTCACAGTGAGATGGGACATGTATACACAAAATTCTTTGAAGCCTGGATGTACTCTATAAGAAGCCCATGTATTCTTCTACACTTTTCCTTGGATGGGGGGGGGGAAGTAAAATCAACTTTAGAGAACATAATGCATCTACTTTTAAGAGCATACCATCCAAACGGTCTCTGAAGTAGAAGGAAGAGTGGAACCCCTACAATTGATTCAGGGGAGGTGAACTGGCAAGAGCCAGCGAGAAAAGACTTCAGGTACCGACATCACTGGCTTTCAAGTTCTACTGTCACTAGCTAGCTTCGTGGCCTTGAGACAATCTCAAGGATTTCAGCTTCCTTGTGAAATGGAGATGCCCCTGGCCCTCTCAAAATTAAGAATGAGCAGATAACAATAACACATGAAAAGCACACAACTCTTAATAAGTTCATAAACCTTAATTCCATATCCCATGCTGAACTACCCTGTAGGACTTACCTATCAAACCAAAAGTTGAGTGGCCTTTGTTTCTCTTTTGGTTACCACAAAGACTTGGTGCGTTATATCTGTTTGTCAATAACATGAGCTGTTAAAAAGTTTGTGGAATGGGAGGGTGAAGAGCAATAGCAAAGGGATTAGCTAACATCCTAAATAATACTAAATTCTAAAACAAACTGTATTACAAACTTACACGCTCCCAAACAAGTCATTTTGGCTAAAGGCATGTGTGTAATTAAAGTTAAAAGCATACTAAAATAACACTTTAGCTGTTGACCTTAAAGATCCTTGTGAAATGCACAACTGAAACATTAGCACATGAAGCAGTGACTTAACTTTTTGTCTACTAAAGACAGCATCACATGGCAACATTGCACATATCTCAAACCTTCTGTGGTTCAAACCAAAGTGTTGCTAGACTGTTAGAGCCAAGCTGAGTTAAACACAGATGTATTCAATCCTTTTTATACACCGAGTTTAACTGGTTCAGCACTTAAATTTCTTCTAGGGTGATACAGGGAAAAGGATAAGAGATTTAGTTATGTTGCCCACTCCAATAGTCCAGTTACCAGGTGATTTAGAAATCCCACGGACAAGAGCAACAAGAGCACTACTCAGAAGCTAATAGCATCAGCCAGAACCTGCCTCTGCAAAACACACACGCGCGCGCACACACACGCACGCACACACACACACACACACACACACACACACACACACAAAGATTAATATACGTTTTAAAAGAAATCAACAATGAAACAGGGATCACTTAGTTTTACAATGTTTCACATGAGGGGAAGAAGTTTCCCTAGGGGTAGAAAACCACAGTGTTTGCCACATGCAGGTTGATTACAGACCTACAGTGGGCACGTAAATGTTGGCTGAATTACCAGTGATAAGTCTAGTTTAAACCCCTCTTTTGCTCTTAGTGGTCTTTTTAACTCTCAAGTAACTAAAAAAAAATGTTGACAGACATGGTGGCAACAAGTTTTCAGAATTACTTCAAGAAATGTATCGCAGTTCATTATAACAGCACAAAAGTTATTTGTGAATCATATATACCTAAGCATAAGTGTTAAATTTGGTTTTGAGTGTAGAAAGATTCTGGTTATAATATTGTATGCCATTCTGGTAATGTCTAAATTAGTATAGCAGTTTCCACCGTTTCCTCTTTCCAGTTCTTCCCTGCAGAACTGCATTCATGAGACGATATTTTAATTTTGTTCGGTAGTAATATCATGCAAAATAACTTCACAGGTTGCAGGAGGATGTGGCCAACATGAAAGAAGCAGGGATTAAATAGAAAGTGGTTTATTTAATTTTAATTCAGTGCTCCAATGCACAAATTAGGAAGACGTCAGCAATCTCTCATGTCAGAAATCTGAGAGGGGTGTATATTCATGGAGGACTCATTGAGAAATCCCTCAAGTTCAACTTACTCAGTGGTATTTTACAGACTTTCAGCCTGGTGGAGAGGACAGATAGATACCGTAACAGCCCTAAACTGCGTTCATTTGAACCTGTACTTACAAAACCCCCAAACAAGAAAAAGCACAGCCCTGTCATGCAACACAACAAGGACAATCCTGCATCATCCTTCTCTAGCCTTCCTGTGAAGAGCTCACAGCACTCTTTTTAGTTTTGTGTTGATAGAGGTCCAGAAAGCCAAGAACAACCAGAAATTACATAGTCTAATACATCATACCGTCTCCTTTTGCACAATTAGTCATGTTAGGTAGTACTTATGAACACTAAAGTATAAAAAAGAACACTAGGTATATTCCACTAGATATCATTTAAAAACTATGAACATACACCATTCATGAACCTGATATCAAATTACAGAACTGTTCACTTTGAGGATGTAACAGACTATTGTATGAAAGCCTTAATACGGTCATAAAGTTGGAAACTGGCAAATATTTTCCATTTACTATATTGTGACCGAAGAATGCTAGTACTTCATGAACTGAGGGTAGGTAAACGGGAGTGATTCCAACAAGGTGGCACATTACACCAGACTCGTGAGAAAAGTTGGATGATTTTCAAAGTAAGTGGCCATGCTCTTCATGCCTGTGGGATCTGAACCTCCTGGGTTGCTGCTTCTGAGTGTGCCAACGCCACAGGTTTAGCCAAAGAAAATGAATCAACATCACAGATGCGCGTGTAGAGCGGACAGAAATGCTGCGTTAATTCATTGCAATTTGCAAGGATGAGGAGATGACACACAGAACAGATCATGGTTTAAAATGTGATCTCAAAAACCGTATTTTTGTGTACATTTGCCTATTTTCCAGTTTTATGGTAATCTCAATTTGGCACAATGACAATACTGTATGTTCTGGGAACTCGTCATCTATATAAAGGACATTCGCCCATCTAAGGTTGACACCACACACAATGGATGAGCACAACATGCCTCCTTGCACCCAAGAAGCTCTGCTGTCTGTGTGGTTTACCAAAGTGCAAACTAAGGCTGCAAAGAGCTGGTTCCTGGTTAACTGTTGAATGCATTTCCCTACAGGACAGAGGCTGCAGCTGACTCCTCAGGCCTCCTCCTCACCCCCTGATACAAACAAGGTCACATTGGAAATCCAACTTCCCATCTCTGACGCTTTATTCCAAGACTGGTGGGCAGTAGGGGACGCGGTGAACTTACACAAGCGCATTACTCCCCCCTTTTCATTCATTAGGCAAGACTGTGGCCCTCGCCACCACCTTAACCCAAACCTGGTACCTTTGCCACCAAGGCCAGCCTGGGCAAAAGGTTAACCTGTGATCCTCGGCCATGGCTCACTAACAGGGCCAACCCTAAAGAGCCGGAGAGCCAACATTCTGTTTGTTTTAGAGGAAATACTTCCTGGCACATGTTTAGTAAAGACTCTGAACTCTGCACATGAAGCCACGTGGTTGGTGCTAATCTGGCTCTGTCCACTCCCGAACCGCCTTTAAAACAACCTCTTTCCGAGGGCAGCGGAGGGCTGGGTAATCGACACCATCTCGTTCCAGTCACGTGGGCTCCTCTCCCCGCAGCAATCCTCCCGCGAGCGCCGCACAGCCCCGGTAGGGTCTGAGGGAGCGCGGAGGAGAGAGGCTGGGGTCGGAGGTGTCCCTCTGGGCAGCAGCAGGAAAAGATTCACATCTGTGGGGGCCAAACTGGTTCTTTCGGCTCAAGTGAAGTCCGAGCGAGCGGGGCAAGAGGAGATGCCTGCCCTTCCAGGAAACCCGACTCTGCCACTAGCAGAGTGCGCGGGCAAACAATTTGCGACGCCCACCTGTAGCCACAGCAAACAAACTTTGCTCAACTTTAGAGTTGGAAGAATCCGGACCCTTACGCCACCCCCTGGCTCAAGTCAGCAGCGGCTAGAGCTCCGCGGGCTCCTAACCTGATACCCCTAAACGCCCAACCTGGTCTATTCCAGCGCGCAGACCCAGCGTGATCCGCGCGCCCCAGTGGCGTCTACGGGATAGAGAGTTGGGGTTGCCAGCTGGGGATGAGGAATTTGTAAAGACAGCGGCCAGACGCCGCTCACTACCCTCTGCAACTCCAGCTCCCAACTTTGCAGCCTCACGGCCGCTGCCCTCCAGTCCCCTCTGCGGCGCGCACCCGCTCCCTCGCCTTCTCCAATGCGTTCCTTGGGAGGCGTCTCCCCAAGAGCGCGGGAGCCCTGGGGTCCCCGCGCACTTACAGCCATAGCGGGGTCTCTGCAGGGAAGGCAGCTCCTCGTGGGGCATCCTGCGCGGCTCCGGGGGCCCGCCCGGGGCGCGCCCCCCGCGGCTTCCCTCGCTGGCCAGGCTCGCCGGCTCCGCGCCCCGCCGGCGCGCTCGTATCCGCCCTCTCGCTGCCCTCCCCTAACCTCCCCGAGATGGGCGACCGGCTCCCTCGGTGCTCCCTCGCCAGCTCCCGCTGCAGCCGCCGCGCGCTGACACCCGAATCAAAGTGAACTCTCCGCCCTCGCTCCCTCCCGGCCGCCGCCGCCTCCCTCTGCAGGTTTCCTTTCTCCTCCAGCCCGTCCCCGTTATCCACCGCGCTTAGAGCGCGCCGTGGCACAGCGACCCCTACCGCGAGCCGGGCGCAGCGCGCGGACTGTGTGGACCCGCCCCTGCCCGCCCCCAGGGTGGAAGAGGCTGAGTGCGTCGCGAGGCCGGGATCCCCTGCAGCTGGGGGTTGCGGCCGCCCGCCTGATGTTTCACTTCTGGAGCGTTTAGAGGGTGGAAGTGAACCTACGCCGACAAGAACAAGAAAAACCTCAGCAGACACAGGCTGCCCCCGCCGCCCAGGGTGTTGCTCAGTTACAGAAGGACGAACAGCGCGGTTCCTTCCCTCTGGGAAGATTGAGAGTTTATCTTTTTTCTTTTTCTTCCCCCCCCCCCAAAGTTGCTTCTGTGCCTCCTTGTCTACAAAATAGAGGATTCCCCTTTCATGACAAGAAACTGAGAAACGTGTGTGTGTGTGTGCATGTTTGCTGGAGGGGTGAGATAAACACTACCAAAGCAACCATTCAAAACACAACTGCGAGTCAGCCTTCGCTCACTGTGGCCGTCCCCCACCCTCGACCCGACGCGGTACAAAACTCTCGCCCAGCCCTGCTGGGGTCACACACAAAAAACCCTTTTCCGGCTAAGCTTTTAAGGGAATTAAGCCACATGTGGCCATTTTAAAGGGGGGGGGGTCATGCGGTCACCTGGAGCTGTTTTTCTCTTTGTGGTAAGATCTGGCGAGATGTCGGTCTCTTCTATACCAGTGTCCTCACCTGCTTGTCAAATGTGGAATGTGTGGGTTACCGGCTGGCAAAATAAAATAACTGGTGTAGAGTTATAAGAGATTTAATTAAAGAAGAGGCGGCATGGTGACACTAACCAATTTTAAGTATGCAAAGATACAGAGTGCCAGCTGTTCCCCATTTCATATGGGAGATGTAGTCCTTTTTGACATGGTTGAAACTCAGAGTCTTGGGCCCCACCCTCAGAGTTTCCAGTTCAGTGGACCTGGAGACCATTAATTTACATTTCTAACAAGCTGTGGGGTGATGCTGACACAGCAAACCTGCAGACCTTGCTTAGAGTAGTTACATTAGAAAATAGGCATTTGGGATTTCAGCTGGACTCAGAAATCTCATTCAGATGGAGAGTAAGAGGATTTTTCTCCCCTTCCTCCCCACCCAGGAGGCTTTAGATTCTCATCTGGTTAGGGTGGGATGAGTGTGGTTTTCCTTCCTTACAAAGCAGTTGCCTCTAATTATAAAAGCAAGTCGAAGGTGAAACGGCCTCATTTGAGGCACAGCACCCTGTCAGTCGGTGTTCACCCAGAGGGAGATGCGCTCAATGAGAAGTTCCTGTGTTTCAAGAAATGCCAAGTTGGGTGATATCTAAAGTTCATTCCATCTCTATGATCCCATGTAATAAGTGCTAACGATTAACCCCTACTTGCACATATCAATTTTCAATATAAGTCTGTGATGGAGGGCCCAAATAAGTCTTTTTTTTTTTTTTACATGTGGGGGAAATCACTGGAAACTAGAATGGTTAAGGAAGGTGACAGAATTTGATAGTGTATCTTAAAGTGGATCTCAAAAAATGGCTAAGAGTTGGATGGAGAAAGTTCACTTCTGGAAGACAGACAAGGACAAGGGACAACGGGGTGGGACATGAGGGTGGGAGAGAGTAGAAACATCAAAACTGGTATTAGATCATGGAGGACACTGAACATCAGACTACGAGGACCGGACTTTATCATAGGAGCATTTGACAGCTCTTAAAGGTTTCGAGCGTGGATGCAAGGGAGTTTGGGAAGGTAAGTCTTGGGGCAGGTTATAGGATGGATTAGAGCAGGGCAACTTGGAGGTGTTGACACCCCACGAAAGAGCTGTGACAGAGACAGAGGGAGAAGTAAAGGAGAGCTTCAGGGAGGTTGACACCAGTAAGTGATAACGGGGAGTTTTAATACAAACGAGTGGATACCATCAACACTTGTATAGATATTGCAGATTGTAATAAGTAAATAGCTGCTAATATAGAAAGTGGGGATTAAAAGCATAAATAGGTGATCTGCAGGAGAGTAGTTCTAAGTTCATGCTTCTAGCTGGTCAGCCTTTCTCCGAAGGCTCTGTGGAGATTCCAAGGCTCTGTCATGACTAACGTTCCTATGGAGAACTTCATGCTAAGATGAAATTGCAAAAGCAAATGCTCCTGACTTTTTGCAAGTGCTGAAATCAATCTTTCGAATTTCAGTCTGCAGTCACTGGGTAACAGCACTATTCACAGATCACTTCTCAGAATCCCAGAAAAGAAACTTATCTGCAGAATTCTGGGCTATTTTCTCTGAAGGTTTGACACTGGAGAGCAATCCAAATAAATACTAGGCAATATGCCAGCTTATTTTGCCATCTGACTGTGCTTAAAAGAATATTTAAAACAAAAACTGAGGCCATCTAGTGAAAAATGTTTTTTTAAGAAAGCAAAAATTTTTTCTTTAATGTAAAATAAAAGATGACATTGGACTAACTAAATATGGTAAAACAATTTTAAAAGAAATATTGTTTTAAAATGATTGTTTTCTAAGGCCCATCTCTCTCTTTTTGATAGTTGAAAGGAGCATGAAGGTGTTTGAAAAAAATGCAACTTTGTTTTTATAACAATAACAGATTATTTATGTCAAGAGGTTCAAACAGGATTTTTAAAAAGTGTTTGAGTAAAAATCTTGGCATGCAACTTTAACATTCCATACACCTTTGATAATTTGGTGATTTTCCAAAAATATCATGTTATTGATTATTTTAAGATATTTACCAGAATAGTGACCAATGTGCTTTCAAAGCATGGCCAGAAGTGAGGCATGAAGAAATGACAAGAAAGAAATGATTTGAGACTTTTTGAAAACCCTGGAAGCCCATGGGTTGTCAAGATTTTCTCTTTCCCTGTCCCAGAAAAAGGGAGATGCTGAGCAAGAGCAGGGACTACACTCCATTGCAAAGGAGACTTGGATCTTTAAAAAGGAAACTATTACAGTCCAACATCAGATTTGGGAGGGAAAAACAAAAAACAAAAAACAAAAAAACAAAAACAAAAAAAACAAGGAATCAGAACAGAAATAAATGCCACAGTCAGTATTTTAGTTCCCCAAAACAGAAGGGGGAATAGCAGTGTCTGGCAAGAGAATAACTAGAACTGATGGTCTCTTAGCATCATTTTAGGGACAAGAAGAGAGAGAGGCACAAGGAAGTTGCATGAGTTCCACAGCTATGGAAGAATAGAGCCTAAACTACTTTCCAGGCCTCCTAAGAGTCTCTGCTCATGGCTTTTTATATACATATACATATATTTTTCCAGTGAAGTCCTTTTTCATTTCACTAAAGTCTATAATTTTGGACTACTCTCAAATATTTTGTCAATGTTAAATCAGCAAGCTTTCCAGCAACTTTGCCTTTTTCTCAGCGTTAAAGTTCTAAACAAATCAAAGTTTGGAAAGACTATCTAAACTTTCATGTTAGCACACAAATAAGTAAAACCATGCACAATTCCATTATTATTTTTCCCATTTCACGGTTTAAGAAAGTTAGAACTCCAGGGACTCCCTAGATTCACTCAGAAAAACACAACAACAACAACAACAACAACAACAAACAAGAGAAAGCAGCATTGACTCTATGTGGCCCCCTTCACTTTTCACTGCCTTTTACTTTGCATTTTCTCAGTTGTATTTCTCACCTGACATACCATTATTTGTTTATTGTTTATTGTTTGTCACATCCTTCTAGAATGTGAGTTTCTTGACAGCCAGGACTTGGTCTAATTCTTCACTGCTTTGTGCCCAGGACTTGCAGCAATGCCTGGAATGTAGTAGCTGCTGAATTATTTGGTTATAATCATGAATTTACTAAGTAGTTATATGTACCAGATACTATAGAAATAATTGTTACTTTCAATCCAGTAACAACTTTGTGAGATATTCTTATCCTTATTTAACAGTGAAAAAAGTCTCAGAGTCTCATAGGTAGTAAATGGCAGCGCTGGGTTTATCTGAGTCTAAACTTTTCCCCCAGCACACTAATAAATTGAACTACAAATTTCGACATGTTCACTTTCTACTAAACACATGTTCCCCTTTCCCAGGTGAATGCTAAAGGAGCTATACTAATGCTACCAGGTTCGCATCATCTATTTGCCATCACAGAGTATTAGATCTGGGTCTAGTTTGTTTCTAGGCACTAGCTCTGATTATAGTTTTACTGGTAATTCTTTGTGATTCCTTGTTGGTTTTATATGTACTAATGTGATAGGATCTGAAAGGTGCTCAGCAAAGGGCTCTACCACATACACGTAAAGTTGTTCTGAATCAATTCTTTAAAATCATTCATGCTTTCCCATTGACTTCAAGTATGCTTTATCTTAATCTCAGATTCATCAATCTTTGGCAGGAGCTCTTAGTCCCAGCTTAATTTTCTCTGCCTGACTCTTATATTCTCCCTTGGGAACACTCTGTTTTATTTAGTTGATGAGAGACAAGCAAACTTCTAGCTGACTTAGGAGAGCTTGGATATTATGAAAGAAGCTTCACTATTTATCAAGGGATAAAAATTAAAACGTCAATTATGTTGACAAAAATTTAAATGTTTAATAAATGTGGGAATTCAGGAGCTCTTATACAGTGTTGGGAGGTATGTACTTTGAGCAATCATTTTGAGGAATAAGATGGCCATCTCTAGTTTAGATAAAGATGTACATTTCCTGAAATCCAGCAATTCTACATCTACTAATATCCTCTAGAAAAGCTCCCATATACGGGAAAACAAGTACAAGGAAGTTCATTCCAAGGAAAAATTGGAAACAACTTAAAAGTCCTTTAGCGGCAGAATGGATAAATACATTGTAATATATAAAAATAGATAGAGAATGCTAAAAATTGATGTGATGTCATTTATGTGCAATTACAAACATACAAAATAATATTACATGATATATATTGGGACATATACATGCAGTAAAAGCATTAAAAAATTTGTACTGGAATAAGGCGCACCAATTTTAGACTAGCAATTACCTCTGAGATACTAGGGAAAGGAATGGAAGCTGAGAATGTTTTTCATTTAATTTTCTTTTAAAAAACTGAAGTAAATATGGCATTTGTTGCTCTCTATATCTTTCTCTACATTTGGAATGCTTTTAAAATATTTTTTTTTTAATAAATGTGTATTCTGTTAAATGGTCAAAGTAGAAATGATGTTTTTGGTTTCCAGTTTTTAAAGTTCGGATTCATTTACTTTGCTTAATTAAAGCAAATCTATATTATTTTAAAACAAAGCCTCATTGAAATAAACATATCGATGGTGACCATTTGGATATGCAAATGTACATATCTTTCTTGGAAGTTGCTTATTCTTTGACGAAAGGGTTGTGGCTTCTATGCCAAACTCACCTGCTCCTTAAGGAGCTTCTGGGACCCACTTCCTGATGATCAGCTTCTACTTTTAAGGATTTGCTAGTGATTCCTGGTACCTCACTTCATAAATGTGTGAATGGTTGACCACAGGACTGGTCCATTCTCTAAAAAGAAATTACCATACTTTCATGAGTACTGCTTAAATATTTTGGTGGGACCCTTCATTTTAAAGCCTTTTCTCTCTCTTTCTCTCTGTCTCTGTCTCTCTCTCTGTCTCTCTGTTTTCAGTAGCTTACCAGCTGCTAAAATTCAGCTACTCAGTTACTCAGCTTGTTAAGAGTTAACTTCACACCTGGATCTGGTCAGCTTGAGCCCCAGTGTAAAAGCCAATAGTGAACCAAGGAACTGAGGAACACCATAGTGAAGAAAGCAGATATCACCAATGCCTGCCTTTTGTCATACTATAAACACCACTGTCACCTCAATCTAAAAAATTAAAAGAATCATCCAATTCCACCTCTCCCTCATCTACCAACAGGCTTTCCTCTGATTTCCATACCCTGTTAATACAAACATTTTCAGTTACTTAGACTCAAATCCTCGATCTTTTTTTAAATTTCTCTAGGTTCATTCCCTAGCATGCAGTCAGTCACCAAGACTCGGTGGTTCTTTGTGAATGTCTCTCATTTGTTACCACCTTTCCTTTCTTCTTTGATGATTAACCTAAAAATAAAAGTTCAAAGTGAGACACAACAAGAGTTTGAGATCCAAAAGAATAGCTTTCTGGGAAGCCACTATTCAGGCAGAGACCCAAATAGTGTTCTGATTAGGAACTGAAGGCAAAGGGTATTTATGAGAAAGGTAAGGGGAATAATTACATAAGTAGAAGGAATTTCTGTGGGCATTATAAAGGTAAGGAATTTCTTTAGGTACAGATAAGCTAACATAGTAATGATCATTCTAAAGAATGTCTTTAATTTTCAGTCCCATTAGTCATAATGTCTGCTTTTCCTGATAGCTTTGCAAACAGTTGTTTGGAATACAATGCCTCTTTAAGTCCAGTCCAAAGATTATTTTGCAGTTTTTAACATTCCCAATACCCGGCGAGGTTTCTGAAAAGTGGGGTAAGATGTACAAGGTGGTTTCTCTGGGATAGCAGCTTCAACTCCATTTGAAACAGCTTTATTTATATTACTTTTTACACTCTTTCATCACCACTACCACTCTGGTTCAAGCTCTTACCTGGGCTGTTCCAATGGCTACTCCTGTGTGGGTTTTTCCTTTTTGCAATTTAACTTAAGTGTTTCTGTATTTCTGTATTTCTGTATCAAATACCTTTACTGGTACTCGCCACTGAGACTTTAACAAATGCTAACTTAGTTGCTATTTATGTTGTCCTCTTGATTTAAAAAAAAAAAAAAAAAAGGCTTTTGGGAGTACCCAAATTTCATCTTTACTTCCCAAATAGTAAAGAAAAAAAGTGACCCCCAGAGGGTCAAGACAGCAGTGTGGGAAAGTGCAGCTCTTAAAAGCCTGCTGATCCTCTATGTATAGAATTCCAACCTAGGATTTTCTTCCTAGAGATTTTGAGTCTAAAAATTGAGAGCTTTCATGGAGTTAGAACTCAACCTTTGTCCAGAATACAGTAGGCTTTCAATAAGATTCGACATAGTAGAGATCTATTTTGGTCAGAGCAAGTGCCAATATCAACAAAGAGAGTCTGCCTACTACATATAAAGATTTTTTTTTTTTTTTTTTTTTTTTTTTTTTTTTTATCATTTGCTCTCTATAGTTTCTAAGCCGGGGCAGTAAAACCAGCTGGTTTATGAAGGTTTCTGTTTCAGTCAGCTCTGGCCTCCATGACAAATACCATAGAAGAGTTCTAGAGGCTGGGAGTCCAAGATCATGGTTCCAGCTGATTGGGTTCTTGATTAAATAAATACTCTTCCTAGTTCGCAGATGGTCATTTTCTCATTAGGTCCTCACATGACCCTTCCTTGATGCATGCATGCAGGGAGAGGGAGAGGGGAAAGGAAAGAGAGAGGGGGAGAGTGGGGTCAAGGAAAAAGGGAGGGAGGGAGAGAGGGAGAGGGGGAGAGAGATGGGGTGGAAAGAGAGATCTTGTGTTTTTCCTTTTAAAAAGGCATTAATCCCATCATGAGAGGCCCACCCTCAGGATTTAATTTAACCCTTATTTCCTCCCAAAGGCCCACCTCTGAATACCATCCCTCTGGGGGTCTGGGCTTCAACATTTAATGTCTTAACAAATTAAGACATTTTGACTGTGTTAACAGAATACATGTTTCTTGTTTAAAAATATTTGAAAAGCATTCCAAACATAGAGAAAAATATAGAGGGCCACAAATGCCATATTTGCTTCAGTTTTTAAAAAAGATATTAGAAGTTATAGGTATATTTGCTATTCCTTGCCTATGTTCTCAGGTGGGGGAACGTATTCAGTCCATAGCAGCTTCTTTTCATTTTCCTAAAATTTCCATATTCTAAACACATTGGAGTGTGGGAGTTGTTATTTTACCAGATCACATGTTCTATATATTTGTGAGAACTTACTATAAACGAAGACCGCATATGCAGAGGAAAGACTTTGTTGTTGAAGTATAAGGCAGGAACCTCCTGCTGATCAGCCACAAGATCAAGTGGGGGAGGGAAAGCATGACAGTCACCAGAAAAGAAAAGAAAAAAAAAAACCCGCTGCCTAACGTTCTGTCATTTTTTAACCCTTCATGTTTATTGTTAGAGTCACAAAACCCTCAGCCTATCTTCCCATCCCAAGGGCTACATGTTGTCTAGTAGTGTTTATTTAAATTATTTTAAAATGAATTTAAATTGTTTTCACTTTGAGAGTGAACTCTACAGTCTCTTGAAAGAACTGAAGACATTCCAGGAGGTAAAATTAAACAAAATACAAAAGAGGAATTTATCTTTTGCAAACTATTATGTTAACTTTAAGTGTCCTTTAACATGTGGTGAATTATGCTCTTTGAATGTCTGGAGTTTGTATCTTCTCAGAAAACCTGTTAATTAGTATAAACCTGAGCCTTAAAAGAATATTTTCTTGAAATTGTATGAGATGCTTATTTTAAAAAAGAAAGAAAGCTTTTTAGCTGGAAATGCTGTAGAGAGGATTCCTTCTATCAGTGGGAAGTCCTTTTCATGAGCATAAAACTTTTTATCAAAAATTTGAAAATTTGGCCCAATTCACAAACAATTCCTTTTCAAGATGTACCTAGGATTCTAAACCTCCCATGGGCCAGAAGATCTGAGCTCATTTTTATTTACTTTTGATTTTTGCACTAATCTGTTTGTAAACAAATTACAAACAACACTTTAAACCTTAAGTGACTAGTTCATTCTTCATTCTATTTTAGCATTATTATATATATTTTTTTTTGCAAGTTCCTCTAGTTAAGTTAGTGCTTCTTTGTGATAATACAAATTTCAATCGAATTGAGTTAACACTGGGTATGTATTCTACGGCAGGATTTTGGTCAGTTTTAGAGTTCTTAGCCTCAAGAACTAGGTTTTTGAATTCTACTTCTGTTGACTTCCCTTGATAAAGTTGTTCAGACTTTTTAAAAAATATCCCCAGGATCTAGTGGCCAAGGGCACACTCCCCGCCCCTCCCCCCACCCCACCCCCTTCCTCCTCGGCAAGGCAGCGGCAGCGGCGATTCTTGTCCTATGATGCCTCTATTAGGCTTCATTGATGCTTCTGACAAAAGAATTATTTTAACACTTTTTTTAAAACAAGAAAACATTTAATATATATATTACTATTTCCAGGTAATTTTCCTTTTTTTCCTCAAAAAGTTCTTGGGTCTCCATGACTTGGAGCTCTTAATAAATCATCCGTTGTTCTGGTTTAACAACTCCTCCTTTATTCATTGCTTGTACACCCAGTGCCTTCAATACAGTAGGAACCCGACCAATGTTTGTCATATCAATGAATGATTAACTTCAATCTCGAGTCTCTCCAAAATTAATTTTTTGATGGATCCTCAATCCCTTGCTTCCCTCAACCTGGGGTCCTGAAATTAATTCCACGTCCCTGGCTCGTTGAGGCCAATAAGCCCTGTTGTGAAGAAGTTCAGTAAAATTCCATAGTTGGCAAATGACCATACATTCAAACAAGATCTAGCTGCAACAGAGAGCTAAAACTTGGCAAAGACCTCTATGTAAATTATTAAGTACCTGCACTGCAATATAGCCCACTTAGAAAAGAACAAAACATCAGCACAACAGAATTATATATACGTAACATTAGCACAGGCTTCAGAGAGCGAGAGAAAGGCAACTGTGAGGAAAAAAACTGTGGAGACTCTTGGAAAGTCACTTACAGGCTTTCAATGCAAGCTCATTCACTCCAGTCGGCCAACCAGTTTAACTTCCAGAACAGACTCATAAAACAAAACAAAACTATGGATTTGTCTTTTCTAAGAGCTGCCTGTTGCCACAGAACCACGTGGTGAGCTAGAGTAAAACCCTGCGGTAACAGCAGGTCTTACTGCAGGGGCTCCAGCTCTAGGAGTGACAATAGGGAGCAAAAGTTACATCAACATGTTCTAATTGCTCCACTGCCTAGGGACTAGGGCAAAAGGGAGGCATCAGGAAAAAACCAAGCTGCCTAAATAAAGGTAGAAGAATGATGAGTTTTGCCTAAGAATAGAAAAGAAAAAACCCTAGAGGTCATGGGAGGCACTGAGCTGAGTGTAGCATCACCAAAACAGTCTGGGGCAAATGTGATGCTGGTGTCCACTCACTGGCTTAGAAGAAGAGACCTTGACTAGAATTTATTCTGCCATGTCCTTTAAGTGATTAGTGAAAGGAAGTAAGTATTAGGGGAGAATCCAGAGAGATCAATGAAGGATCAATGATTACCTGCTTGGAAGAAAAGAAGCCAGGAGGGGCTTTAAGAGAATCTCCAGCTTCTCAGCTGAATTTTCACTTAGAGAGGGGAGGATGAGTTGGGAACCACTGTGAAACTATTCCCTCAAAGGAGTATCTGTGAAAGGAGTTCCAATACAACAAATGAAACTTGTTTGAGATGTGGAAAAGATCTGCACCCTCCACCCAGAGATGAAAGTTCGCTTGCAGACAACCTTGCAGCCTGCCTCTTGTTTGATTCCCATTCTCATGTGGCATGTACTAAAGCAGTTGCTGGACTTCTCTCTGTCCAGTTCTTCTGTAGATTCAACAATTTCTCTGCTACCTCTTTCAGGAGGATGGATAGCATGCTAGATGTTGAGGAGGGATCAAAAGAAAGGAATAGAAACTGCATTGAGCTTACAGTTCCATTTTGCTCTTGCCCTAATTTGTGTGTATGTGTAGGCACAAGTCTGTAATTACAAAAGGCCAGCTCGGTCTAAAAACCTTAGGCAAAGTAAGAGTGAGATGGAGAAATTTATTCTATTTACCCAAGCAATATTGTGATAGTCATAAAACATTGTTTACATGTTTAGTTTTAAAAAATGCATGGTTAAAAATTAAATAACTGAATGAAGAAGGCAATAGAGGGAATTTTATTTTAAAAGGGTCATTTTGTCATCGAAATATATTATCTATATTAACTAAAAATCATGTCCTTTTAAATGTTGATCTCCTATATAGCTATAATTATCTAGTTAAGATAGTGTAGAGACTAAAAAAAATTAAGACTTTTTCTGCTATATTTTAAGTTCTTCTAGCTGGGCTAAGAATCAAATTAACAGAGACAGATTAATAGGAGAAAATCAAAATTTTCATACATGCATGTGGGAAATTTACATAAGTATGTAAATTCCAAAGACAGTGAGGCAACGTTGGATATATATGACATTTTGGACAAAGGAGAAAAGGAGAGAATGGGATATTAGTTTTAGAAGTAAGAATGGGGGATTTACTGGTAGTTGAAGAAGAATGGAACACACATGGCAGACAAATTCTTGCTAAGCAGCTCAGAAGCAATAAGACGTAGTGGGTATCTAGCTAACAGGTCCCTGCCTGAAGCCTTCCTCTTTACCATACTTAATTTAAATTAGGCTAAAGGAACATCCTAAAATTGCCTTTCTGAAGTTTTCTGTCTGAATCTCACGGGCAGGGAAGGAAGGAGGGCCAAAGATTCTTTCGGAGTCTTCTGTTCTTAATAAACAGCTTAAAATCAGTATCCCAAAAGGCAGCTTCAGGGTGGCAAAATTGTGCCCTTCAATAGCAAGGTAGTATTCAGAACAGAGAAATATGTCCTATTGTCCTAAAAGTTGCGATCCAGTCTTGCTGCTTTTAGCCCTTGCAGAGAATCACACTCTGTGAGTTCAAATACTTCCTTTTATGCTGAATAAATAAACTTGCTTCCAAATCAGGATGAGCAGATAGTTCCAAACACTAACCACTTAATGGCATTCAACATGAAAGTAAGTCCTGGATGTGATCTCTAAAATCAGTGGTTAGTACATACTAAACCTTTCAAAAAAGGGGGGAGCTACAAATTCATTATGTAGCTTTTGGTACAAGTGATATTCATATGTACATAGTATTCTCTTATATGTATGTATACATATACCTTGCTATAGTGCTTAGAAAAATCACCAGGTTTTTTATTTAATTTAGTGTCCCTGGGACATTGAGAGATGAATGAAGATCGAAGAATTCAAACCTCAATCATTTCACACTTTTGCCAAGGGCCAGTTCTGAGTTCCACAGCAAGGAGTGCTCTGAACAGAGAGCCCTTAGGGACTCTTGGCCCCCAAGGGCCTTAGAATGGTTTCACTAATGTTTCGTGGGAGAAAACAGGCACGATCTTTTGGAAGATGAATGATCAGACACTTTTAGTTTTCTGCTTCCCTCTCCCCGCCCTCCTCCCTCCCCCCACAATAGTTTCTCTTAGTGAGCAAAAGAAGGAAATCAGATAGGCTAAGTACCTTGCCCAAGGTCATTCAGGGCTTTTGTCCAAGTTCAAAACATAGTTGGCTTGGGGATTCACCTGGAACATTCCTGACTAATGACCTAGAGGCAAAAGTCTCCTCTAGAATTAAGTGCCGCCTCTCTAGAAAAACTCCTGAGAAAGCTTTGCATTTTAAGTTTTTTTGAGCTGAATGAAGAGGAAAATGAGAAAAGAATGGATTGAACTGTTTTCAGGGTCAAGATATGGATCTGAGGTATAAAGAAGCTGATCATATTGCACTTGGATCTTGGCTTAAACAGCTT
This sequence comes from Eonycteris spelaea, assembly GCA_003508835.1. Taxonomy (NCBI): domain Eukaryota; kingdom Metazoa; phylum Chordata; class Mammalia; order Chiroptera; family Pteropodidae; genus Eonycteris; species Eonycteris spelaea. The sequence goes on along the minus strand of PUFA01000011.1, from coordinate 18,900,039 downwards.
TGATTGATTTTAAGAAGGGCCTCCTGCTGGTTAAATAATTTTATGTTATATATTAGAGCGGGATGGTGGTTTAGCTGCCCCTGGAAGCAGATATGGCCTCGAGTAGACAGACTCTTCCTTCACTCTTCCCAAGCAGCCAAACCAGGCCGCAGATGTTTCACTTAGCTTGTACTATGCAGGCCCACAGAGTATATAAAATAATTAAATTAGTTGCCAACATGTAGGAAGCTGATTGGTTTCTCCTTTCTCCTAAAAAAAAAAAAAAAAAAAGGTCCAAAACAAAAACTTAGCAGTTGGGGCCACATTTCTAAGCACCAACAATGGGCTGGGAGGGGTTCAAGGGCTGCATCTTCACACAGGACACAAAACCCCCAATTCAGCCAAAACCCAGGCCCTGCTGCCCTGCTACATGTCCTGCTCACAACCTTTGTCCTCGCCTACTTTTACCTGCCTCGGTGTCTAGTGAGCACCTAGCACCACAGATGTTTCTAAGCTCCCCCTGTGCCTCCAGACGTATCCCTGCTGAGTCTTGCCCTGTGTCCACAAAGTGCTGCTGTTGTCTGGGTGGTATCCACACACTGGACCATCTTACAGACTTACATTTTACACTCTCAGAGGACACTTGTTCCTCCTCACCGGGATTTTATGGACCCACTGAAAAGAGTAGGAGGTATGGGTTTTAGACCAGGAAACAACACAGGTGGAGAGAGATTTTGGTACAGATGATGACCCGTTGTGCCAGCCTGGAGAGGGGCGGGGGCGGGGGTGGTTTTCTGTTCCTTCTTGAGAGCGGGCCTGACTCAAGATTTGAGCACTACGATTAGGTGGCAGAGTGGTGGAGCAGTGGTGGAAAGGAGAGAAGGCCTCCTCACCCCCACATCCACCCCAGGGTTCCCTCCACAGAACCACTCCTAGGGCCTCCTTGCAGGGCCAGGCCTCCTTGACAGGGAACCAAGCACAAGAGGAGTTCATCATCAGAGCCACCTGTGATGCCGATGGGGGTGCTGGGCCTCCTGGCAAGGCAAGGTGCCAGGCACTGCCCAGGACACACATGGCTCCGCCCTTGCCCCGCAGGTACAGATCCAAGGTCACACTGGGCTGGAGGGCAGCCAAGATGGGCATGGCTCCCACAGCCCAGGGAGGAAGGAAGTTCTTTACTTACGATTTCACCCCTGCCTCTCCCTGCCCCCACATCTGGCCCCGTGTTAGTTCTGCACTGTGATCACAGGCTGGCAGCTGGTTTAGTTCCTACCGCTTTTCCTTCTCTTTCTCCAAACTTCTAGCTTTAGGAAGTCCTTAATAAGTCTTGGGTTTAAATGAGAACATGGCAAGGGCCTGGGAACCCTGAGGAACAACAGATAGGGGACAGTGACCTCCCTCTTAGTCACCTAGCTTTTGTTCACAGCCGAGGGACTATATGAATTTGGAAAAATCATGCTGTGATCTGAGGGACTGAAAGAGAATGCAGGAGTGGGTGGAGAGAGGAAACACATAGAGTTTGGAAACAAGTTCTTAAAGTGAATATGTCCCCAAACACATTTCTAATTTCCCTAGGTTTGCAGGAAGAGGAGACTTCAATAGCTTAATTTCAAGTTATATAATATATTATCACTCTACACACATATATTCACAGTCTGGATTTAGATCGAAGAGGAAAAAAAGCTTATAGGAAAACAGAGAGCATGCGACTCAATGCTTAAAAATGAAATTGATGATTTGCTGAAGTACAAACACTTTGATTCTATAGGGAAATTATTAGGTATCAGAAATGATTTGCATGACATCAGAGCCTATTTATTGAGTGGCTGATAAGTGCAGAACCTCTACTCTCAAGAAGTTCCATGTCAGTATGGGTTAGAAGGCATGGAATGGATTAATAACAAAATAAACATTTGACAATCAAAGTCAGAAGGCTGTAGGAATAAGGACATTTTTAAGCAAAAACCAGTGCTATGCGCTTTTAGGACCATGAGGAAATTAGGCCCATCAGGGAAGGTTTTGCTGAATTTGGCATTTAGAATGTTTTACCTTCCACCCCGTGTTTGGTCAGACAGGAGCTCTGTCTTATTTTTAGCATCTAGGACATGCTCTAATTTTTAGCATCTAATTACACATTAGATGCATAATGTGTAAGTGCATGAGCTTGCTGAGTGATGGGTGGGTGAATGAACGAATTTAGGAAAAGAAAGCAGACAGGTTCTACTGTTTTTAGCATTCCTTTAGGAACAATTCCCAGCAAAAGCTGATGATTATCAGAGTCACAAGCCCTGCCTATATTTGCCAGGACATCGCAATTATACCACTTGCAGCCATGTGACCCTGGGCAAGTCCTTGCATTCCTCAAGCCATTGTGCCATTATCTGATGTGCCAATACCTGCTTCATAGGGTTGTGGGGATGTCAAAGCAGATAATGGAGGCAAAGCTCTTAGCCACGTGCTAAATGAAACCTGCTTTTATGCAACTCATTCTAATTTACATATAAGAAAATTGCACATTTACCTGCTCCAAAAGGCTTTTCTAATTAAAAACAAAACAATTTGGTTTTTTCTCTTTCCAACTAAAAAAAATAACTGTTCCTGGATACAGAGAATTTTCTGGGGAAACATCCACCAGCACGGTGAGCCAGGAGAACCATTGCAGAAGGACTTGTGGCCTCTCACTGAGGGCTCTTACTCCCCTGAACAGCCTGTGTCTCTGCCACACGGTGACATCAGGGCAGATAGAGTTAAATTTTGTGGTGAATGTTGAGCAGCATTTCTCTGGCAGGGGCCCCACAAGCCACAGCACCCTGTAAGCCACAGCTCTCCCCCACCTTCTGCTTCTCTGGAAGCAAGCCATTTGGGCAGCTTGTTTTCATGTATGAGCTTATCAGGAAAAAGAGATTTGAGTGGACAGGTTTGAAATGGGACTGCACAAAGTCCTGGTGATTGGCCACCCACACAAATCTCTCCTCCACAAACTCCGCCATCAAGTCAGTTTGCTCCCCCATGAAGCTAAAGTATCTAGAAATTCTACAGCAACAAAAGATGACATTGCTCACTCAAAGGGACCAAGACGCTTCGATTTCCAGGGAGCTCCCCCAGCCTGAGTGGCAGGGCTGCCTTGCAGCCTTGCAGATGGAGGCAGGAAGCTAAGGCGTTTCTCCTGCGTAGGCAGATGAGGGCTTGGATGGGGGAAGGAGGGAGTCTATAGATGTGGTCTGAGGAATGCAGTCTCACACCTTCCTGTCCCTAGTGCCTCTCCTGACAGCTCCTGGGTAACATAGAATCAGATGAGGAAAAAAACAGAAACGAACCTCTGCTTAAAATTCAAACACCCGAATTAAATGAATGAACATGCTTCAGTTATTTGGGGTGGGGTGGAACAGAACATTTATTGGGCAAGAAGAACTTCCGTTATTTAGCCACTCAGTTGAAAGGTAGTGAGGGGAGGGAGGTGATTAAAATTTAAAATGTGGTTCCACTTCTTGCTGTGAGTGATTTCAGTCTAAGTGTCTATTTTTTCACTGTACACAGGGAATAATAACAGTACTAGCTCATAAGATCCTGGTGAGGATTAAATGAAATAACGTATGGTAAACCCTTAGCAAGATGGTGACACACTGTAAACACTCCATAAATAGCAACGATTATTAATAATAATGAATCTTACAAAATCCATCAAAGTGAATGTATCATTTTTAGGCTCTTCAGGGAAAATGAACTAGTAGGACAAATGTATACACACACACACACACACACAAAATGTGTGTATATATATATATATATATATATATATATATATATATATATATATATATATATATATATACTTTCCCTAAGAAGGGGAAGTTTCCCAGGCAGCAGCCACAGAGAACACAGAAGCCTCAGGCAGACGTGGCTGGAGACCACAAGGCCTGGGAGAGACTGACATTGGAGGTAGGTCAGCTTGTGCAGGACTTTGAATTTCCTTCTAAAGGAGATGGGAAGCCACAGGGGAGTTTTAAGCCAGGAATGACATTATCTGGTGGTCCTACTTGGGGGGAGAGGGGGTGTGGCTGAGAGATCAAACTTTTCAATTTGGTCACTCACTAAAGATCCAGGTTTACAGTAGCTGCCCTTGAATCTTAAAAAAACAGGCTCTTCACAAATAAAGACTTGGAAAGTTATTAAATTTAAAGTCTAAATAATAAGTGAGGAAGAAGGCCCTTCCCGTTCCCAATAGAACATTCTTCTGCTTCCTGCTTCCTGCTAGCTCCTAAAAGCCATGATGGGGCAGAGGATCCAGAGCTTCTGGAATTCTCTCCATCCTTAACTGCCCACTCTCCATGGTCTGGGGCTGAGCATTGGGTGTGACATCTGCTGGCCTAGGGCAAATGACACAGGCACAAGAAAGAAGCGACTAGATCTTCTGATAAGGGAGAATCTGAGAGTTAAAATCAGCACTGTCAATTTAAAAGCATAAAAATAAACACAAAGAGGCCTCCATGCCTGGGGAATACAAACCTATAAATTAAATCGATTTAACCAATGATTAATTATTCCACTAATACTCATTACATTGAAGTCAGGCTGCAGGGAACAAACATGAGATCAAAGTGGGTGAAGGAGAAATGGAGACATCCCAAGACTTCAAGAGTTCACTGTGAGCAGAATGGAGTTCTTATCTGCAAGAAGCACTGTGTTCAGCCCTTCAAACTCAGGATTATTGAGGAAAAAAGATTGAACACCAAAATAAGAACATATCTGAGACTGATAAGACTCAAGTTCAAAGAGGCTACCTATGAGTGTCTTGTAAGTGGCAAGTCTGTGATTCCTGAGTGAGGGGAAAGGCCAAGTCTAAGCCGCCTTTGGCTGTGATTGTAGTGAACCACACAGCATGTGCAGGCTCCATGTCCCTTGCCTATAAACTCCCCTTGGAGCTCAGAGCCACAACGGTGTAGTGTGGGTCAAAGTCTGGTGTGATCCTCTGTTCTCAAGTTAAAACACAAGGGTCCTGGAGGAGCGTGGAGAAGCAACGCTCCTTCCTAGCTTCACAAAGCCCATCGCTGGGGAGTAGACCCCAACTCTTTCAAAGGGGGACAGCAGACAGGCTCCTGGGTGGAGTGGGTACCTGAGGCTGGGGGCTAAGAAATCCCACTGAAAATGAATGAAATCCTGAGCAGCAGGACCGGAGCTCTTCAGACACCAGATTGAGAGTGTTTTTGTTTTGTTTTTGTTTTTTTGAAACTTAACAGATGTTAGCTGCAAGCAGATAAAAACAAGTATCATTCCAACAAAGGAGGTGGCAAGCATGTGGATTTGACTGAGATCCATCCCACTTTCTTTTATGAGGATGACATGTAATACCATAACAGTATGTTATAAAATTTTTATTAGTGATATATCACTGTTACGGTGGTGGATTCTGGAAAACCATCTCTGGGAGCGGCTGAGGGCTCAGTCACTGAATCAAACTTGGGCTGGCAGCTCTCAGTTCAGAGCACGGTGTATCTTACCTCCTACTGTAGCACTGTATCATGGTCACAGGGCTTGGCCCTACGCTATCTTATTTACTCTTTATAGTAATTCTATGAACAGGTTTTGCCTCCTTCATTCTGTAGAAGAAATGAAAGTTCAGAGGGTTGCCCAAGGTCACCTACGAAAGTGTAGAACCAAGGCTAAAAACTAGATCCACTCTCAATAAATTCTGTGCTCTTTTTATTATCAGACTAGCATTAAACTTATAGATCTATGGCCCTAAATCCCAGAGATTCTAATTATGGGGAACAGGAATTTCTTTTTTTTAAGTGCTGGGCAGCTGGGGAATTCCTGCACTAGACCACACATTTATTATCTTCGATTTTGCAAATCAACAGAAAATTGGAAATAGAAATTTCATGAATAGCTGGAAAAAAAATTGGCTTTGAAAGGGGACGAACGAAGCAGGATGCCTGCTCTGCCGAGGATGAGTGCCTGGAGCTCTCCAGGTAAACACAGCATCTGTCAGCACACATCCGGAGCCTCTGAAGAAGACTAGCTAACATTGCAGACAGCGCCCTGTGTGCGAGGCACTATTCCGAGCATGTTCATACATGGTTTCACTGAATCCTCACAACCAACCTTTGAGGTTGTCTATCTCCATCTTTCAGATGAGAAACCTGAAGCACAGTTGCTTATCCAAGGCCCACTATTTGTTCAAGGTGGTCACGCTGAATGTAAGAACTGATTCACCAACTGGTTGGTTGAGGGGCACAATGAAGACCAACTGCATGGATCAGAGACAAACAGATGAGGGAGAGGGCAGGACTCCTGGAGCAAGAAAGACCTGAGGTGCTTGCGCACCTGTGGCTGCCTTCGTCCTTCCACCACAAGAGCTAAGGGGGCATTACTCCTGTCTAAGGCTCATCTACCCACCACCATGCTCTGGGGCACATGCCCTTAGGTCTCTTCTAGAACTTTCAGGCCATTGATTACTGACCCTCCTCTCTCTCCTTAACCTCTTCCTCTATTGGTTCTTTCTCAGTAATCTGATACCAGCAACCATTTAGGTACCAGGCCAGAAATCTTGGCATTGTTCTTGATTCCTCCCTCAGTCTTATAGATAGTATCCCGTACACATCTCTCAAATCCTTCCACTTCTCTCCATTGTCACCATCTTCGGCCACCATCATTTTGGATCAGCACAGTGCTGTCTGGATTATGCCCCATTCTTCTAGTTTTGCCAGCTTCCCCTACCTCCCATTCATCTGTTCTCTGTATAGCAGCCAGAGTGATCTTTATAAATACAAAGCTGATCCTGCCACTGTCTTGCTTAAAACCCTACAATGCCTCTGATTGCTCCTAAGTTAAAGACTAAACTCCATACTGTGGGACATAGACCTTTGGTGATATGATCCTGCTTACCTCTCCAGACTCCTCTCCCCGGAATCCTCTTCACTGTCGCCAACCAGGCTAATCCTCCTCACACTTCTGTAACCAATTTGGAAGTCTCCTGGACCTCTCCGATGTGCTTAGACCCAGTGCTTACCCCTGGTAACATATTATAGTTGTTGATTTGTCTATACCCATAACTAAAGCACAATGCCTGATCCTTAAGTACAGGGACAGTGTCTTAATTATCTGCACTTATTGTTTTCACCATATCTGGCACTCAGTAAAAACTCAATCAACATAGATTGAATGAATGAGTGACCAGCAGGGCCATAGGACTGACCAGAAGGTCATTAGAACTTTGGGATTCAGATTTCAAAATATTTTTCTCATTTAGGGGCCAGCCTGACAGCAATAATGGAATGAAAGGATCCAGAGGGAGCCCTTGAGAGCTAACACTGGCTGAACATCTGTGCTGTACTAGGTACTTGCTGGCAATTTTCTCTTAATTCTCATAGTAATCCTATAAGGTAGATACTTCTTTTTGCTCTCTTTTTACAGATGAGGAAACTGAGGCTCAGAGAAGTTAAATAATTTGCTAAAAATCACACAATGGCGATGCTAAGATAAAAACCCTGTCCATGTACCTTTCTCTGTGTTGCAATTTAGTTCCACCATTTTCTTTTGCAGCTACCTTGATCACTGGACTCACCGGGGATCTTTAGGGAATGACTCCATGCAGAGATAAAACTAGCAAACAGAAGTGTAAATTTCCCACAAGGCCTGACACTCTCATGCTAGAAGTCTGGGTATCTTTGCTTAGCGTCAGATTCTATAATCTTGGAAACTAAGAGCTGGAAAGGACCTTAGAAATCATCTAGCCTAGTGCCCTCCTCGGATAGAGGAAGAGGCTGGTGGCTTGCCTGAGGCCACTCAGATAAGGGTAGAAACACCTAAGGCCGACCTATGCCTTTTTTGCCATTCTGGTGCTTGATTGTGCTTATTCGAGTCTCTTAGTAAAACAGCCCCCTTTAAGAAAAAAAAAATATATATATATATATATATATATTTACTTATTTATTTAAATTTATTTATTTACTTGTTTGTTTGTTTGTTTTTATGGTGACATTAGTTAATGAAATCCAATAAGTTTCAGCTGTACATTTTAACAGTAAGACATATATATATTTACATTGAGTGTTCACCTCCCATAGTTAGACTTCTTCCTATCACCATATATTTGACCCCTGTTAACCCCATCTACCTCTCCCTCCCACCTCCTTCTACCCTCTCGTAACCACTAGTCTATCGTCCATGTCCATGAGTCTCTGTTTGTCCTTAAAACAGCCCCTTTAAAACTTCAAACTGCATATTGTTTTGTCAGAGAAAGAATTTCAACTTCTTTGATGGCCAGATGTTGTTACAACAGTGGGCCTGGGCCTGCCAGAACTGGGACGTTCAGGGGAGCCAAGGAGCTTGGGGTGAGATGGGCTGGGATGGTGAGGAAGCCGGAGGGGTAGCTGGTTGGAACTCTTTTCCTGCAGGGCCTTCCTCTCACAAACATCAGGGAAAACATGAGGGGGTCTCAAAAAGTTTTAACACACACCAGATAGCAGGAACTGGAGAAATAGTCCTCAAGAGTGTACAATCCAGAAAGGCAGATCGAGCGCCATAATTAGAAGCCATGAAAAATCCAAGGGGAAAACACTCAGAGAAGGGCACCTACGATTTTGCCTTGGGGAGTAAGGGAAAGTTTCTGGAGGAAGTGGCTCCCAGCTGTGCTTCTAAGGGAAAATGGCAGAGGAAGTAGGCAGAGAGAGGGCAGAGCCAAGGCAAAATGGGAGGGGCTGGGAGTAAGGTGAGTGCAAATGAGGGCAGTGCTTTTCAAAATGTGATTTTTGGATAAGCAGCAGCAGCAGCAGGAGCACCTGAGAGTGTTAGAAATGCAAACTGTTGGGCCTCCACCCCAGGCTTGCTGAATCAGAATTGCCCAACAATCTGAATGCTTTAACAAGTCCCTAGATGATTCCCATGCACCCTTAAGGTTAAGCCCTGCTGAATTAAATCCTTCCAAATTGGAAGTCCAAGAAATCCTTTCTCCCACTGTAAGGCTTTGAGACGACAGAGACAGGTGTAGACAGATTGTGGGTGCCTGCACTCTGGTTCCCTCCTGAAATGCCCTTTGGGCTCTGGTCCTTCTCGGACTTAATAAGCATCATATGCTGCACTGTGTTCTTTGTTGAGGCATCTCTCCCTCATCCATGAGGCCCGAGAGGGCAGGGCTTCCCCATGATTCTCGGTGCTGACCATGCCAGTACCAAGGGACAAGGCCATGTCTCTAGAAGCATTATCATGTCTACTATGCCAGAGCCCTGTGAGGGTTCCTTCCTGGCCTTCTCACTTTCATTATGTCCTTAATGACGCAAATGTCACTCATATAACCTTCCTGACCACCTTATTTAAAATTGACACGTACACCCCCCGCTCCAAGCATCCCCTGTACGTCAATCTGGCTTTCCTTTTTGCTATCACATTAATTATCTGTCCTATGTTTTCTTTTTTAGTTTGTTTCTTGTCAGTCCTCTCAGCCTCCAATAGGATGTGTTGTTAATGAATACAGCAGCTTGTGATTTTATTTCACTGCTCTATTCTCCATGCTAGGACAGAGCCCCACCTGTAAGAGACGTTCTATTCATCTGATAAATGAATGGTTTGTACCATGCAACTCTGCATGCGTGGCTTCAGTTGCAACTGATTAAGCCAGGAATTTCCCCTAAACCAGTGGCAACTTCTCATTGCTTGTGCAATAGCCTGGGAGGGGGTTTGACATGAGAGCTTCATCATGGTGACAGCCTGAACACATTTGGTCCCCTGTTGGGGAGTTTGTGAGAAACACATGGAGAAGGGAGCTGACAGTAGGAGGAGATTAAAGACAGGGGCCACAGAGAAAAGGCAGCAGAAGCTTAAAGTAGAGAAGAAGGTAGCAGAGAGAATTAGTCAGCAGAGACAGAAGTAATGGAAGTAGGGATAGAGAAAAGCTGAGTCATCATAATGGAGGAGAAACTCCAGTCTGATAACCCCAGAGAAGGTCTCTGGACACTGTAGTTGAGATATGAGAGCTGCTCTTCTCTCCTGAATGGTGTTGTGTGTGGCCAGGAAGTCCTGTTGTGTGGCTGGTCCTTCTTCTTTGTTCTCTGCCCATCCCAAATGCAGCTAGCCATCAGCTAAGATAACAGGAGGGCTTTCTGGCCCTTTCAACAAAGGCACCAGACAATACAAGCCTGAGTGCCAGTCTAGTCCCTTACCCCTGCGGGGCCTCCCAGTGACTGGCCTGGGCTGGCCCTTACTCCCCATGGAGAAGGCACCTGCACTGAGGTTAAAATGCTAAGGGGGTTCTGGGGTAGATGTTGTCGCCCATTCCAGGCAGTGATGCTCAGCTGAGGTATTCCATTTTAAAGCATGGCAATACTTACAGGAAGCTGGGGCAATTCCACTTTATATGCACCCTTTCCCTTTATTGCTGTGTGGGGAAAAGGTCAGAGAGAAGCCTGTTGCTTAGCTAAGTCAACAAACAAAATCCCATGTTTGCTGTTCTACTGTGGCCCTGGAGCGGCTCCTCTGAGGCAGGCTGGGGGTGAGGTGGGAGGTCAGAGAGGATGGTGTGCAGGTGGAGGAACGTCACCCCTGGCCCTCCATTTGTTTGTTACTTGATCCATCCCAGGGCCTGGCCCCTCCCTGCCTGCCTGATAGCCATTTACTGTCTTGAGCCATTTCCCAAGGACAGACCTGGAAAGCTTCCCACCTGTGCAGATATAAGACCAACTTTTCGAGAGTGACTGTTGCAACTCTAAATCATTTTATTTTGGTTCTGCTCAACATTGAGATTATTGGGGTGCATACATTTTTTTTTAATGAAAAACGTTCTGTCCAGTTAGCATAAAAAAGGCTCATTCATCTCATGAATTGTTAAGTTCTTCTAAGCATTAGGAGCTAGACCAGATATTAGGAAAAAGCAGTGACAAGAGAAATTCCTACCCTCATTGAGCTTCAGTCAACAGGTAAGACAGATATTAAACATATGATTACAAATATAGGAAATACTATGAAAGAAATACAATGTATTATTGGAACCTATAATGGGGAAACTGGACCTAGTCTGAGAGTCTGAAAACACTCCTTTGAGGAAATATAGGTATTTTAGCTAGGTTGAGAGGGTATAGAAAGTATTCCAGACAGAGGAAACGATACAGCTGTCAGTCCAAGGGAGAACCAGAGATAGAAGTAAGAAAGAGAGAGAGAGAGAGAGAGAGAGAGAGAGAGAGAGAGAGAGAGAGGTGGGAGAGGGGAGTGAGAGAGAGTGGGGGAGAAGAGGGTAAAGAGAGAGAGAAGTGTTCAAAAAAATACTGAAGTCCTATATGGCTGAACTGAAGAGAGGGAGGTAGAAACACTGAGGGGTGTCAAATACAGTTTGAGGGGAAATAAAACAAGCTTTGCTCTGTATACTCCCCCAAATCTGTCATTTAACAGATAAATGACCTTATCTCCACCAACTCTGCATGGCAAATGGTTTTACCAGTTCATAAGCAAATAGACGAATAATCATACTCTGAGTGTCTGTCATATCCACAATCCATTTATAAGTTGGCCACGTAGCCTGTCACCCTGGACAAGTTGATTGGTCCATTATGGGTACCTGACCCCAGGGAAGCAGTTTATAGACTGGTCAGTGCCTATTAAACAGCTTGCTGCAAAAGCTTTGTGGAACAGAGGCAACATGTGCTACATAGTGATGGGTGAACTAATAAGAATGCCTCTTTTGGGACATTTGAACATGAGGCATCAAAGTCAATCAATAGCAGCAGGAGCAGGAGAAAAAGGCCCAGAGTCGCCCAGAAATACGATAGTGAAACCTTCACGTAGGAAGCCCCAAAGCCTATTGCTGAGGGTCTTCCGGTCCGCAAAGCACGGTTCCGTCCCTCTGTGGCCTGGCTGTGAGGTCAAGGGTCCTGTCTTCTGTCTTTCTACGCATCCCTATAACAAATCTCACTCGTCAACTGACTCTGCTTCTCACCACTAGAGAGCCAGACGCCACGAAGTGGGCTGTGTTACATTGGTAAAATAGCGGGCTGATTTTTCATGTTTACACCAGTTGTTTGAGCCACATCTTAGAATAAGTTTTTCTGGCTTTGCCCATTTCTTATCAATTAAAAAAAATTTACTAATGTTTTTAGTATTGAAAATAATTTATATGACTCAAAAGCAAAACAAACAATCTGATTAGAAAATGGGCAGAGGATCTAAATAGATAAATAGATGTTTTCCCAAAGAAGACATACAGATGGCTAACAGACATATAAAAAGGACCTCGACATTACTAATTATCATGGAAATGCAAATCAAAACCACAATGAGATATCACCTCCCACCTGTTAGAATGGCTATTATCTAAAAGACAAGAAACAACAAGTGTTGGTAAAGATGTGGAGAAAAGGGAACTCTCATACACTGTTGGTGGGGATGTAAATTGGTACAGCCACTATGGATAGTACGAAGTTTCATCAGAAAATTGAAACTAGAATTATCATATAATCCAGCAATTCTATTTCTGGCCATTTATCTGAAGGAAACCAAAACACTAAACTAAAAAAATATCTGCACTCTCACATTCATTGCAGTATTGTTTACAATAGCCAAGACATGAAAACAACCTACGTGTCTATTGATAAATGAAAGGATAAAGAAAATGCACGCACACGCACGCACACACACACACACACACACACGGACTATCATTCAGTCATAAAAATGAAGGAAATCTTGCCATTTGCAACAAAATGGATGGATCTTGAGGTCATTATGCTGAGTGAAATAAGTCAGAGGGAAAGACTAATATGTATGATCTCACTTACATGTGGAATCTTAAAGAAAACAAACCAAACTCATAGATTCAGAGAACGGATTAGTGGTTACCAGAGGTAGGGGTGGGTGGAGGGCAAAATGTGTGAAGAGGGTCAAAAGGAACAAACTTCCAGCTATAAAATAAATAAGTAATGGGAATCTAATGTACAGCATGGTGACTATGGTTAACAATAGGTTTTGCATATCTGAAAGTTGCTAAGAGAGTAGATATTAACAGTTCTCACAAGAAAAAAATTGTAACTATGTGTGGTGGTGGATATTAACTAGACTTATTGTGATAATTTTACAATATATATATATATATTTAACTAAGTTGTACACCTGAAATTAATGTTATATGTCAATTGTATTCAACTTTTAAAAAGCTGAATAAATAATACCATGAAAAAAAATCAGTGGTTAAACAAATATAATGTATTCAATAATGAGAAGAGGAGGCTGTGTTTGAAAGATTCTCATGAGTGTTCACTCCTATATTGATGAGATGCAAAATCTTCTACACCTGGCTTTAGTGTCTTATCAGCACTCTTCATTGAGAGGGGAAGGTCATTGTGACAGTTATCTGGAAATGAAGCCTTGTGTTTCACATGAGTACCAGCTTTGTACCCTCTAATAACATCAGTACCAGCTGGAGGGAGGAAGGATGCTTATACTGCTGAGAACCCACTATGTGCAGGCAAGATATCAGTCGTCCTTAGAACACCCACACAGGAAATTACAATTGACCTCATTTTACAGCTGCTGGAAGACACAAGCAATATGAAACCCAGGTCTCTCTCCCATTTCCTGATCATTTTTGCTACACTATGCTGCCTCATTCATTCATTTAAAGGTGTGTGGGGCATACAAGTTTAAAGTTGAACTTGTTCTCATGAGGTTTGCAGGGAGGAGGAATCAGACAAGAGCAGTCATGGCGATAAAACAGTGACAAGTGCTGTTCAGAGCTGTGCCCTGGTCTTGCAAGCACTAAGAGGAAGGGCAGCTAAATCAGATTTCAGGGATGACCTGGTGGGGGTCAAGGACGATTTCTTAGAAGTGATACCTTGGCCTGAGTTTTAAGGACAAGTTGGAATTAAGCAGATAGAGGAACAGGGAAAAGGCTTTTTAGGCTGAGGAAACAGCATAAGGTTCAGATGGCATTCAGGGAATCAAACATGCTTTTCTCACTATGGCTAAAGTAACCATGAATGTTGAGTGGTGTTGCTGATAAAAACACGGACACCAAGTTAATATGAATTTCAGATAAACAACAAATAATTTTTGAGTGTAAATATGTGCCATGCAAATTTAAGTGGTGTCTATGTTTTCATTTGCTGACTCTGGCAGCCCTGACACAGGCAGTAGCAGAAAACAAGGCTGAGGAGGTAGGCAGAGGCCAGCCATGGAGGAGCTTGCTCTTTCAGCAAAGGACTTCAACTTTATCCTGAAGGCCATCAAGTGCCACCTGGGGACTTGGAACTGTCTTGCACTTTATAAAAATACGGAGAATAAATTGGAATGGACCAGGTAGGAGGCAGGAAACCCAACAGAGAGTGTAGAAACTTGTTCTCTCCTTAAATCCATTTCCCTTTCTTCCCTAAGAAGAAAGTTTTAGCTAAACATAATTAATTGCCTACTTACCAAAAATGGCTTTCAGTCTTCTCAACCAACTTTTAGCGGCTTTAATTAGCATTCGACTCTGCTGACCATGACAGAAACTCCACCGTCATTAGGAAGTTGAGCGCCTTCTATGCTCTTGCTGTCCTCCTCGAGTTGGCTTTCACCCCATGGTCTGAAATGACTGCTTGAGACCAGCCAAGGGTCTTTTCTGGAAGGTATATGTGACACTTCTACTTATATTTCCTTGGTTAGAACTTGGCACGTGGCTACTTCTGTCTACAAGGGAAGTTGGAAAATGTGGTATTTATTCATGGCTGTGTATCTAGCTAAAAAAGAAGAAAACAGAAACAGGGACCACTAGAAGTGACAGTTAATGTCCTCGGGGGTTGGTTAATGTAAGTATTCAGGAGGAAATGCTTTTTAAAATTATGTTATAATAATGATAATGACTTTCCTAAAAAGGTCAAGCGGCTTTTATTGAGTACTCTTGGGCATAACATTGCCACTGGTCAGAACAAGAAAAATTTCCCAAGGAGAGGTGATGCTTAGATGAAGACCAAGAGGAATAAATTTTCAAAACAGAATCTGGGACCATGTCTTGCCTGGTTAGCATCGATGATCAGAAAAAAGTCACCTCTGCAGCAGTTCCCAGCATCAGCAGCTCAGGTCACCTGCTCCTTATCTCTTGGAATCAAGACAAATCATGAGTTTTGATGATTTGAAACTTGAGCTGTGGAGAATTTAAAGGAGCCTGCAGTGTTTAAAATCAAATGAGTGTATTAGGGTCACGAAGGACATTTGTGTCCTCCAGAGGACCGAGTGGGTAATCCCTACTCAGTCTGCTTGCACTCACTTCATGTGGTAAGCTAGAGCTGTGTAGTTCACATAGTAGAATTGATTCCATTGACAACAAAGGTGAGTGGTCAGAAATAAAATTATATTTTCAGTTGTTAGTGACAAGTGGCTTTTAAATGAATCTTACTTTTCTACAGATTAAACTATAATTTGAAAACTGGTTCATTCATTTGTGTGTTCATTCACTAGGTCAAGCATTGCTTGGATGTCTCTGAGCACTTGGCAGGTACACAGAGCTCACTTTGTAAAGCTTGCTCGGATCTGACAGATTTGCAGGTGCCCATGGTTTCTAGTGATACTAAAAAAGTTTTTTGGCTTCTGATTCAACTGAGAAGGCAGTGTGGTAGAAACAGCATCGAGTTAGGAGATCTGGGTTCAAGTCAGCCCCCAGGTAACCTTGGACAAGTCTCGGAACCTTTTTGGATTCTAGCTTCCTCAACTGCATGATTTAGGTTTGAGTTAATAAGGGGTCTCAAGTCAAATTCCTGCAGCGGCCAGGCAAGGAACATAAATAAGTGACGTGAATCAGGCTTAAGAAAAATAGAGGCAGAAGTCTTTTGCTTTCATCTTAACTCAGGTTTAAGAAAAATAACAGTGTGAGTCTAATGATCAATGGTCACCAACATTTGGCTTCTAAACCAGAGAAGCCCCATGGAGCAGGGGTCTAGGGAAACCTGAAGAGGACAGGCCCCTTCCAGGTGGGGCTGCCATTGTTGATTTTCAGTTAGGAATGTGAATTATGGGATGCCAGGTCTTCTGAATTTTAAGACAATTTAGAAATATGGATTATTTTCCTTATGTGAAATGTTCTGATTTTCTCATTTGGGGGAAACTAATTCAAAACATTTAAAAACTCTCTGCTAGTCAATCTTGTATAGGCCCAGCTAATACACGTTTGGTTCCTGGGCTACCCATTGGTGACCTCTGGGTTACATTGTAGTCACTGAAAAAGTAGCTCTGAAGTTGAGATTTCTGGACCCACCAAGAGCTTTAGCAGGTCCAATCCCTCAGAAATCACACCCTAAATTTTGTGAGTATACATTTTTGAGATGAGAGGACTCAAAATTTCATGAGAGTTAAGAACTTATGACCAGCAAATTTGCAAGATCTACCAATTTGCCTAGCACAGATTTCCAGTACTTGCTTTTCAGAATGCCAACAATGATGATGTCATTCGATTTGGTTCATTTGCTCATTCATTCAACAATAGTTGAACATTTACTGTATTCAAGGCACTTTATAAGCACTGAGAATAGAGAAGCGAATACAAGAGGCAAAGTATTTGTTTTCATGAAGTGTATGTTCTAATGGATGGACAGATAATTTTTACAAAAGCAAGAGTACATATTATGTCAAAGAGTGATGAGGGCTATATGAGTTTCAAAGGACAAAGAGTGACAGGGTCGGGCAGCGGGTCATATTAGGTAGGATTAAGAGAAAAGGCCTCTCTGTGAAGCTCCTACCTGAGCAGAGACCTGACTGAAGTAAGGACAGAATCCATGCAATTACCTGCAAAGACCAATTTAGAGGAGGGTGAAGTCAAGACAAAGGCGCAAGGCAGGTGCACAAAACGGTTTATTTGTGGAGCAGCAGGGTTAAGGTTAAGGTTATATACCTACTAGTGGAGTTAAAGGAAAGCTTTGAGAATTTTTTTTTTTATAAGACAAAGAATTCCTTCAAACTGTTTGTAATGACTTTATCCCTTTATATTGATAACACCCAGTTTAGCAGCAAACCTTAGAAAAAAGGCATAAATTCACTACTGGCCAGTGCCATAAATTGGCTCAGTCTTTCCTGAAAGCTGTCAAGTAAATTTAACAGGAGCTATAAAACTGTTCACACCAGATATTCCAATTTGTGGAATATCTCTACAAGGCAAAAGGAGGGGGCAGAGACCACAGTCTACCAAAATGTCTTTAGCAGGGTCATGCACCCTTATATAATACATGTAAAAATGTTAAACAATCTTACCCCTCCAAATGGAATGCAAATAAGCAAAAACGAATAACTTCAAGATGCTTAGATTCTTAAAAGCCGTTAAAGTGACACGTGGGGATAATATTAATACAGGGAAATGTATTACATGAAAGATGTAAAGAAAAAATACGATCCACTCCTGTGTATTTATGCTGATCAAAATTATGGAAAAGGTATTGCTGCACTTTAACGAGGCCAGAAAGAGAATTTGAAAGGGTACAAAAAAAAACTTGTCTGTTAGCTCTAGTTTTGGGTGGAGTTGCTTGCATTCATTATGGATCTCTAATTTTTTTTTTTTCTGTTATTGGGCTACGTGTCAGATTTTTTTAAAGCTGAGGCTCACTGCCTGTGAAGTACCATTCCTTTATGACACCTCTGAAAGGGACAGAGCTTTTCTGCAGGCACTGAGCTCACCACGCAACGGTGGACATATGTAGGAAACATGCCGGGGTCTGGTCTGGCGTGTACCGTCCCTGGAGCCATAGAAGAGCAAGACGCTTTTCTGTCACAGTTTCAATATCTGCACTACAGGCAGATTCATGACTGGCACGGAACACTAAGAGCAGCTCGAGTGGAGGAGACAGGTGTAAGCTGCCATTTCAGCTGCGGCAGCCCGTGGAAGAGCAGAAGGTTTCCCTTGCTGCAGCAGTTCCCACGCCCTTCCCTACACAGCCCAGTGTCTGATTTTGTAGTTGTCTCCTTGTAGGGAGAAGAGGTGCCCTGGCTTATAACGTTCCAGAGCAAAACACTACCTAGTCCAGACTGAGCTTTGAGACGTCTTCTTGTCATTCAGGTCCATGGTTGTTTCTTCAGAAAAGGCTTCCGAGACGATCTGATCTAAAAGAGAGCCTGGGCCGTCACCCTGTTTTGTGCCCTGTGTACCATCTTACAGACTCTTGTTAATTTATTTGTTTACTCGTTGATTGTCTGTCATTTCACGTTATAATATAGGTTCCTTGAGGATGGGAAGGATGGTGTCTGCCTTATTTCCTACTGGTGCCTGCAATGACTTCTGGTGCACAATAGTTTTCTGGTATTTATTTGTTTTTAGTGAATTAATAACCAAACGCAACAATCGAAGTCAGGGGCTCTGGAACCTTTGCAGCTTATCTGAATGCCTGTCATTTCTCAAGCCACCCTGCACGAAGGATTTCACACTGGCGAATGAGACCACAAAGCTTGGCTGCTGGGCTCATTTGAATCTCAACAGGAGTACATCAGGCCTCAGAAACAGAGTCACTTTGGGGAAGAAAGGGAGCCTGTTTCACTTCCCCTCCTTGGAGAATTCTCCATATTCCCATATCCCCACTCTTCCTTCTCCCGTTCTTTCTCTTTGCTCCTTCTGGGGAATGAAGGGCAGCAGTCAGGTAAGCGATGGTGGACAGAAACGCTCCCCCTTTTTCTCTCGCAGCTGCAGGGCCCTTAGGGAGGAGAACTGCGTGCATGGAGGGTGGGACAGGGGAAGTGGTCACTCAGGATATGCAGATTTGTGGTGGTTTAACTCTTGCATCATCTTAAACAAACGGCTCAGGAAAGAGCTCAAGACAAAGAAGATAACTTGTGTGCTTCACTCCAAAGGCTGGAATGTAGCATCTGAGCATTAGCGGGGGGGGGGGGGGGGGGGGGGGGCGGGGGGGGGGGGCGAAGGCTGCTGCAAGGCCATGTTCGCTGGAAAGCTGATTCCTGTTGGGCAGGTGTGTAAACGCTGTCTTACTAGCACGTGCCAAAAAAGTCCTCAACTGACTACCTGGAATTACTGCTCTGGACTGTCTGACACACTGCTTCACAGTGTGCGAAGATAAAAGGTAGCGATTGAAACAAAGGCTAAAGATCCATCTCTTTCTGTGTGTTTTTGTTGAGGGCCAAGAGTCCCAAGGTTTTTTTTTCTCATCAGTCATTTTCTGAGCATTTAAATTGTGTTTCTGAAAATATGAATGCCTTTGTTAATAACTGCTCACATTTATTGGAAGGTTACTCTGTGCCTGGCCCTGTCATAAGTGTTTTACATTAACTCAACAATCCTAAGAGGTAGTTACTATTTTCCTTTTTTATTGATGAAGCAACTGAGGCACAGAGCAGTTAAGCAACTTGTCTGGGGTCATCCAGCTAGAACCGACAGAGCCAGGAAATGGATCCAGGAAATTTGGGTTCAGCATTCATGCTCTTAACCATTGCTGCTACACTGTATATTTAGTTGTATTATACAGTCATGTGCTATATAACAACATTTTGGTTAATGACAGACCACATATATAACTGTAGGATACCAAATAGCCTAGGTGTCTAGAAGTCTACACCGTCTAGCTTTGCATAAGTAGAATTTATGATGTTCCCATAACAACGAAACCACCTAACGACACATTTCTCAGAATGTATCTCTGCTGTTAAGTGGTGCATGACTATATAAAGTCGAATTACTCATTTATGGCCTCTTTTGGTGGAGCTAGTCATGGAGTTAAGAGTGTTAGGAGACACAGGCAAATAAAATGCCTCCCTTCAGCTCTTACAGTCTGGTGGAGTAGACAGACACAGAGGCACTTTCAACACGTGAGGTGCGCCCTGGATGCTAGGGCAGCACGGCCAGGGAGGGATCGGGTAGAGGAAGTCAGTAGGCTTCCTGGAACAGATTAGACTGCAATCGGGTCGTTTCTTACCTGTAAGAAGGGAGGAAGCGCAGCGTACGTGAGGCACAGCACGGATCCTGCTCTAGGAGTGAGGCACTCATTTCCCAGCTGCCCTGGATGCTGTCTGCTGATGGCCCAGCTGAATCCCTCCCCAGGCCTTCCCCTGGTCAAAGGGAGCTGCTTCACACAAGGTTATCCCCCTCCCTCAGACAACTAGCTGATGGAGGTACGAAAGCCCATGCCCTTGCCTCGGTGTGGGACAATTCTGAAAGCCATCCCGGAAGCAGAGCTTCCTGTGGGATTGACCGAGACCTGTTGCATCTGCGTCAGGGTTCAGCTTTCCCCCTGCCAGTCCTGCTTTCCTCCCTCCTTCAGAGGCGGTGTTCCTAAGACCAGTCACCAATACCCTTCCGTTATGGGACTCTCTCTCCCGGAGTCCGTTTCTGGGAAAACCTGACTGGAGAAGGCAACAAGATGGAAGGGGCTTCTAGGTGGAGGGGACAGCTTGAACAATTCTTGGCTGTGTCTCCTAGCGCGCCATGTGCCAGTGAGGTGTATGTACTTGGGTGTGGTGGGAAAGGCAGCTGGCTGGAGAGGGAAGCAGGGAGAGCCTTGTATGTAGACGCGAAGTTGGATTGCACCCTTAGATTGTTCATTTATTCATTTGTGTACCTACTATGCGCAAGGCCTTGTCAAGGCACTGGGGATACAACAGCAAAAAGTGCAAACATAGTAAGGATGTATATTACTCTCTTTCCTGTGAGATTAATGTAAGGGTCAAATAAATAACAAAATAACATCAGTACAACACTGTCCACAGTGACTGCCACTTCATTAGGAATCTAGTACTTGCTAATATCGCTCCCTTCTCTCTTAGTAGGGGACTTACTAGGGTACTGGTAGTAACTTAGTAGGTACTGAAGTTTGCAAAGGAGGCAGGGGCAGGTAATTAGAGTTTAGAATCAAACCAAACAGAGAACCTGTGGCTATACCCAGGGGAATGCTGGAGTGTGTTGTGCTGGCTGGCAAAAGCCTATTGCTAAATTTTCACAGATTTTGCAAGCTGTAGTGAAGCACAGTCATTGTCAAAAGTGAAACTACATAAATATAAAATTAAATAAATTGTATTAAAAACAAAGGTCATAAATAATCAGAACATACTACTTCCTAATTATTTTCCTGCATTTACCGTTATCTCTCCTCTGGAGGTTATTCATGACTGTTGTATCTGTTTGGTAGAAATACCGTACGAGGATGAGACTGGGCCTCTATTCCAAGACCACATTCAGAGACATCACACTGGTAGCCTGAAATCAAACGTGGAGGGAATAGGGACCCTGGGGAAATCTGCGAACACTACACACCTGGAGAGATGGATGGTAAATATTTACAGACATACCTCTGGCCATATCCCTGTGCCTATTGTACCAAAAATATGAGTTTTGGGGCAGCTATATTCTGAGCAATGATGTTAAGCACTTGATGTTTTGGTGATTTCTAGATAGAGAGGTCGTTTATTGTGGTAGAGGGATGCAGATGTGGGAGCCTTCGGCCTGGGAACCAGCCCAGGCTCTTCCCTTTACTAGCTCCATGACTTTGGGTAGGTGGCTTAATTTCACTGTGCTTCAGGTTCTTCTGCAAACATAAACACTCTACGATAAGGTTGCTGTGAGAAGTAAAGAAGATAAGTGTAAAGCACGAGAGTAGTGCCTGGTGCGTGTTACGTATGCTATAATTTTTGGCGATTACCTCTGAGTTGGCTGGCAGATGAAATAGTGCTGAGGAAGTCACCCTGGCAGCCTGAACAAGTCACAACAGCTCAGCAGTCCCTCGGCTTTCCTCCAAGCATAAGGCCAGGCCAGGATGGCAAGCCTTCCCAAACCCCTCCTGTCGGGGCCTGGTTCTGTTTCCAGAAGCTCTCATGTGACCCAAATATCTGCCGCAATCATTTGCATTCTATGACTCTTGCCTGTTTCCTTGTCTGTCTTCACTAGATAGACTGTAAGCTGGGAGGAGAGGAAGAACTTTTTTTTTTCTCTCTACCCTGTACGTCCCTAGCAGCCGGCCCAGTGCCAGGCACAGGACAACTGTTCGAGAAACACTACCGAATGAATTTCTGAAGTAGATGCTTACTTGCCTTTCTGGAGATTCTTCTAGGTAAGACTGAGTCTGTCTTCCTAAAACAGCATCGTTGGTCCGATGGCCAGGGTGGGACCAGACACATGGCAAACATGCTTACCCTTGAATGGATTAACTCTAAAATGCCAGAATGTTGACACTCCCTTCTCTTTTTAGAGCTTGCTTTTTTTTTTTTTTTTTTTTTTTTTTGGCCTAAAAGAACAAAAGTGTGATTGGGGGCATAACATCAATGCCAGGCCAGTCCTAAATATGCAAGTTTTATAGATAGCCTAGTGGGTTAACATTGTGGGCTTTAGAATTAGATGGACCTAAGTTTGAATTTTGCTGGTCACTTACTAGCTGTGTGTCCTCAGCTAAGTTACTTAACCTCCCTGAGTCTGTTTCCTCAACTGAAAAATGAGGATAATGATAAACCTATTCGGTTATGAAATACTATTATAAAATAATTTATTATAAATTACTTAAAATGCAAATAAAATAAAATATAATGAATTATAAATATCATATTTTTAATTAATTAAATTAAGCTGCTTATACATATAATAAATTATAAAACCATTTTAAAATAAATTAATAAAAATGCTCTATGCAAAGCACTAAGTTCTATAGATGGGGCTCAACCAGTGGAAGTCATTATATTATTAAGAAGTCTTAATATAGAGAATGTCTCTTTCCCATAGAAATTAATTCCTTTGTAACTAGTTCAGGGCAAGTTGCTTTTTCTGAACTTTCTGAGTGACCTTGGCATTAAAGTGATGCTTATTTAGAAAACTGGGGTGAAATCTATTTTAGAAGGAATCGTAAAAATGCTGGCAAATAGAAAGAAGTAAGAATGTATATATGGGGAGTTCAAGAGAATGTATGCATGCCAGAAAGGAGACTGGGGATAGTATAATCAGTGGTATGATAATCGTTGGATGAGTATAGGGTGATCTAATAAAGGCGGTATTTCGCTAGCCTGTCCCGTATTTGGTGCGGGCTGCCACAAACATTCTCGTACATGTCATTGGTGCCCATGTGCAAACATCTCTATGGTGCGTGTATGAAGGACAGGAATTCTGTATCATAAGCTATACACACCTTCAGCTTTAGCAGATTTTTCCAAACACTTTTCCAAGGTGGTCATACCAAGTTACCCTCCCACCAGCGGCGTGGGTTCTTTGACAAGAGCTCCTTCTCAGCACTTGGTATTACCAGTCTTTTACATTTTAGCCATTCCAGGTGGCGGTTTATCTAGCAGCATCAGTGTGCTTTTACTTGCACTCCTGATGACTCAAGAGATTGTTTTCCTATGCTTCATGGCCATCTTCTTCTAGACATCTTTTATGAAGTTTCCATTTAAGTCTTTACTCCTTTTCTATTGGGTTATCTGCCTTGTTTGTATTGATTTGGAGGAGTTCATTTATTCTGGATAAAAGTCCTTTGTTGGTTATCTAAATTGCCAATATCTTCTCCAACTCTGTGGCTTGCCCTTTCACTCCTTTAATGGTGTCTTCTGATGGATACTAAAAATACACATAAACAAATTTTCAGCAGAATGTAGATCTAAATGTGAAATGAAAAACAATAAAACAGCTAGGTGAGGAGACCGTGGGGTAAGCAAAGATTTATTTCATGTGATCCTCAAAGCACTAACATAAAATGGAAAGGTTGTTAATCAGGCTATATTAGAGTAAGGAAACGCTATGTATCAAAAGGCATAATTAAGAGAGTGTCCTAAGTACTTGTATTATATTATTCGATCTTTTCAAACTGGGACATAGGTATCCCTGCACTACAGATGGGGACTCGAGACTGAGAGGCTAATAAACTTGCTCCGGACGACACAGCTTCCTAGGGCAGAACCTGGGGTTTGAACAGAGGTCCTACTGAGTCTAGACACCAAGCTTTTAACTCCTGGTGATATTGCATCTCCTTTACAACCTCCACAGTGTACCCCGGCGGCCTGGCACGGTGCTGGACACCACACATGTGTTGCCGTTGGCTTCCTGTGTGCAGGGATCACGTAACATGGCCCTTGTTCACCCCTGTAAATTATTCATTGCCTCTACCATTGTTTCACTAGCTTGGCCTGCTGGGAACAGTTGCTCTTTGGTCTTTTTCCTTAGTCCCAAGGAAGTGAGACTCCTCTGACCGTGATGCACCGCAGCTGCACCTGGGAAAGGCTTGGACAACCATTCTGTGGAGCTTCTCCGCCCCAGCAGGATGAATAACAAAGGCCCCAGTAACAGGGGAAGAGGCAGCTCTTGGTGGGCAGGTCCAGGTTTTCCAAGCCCTGCCCTGTGCGCTCATGGACTGCTGGAGTCAGCAAGTCCTGGCATCCTGCGTTTGCGCCACCGCTTCTCCTTCCTTCTCTTCCTGGCTGCCTTTCAGTGGAGCTGGGTATCCAGGCACTCGGGCAGGGCACTGTGAGGCTGCCTTTGTGGGAAGCGGAATCACAGCTGGGCTTGGGGTTGTGGGTGAGTCACTTGGAGTTGTTGCCGGGGTTACCACAGGCTGAGGTCCCTACTGATGCATGCCAATGACAACAGAAGCTAGAAGTTACATGGTCCTGGAAGAAGTCTTGTGAGAGTTAGACAATTCCAGGATTCCACCCCATCTGAACACTCCAAGGGGATCTGGCTCCCATGAGCACTGCATCTCAACGTCCTCCTGTGAAGGAAGGTGCAGACCTGCCTCCAGGTGCAACTTCAAGCCAGTCATGCTAACCACACCGTCACTTAGAAGTTATGGCACGTTGCTAAGCTTTTTCTTTACATTTTCTTACAAATCTCAGTGTAACACAAATTGTCATTTGTAATGTATAACTGTTGACATGAACAACCAGAAAGACTAGCCGCTAAGTGGCAGAGTCAGGATTCAAACCCCACATCTGGGTGACTCCAAAACTCAGAGGAGTGTTTACCACGAAGTTGGTGAAGCTCAAGCCTTAGGGCCCCCCATTTGCACAGGTCCCTTCCAAGGTCCCTGGGAGGCTCTAACAATGTGTTCCCATGGTCATATGTTCTTTAAAAATTTCCAAATCTAAAAAAAAAAATTGCTAAATTAATAGTTTCTTTTGTCAGTTAAAACTACCAATTCTTTCCCCTCCGTCTTCCTTCCCTCAAAGTTGCCTGGTGTTGGGTGGAGCTGGGCATTTTGGATTCTGGCTAAGAGGAATCCGAGTTGGGGGTATATTCAGTTTGGTTCTGGTGGGATATACTGATGGGGTTTGCAATCATTCCAGTGATTAACTTATTGCTACCTGTCCCATTGAAGGCATGGCTTTCAGGCATGCTCCCACTGCCCACGGTGCCCACTCACCGGGCCTGTGACTTGACTGTATGCAGCCAGAGATTGGATTGAAATAAATGAATGTTGTCCATGACTTCAGCACAGGAAGTTTGTGGGAAGTGGAGAAGAAACAAGAAACTTAAAAAAAAAAATAAGTCCTAGTAATCAACACTAATTTTATCTTTCTAGTCTCTCTATAGACATCACAAACTGTTGTCATGGAAGAGGCAAACGAAGAGCATGAAGTCTAAAAATATAGGAAAAAATTATAGAAGTGTTTTGGGCAGTTAATTAATAAAAAATAGCATATAATTTTCTGAATTTTGTTATGGTCTATATTTTTGTCAGTTTTTAAAAATTCGTAGATCGTGAGGGCTTCTTTTCTCATTCCAAATAGATACTTTTGTATCATTTCTCTTCAGGAGGACTTCCCTCACAAACGGGAACTGACTCTGCCCAAAGCCATGCCCTTAGCAACAGTGATATTCTGTCCCCTTCATCGTCCCCTGACCTCCATGTGGACTTTGAGGCTGGAAAAGCCTGAGCTTCCTGCTCCGTAGGAAGGGTGACCGGTGTCCTCTGACGGAGGCAGGAGGCTGAAGAGGGTGCGGCAGCGCGCAGAGCTGCGAGCCCGCAGTTGCACACGTCCAGTGTTTTCGAAGCCCTAAAGAGACAGTAGGACAACTCACAAGTTGCTTTGCCTTTTGTGATGTGCAGTAGATTTCCTTATACTGTTCTCCATCCAAAACGGAATTTGCTGAGATTTCCTTGGACATCTCAGTCCAAAAGGCATTTGGTGAACTCACGGTCTATTCTGCCTCCTCGTGGGCTTTTGGGCAGCGGACCCAGAAACAGGGCTGAAGGCAGGTGGCCGCTGGTGCACTTGGAGTCAGAGTTGGAGCTTAGTGTGTCCTCTGTGATCCCAGCCCGCCTTATCCCGTTCATTCTGGCCCCAGGGAGCTGCAGCAGCTGCCCGGCTGGAGCCTGCCTTCACTTCAGGAATTTGTCTTTGTGGCTTTCATTTCTCCCCCTGGTGTCTGGACTGCAAATTGCAGGAGATGACGCGGCCTGCGTTCTCTCCATTGAACAAAAGAGCCGGAGGTGGTAACACGTCTGTGGAAGCTCCAGGCCTGCTCCTCCTCCTGGCTCCCCTTGCAGCCAACCAGGGCTCAAACTGTTCACGGTCCTGGAGGAAGCTTCACTGGGGACGGGCCCAGGGAGGGGCTGCTTTGCTCAGAGGCCGTGATGCAGGGTGGGAACAATGCACCCCTCGACTCCAGGATTAAAGAGAATTATTTTACAGAGAGCAGAGTCTCTTTTGGAATTCTAATGAACAGAGAGCCGAAGAATCATTGGTCTAAGAACACCTTGGCACAGGCCTCACAGCCTAGCTGGCCTGCTCTGGGGTGTCCCCCAGAGTTATGTGTTTCTGGCTTATAAGTGTATGACCCTAGGGTTGTTCCTCAACTTCTCGATGTGGCCCTCTGAATCAAACAGCACACAAAAGAGTGAACACATACTGTGGATTAAAAAGGGGGGGCTCTATAATAACTTTAACTGAAAGTAATCATAGGGGGGTCAGATCATAAATTCCTAACTGGGCAGGTCATCGTGGATAGTCAGGCCTAAAGCGTCTAACTTCCCTAGTGAACGCTTATCTTTGCCGTAAGCAAGCCCTGTTTGTTGTTTCTGTGCATCTACCTTAACACACCTTTGAAATGCCTCTTTTTCAGACCCCTTGGAAGCATGACCATCCTCCGGAGAGCACTTAATCTTAACTGTGCTGTAATCCAGTCACAGAGATTTCCCTGTCTTGCTCTCTCCCACTTTCATGTATTCTTCCCTATGTTCCCTCCTTAATTCCACAAGTATAAAGAAACTGCAAACTATCATTCTTGGAAGCATTTTTCTCAATCTGTTGAGATCTTGCTTCCAGTGGTATCCTCTGTTTGGCTCAAATAAACGCTAATAAACTCATGAAAATTTTCTTCAGGTTTGGTTGTTCTTATGCCAACAATAACACAGCCTGTGCTACGTTCCCATGTGACTACAGGCATATTCAATCACGTTCTCTACACAGTCTATATACACTACACACTCTATACACGATATACATACACAATAAAATAAATAGCACTTGGGTAATGTTATGTACTGAATTGTTTCCACCCTGAAATTAATATATCGAAGCCCAGTACCTCAGAATGTAACTGCATTTGGTCTTTAAAGAGGCAATTAAGTTAAAAGAGGTCTTCATCCAATGTGATTGGTGGTGCCCTTACAGGAAGAGATTAGGACACAGACTCATACTGAGAGAAGACCAAGTGATAACATAGAGAGAATGTGGCCCTCTAAAGTCAAGAGGAAAAAACAACCCTGCCTATACCTTAATTTTGGATTCTTGACTCCAGAATTGTGAGAAATGAAATTTCTGCTATTTGAACCTATACCAGTCTGTTGTACTTTTTTTACAGTAGCCCTTGCAAACTAGTAATGATGTCCAATATGGTAGCTGTGAATCATATGGTAATCGAGCACCTGAAATGTGGCTAAGTGTGATTGAGGAACTGAATTCTTAATCTTAGCTATTTTAATTTTAAATATAAATAGCCACATGTGGCTACAGCTTTAGATAGCTGAGTTCAGGAGCTCATGGCCCACTTTTGCTTGCCCATCTAATAGCTAACTACCGTCTTCCTTGCTTGCTAAACCCCAATTTTGTTCAGGCAGTCAGAAGCTATGTGCTTCAGGGGAGAATGAGCTTCCAAGCTCTCTGGAGGAGGAGACTCTTGATTAGTCTAAGCCAGTTATGGGAATGATATTCCCCTTGCTAGTGAATGGTTTAAGAGTAGGCAAATGATGCAAATCCAGCCATTTGACAGAGGGGGAAGTCTGCTGGAAGATTCTGAGAATGATCCCCTTGGTCTTAAAAAGGATCGAAAAGAAGGGATGGTTTCTCTTCTAGTCCTTAGATTTTTGTGTCAAAATATGATACTTACAATTGCTAGAACCATCTCACACCCACATGAGGATAGCTGATTTAAAAGGCAGAAAGGACCTGGGTCTTCATTGATGTTGCCAAGCCACATGATAGCTGATCTTGGAATTATCCTGCCTCCTTTGTTATGTGAAATAACAATTTGCTTTATTAGTAAAGATATCTGAAGCTAGATCTTCTGTTAAATGCAGTCAAAGTGTTCTTTTGGGATTAGCAAATTCATGGCAGGTAGCCTGTGTTTCTGCCTCCAATGTCAATGCTATAACATAGGACATTTTCTCATCCTTCTTCTCAAACTCATGCTCCAAACAGCCACTACCCACCAATTGGAGTTCATATGCTAGTCAAAAATTTGTTTGCTATTGCTGCTTGAGGAAAAAGAACAGAAGCATCAGCTTTGCTACAAACTCCTCCACAAACATTTTCTTCCCAATGGTCCTTGCTAACAATTGGAAAGTGTTCTATAAAGTCAACAATACATCAATACCCATGACACCAACCCACAGAAACAATTTAGATGCCCAAGAACATTTTTAAAAGTGCTTATTTTTTAAGGGTCAACTCATGCCTGGAAGAGAAGTCGGTTGCATGGCAATCTTTATTTGAATATAATGGAGCAAAAAATGCTCTTTTATTAATCTGATGTACATTAAATATCTTTGCAGCTGTTACATGAGTGTTAGGTATCTGGCATATAAATGTATACACACTTCCACATTTGATAGATCTATGCTGTACACGAGTCATCCCACAAGAGCATGCCCTTTCACAAGGATATGCATGGCTGTCTTGGGACGTTTGTCAAAACACACTTGGTCAAACATTTTGGCAATCAAGAATCAGACACAGAGGAGCATACCAGAAAGATGAGTTCACAACAGGACCAGCTGTACTTAAGATGAAAACTCCAGAAACCTGAAACAGAATCATTTGGGGTTCATACATGCAGCACATATATACAGTACAATTGGGGTAACTGGAACGTTCATAGCAGGAGGTCTTACAGAGCAGTGAAAACAGAAAAGAAACAAGACGAGACAAAACAAAACACCCAAATGCCAAAATCAAGGACAGGACCACTGCCAAGATCTCACTTTGCAAAGAAGAGTGGATTGTAGGTTTAGCATGTGGAAATGAAGGTTCACCTGAAAGAAAAAGCTCTTCCAGGACTTTATTTACAGAATCTAGACATTAGTGAAAGACATGTAATCTGTTCAATATGTTTCTGGGTCAAGGAGAGGATACATAGACACATTTTGGATACTGTGAAAGCACATATCAAGAAAGAACATTTCTTTTTTCTTCCATTTGATTTAGGACAAGTATTTGGTACAATAAATATATAACAACGGTGGTAGAAATGAGATTAAGTCACTAATCTGTCCTGTTCTGTCTTGGCAGCCCTGGTGACTGTCAAAGGCATGGAAGGAGTTTCCTTCTAGGACGCTTACTTGGGTGTGAGAGGGGAGACACTGTAACTTCGAATAAGTTTATTTTGTTTGCACATAATAAAATAGCCAATTTTCTGTACATTCTTCCTGAAGGGACAACACTCTGCACTGCGGGTCCTATTCTGAGTCAAATGCAGAAGAACCCTCTGTGTACTGACGACATGAGGTTGAGCGTTAAATCTTTCCTTCCCTCTGGCTTATGGGCAATGTTGATCTGCAAAGGCATGGGACTCAATTGGGTGCGGCCTGGGTCTCTGCCGTGGGAGGCCACGCATGACTTTGGCCCCTGTGAGCAGGCTCAGCCAGTCATTCTGCAGGTACCTGAAAGCTGCTTAGGACTCTGCGCTCCTGCTTCTAAGGTAGGCTGCTCGCGTGTGTGAATCTGAACAGCAGACTGGGGGCTGTTTTCTCCTTCTCCTAATTCTGGGCACTCTGAGCTCTATTGGAGCATGAATGTGGTAGGGTAGGCAGGAAAGAGGCAACCTCTGCCATTTCAGCATTCCATCAGAATGGAAAGCACCCAGTCTTCTGTAGCGAGTAAGACCCTCTGTAGGCATGGAGAGGTGTGTCTACCTCCTACAGGCCAATGAATTTTGAGACACGGGCCTCTCTGAGAGTCCGTGCCAGTGGCGCACATCCTATCTGTCACCCGCAGAAGTTCAGAAGCAGTTGGAAATCTAGCCTAGTCCGGGGAGATGTGTCAAGGTCAACAGTTTGGAGCTCGTACCCCTTGCACCCACCCCATTCAACACATGCCCATTTTCTGGCTTCCACCACATGCATGGAATGGTTGGTACATGCTTCAGTCCCAAGTGCCCCAGGAAAGCTTGGTCTTGCTTTTGTACACTGCTAGAGTCAAGAAGCGACAAGAGGTGAAAAGAGGTGACAAGAGGAAAGGAGAAAGAAGAACAGAAGGGAAAGAAAGGAAGTAAGTGTGTAACACTTAAGGGAGGTAAGGAGGAGAGAGCTAGTGGGTAAAAAAGGAAATGCGGAGGGGTGCTCTCAGAGGGGAGGGCGGAAGGTCACTGGGAATCACCCTCTCTCTGCTCTGCCTCCCTCAGGTCTCAGAACCCAAAGGTCCTTTGCAGCTTCAAGACACTTTGCAACAACTACGCACTGATTTTAAACTGAAAATCTATGTCAGAAACTGTTTCTGGTGGCTTATCTGAGGGTGGAGAAGGGAAAAGCTCAAGGGTATCTGTGAAGACACTTGATTCAGTCACAAGTCTTCAAAATCAGAAAGGAAACACCCTGAGAAGCTGAGGCCAGAGGACAAGGCAGCCGCTGAGGGAGCTGACTTGACTTCTGCTCTGGAGAGAAACCCCCGCTGCCTGCTCTGGAGCAGAACTTCCCGGCCCCCAGCCCAGGTGCAGGCCACGAGGAGACGACCTTGGGAAAACCCCGGGACTTTAAAAATGAACAGCGGCTGTAAAGATGGGGCTATCTTTGCTGCTGATTATTTTCCTTGAATAAAATAATATCTTAATGCGATTAAACGTCTTTAAGTGCGATGTCAAGACATTTAAAGAAATAGCACGTATGTGGCTCCATTTGTCTCATTTTCTAAGCACCAGTTAGGAGTCCCTCCAACGAAGCCAAGCAGTCGAGGGCCTTTCTCCTCCTGTTAGATATTCCGGGTTTCAAGGAGTTCTCGCACTGCCCAGCAGGCAATTACTTCTTTTGAATTAGGAAAAATAACACTTCGCACCTATGGGCAGGCGTTTCCACATGTAATGGGGTCAGTATGAGACCATCACGAATGTTTTCTCTTTACTCCCCCCATTTCTCCTGGCCTCATGTACGTCGTAACTATCTTCATGCTGCCCAGTGCCTCAACCTAGCACATGAGAAGTGCTCATATATATATTGGTCGAATAGTCATATGAAATGACAAGAGATCAGCGAACGTTCTCTGCCCCGTTCTCCACACTGCACCCCCCGGCCCCCGCCACTCAGCACTGTTAGCCTTAAACAGACCCATGAACTGAATCCTCATAACTCCAAATCCTGGGATTACTCAACTGGATCCATATATTGTTGGGAGGAGTGAAGGAGTCTTGGCAATGGCTGTGTCTGCCTGGTGAGACACTATCAATATTTAGAGCAAAAGGACATTACACAGAGAACCATCACTCCGCACCTGAAACAATGAAGGGACCCACAAGACATCTAGGAGACGCTGATCATTTCCCTTTGTACGCATGACATAGGGTATTCGAGCAGCTTTACTCAAAACACGCTTTTTGGCAGAAACAAAAAGCATAAGAAACGTATAGTCCGTTTCTGAGCGCCCTGCGGTGCAGATGGCTTTTTGTTGCTGTGACGTGACTGATGTTTGTGTAGGTTTGGTAACTGGACTAAGTTCGGCGTGATTAGGGTTAAAGGAAAACCAAATACATAGCTAATAGGCACCTTAACAACCAACCAGTTGTTTTATATAGGTAAAGGCCAAATAGACATTCTTGACTTTATGCATAAACAGGGCTTCTAATACATGAATAGATAAAGGCCATTTTGATATTGAACAAAAAAAATTGAGAATATCATATTCTATTTTGGTTGGCAGAGGAAATATCAGCAGGTTTTCCCATGGAATGCTTTTGAAATGATACCAGGGCTTAGAAAGTCTAAAAACTGTGCCCTAATCTCTTCGCTGGAACCTTCCCAAAGATATCTTAGACTGTCTCTCTGTTACTACCTTTCTGTTCCTGCCTCGCCCTTGACATCTCAAGACATCCAGAAAAGCGACTAATTAGTTTTTGGTGCAAACCCGAACTCTGATTTTTGGTGAAATTTGTAAATGAGAATACACTTGCCACTTAGGTGAAATCATTTAAAAACTCTGTTTCTGAAGGCCTAGGTTTACATAAGACCATATTTAGAGAATTTAAGTGGAGTGAACAATCAGGAGAGCTAGAGGATACAGGCTCTGTGATAGTATTGTGAGCAGACAGCCTTCTAATGGTGTCTGTATGGCAGGGTGGGTCCCTTTCCTGGTCAAGCAATGATAACTGTCGAACTGGCATTGATAATGCTCTGGACTAAGAAGCTGGCAGCACAAACAACGTGGGAACTATGTTCTCTGGTCCGTAGGAGCTTCCCAAACAACTTCCTGAGCTCTCGCATGCATGCCTATTTCCTAGCTTTTCAGTTCCAAACTGAATCTACTTGGTGCTGAAAAGATGAGTTTAGCATCGGAAGGGAGATAATCAGATGAAGCTATTTCCGTGAAGATCTTCTAGAATCTTGTGATGTAGGGAAGAGGCATGAAAACTACCCAAATTGACTAAATATTAAACCAGGCTGTATTCAGAGCCTACAATGGGCTGCCAGAACATGGGAAACCTACAGAACAAAGGAAGATTCCTGCTGGGATGACGAACAAACCATTTACCCAACCTTTAATGCTGTGTCTCCACACCATGAAAGGAAAACAGGAAAACAAAGTCTGCAAACTGTAGCTCATAGAAATGAAGAGCCACATATAAACTGAATTCCTCGAACCCTGGGGTTCGCATGCTCTGTCTCTGAGAGACCACGTCTCTGTCTGTGGAACATTATTCCTTCTCTAATAAACTTCCCTTTTGTCTCTAACTCTGGCATGTGCTTGAATTCTTTCCTGCATGCAGTCAAGGACCAACTCTCTTGGTGCAAAAATCCCCACTCGGGGGGATTCGCCCCATCCCACATCACTTGGGCTAGTCCCAACTGCAAACTAGTCCCAATCCTTTACTCTATAAACAGGGAAACGAAAGACCAGAGATGTTCAATGACTAACATTCTCCCCAGCAAGATCTGTTTCTCACTGTTGGTTAGTGGTAAAGCTTGGGTTGGGACCCATCAATCTTATCTCCTAGGGTCAGTACTCTGAGTATGAGACGACCCCTGGCTTCTGGGTTTGGCTTCCAAGGAACAGGATTGCATGGGAACTAGGTGTTACAAGACTTGTCACTTGGGATGTAATGTGGTATGGGATTTAGAGTTTGGAGCAGCTGGGGTTTTTTCCTACTGAGAGGACACAGGGATAATAATAGGATTTGAGAGTATTCTGGGCTGATTCCAAAGAACTATGTGGAAATTCTAGATTTCCACACAGGCTTTCTCATTTGTACATGCTCTTGTTTTCCTTCTACTGTAGCTGAAATGAGATGCTGGGTGCACGGCCCTGTGCCAACAGCCTCCTGCATTGATAGAACTGAGAGTTTGTGTTTAATCGCATGGCTATATCTTAATCCAGCTAACCCCAGAACAAGCCAGACAGGCCATGCCACATACTTTGGGAAGAACTTGAGCTCTCATAGAAAATCCAGGTGATGGGAATGTGAAGGAAGCAGAGAAAAATGTATGAAAGGTGGGAAAGGTGGTGCCCAAGAAGGTTTGTGACCACAGACTGTCCAGGAGATTAGAATAGATCCCTCTTGGGCCACCTGGGAGGCTTGGATTAGGCAGCGAGAAGGCCACGAAAGGAACCTTGTGAAGGGGGTGCATCGTGGCTGGTCTCATGAAGTGGGCTTCTGCTGCTTTACCCTATTCTGACTCAACCCAGCATTCAGGGTGAATTCTGTATCAATCAGACTCCACTGCCTGGGAGATAATTCACGTATTTAGAGGTACAACAGACATTGGAGACATTTCTAAAAGTAAAGTTGGTCCAGCGAGCAAAGTTAGCTCTCGTAGAAGACTAGAGACAGAGATATCTACGCACACTTCTCTTTTCCTTTTGAAATGGGTCGATGGAAATACCATACTCTTGCAGTTATTATCGCACGTGCTATGTTCAAATAGAAAAAAAAAAAGCTCACGCAGGTCCTCAAACATGTCTTTTTTAAGAAGGTAAAGCAAGGGGTAGAGAGGTGGAGACACAAGTGCACGTGGAAGAAGAATAACATACAGGAGACTTGCTTGGCTTTTGACTTCTGGCTTTGTTTCGTTCTCCAGCAATATTACAACAGGCAGAAGTGAGAATATGTTTTGTTTCTCTCTCTGCTTTGTTGATATCTGTTTAATAGATCTCATCTAGTCTTTATTGATTTTCCTTCTGCCCGCCATTTTAGCAGTTTTTGGTTTGAATTTTCCTGACGTTCTGGCCACGAGCCCTCATCCCCAGGGAACCAGCCTCTGCCTGACAACCCCCTACCCAGGCTGCCCTGCTACAGACCTGAATCACTTCAAGGGGGAGTCGATTCATGGTTTATGTTAATGAAAGAAGCTTTTCACAGAGTCTGAACTCTGCAGTCTGGAGCTCTAAGAAGATCATTAGGAAGCCAAGAGAGAGGCAGAGCTGCCTCTGGGGTTCAGACATCTTTGAATGTAACTACTATTGGAAACAAAGGCTCTCCTTAGCAAGGCCCCAGGGCTGAGGTCTGCTGGAAATGCCTATAATAAGTAACAAGGATAACCCTCTCACAAGACAGAGTTTAAAAAAAAAGAATATTGTTTTAATATGGGATTTATTCCTGGCTGCTGGTCATTGCTGCTAGTCTACAAGGAGGCTTCAGATTTCAAAGAAGATGAATAAAAAGGCTAGCTTGGACAAGTTTGGAGGAGGAACAGGCCTAAGGGGTGAGAAGGTCAGCAGCTGACAGCCCGTGGGAATGTCCTGCTGACCTCTCTCTTCCAGGCCCAGGCAGATTCCATGGATGAAATGAACAGCCGAAAACCACCAGGATATGCTGCCTGTCTGCCAGAGGCCCCCTTGGAGTTATACGGGCTGTGATTTCACACAGAGCCAGTACCAGAATACACACTGACCAGTGTCCCAGCCCAGTGGAAGATAGAGGAATGAGACCTACTTTGGTGATGCCAGCTGGAAAGCCCAATGTCAAATATGGGGGGTGGCAGGGGGATGGGGAGGGGGGTCACTGTTCCCCAAGAAAGCAGCACCCTCAAGGTATCATTTTGCATTTCTAAAAGGCTTTAGATGTCAATGTCTTCAAAATTCTCAATTTATAGCAACTTAGATGACTGACAATCCCTAGATTAGAGACCGTTTGGATAAATGGCAGAATCAGGTAGGCAGACCCAATGTTTAGAAAGTGGTTTTCTTTCTCTGAAACCGCTTTCTGGCAAAATCAATGGCAGGTGGGGGTTGGGGCAGGGAAGGGAAAATGGAAGCCCAAGATCTGTCTCTAATCTCTGATTTCTAACATTCTGAACCACATGCCACAATCACAGACATTATTATAGCCCTTTTCCCTCATATTTTTCAGAAGTTTAATTGGGCTTTCTGCCAGAATCTTGCTTATACAGCTCACTCAGATCTTTGCTGCTAAGTGCAGAGCCTTTATTTTCCTTGTCAGCGGAGTCACCTTAATTGTCATGCCTGAAAGAGCCCCACCCAGCTCTGTTTGGTACCACATGGTTTTCTTTGAAAGGCCCTGTTGTAACATCTAGAATTGCTGGGTGTCCTTTTCTAAGTAAACAGGAAATATCACTCTGTTTGAAAAAAAAAGAAACCCTCTCCTCAGCACAAATGCAATAATATGCCAACTTATATTTCCTGTGAATGCTGAACGAGGAGCGGGATCTATTTCTCACAGCAGCACAGTCCTCTTCTTAGCTTCCAAAACCTCCAGTGAGCAAATCTCTGGGAGGCCCAGCTCACCAGCACATTTCAAAAAATGTTTCCACTGATTTTTGGGAGGCAGTAGCATCACAGTTAGGAAACATAACAATAAATAATAATAATAAAATCTGTGCAAAATCACATTTAAGGGGCAAGATGGTATGCATCTAAATTTTAGTCATAGTAAAGAGTCAGTGTTCTGATATTTGACCACCTTTCGATATCTGAAAAATCTAAAACCTTGAGTCGGTCAGGAGAGTCCACACAGACAGGGCAGGAGGAAAACACAGGGGTGGATGGCTTGCTTCCGTCACATCAGGACCTGGGTTTGTGTGTCAGGCAGGCGCAGCCCCACCAGCCCTCCACAGACAAGCACGGTGGAGGCCAGCAGGATGGGAACTGCTTTGGTGATGCCCACCAGCGAGCCGAATATTAAGTTCCCAAGGACGGCGGCGGCTTTGCAGAGCGCGTTCAAGAAGCCGAAGCCTGTTGCCCTGCAAAACAAAGAGAAAGTGACGTCCACGTTTCCAGCTTCAGAGGCAAGTATCTATCTGGTAATATCCAGTGATCTCCAAGGAGATTGTTTTGTGTATCATCGGAGCAAGCGACGAAACGCTTGTGAGCACATCTGGAGGTAGGGAACCCTAGCTGTTGGTGTTGCTTTTTCAGCCCTCTTAACCTCTCTCCACCTCTACTGAGTCTTAATTCTGCCCACAGGTTCCAATTAATCAAGAGAGGAAACTTCAGGGAGTAAAAAAAGTCTCTTCTCTCTTCCGGGGTTAATGAATGTATTTCTTTAATTCAGGTTTGGTTTTTTTTGTCTGTTTTTTTTTTTTTTTTTTTTTTACTTCTTATATTTTCTTAGCTTAATTAACGTGAGGCTTTAAATAACTAAAGCCTGTTTTCAGGGAAAATCAGGATTAACTAGATTGTATCCTCTCCTTTCCAGTCCCATAAAAGTTAACTATCATGATCTCTTACCAAATGTTTTCCGTAATAGACAGAAACTGAATACTGAGCTGGGCGGCCTCTTACACATTTCTTACAACCTCACCAAAGTTCCAGGCAGGAAAACAAGCCCAGAAAATGTTACAGAAGGGAATCAGATTGTAGGTTTAGAGATCATGCTTACTCTGCTGGCATTTAAGATGTACAGGTGGTATATCAGTAAGACAGATCCCATTCCCTAAAACATTCTTTGGAAAAGAAAAACTTTGCTGTCTTTATGTGTGTCGAATGTGATTTATTTTAAGTCATCTAGGCAAGAAACTTAATTTTGCTCATGACAGTATTGCTGTCACTGACATCATGAGATAATGTGAATTTCCTCTGCCTTTATGCCAGTTTAGTTTTTTGGTCTGTGACAGGGTCCACACTTGTATGAAAGGCACGTTGAATGCAGGGTAATTGTTGGATACATTTTCTCCCTTCAGAGGAAAACGCATTTTATATGCTGCCAAATGCCCATTTACTACACATCTTTCTTTCTTTGATTTGTAAATTTGTAAGTTAGGTTTTCCTTCGGCCAATCATAACAACTACTCATCACTGCCTGTGCTGTTCCTAGTGACATCTCCTAATACGTGTAGGTATTTATCGAGGTTATTATCCAACCATCCCCCTTCCCACACCGTAGAAAGAGATCAGCCTTCCTCTTGTGCTGCAGAAAGGGAGCCTGTGACTTAGTAGAGGGCCAGTGATTTTCCTGATTAGGAGAAACAAAGGGCGGGGGGCAGCAAAGCGCTAACTTTCTTTTTGGCCAAGACATATAGAAAGTAGAGTAAGGAAGGGGTGTGACAGAATTTCTAATTGAGAGAAACAGGAACTTCTTGAGAAGAGGGTGAGCTAATTTTGTATTCTTCTTCTTTCCGACTTGTTTTTAAAGACAGCAACTAGTAATAGCAAGAACTACCAGAAAGATAAGAAGATTTAATATACTGATAACTATTTTCAAATAAAATTGCTTGAGGCAACATGTCAGGTACCAAAGAGATTTCTGTAGAATGACATCATCACCTACTGGTTCCCCCACCTCCACAGAGATGCCAGGAGGCTGAAATTTTAAAAAATTAATAGATTTTTTTGCTCCCATTAACTGATACATTTGACTTCCCATTAGGGAAATTGTATGTATATATTTAATAAATATTTCAATAGTGGTATGTGCCAGGCACTACTTAAAAAAAAGAAAGTTAATATACTTTTTTGACTAGTTTTAGGTTTACAAAAAAATTGAGTGAAAAGTAAAGGGTTTCCATACACCCTCTCTCCCTCCCCCACAGTTTCCCCTATTAGTAACATCTTAGTGTGGTACATTAGTTACAATTGATGAGCGTATATTAATATATTATTAACTGAAGTTCATTGTTTACATTAGGGTTCTCATTTTACATTATGTATGCTATGGGCTTTGACAAATGTATAATGGCATGTATTCACCATTATAGCATCATACAGAATAATAATTTCACTGCCCTAAAACTCCCCAGTGTTCCCCCCATTCATCCCCCCCTTTCTCCCCGCAGCTCTGACAACCACTGATCTTTTACTATCTCCACAGTTCTGCCTTTTCCAAAATGTCATATAATTGGAATCATACAGTATGTAGCATTTTCAGATTGGCTTCTTTCACTTTTTTTAAACTACATTTTTGTTTCATAGATTACCAAATGTATCTAGTAGGATAAACTTGTTCTGGAAAAAAATGATTAGTGTATATGTTGTTGATAAGAATGAAAAACATTCTTCCGCATGCAGTCTATTGACGCTGAACTGCAGAATGATCAATGCAGAATTTATATATGTGTTAAAATGACTGTATTTTCCTAAGCTATAAACCTCCGAATAGGGTAGAAAATATAGGTGGCTAGCTCCTTATATTACTCAAACTGTAACAGAGGAAAGGACAACTTCCTGAGATTTCTGCCCAGCACTAAGCGATGCATTAGGAGCATCTGGTATCTGAATCTTTTAAGCAATATGATCCAACACTTATTTCCTAAGAATCTCCTTTTTCATTTACCAAGAAGAGGCAGTTCTTCAGAGGAAAATCTGGTATGGATGCAAAGCATATAGCCTCCCTAAATTAATGTTGGCATTGGAGAAAACGTGACTGTCCTTTTCTTGGATAAGTAAATTATTTCTTCAAATACATATAGCTGGAGGGTGTAATTTTCTATGCATTGGCTGCACAGCTGTCTTAGAAAAGTTATTCTCAAAGTGACTCTCCCTTGGGGAGGAAAGAAGCTTTTAGTTTATTTGTTCCCTTGCTCTTACTTAAAGGAGGGAGATTAACTTCTGCAGACACGCAAAGCACAAGTCACCTGGTACTCCTAAAGGCCTTTGAGGATAGGGAGCTCAGAGCTTGCAGGGCCCCCATTTATCAGCAGGACAGGCGACTGCATTCTTGATCAGACTAAAGATATATTCCGTGCCTTCTTTTACCCAACAGGCGCCCAAGAGAAAGAATGAAATGATCTCTCATCTTTCTGGATGCTCCATTCCTTGTTCCCCACCTCTCTGGCCAGAACCCTTTGTTTCCAATTCTTGCTCGACCTATTTATTTAAATCTGTTAAATGGCAATTCTTTTCCCAAACAGCACCCTGTTGACTGCAGCAGTCCTTGTCCCCATTCCACGAAGGCGGCCTTTCTCCCCGCACCAGTAATTCCCTCCGCTTAGAGAACCGGGTGCTGGTGCAGGCAGCTGGCTTAGGCTCCCCTGATGCGGGATGTGCCTGCTGAGCGTCCCCTGCTGCAGCTGGATTGAGGCTCCTTCTCCGGAGCCTTCACAATTTAGTGAGTTCTGGTTAATTTATGTGATGTATGTAATTATTTGAACTAATTGGTGGCCAGGGAAAGGAAACTGCTGGCTCCGTTCTGGATAGAGTGAGGGCAGTTTCGCCTTCCCATCCAGCCTCTTTATTATTTGTTGTTTCTGACTTCAGGGCAGGATAAGCTAGAATTTTTTGAGGCTACTAGAAACATTGGCTTAAATGCCTGCCCCACCTACCGATGACATTGTTATTAGAAAGCAATACTAAATATTATATTTAATGAAATGGCATAGATCTAGACTGTGCTTGTGGAATTTACCTGTTAAAGGATACAATGTGAACATTCTCTTTGTCTACTATAAACGTTTGGAAAGGAACTTTTCCTGGAAAATTCAGTCCATAACTGGTAGAAGTTTCTCAGCATTGGGCATTTTGGAAAGTACAGGCAGTTATCAAATCAGGAAATACGTCGTGATCTAAAGATTCATCTGCAAATTGGCTATTTGAAACAGAATGAATTTCATTTTTCTCACAGAAGCAATATTACAGATGATGGATAGGTCCCTGGGTTGAGCTAAAAAAGCTATTTTAACATTGGATCTATCTAAGTTAAAGGATTATAATGCTAAGAACACTAGAAACTTCTTAAATATGTGTCTAATAATCAAACTTGCCCTTAATATACTACAAATTTACAGATTCTTCTATGCATTTACTCATTTAACAATCATTCATTAAGCATCTATTATCTGCCAAGTACTGTACTAGGCATGAGGGACCCCAAAATGAACAAGATGAAATGCTCATTTACACTGAGAGGTGCAAAGCGATCATGATAACACAACATGCGAAGTGCAGTGATAAAGATACTCACGGGGTATTATGGGGCACAGAGAATGGGAAGCGATCTCAGGCTGGGGTGGGGGAGTTGGGGATGGCTTCTCAGAGGGGATGAATGAGAAGGAATTTTTAAAGGACTAGGAGGAGCTTGCCAGGTGAAGGATGGAATGTGGGTAGAGGTATTCTCTGTCTCAGAATATCCTCATATCTTCTTAACTTATCGCTGTAGTACCCGCCCCCCAGGTTTGCCTTAGACACCCCCTCCAACGGCTTCTTAAGTGCCAAATGGTCTGCCTTCCTCCAGTCCCCAAACAAGTCTCCCACTTACTCATGCAGCTGTTCTCAACTTGGGGTGAAGACAGTAGTCTATTTGAACTAGAGGACATGGCATGTATAACCACAGCCTTACTCATCAGTGCTCAAACCTGAGTACATAGTATCACTTGTGAAACTTTTAAAACACAGAGATAAGGCAGTACCAATGCCCAGGGCCATGCTGCCAGAAATTCTGACTTTACTGCTTTCTTGGGAGCCCAGGCATTGGTAGTTATGGAAGCCTGTGTGATTTTAAGGTATATCCAAGGCTGAGAACCCTGCAGTCTCCCAGAGACATGTGAATTTTCAAATTGATTTGAATTTACTGTTATATACTACAGGACATTACAAAAGCAAAGCATCCACTTCACCCCCCTAACAAATGGTTTTCATTTCTGAATTCCTTTATGTGTGCTTCCAATCATACCCACATTTTTTCAAATCACAGAATTTATAGAATTTTTTCTTTCTGCTTTTTGCAATCAGTAATGTAACTGTCCCATGCCATTTATGTTTTATTTACAATGAAGCAATTTAGCATATAACCATTATTTCTGTAATCATGCCATTGGATAATTAGGAGCTTTCCAAATTTAGGGGAACATAAACAATGTTGCAGTGAATCCCTCCACATATAAGAGCTCCTTTGTTTGGATTTGTTTGTTAGAGAACATCAGCCAGGGAAGATGTTTACGATGTGGTACCGCGGCCACAGGAGAGGAGTCCAATGCAAAGGCCTCCCCAGCCTCTTTCTTCTCCTTCTCTGCTCCTGCTCTCTTAACCTCTCTTGTGCATTCTGGTTTCACAGCTCATGTGCACCAGAGACAACCAGTGTCTCATCTAACCGGAACCTTTCCTTCTCTTCCAACTCTTATTCAGTTGCTGCAGGTTGGAGTTGGAGCAGCCATGGAGGTTGGCCCTGCGGGTGAGGCCCTCACTC
Organism: Eonycteris spelaea; assembly: GCA_003508835.1. Lineage (NCBI taxonomy): Eukaryota > Metazoa > Chordata > Mammalia > Chiroptera > Pteropodidae > Eonycteris > Eonycteris spelaea. Next base: position 18,857,939 of record PUFA01000011.1, on the reverse strand, counting down.
TTGCTCCCCTCCTAAGAGTTGACTTGAACCAATAGTAGGTCTGGAGTTAGCCTTAGTTTGGCCCAGGCCCCCTTTTTTGGCGTGGGGCCTTATATTCGTTACATCCACTCATCACAGCCTCTTTCAGGACTGACACAGGGACGCTTATGACACTTGTGAAATGAACTAAGGAATTCCCCGATCCCTTTAAAACAGGTTGGGAGTAGGTTTCTGTAATGGACATTTGAATGCGCCTTAGCAGGACCGTGTTTGTTTCTTGCTGTCATGCTGTCATCTTGCTCTTTCAGAGGAAAAAAAAAATCTAACTTTACATTAAGTCAGAAAAGACTGGGTTGCTTTCTGATTGTCAAAGTAAAAGTGTGTCTCATCCAAGCAAGCAGTGGCTGTGCGGTACGTGTGAGCTCTGCTCATGTCCTTCTGAACCTGGGGAGATGGCACCTCACACTGCTGCAAGCAGAGGTCTCCTCCCTCTCTCTGAGTGGAGAAGGACTGACCTATGCCTGTGGGCTGGGAGGAACCTCTGGGCCTCAAGTCACCCATCATCTCCCTCCCATCCCACCACCATCAAAAGTCTTCCTGAGGACATGCAAATGTTCATGCATAGGTAATCATGGCAGCCTTTGTGTCTTATCATTTATCTGGTAAACCTAGCGAGAAAGTGAGGGTCTGGGCCAAGGTAAGTAATGACAGAATGAATGTGAACATTAGGAGGCAACTTGGAGTTTATCTAAGGCCAAGGTTCATGAACATGGCTGTATATCTCGATTACCAGGTGAGCGTCTCAGAAACAGATTCCCAGACCTCCTCCCCAGACTTACTGGGAGTGGACAGATATGTCTGTACTGGGAGTGGCATCACAGAGTCACAAAGGTGGGTTTAAGGTTATGAGATCCAGGGGAAGTTACTTCCCCTCTTTGTGTTTCATTTTCCTCACCTGAAAATGGAATAAAACTAGCTATTCTCGTATGGCTGGAGTGAGGATTAAATAAGGTTAAATAAGATCATCTAAATACGCAGCGCAGTGCCTGATTCACCGCCCATTTTTCAAATGAGGAGACTAAGCCCCAGAAAGGTGACGGGACTAATCTAAAGTTACTCTGCTATTTTCTGGCAGTGTATGCACCTGAATTCTGGTCTCTTCCACATTGGTGATGGAAAAGGCTGAGAAGAGGAAGAAGAGAGTTTCTCATAGGGAGTGCTACATGGGGACGGGGGGCTGACAGCTGAAAGATCAGGAGGTCACAGGCTGTGGATGGCAAAAGTGGATGAGGACAAGGAAGGACAACAGATAAGTGAAATAGGTCATGCAGAGAAAAACAAATACTGTATGACCTCTTCTATGTGGAATGAAAAAAAAAAAGATGACTCAAAACTGAGCTCATAGATACAGAGAACAGATTGATGGTTGCCAGAGGTGGGGGTTGAGAATGGGTGAAATGGGTAAAGAGTGTCAAAAGGTACAAACTGCCAGTTATAAAATAAGTAAGCCCTGGTGATGTAGTGTACAGAATGGTGGCTATAGTTAACAATGCTGTATTATATATTCAAAAGTTGCTAAGAGACTAGATCTTAAAAGTTTCATCACAAGAAAAAAAAACTACAACTATTTACCTACAAATATCAAATCATTATGTTACATATCTGAAGCTAATGTAATACCATATTTCAATTATTCCTCAATTAAAAAAAAAGGCAGCAGAGAGGGAACTGAAGAGTATCCCCCCTTCACTTAAAATTGGCCCAATTAGCTCACCTTGGAGAGTGAGAGAACTCAGACAGGAAGGAAAGCTATTGCCTGTAACCAGGTGAATTTTAAAAAGCATGTTTCATTCATTCATTCATTCATTCATTCATTCATTCATTCACTTGGAGTTATGGTAGTAAATAAGGAAAACATAGTCCTGTCCTCAAGGAGCTCACATTCTATTGTAACAGAGAGCAAATGAATAGATGTATATCTAAAAGCCTGCTATCATATGGGCTGAGAGGTCATTTGCTTTAAAGTACTTTAATATAAAGAGAGTTGTCTCTACACCCATAGAATTTAAGACACATTAATCGGGAATCCACAGACCAGATGGCTATTTAGGGCTTTAAATATTATTTTAGGGCTTTAAATATTATTTTAGGAATCTTGAAATATTTAGGGCTTTAAATATTATTTTAGGAATCTGCATGAGAAGGTTTGTTAATGAAAACAAAGATGAGTTTTCATTGGTGATGTAAATGGTGTCAAGACATGCACTTGCACCTACTGAATGGGAGAAGATATTCACAAATGATACATCCAATAAGGAATTAACATCCAAAATATACAAAGAACTCATACAATTTAACAACAAAAAAACATGCAATTTAAAAATTGGCAGAGGAACTGAATAGACATTTCTTCCAAGAGGACATACAGATGGCTAACAGACATATGAAAAAATGTTCAACATTACTAATCATCAGGGAAATGCAACTCAAAATCACAATGAGATATCACCTCACACCTGTCAGAAAGTTTATCTTCAATAAAACAGTAAATTAGTGCTAGCATGGATTTGGAGAAAGGGAACCTTCATGCACTGTTGGTGGGAATGTAAGTTGGTACAGCCATTGTAGAAAACAGTATGGAAGTTCCTCAAAAAATCAAAAATAGAGCTGCCACATATCCAGCAATCCTACTTTTAGGTATTTATCTGAATGAAAACAAAAATACTAATTCAAAAAGATAAATGCTCCTCTATGTTCATTATAGCATTACTAGTAATAGCCAAGATATGGAAACAATCTAGATGTCCATCAATAAATGGATGAATAGAGAAGCTGTGTGTGTGTGTGTGTGCGGTGACACACACACACACACACACACACACACACACACACTGGATTATTTAGTGATAAAAAAGAATGAAATCTTGCCATTTGTAACAACATAGATGGATCTACAGGATATTATGCTAAGTGAAACAAGTTAGAGAAAGATAGATACTGTATAATCTTACTTATGTATAGAATCGTAAAAAACAAAATATATGATTAAAGAAAACAAAACAAACAAACTCATAGATATAGAGAATAACCTGATGGTTGACAAAGGGGAGAGGGTTGGGGGGGGGTGGGAAAAATATTGCACATACAATTCCATACAGTGCATAATACATGATAATGATAATAAATGGCTATGCTACTGGAAAAAAATAAAGACATAAAGTTGATTGGAAAGAATGTTCTGCCCTTAGTGCAATGGACAAACATTCTCCAAGCCCAGAAACCTCAAACCAGTGAAAGGGCACCCTTGACCTAGACTCCAGACGCTAGAGTCCACTGATCCATCACCCTGACACTTAACAGCATATTCTGCTGCCTGACCAGCCCCAAGTCTGGTGGCCCTGTGTCAGCACAACAAAATGTCTGTGGCCCTGTCAATGCAAAAGCTTATTCAGTACCCAAGGGCAGAGATATGGACTTTCCTGGACTCAAGAATAGCCAAATGACTGTTTTTGTGCCTGTTTGCACATTGGCACAACACAGTTACTGTTATGGAATCTCAGATGATGATGGTAAAGAGGCAGATTCTACAGCTAGAAAGGGCAAGAGATACCATTTATTTAAATCTCTCACTTTATAGATCTCCAACAAATGAAGCACAGTTATGCTGAATGGTCTCCCTGAGGTCACATGGCTGGTTGGTAAGAGATCCAGGCTTATAGACCTTCAGGATTGAGCATGAGGAAGTAACGTGAACTTCTCTTTCTAAATAAGAACAATCCTAAGGGGAAGGCTTAGGTCGATTAATTCTGGGCAGATGTTTTGATTTTAGCTCTGCGAGGAAGAGGACCATCTGACAGTGCCGGGTGACAACAGCAACTGCCCAGCACCAGCAGGGAATAGCAGGTGGGAATGATCAGAGTTGTATTTTCAAATCCTTTCTGAGGTCATGTGCTTGTATAAGAGGGTAGAAAGAAGGAGGCCAGTGGCCAGAGAAAGGCAGGAGATATTACCAGAAAAATGTCCATGAGACGGACCTGTCGGGCTGAGGGGGCCTGTGCTGAGTTGGAGGCCAGCAGGGAGAGCCTGGGTTTCATCACTTACAAGTGGGAGCTCCTTGCCCTGAGCTCCATGGAGCAGAGGTAAAAATGGACACCTGGCTATCAGGACACAGGAAGTGTGAGCAGGGGAGTTCCACCACACCCGCCCCTGTCAACAGGAAGTCACTGGCTGAATGCAGAAGGACTTGAGAACCAGAATGAGCTGGGGTTCATGGCCTATTGTACCCGGTGGGCTACGTTCATGACTTTCAGGAAATTTAAAACCTTGACTAAGAGGGAAAGAAAAAGAAGGGGTCAATAAACTATGGGTAAATCCAGGTCAACCTATCATTACATATTCTTTAGTCTTTGAAAATTCCAGGAGATGAGGGAAAATTTGATATTTTTTCCTCTGTTAAAATATAGGAGGTGGGGCCTCCAACAAGCCATGACTGAAACCAATCAATGAAATGTATTTTCTGTTGGCATCTCCCAACCTTATTCCTAAAGATGGTTGAAAGAATTTAGGTGATAGCAGTGCCTGGGAGGGAGAAATAATAGAGAAAGGAATGTTGGAACTTTTAGCCTTTTCTCCAGAAGTGGGGAGGGGTGAGTTACTGGCGATTGAATTTAATTGCTAATGGCCAATGATTAAATAGATCATGGCTATGTGGGCAAAAAAGTGTTCTACTGTAAGTAACCACATGGGGTGATCTGATCTTAAATCCTAACTAGGCAGGTCAAGGCGGGTAATCATGCCCCAGGAATATAACTTCTTTAGTGAAAGGCTTATCTTTGCCTTAAGTAAGCCCTGTCCATTGTTTCTGTGCATCTAGGTTAACACACCTTTGAAATGCCTCTGGTCAGACACCTCCTTCTAAAGTGTGACCGCCCTCAAGAGGGTACATAATCTTGTTAACTATTCTGTAATCCAATCCCCACCTCACTTTCTCCTATCTACATTTTATCTTCCTTAGGTTTCCACCTTAATTCCAAATGCATGAAAGAAAACAAACTGTTATTCTCCAAAGCATTTGAGATCTTGCTTCCTGGCAATTGTCATCAGTTTTGGCTCAAATAAACACTTATACAAATCTCTATAGGTTTGGATGTTTCTTACGTTGACACTTGGGTCTTTGCATCCTTTTCTGTGTCCCTCAAATCATGTGCCTGTCAGTATCCAAGAACTTTCTGAAATGTCACTGATTATCTGTTTAAGAATCTGCAATCATTATGTTATGCTTATCATTGATGTTAAGATGCAGTAAATAGAAGAATGGCAGTGGCATTTATACAGTGGAAAAATGCTACCTAATAAGAAATATATTAGGTCTTTGTCCCCAGTTCTTGGCACAGAGCTCCAAAAACCATCAGGATTTCATAAATGTTGTGAGTGTCTTTTTTTATTCAGAAGCCCCTTGAGCACACCAGAGTTTATGTTAATGAGTGACTTAAGGTGTGGCCTCTAGGTAGCCTCAGGATGGGGCTAGTCACCAGAAAGACCAAGGTTGGAACTTTAAGCTGCCTTTATGACTTTCACCCACTGACCTCTGGGAAGGAGGGGGTGGGGCAGGAGATTAAGCTCTATCAAAACTCTTAAACAATACAATTTAATAAACTTCAAGGGTGATGAATATGTGGAGGTGCTGAGAGGGTGGTGCACCTGGACAGGGCTGGGACACCCCAGGCCCCTTCTCCCATACCTTGCTCTATGTATCTTTTCCATCTGGCTATTTCTGAGCTATTGCTTTTTAAAATAAATGGGTATGTTAAGGGTGGAAAATTTTCCAGTAAGCCAGCATTAAGGATTTACTCTGCTTCTGTAATCTGTTTACTTGTTTGATGTTAACCAGGGTGTGGTAATCTGCTCAAAGAAATGTTATTCTGTAATCTTATTATTCTGTAATCTGCTTGCTTGTTAATCTTGTTTGATGTTAACCAAGGTGTGATTCTAGGCTTTATAACTGCCCTTTTGGGAGCTCGGAACTGCATGGTAGAGGAGGCTCACAATTCATCTGAATTGGCTCTGTGGGTCTTAGATTTGATCGAACCACAACAGGTAAACATACATAAATATTTCCCTGAGTTCTGTGAAGCATTTTAGTAAATTATTGAACCTGAGGTGGGAGTCAGGGGAACTCCAATTTATAGCTGGTTGGTCAGAAGTACAGGTGATTAGAGTCTGAAGTGGGGACAGTCCTGTGGGACTGAGTCTTTAACTTGTGGGATCTGATGCCATCTCCAGGTAGATGGTGTCAGAATTTAGTTAAATTTGAAAGACGCCCATTTGGTGTCCAGAAGTGAAGTGTTGAGACTAAAGGGGAAAAAATTAGAGCTTTCCCTTAAAAAATATCTGCAATTTTTTTTTATTTCACTTTTTAGGTATAGAAAAGTGCTACTCAACAAGTACATATGATTTTAATTTTGAATTTACCTGCCTCTTTAGGGTAGCTTATAAGAGACACAAAATTAATAAAATCAGAATGAAAGAAGGCAAATCAGGATGAGGAGGAGCAAAGCAAATATCTGCACCATGTAGGTTTGGCAGAAACGTAGGCTCTCTGCCTCTTGATTGTACAATAGAGAAGAAAATGTAAAGAATTACCCAATTTTTATCATATAGTAAAAAAAAAAAAAAAGAAATTACATAAACGAAGCCATTTAAAAATAGAGTCAGAGCTGCCATCTCAGGGGAACTGCCTTGAGGGCCTTATGCCTCAAACCTTCCACATGTTAAAACAGGGTAAAATAACCTTTGGACTGGGCCTAAAGCAACACTGTGTCCTAAAGAACAGTTTGCAAAGATAACAAGAAAGCAGATATTGTGTCTAGGGGACTGATGACAATTGGACTGAAATTAAACGCATCATTGGGAATTAGCATCACTATGTTAGCTTATCTGCACCAGTAGAAATGTCTTCCTTATTCCCCTTCCCTTCCTCACAAATACTTGCTTTTGTCTTCTAATGGAACACTATTTGGCTTTCTGCCTGAATCAGTGCTTCCAGAATAGTTATTATTTTTGATCTCAAATAAATTCTTATTGCCTCTCACTTTGACACTTTATTTTCAGGTTAACAATATGAAGTGAAGAGGCAGAGCAGCATCCCCGAGGGGGTCCTAGAACCCCCAGAATGCTGGGAGTGTGGTAGACTCTTCGGAGAGGTAAAGATGAACTGTAATGGGCAATGTCTTGTCCTCACTGGTGTTTTCACAGGGAATGCAAATGTGACACCTATTAAAAGTCAAAGGTATAGCATTAAAAGTAAAATCTGTAACATGGTTGACAAATGTGGCTTTCAAGTGTTATAGCTTTCATAATGCTTAGACTACACCATAAACTATGTTTCCCAAATACAATCATTTTGACTGGGATCTTGATAGGAGTTGTCTGTTAAATGGTCACTTATTAGCTGGGGGCCTGGAATCACAGTACCTATTGTGATCAAGAACAACAGATTCTAGAAAATGGACGAGGAGTTGGCAGTGCTGAAGTTCTATTATGAAAACTTATAGCCTCTAACCAGAATTCTTGTCAAGGTGTCTTCTATTCTGCCCCCACAGGGAGAAGAGGCTATAGGGTATTTTCTCACAAAACAATCGGGTTTTACTCTAACAGCAGAGCCAGAGATCAGTGGAGGCCTCCTAATGTGACCCAGAGCAACATGGCAGAGATGGAAGAGAAGGTTTCATCCTGAAAGAGTAGGTGGTGCTAGCTAATTCACCTGGGCCTGGTAGTGCTGCTTTGGAGGACACGTTATCTCTGAATCACCGAAGGAAGTGGTATCCTGCAAATTATCCAATAATATCTCCTTCAGTGCTGGAGAACGTCAGCCAGCAACAGTGTGGTTGCAGGAGAATGCACCTTGCAGATCTCCCATTACTGCCCTGGCTGCTGTGCTCTGAAATGCATCACCACGTTGTGCTGTTCCAATAACGGCACCTGGCAGGAATACTACAACAGGCTGGTTCCTTGGACGTGCAGGACTCCTCTGAGGCTGGCTTCGTTGCTACCCTCCTTTCCCTGCAGCAGCCTTGTCAGACCTTCCTTAGACTGCTGGTCTAGGATGGTCCCATCCAACCATCCACCCTTACTCCTTCTCTAGGGCTGAGGCTTACACTGTGGCCATCTCAGACTTCACCTCCTTTCCTGTTTCCTCTCACACAGACTTCTAATAAAAGCTGTGCATTTAATCCCATCTTGTCCACCGCTTCTCAGAAGACCTAAGCTAACACAAACAGCAACTTGTGTGTTTATCTGAGCTGACATTTAACCTTTCCAACAACAGAAACATAGCAGGTCCATGTTGCTCATAGGACCAACCAGCCCAATTTGTGTTTTTTTTAAGCCAGGTTTTTTGTCATAAGAAAATACTCATTCTTCTATTACTTATGGCAGAGGGATAAGCATCTGATTCATCTAAAATAGTATCAAACTCTTACAACGTATAACAAAAAGGTAGCAGGCTACGATATAGCCTTGCTTTAACATTGAGGAGTTTATTTTAAAGGTTAAATTTAATCTACATCTGGGCTCTGTTTGCAGAATGAGAGCTTGATGAAATAAAGCTCAGTGAAAGCTGCAGAGTCTTAATCTTGTTTTTGGCTACACCCTCATCTCAAGGGCCCTGGCATCCACCCAGGAGCTTGTCCAAAAAAGAGAATTACTGTTTGTTGAACAAATGAAGGAGATGCCGTGCTTGGGGGTGTATGGTTCCTTTCAGATCTAAGTATTCAGTAGGAGGTTATTGAGGGTTTGAATTAGAATATTTGATAAGCAGACATAAGAGTTTTAGACAGGAGTAACTACTGGGTTCCTGTAAGCTCAGTAAATAGTTGTTCATGAAGAAGAAATATAAGTTAGAGAGTCTTGACATACTGAGGATGCACCCATTGAGTTCAGTCAACAACAGGAGGGACTCATGATCAGTTGAAAGCTGATACGCCAAATGTCTCTCCTTAGTCCTAGAAAACTCTCCTCCATTTGAAGGTCCAGACAACACTGGCTCCATCCCAGCAGACAGGGGCGGTGAAAAGATACACCAAATAAAAGAAGACAAGACCATTTGTCTTCACTCATGTCAAACTGCAAAACAGGAATTCTATTCTTTTAATTGTCCAGCTGCTGAAGCTCAACCCCAAAGCTCCACCTTCTAGCCCTTTCTCTGATATGAGGTGCAAAATCTCTGTGTCTCCATTTTGTGACCGGATGCAAAATTTTCCCATAATAGCAATCCTTTTTTTGGTAACTGGAAATGTGTTGGGCTTTCCTCCAACAGACCAGGAAGGTCAAGAGATACATTCTAGGACCTTCTTACCTGCAAAAGTAAGGAAAGGACCCTCTCGGGGCTGATTAGCGACTAAATTATGGGCCACATCAGGTTATTAGATCCTACCCCTCGCCGCCTCTAACAGCTTCCTCACACTGTTAGTTGGCCGACTAAGTCACAGACACAATTATATTTCTTTACTGGTTTCATTGCCCTATTAACTCCTGCTAGTAACTATATTCCCCCACATTTTCCTTTTAAGAAATACAGGTGAAACCTACAACTTCATAAGCCAGGTATTTTTTGGATTTTCGGTTTATTTTCTATGACTTTTTAGTGGTCCTGTGGGGCTCAGAGTGCCTCTTCCTAGAGGCCCATTTTCAACATACCTCCGGTCTGTGGGGTACAGTTCCACAGTGACCACATCGAGAGAGTTCCAGGCCGAGATGGTCAATCCGTTGTATAGACAAAGCATACCTATCATCATGGATTCGCTAGTGCCAAACCAAAGGAAGAAACAGCTGATGCCCGAAAGTACCATAGAGCCACCTGCCAATAAAGCAGACAAAAAGGCTGGGGATTTTCTGTCACTGGGTAGAGCAAATACCCTTGGGTCTTTTAAGTTCTCACAGCAACACTGAATCCCAAGGGAAGCTACAGACTCAGCTTGGCAAAGCTCAGGCATGGATCGCTCCCTGGATAAAAGATTTGCCTTTCTAACTGCCTTCTGAACACAGCAAGCATGAAATGCATATCATCAATTACTCAGCTACTAAAGTGGAAAAACATACATTAGTCACACATAATTAGTTTTCCAGTCTGTGAACTCATGGAAACTGCTCAAATGAAATGTAATTAGACATCATTTTAACTAAAATTCAGTCCTAATGAAAGGTCTTAAGGGATTTCTCTCATCTCTGTGGGACGCAAATCCCTGAGGGGACAAGGGGTACGGTGAGAAATGGGCTCCCTCTAGATTGCAGGGGCAGCTCTTTTATTTTACATGAAGTCAAGCACATACCTAGCATTGTTAAGCGCCCGATTCTGTCCATCAGGAGAGCAGACACGATGTTCCCTGGCAACACTGCCAAGGTTCCCAGAAAGTTGACAAAATAAATCCAGTAGGCACTATAGTCATCATCAAAGGTAATCTGGCATCCCGTTTTATTGTGGAAAAATGAGCAGTTTTGGAATTCGCTGTCAATAAATTTATATTGCTCAAAATCTGTGAACATAAAGGAAGATAATTTATAAAGCTCTTAGTAGGTGTGTACAAGTATAAGAAAGCCTATCAAGAATTCAGAGAGCAATTATGACATTTTAAACTTCTTAAGGGCTTCAAGGCCTGGGCTGGTTTGACTTTTAGTGCCCTCGCCTGGCCAAAGTGCAGGGTCTAGGACTTGACATTACAAGGGTGGTCAGCCCTCCATGTCCACAGATTCTACATCTGTGGATCAAAAATATTCAGCAAAAAATGTTATGTTGATGCTGACATGTACTACGTAGCTAGGTCTATGATGAATGCATCTGTACGGAACATATACAGACTTTTGATACAGTATTAACAACTACATACAAGGTATTTACATTGTATTAGGTATAAGCCATCTAGAGGTGATTTAAAGTAAATGGGAGGTTGTGCATACGTTATGCAAATACTATACCATTTTATATAAGGGACTTAAGAATTCATAGATATTGGTATCCCCCTTAGATACTGAGAAATAATTGTAGCTGAATAAATATCTTTGCTGAAAAAAGAGTAAATTAAGTTAAAGTCTAGTTATCTTTTGATTTCATATAGTTGACCATTGCTAATTTTATTAGTTGTTTATTCCTTTATTATATTAGTTTGTTCTAATTATCATGTTATATAAGGACCATTATTATAGTAATGACAGCTTTCATACTATAATTACAAAAATAATTTGTTTCAAAATATACATGCATCAGCCTCGTTATTGCCATTTTATGGGTCTATGAGATGCAGAGACGAAACAGGACTTTCCTTGGGTCCTTGGGGCTGAATTTATAATTTAAGGTCTAAGTGAAGGACCGCATCAAGGAACAAGAGTCAGCCTCATGGGAATGTCACTAGCATTCACAGTTGATTTTTTTCTTGAACTTGGATCTATCCAAGAAAGGGTTGCAGATGATCACGGGTTTTATTAAAAGGCAGTGAGAATCAAAACTGTTACCATCCTTGCTGATCAAGATCTGCCTAAAAATCTGGTCTTCTGAGGTTGAATGGGTTAGAAGACAGCAACAGCACTGTTAAAAAATGGAATAAACCAAAGACACCTGACTCCACTCTCATTTGAAGCTGGGCAGAATCGTGCCTGTCTGAGCACCAAAAAGGCAGGGCTGGCAACTGGGTCTCGTAGATACTCTTGCCAATGTCAGGCTGTTCTGGACTCTTGTAGGACAGACAGAGCAATATGTGGGGTGGGAAAGGACAGTCTTTGAAATTAGATAAACCTGGGTTCAAATGTCAGTTGTTGCTAGCACAACGATTTGGCCAAATTACTTAATTTTTCTAAGCTTCAGCTATTGTGATGAATGTCTAATGATCTAGAGTAGGGACTAGCATATTGTAGGTGCTCAATTAAAGTTTGCTTCCTACTTCTTCCCTGGGGAATTTTTCAACTTTATTAAATGGACTGGCTAAAAAATGATATCTGATTAAGCAAAGGTATATTCTTCATCTCTCTTGACTTGTTCAGGCATGCTGATTTAAGCAAACATCAGATTTAGAAACCAGGATTATCAAAACAAATAAATTACAGGTTAATTCTCCACTTTAGAAATTATTCACCAAACCATTTTGTTTTTAAACTTTGAAGTTTAGCAAGTTCCATTTGCATTAAATCTGACAAAGACAAGCAATACACACTTAACTTTGATCCAACCTAATTTAGGAAATCCATTAATTTATACTTTAATCTCCACTTCTCCCAGGAAGCTCTGCCCACACTATCTCCTGGGTATAACATTTCTGCTAAGAGCCGGGCCCTCTGAAGAGGCCGCAGTAGGACTAAGTAGCACACCTACCTGTGTTGTCAAAAACAGTATCAATAAATGTGCAGTTCTTGAAGTAGGTGTTGACTGAAGTCACATCCTCAAAGGTGCAGGCCTTAAAAACCGAATCTTTGAAAGTTACGGATTTGAACTTGACCCCTAGGAATCTGCCCAACACACAAAAAAAATTCATATCAATGACTGTGTCCATGAGGGTTCAAACAGATTTAGAGATGTGATGCTCCTCTATGGCTTCTCTTAATTATAAAAGGTACTGGTTTTGGCATTTTCTAATCTGTTAGCTTTTCCTGTCCCCCGCCCCCCATACGGCTTGTCCTTTGGCTACTCATGGCTTGCTGATATTATTTTCTATCAGAAGAGATGGCATTCAAGATAATTAGCTTTTTGCAATGTTGGTAAAAAGCTTTTGGGTTATGTAATTGCAAGAGAAAGTTTGGAGATTACTTGTGGCTATTAATTCTTTGTTTTTAAATTCTATCTTCTTCATCTTTCATATTATGCCTTTACTAGAAAATTCTCTATTTGGGGTTAATGGCTCTAACTTGAGGATGTGCTTCCACATACTTTTAATGAAAATCTGCTTCCTAAGCTGAAAACTCAAGGTCTTGGTAATTTATTAAGAGACTATGAATGTATACTTAAATAGTCCCTAGTCAGAAAATGCTTGTTTAACTGAGGAAGAAGTTTTTATAGCATACACCACTCTTATTAGGGGCAGAAAGGGACTGACTGATCCCTCTAGGCAAGTGAGCTGACTGATTTAAAAGCAATTCACTAATTATGGAGTAGTACTTTCAAAATTGTTCCCACTCTAAGGATTGACTGCATTTGTTGGTTCAAAATGCCTAACAGACCAACCAACTTAAAAAATAATCTTATTTCAACCCCCTGCTCTAGGGGGTCCAGAGTAAAACCATCTAAACTGTAAACTTACCCACTACAGGTGGGTAAATAATGGTATCTTTTAAGATGATCAATGTTTTCTGAAGTGGAACTGAATTTTTTTTTGAATTTATTTTCGAATGGATAATATATATATACAGAGCACACACGGTGCAAAGTTAAAGACTTTTGGAAAAAGAAAAAGTCTTTTTTGACCCTTCCTCAAGCTACCCAGTTCTTCGGCTCAGAGATAACCACCGTTGTCGGTTTCTCGCGTGCTCTTCTGGGAGCATTCTATATGGAGAGTGATGGCAAATGAGACACCCTGTTCTACTACTTGCTTTGTCTCCTGGTTATTATTTTGGAGGTTATTCTGTATCAGGAAGAGTTGCCATTTTCTATGTTGAAACAGGAAAGCCATTTTTTAAACATGAACTGGCAAAATGGCATTTTAAATTAGCCTGAAAGAAGAAAAAATTCTATCACCTAAAATAAATGTATGCTTTATAAGGACATTAATATGATTAAAACTATTAATCATTATATTACCAATGTAAAAATTTCTTAGTATGATTGAATATCCAGCTTAGAATTTTAACAAATAATACTAAAGGTATGACTGTCAGAGATACAAACAGGTATTAGAAATTTATAATGGAGTAATAATAAGTTTTTTAAATAAATGAAGTACATTTCACCCTAGAATTATAGAGCATTTGCCTCTAAGGGTTCTGTGGAAAAACAAGTGCAGATCTGAGTCTGACTTTTACATGGGAAAGTGAAGGTGATTCCATATGGCTGGGATTAGGTTTAGACCCTACATGGAATTGTCAGTTCAAACAATTATCTCCCAGTTGGTAATTCTCCTTTTCATCACAAAGCATAAATATCCCCACTAATTCTTTTTCATCTTTCCAAACTGGTTTTTTTTTTTTTTTTTTTTTGCTTTGGTAACTTTGATTATTTTAGATTTTCACTTTTATTGCATTTGAAATTTGGATAATTTCCTAAGAATAATGTAACTCATCAGGGACTCATATCAGTGATTATTGCTCAGACAACAAAGAAGGGATACAAATAATGACCTTGTCCACTCATTTGCTTCTCTGAAAAAAAAAAAATCAGAATCACCTTCCTGAGCCAGTTCTTCTGTCCTCATTAAGAGGCATTCTAGATTCTACACTCAAAGATGTCCTTTGCTAACCTATTCATATTTTCAATTTCAACTTTGAAAAATCTTTCCTGTCCTCTAAAAATTCTTCCTGAAAAAAGTTAAGCTCAATTCTTGATTCAACATCATGGAGAAAGTAGGAATTCTGAAAGGTAGTCCCTTTTTAAGAGTAGACAGGCATTGAATTATACTTAAGATTCCTTCTCTGAACTAAATAAACTCATAGCCCATCTTATTTTCTCATACTCTTTACTTTTCTCTTCTGTAACTTATTTGGGTTTCTCTTCGGGGTCTCTCAAATTTTCTTTTCACATCAGTCAATTCTGCTACTTAATAAATGTGAAGTAGCTCAGTGTAAATAGTGTTAAGTGAAGTAACTGATGTACGTGTACCTTTTCTTTGATGCCCATTTGGAAGTATTCACATTCAGCCTGACAATGACTACATGTACAAACTAAAAACAGAACAATACAAAAACCAGGTATGTTTCAGTGCGGTGAGGGCTAATAAGAAATGTTATTGTGAATAGATAGCACGTAAGTTATTTCAAAGTTTCTGGACCTGCCATTGTAGTATTCCATTCCAGTATGAATCTGATTTTCCATTGTAAAGTTAATACTGAAATTTGCATATTTCTCTCTTGGCACAGTTCTAATTAGTAGTGCATATTCATCTGACTGCAAATGTTTAATGACATCAGGGAACCAAACGGATAATCCATAGTACCTGCAACGACAAAGAAATGCGAGTTTGTAAAAGTGCCAGCACACCTCCCTGGCATTTTCAGAGAGGTGGTGGTTCCTGACGAAGCACTCTGGTTATGACTGGCTCCCTGTAGCGCTATGAATCATCACACAGTCATCCGCACTGCTCTCTCCCCAACCACAATTAAGTCTGCAAAACTCAAGCTAGAGAGATGGCCTGGGGTTACCTGGAGACCTGCAGTGTGGAATTCCTGAACTCTTCCTTTGGGAAGAGACATTCGTAAGATCCCTATCCTGTACCCATACATGGCACCCTGGTCCTGATGTTTTTCTCATCACCCCAGGCTGCAGCTAGGAGCCTTACCTCCTAATCTGATGGTACAAACTCTTTGTGCCCAAAAACTATGAGGGCCCTCAAAGAATGGCCTCTTGTACAAATGAAGACTCTCTCTTGGTTCCTAGACTATTCTTCTACTGCTAGCCTGGGGGGAGAGCCCTATTTCTCAGTGCTATTCAAGGAAAAGGGCCATTTGGGTGATCATCTGAAAATCCAGGTTGTTTCCATTCACTGTCTGAGTCATGCTGCTGTGTACGTTTGTACAGTAGCCACTCACATGTGGGGCTACTGACTAGTTGACATGTGGCCAGTCCCAACTGAGATATGCTATAAGTATAAAATATCATGGTTGAAGCCTAACAACAACAAAAAAGACTGTAAAATAAGTCATTAGTCATTTTTTATATTGATTATATGTTGAAATAATATTTTGAACATAATGATTCAAGTAAAATGTATTATTGAATTAATTTTGCCTGTTTCTTGTTATTTATTTATTTTTAGTGTGGCTGCCAGAAAACTTAAAATGACATGTGGCTCACATTATATTTCTGTTAGACAGTACTGCTCTGCAGTGGTGGTTCCCAAAGCAGGGTTCCTGGAGTAGCAGCGCCAGCATCGCTTGGGAACTTGTTAGAAACGCAAACTCTCAGGCCCTGTCCAGACCACCAAATCAGAAGTTCTGGGGGTGGAGTCCTTCAGGTGATTCTTCTGATGCACACTCAAGTTTGAGAACCATTGCTGTAGCTTATCTCTAGTTACACTTAGTTATACAGAGAAAAAAGTGGTGATGAGCGTAGCTATTGCAGGTAGACATGCTAAGTTCAAATCCCGGCCTTACCACTGACCAGCTGTGTGATCTTGAGCCAGTTATCTAAGCTTCAGTTACCCCATCTCTAATAGCAGAATGATGATAGTATCCACCTTTCTGGGTGGTTGCACAGATGAAATGGGATGTAAAGTGCCTAACACATAGAGAATGATCAAAAGATAGGAGGTGATTTTTATCATCACTGTCATCAGGATTCCTGAAACATCTCTGCCTCAGAATTCCATAGGTTCCAACTTCTTCTCTTCATAGACTATGAATTAATTACTGTGGAGGTGTGAGTGGTGGCCACTGGATGAGAAATGACTCAGGGATGCAATATCTAAGGCATTGTTCTCCAGTTATATATACGGGGCAAAAACTTTGAAAATGGCAACCACGAGGAAGCATGCTACCCTAGAATGGAATGTCGACAATCGATGACATAAAGGAGTTTCAGTTAAGTTTTCATTTATTTGGCAATAATTTACTGACTATCCACTAAATAGAAGGCACTGTTTAAGGTTTTAGAATATCAGTGAGAAAATCATAAAGCTTAAAGTGTGGTCAATAACCAATTATTAAATAAAATAAACAAACCAGATAATTATTATAATGTAAGTCTTCACATCTTGAGAGTAGAACTTACATCTTACTTATCTGCAGCTAGTGTGGCGTTCAGCACATAATAAGCACTTAATACATATTAATTTTTATCCTTCTCTTCCTTTATAGATTAATGGGTTTTCTAAAACTTGGGTGACAGTTACTTTATATTTCTAAATCAACTCTCTCAATTTAGAAATGAGGAACTAAAACATATAATGCCTCCAAGACACATGGCAGAACAAGATGCTAGGTCCCTGACCCCCACTTTCCTTGTTTGTCCCCTTTTTCTCTGACGGCACTAAGGAAGATTGGTCATCTTTGATTACTCACCTGTTTTAATTTAGAGATGTTGAGGGATGGAACTTGCAGCATAAATGTTGGGCTCTGTCTACCAGGCACAAAGGTCCTATTAACCTGAAAGTGTAGTATTCTATCTAATTGCCTTTTTAAAAAGCAAATTAGACAAAAATAGTTTGTACACATGTCACCCATTAGCAAAAAAATTTGAAAATTTCTCCCTACAACTTCTTTTCTTAAAACACATGTATGGTGGTTTTATGCATTCGACAATAAGTATTTATTAAGCGCCTATTATGTGCCAGGGACATATATTAGTGCCCCAAAGAGTTTAATATTCCTGTTCTCACAGAGCTTCCAGAGAGAGAAGACACATTTTCATATATTAGAAGATGAGAAGAACAAAACTGAGAAGGGGATAGGGAGTGCTGAGGGGCTGCAATGTTAAAGAAAAGGCACTTAGGGAAAGTGTCATTGAGAAGGTGACATCTAAGGAACGACTCAGTGAGAGAATGAGCCAGACCAAGTCTGGGGGCAGTCAAATGCCTGAGATGGGAATGGTTCTTGCATATTCCAGGAGAAGAAAGAGGCTGGTATGGCTGGGCCAAGCAAATGAGGAGAGGAGGGTGGAGAAGTCACGAGGGACAACCTTCTAAGGGCTCATCATGCTTTCCAAATACTATTGGTTTTGCCACCTCAGCTTTATGACAAGATAACTAAATTGATGGGTCTATAAAAATCAGACTTGTTAGAAATCTATG
The DNA here is from genome assembly GCA_003508835.1 of Eonycteris spelaea. NCBI lineage: Eukaryota > Metazoa > Chordata > Mammalia > Chiroptera > Pteropodidae > Eonycteris > Eonycteris spelaea. The sequence continues at coordinate 18,840,045 of PUFA01000011.1, read as the reverse complement.
CTGAAAAAGTTAACAACGCTAAACAGTACAAAAAAGGGAAGCAACATGACTGTGAGTTACATTCACTAAGAGTTTAAATACCGCTTACCCGAAGGAGAGAGTGAACCAAACAATTGTAAGCTTTATTGTATTTTCCTTGACTGGGTAGTTGAAACATCTCATAAAAGTCAACCAAATCTGTAAAATATTAAAGTCAGTTTACTTATGCATTTATCTAGTCAGCCCCACTCTCCAACTCCCTCCAACAAATTATTAAAAAGTTGAGTTTTCTTTACACTGGATTCATTTGAGCTTAAAATGTAAAAGCGAAAGGCTATATGAAACCAAATACTGGAATTTTCATTTATCAGCTTTCTGGAGGCCAATGGGCAAAGTAACTCAAGACTTCAGTGCACCCCCTCACCACCAAGACTTCTTGCCTAACAAACACCTTCCTCTTCCTCAGATGGAATGTCTTGGTTACTCCGATGATCCCAAGGAGATCCTATTACTTGGTCCTACTCCAGGAGTCAGGTGTTCTGGGCAGAAGGGGAAGAACCCCATTCATGGAACTGGTCTAGTCAACCCTACGTCTGACTAACATCAGATGCAACGAGTTGGCCAACGAGTCAGGGCAGGCTTGCTACTTACTCCATACAGTTCTGTGCGGATCCGAACAAAACACCTCCTGTACCAGGTTCCTGTGTCACTCTCAATTTCGATCAGCTCATCTATTTGTTTTGGGGTTTTGATTCTGTTTACCTGTAAAGAGCAACAGAGGACAAAGTGCTGAGTTCTCTGAAGTTGCTCAGTTCAGGTTTACCATTTGTTTTTAAAGGAATGAAAGCCGACTCCAACAAAAAAGAAACAGTATTTGAAAATCACTCCACACATATATGAAACCACTGGTGTTAAGTATACAGACCTACGTGGTATCTAAAAGAACTGAATAAAGAATCAATGGGAGGGAATACCATAGAGAAATGGGGGAAGAGCAAATGGTAATAGGATAATATGAAACCAAAATGCCCTTCTCTTAATCGTTACTACAAGGACACATATTAGCATTTAACATATCCAGATAATTTTGCTTCTGGATTAAGATTTAGTTTGCTTGGACTAAAGTGATTGCACATACTTTTTATTTTGGAACCTACTATTTTGACAAATTTGACCCCTAAATATATTTTTTAAAGCTTTCCCATCAAGCTTGTATTCTTTAAGCATCACTACAACCCTCTCTTCCTTCTCCCATGCCTAAACTACAGTGACTGGCCAGCAAATAACCACAGGTGACCACGGTGCAAAGTCAAGTGAATGGGCTTCCATTGTGAGCATCAACAATAATTTTCAGCCATAGTAGGGGAATAAATGATGAAGGTTCAGCATGAAAAGCTCTATCTATTACTTAAGTTAACCTCCTTTTGCTAAGGAAAAGAATCAAGAGTCAGAAGAAACAATGTTTTCAACACAGAGAATAAAATCTGAAAAGAGAAAAAAAAGGCAGAATGGCTTCTTTATGGACCTCTCCCTTCTTGCCCTGTTAGTCAACATTTACCAGCTTTTGAAAAACCTGAAAGAAGACACAGAAATGTGCACACATTTTACCCCTGCCAGGGATAAATTTGACCAGACTTTTTTTTTTTTTTTTAAATAGAGGTTCTACCAGCATCCAAAGCAGCACTTCTATTATGAGACTCCAGATACCAAGGCTGGCTTTTGACAGAGGTGATTTGGGGACCCTTAGTATCTTTCAAATGATATCATGTGGGCAGTAACCTCTTCCTGGCTATATAAATGAAGATGTCTCTATTTAACAAAAATAACGTCTTAGTTAAATATGGGATTCTAAATAGAGTCAGCTTAACAATAATCCATCTAGGCATTATTTTGTGATACTCTAGATTTTTTTTTTTTTAAATCACAGGTGTGTTCTTATCTCAAAATATCACTTTTGAGAGGATTCCTCTTCTCCACTCATCAATGTTTGTTTATTCATTAATTCATTAGCATCCATGAGGTGCCAGGCCTGATACTGGACTCTGGAGATGCAAACATAAAACATTATACCTTCTAATTACCATACAAAGTAAAAAGTACTCTGATGGAAGTACTCTATATCAGATGGGAGAGACATATTGTACAGAACACCAAGTTGACCTGGGAGTGAGAGAGAAGCCTTCATGGACTGTGAAATTTGAAGCGATGTTTATGAAAAAATATGTCATTTTGCCATGTGTGTAATCTATTTGGAGGGCATTCCAAGTGGGAGGAATACCATGTGCAAACGTCCAGAGGTGTGAGAAGAAATAGTGTTCTGGGCAACTACAAAGAGTTTGGGATTCCTGAAGCATAGTCCAAGTGCAAAGAGCAGTGAGTAATGAGGGCTGGGGAAGGGTAGAAAGTAAGGAACAATGAAGAATAATATTCAGGATGAAAAACGAATAGGATATAGTAATTTTTTTTTTTTTTTTTTTTTAGATATAATGATGATAAAAGGAAAGAAGGAAATAGGACAGAGTTCAGGGCTCTGGTTTGGGTAATGCTAGTGGTACTCAATCATAGAATTTAGGACAAGGAAGAAGCTTAGATACTCTTAAGGTGGAAAGTTCAGATTTAGAAATTCAGACTTTGAAGGACCTATAGCACACAGAAAGATGGCCACAAAGGCCTTCATCATGCATGTCTGGAGCTCAGGAGATCTGTCCATTAGGCTATAGAGATGCAGGAAGTAGCTGAGATCAGTAAGGGAGTATATAGGGTTAAAAGAGAAGTTAGGAAAATGAAGCCCTGGAAACAATATTTAAGTTAGGGACATAAGAAAAGAGCTTAAAAAGGAGACCTTGGAGAAATACACGCAAATTCGCCATACTGTAGATATAACAAGGAAAAAGATAAATTTGTCATGGTGGAACTATGTAATGACTTTGAAAGTCGTATAAAAATGACTTTGAGGTCAGCCATTCTTTTGGATTGCTCCCACCTTGTTCCCAACTAATGTAATGACATTGACACGGATACATATGAGTGGACTTGGTAACTCTGACCTTCTGAAAGAAAAGCAGTAACCAGGGCGGTGGGAGACTCCTTCTCAGGAATCTTTGGTAAAGGGTTTATCTTCGCCTGGCTGAGAAGGGTTAAGTGATATTCAGTACCTAGATAATGTCTCAAGATTCCTCCAGCCTTATGATTCTTTCATTTAAAAATATTCTTCCTCTATGGTGCATTTACTCAAAAGAAGAGCCCACTCAAAGGGTTCCAGGTCCTCCAGTACTGATCTTGACTTCCCCATTACATAAAAAAAAATTGCTAATTAAGAGTGTGTGATAATTTGGATAGAGGACAGACTGAAGTCTCTCTTTGCATTATAAAAATTTATTTCCTAAATAAAAATGAAATAAATAAATTAGATGCCAGGAGACTGTTTAATTACAGACTATTTCACATTTTAAGAACTATAATTGATATTATTTATGAGACACTGAAGATGTTACTTCTGTCCCCCTATGTCTTACTGTATGTATGTCCCCTTAAACTTATTTTGGCAAAACATTTTTTTATCTAACTGTATGTTCATATATAGAAAGATTTAAAAACCATTGTTCCTTCTCAAAAATTCCATGCATCCAATCTGCACTAATTTAGACTGGTTTTCCTATTGAGAATACACTTTGTAACTAGAGGATGGAAGAATATTTCCTGCAGAGGGAATAGCACATACAACAGCACCATGGCAGGCTTCGGTAAAATAGCAAGTATGAGGAACTGAAAGAGGAGTGTAGCCGGAGCAGAGAGAGAGAGGAATTTACAATGTGGCCTTTTCAGAAAAAGCTTCCACGCCCTGGGGTCGCGGAGCGGACTCACCGTGAAGACCTTCTCAGGCTGACCCCGTGCTCTCATGTTTGTGTCATGAATTAACTTCAGGATCATCCAAGCTTCATCATGTTTTCCAACCTAATAAATGTGAATAGACAGTGAAGTGCTAGGAGGTGAAACACTTAAACTCCCTGATTTTCCAATAACCATTTTGTATCGTCAGATAAAATTGGGTTAATTGTGCAAAGGCATTTAGGTACATCTCGTTGGAACCTGCAGACTACTTAGATACCTTGAGTACCTTAGCAGTTCCATGGATGTGGCTGTAACTAGAAATAGCACCTTTTGATGGTAAAAGTTCATCTCAAAACAATAAGGCATGTGCTCTTCATTGAACAAAAAGTGACTTGCTTGAGGAGGAAACCTAGTGCTTTTTGGCCATGAGGCAGCTGTTCTACATGCTGGTTGCTGAAAAGCATGTCTCCATGAAACCAAACGCTCCATAGTTCCACAGTAGGAAGGAAAAATATACCTCCCAAGGAGACAAACATACTTTCCTAGAATTACAAGGAACTCTTTCCAACGTATGTGACTTCCTTGAGTATTTGTAACAACGAGCGTTACCTCCAGCAAGAACCGTGGGCTTTCCGGCATGAACGTGAGGGCCACCACAGAGGAGACACAGGGGAGCGCGCAGACAATCACGAACACACGCCAACTGTGAAACTGGTAGGCTGACCCCATGCTGAAGCTCCACCCTGGAAAAGGAGAATGGGAAGAGTGAGGGAGATCGCCTCCCAGCTGCCTGCTGTGAAAGCAGGGACTCCGCGGTCACCGTGGGTGTCTCCACCTCGAATTTATTAGTCACATCTTACTACCCACGGAAGAACGAGCCGATCTGGGCCTTAGCCACAGTGACCACCGACAGCACCACCAGTGGCAACAAGACCACCAACAGCAGTGCTGAGAAGAAAGGTGCTTGAAATCAAAAGGGTCAGGGCTTAAGTAGGTCATGTGCAGGTGTGTTTCTGTTCCTGGATTCTGAAGGCCACGGTAAATTAATGTGGGATAATACTTTTTCTCATGGACCACTGTGCTGAAGGTTAGCCTATTTGCTGCTATTCAGATCCTTCTCTGCTTTATCAGCTAGGAAGTCTGTCACCTAGTCCCTTGCTTAGATGCCGTGTGTGCATGTGCACCGTGGTGTTGCTGTATATAAAAAAAGTGTGTTATCCACCCATTTCCCTCTCCTTTATTTGTAATGTTTTGCCCTAAGTCTCTGAAATTATTTTGTACCCTTTTCCAGTCTCTCCTTAAATATCTCGCAGCCCACTCCACCCCTTGTACTTGACCTCACCTCCTGATTTTTTTTTTTTTAGAAAGTAAACACAGAGGAAATTGCATACGTCTCATCTTCTCACTCTTGAATCTCCCCACCTACCTGGACCTGTTTGCCATTTCTCTGCCTTCCCTTTGGTTATAACAGATGAACTGTCCATGCTCCTATCCAAGGCCAACCTGTCCGCATAGCCTCTGGAGCCCAGCCATCTTGTCCTCTCAAAGACAGATCTCCTGCGAGTATCTGTCTCTCCTCTCCAGTCCTCCTCATCATGTTCTGTTACTTTACTTGATGGGTCACTCCATCAACACATCTATCTCCACCATCTAAGAAGAAAGCCTCCCTCGATTCCCACATGAGTCTCTAGCTGTACTGCTTTTTCTGCTCCTACCACAGCAGACCACTCTCAAAGAAATGGTCTACAGCAACTGCCTCTACTTTTTCACCCAATATTCTCACCCTAAATAGGCGTCTGTCCATAATTACTCAAAAACTATGCCTAACAATGTCACATGTCTTGCCAAAATTAACGGTCTCTTGTCTGTCCTCACCTTACTTGACCTCTCTAAATAGTCCATATAGTTGCCTATTCTCTTCTCCTTGAAGAACTTTTTCCCCTTGACTTCTCATTACTACATATGCTAGTTTCTTTCCTACCTCACTGACTTACTTCAGTTTTCTTAGCCTGGCTCTTCTCTGACTGACTCCCAAAGTTGGTATACCCCAAATCTTGGTATCAGTCTTTTTCTCTGTCTAGTTTCTTTCTAGTTGGACTCAGGTATTTACATGACTTTAAGTACCATCTACACGATGTTGTCTTTGAAATATCGCTTGTTTTCTTTCCAGAGCTCCAGCAAGCTATCTCTACTTGCCTATTTACATCTTCTCAGTATATGCCTAATGGGTGTCTCAAAGTTATTGTGTCCAAAATGAAACTTTTGATTTCCTGCTCTGTTATGAAAGAGAACTCTTGTTTCTCCTCCAGTCTTCCCTCTTTCAGCAAATGACACATTGCCAGCCACCCAGATACTCATGCCCCAACCCAAGATCTCATTCTTGATCCCTCTTCTCACCCTTTACCCATCCAAGCTCTCAGCAGGTTCCATCTTTAAAACTGATCTCAAAGCTACCCACTTCTCCCTGTCGTCACAGCACCACAGGGCTTCCGACTGGCAACGTTTCCCCCCTGACTTTCAGTATTAGCCTGACTCTCCTTTTTCTCTGTCTCTCCTGGTCCTCCACAGGCCACTCTCCCAACAGCTGCCAGAGTTATTCTTTTGAAATGTCCACAAGAGCACTTCACTCTACTGCTTGAAAGCCTCTGATAGCTCCCAATAGGTCTGGAGTGAATCCAAGCATCTTACCACAGACTCTCTAGGCAACAGAAGCAGATTCTTACCTACATATCTGAGCTCATCTCCTGCTGGTTCCCTTGCTCGTCTGGTGCAATCCTACCGACCTGCTGCCAGTTCTTTGAACATACGAAGTTTAAGTCCATCTTAGGGGCTTTCCCATATTTTCTTGGAAGTACAGTCTTGTATGTGAAAGGATGTTTTCCATTTTCGCCAGCCTTTCTCTGAGTTTTAAAGTGTGTGTGGTTTTGTTTTGCCCCAGTATATTTTATCATCAATATAGTCCCCCTTGGGTTTTTCACTTGGTATTTTCCCTGCCTGGACTGCTCTGCCTGAATATTTGCATGCATAGATGCCTCTTTAACACCTTCCGGGTCTCAGTTAAAGGTTATCTCCTCAGAGAGGCCCAGGCTCTCAATCCCACTCTTTATCACTAAGGCCTATTTCATTGTCTCCACAGCACTTCTCGCTGTCCAAAACTGTCATATTAATGTTTGTTCATATGTTTGCTATCTGTCTCTCTCTCCACCCTGAGAGCAGGCACTCTGCTTTTGTTACTCACCAATATATCCCCAGTGCCTATAACAAGTCCTGGTCTATAACAAGTGTTCTAAATGTTTGTTAAATGAGTACACAGTGTGTGCATGTGTATGTGTGTATATGAACATGTGAAAATCACTGCAGGCTACTAAGACAGTAGGTAGTTGGGTCTTCTTTGGACTTTTTTTCTGAATTTATACTAAACAGAAAAACAACCTTGATCACTTTTTAAATCTAGTAATTTATTGACAACAAAATTTATTATTACTTTTTAGCTATGCAGTTCTATGAGTTTGATAAATGCACAGAGTCATGTAACTGTCATCATAATAAGAACACAGACCAGTTCCATCACCCTAAACATTCTTCCTTTGGAATACACTCCCTTTCCATTCCTAATCCCTGGGACCCCAACTGGTCTGTTCTCTGTCCCTATAGTTTTGCCTTTTACAGGCCGTCGTATAAATGGAATCATACTGTATGCAGCTTTTAAAGTCTAGCTTCTTAGCATAATGCGTTCATGTAGATTGTTACAGGTATCAACACTCTGCTCCTTTTCAGTGTGGAAGAGTGTTATGCGTCTCGCATAATAATCACAGCGTGTTCACCCACTCATCGGTTGAAGGACAGTTGGATTGTTTCCAGTTTTAGGTGATTATAAACAAAGCTTTTATAAAGATTTCAGACAGGTATTAGTGTGTCTCAAAACTGTTTTTTCCCCCTTGAATAAATACCTAGGAGGAGGTCACTTGAGTTATAATAAGTATATGTTTAGCTTTATAAGAAACTGGCAAACTGTTTTCCACAGTGGCTGCACCATAATGCATTCCCACCAGTAGTATATGTGAGTTCTAGCTGCTTCACATCCTTCCCACCACTTTTGCCAGTTCTATTTCTTTAAATGGTGGCCATTCTAATAGGTCTGTGTGGTATCGTATTATAGTTTTAATTCGCAACTCCTAAATGCTTAGTGATATTCTGACTTAATTTTTGTTCATTCATTCGTACGTTGATTGAGTGCCTCTATGTGCCAGTTACAACACTGTGATGTAGAGGCTAATGAGACTGATCTCTCCTCTGAGAGAGAGTCCAGCCAAAGCGGCAGATTTGTTAACAGACGCCAACAGTGTGACCCATGCTAGAATAGATTATGAAGAAAGTCTGGTGGGAAAACAAAAGAGTTGGAGATATCTTCTCAAGAGCCCTAGCCAAATTTCTTTTCTGATTTGGGTTCATGAACAAAGAGAGTAAATTCTTCAATTTCTAACATCCAAGTTAGAGATATGGTTCACATTAGTACTTAAGAAATAGATGAGACCAGCCGGGACTGGTTGAGCCATGCCAGATCCCCAATTCTCTCCAGCAGTTTTACAACTGGTGATTTGGAGAGAGGGAGGAGAGTCCTAGAGTGGTAGGAGGGAGTCCAAACCACTCCCCTTCTAGAACATGTGGGATCGGGGGGGGTTGCCAAAGACTAACAGGTGATATCCTGTGGCCTGAATGAAGGGTAGAGATAGTGAGGGCCTTGAGAAATGCACGGTATATGTTTTTTAAAACAAAAATATCATTAGCATTACCTGGATTTAAAATGAATAAAGAATGAAGGGGTGAAACACTGACCACTGTAACTGCTCAGCCATGAATTCTCAGACCGCCCCCAGCTCCATTTCAGATTGGCTTTAACTTTGAATTTGTGAGTTGACGCAAAACATCGGGAAGTGGGGCGACATCAACATGAAGTGAGGGACCACAATGTGAAACAAGCCTCATGGAACCGGGAAAGCAGATTGTTGCTTGGGGACGGACACTCACCCGCACTTTAGTAAAATGGATTCTCTTAATGCACCCTTTATGTTAGTCCTGCCACGTTTTTTTCCGTCTTCTAAAAACATTTTCTTGTGTGGGCAGTGGTTCTAATTGTTCTTTGGACTTCATTACAAATACCCATTAAAATGTCATCTTGAGGATTTATCTACATAGATGTAAATTCCATGTCAGGAAGGACCTCAATTAGGGTGTTCTGGAAAGCAGTTACTGCATAGCACTAATCAGTGTGGAAGACGGGTATGTGTCTTGCATAATAATCAAGGTCATTTACCAACCTCAGGCCGATATGCACTGTGGCTGCAGAAACCAGCTGCCTCCCCAGTTGCCTGACTGAACTGTTTCAAGGCGCCGAGGCTGAAGCATGTTTCACACGTCGGAGAATGCTGGCTTGCATGTTCTTTTCTGGTCTCTGCCCCTAATGCTCTGGTGAATTAGCACCTGCTTTACTGATCTATACATACTTGGTTGCCAGTTACATGATATTATCAATAGCATGGTCTTTGGCAAGAAGGCAGACTTTAGGTAGAAGACACAGACCCAATGTTCTAAAACACGAATTTGATACTAATAAAAATACATATTATATATGAGATCAGTTCTTAATAGCTAAGAAGTAAATCACCTATATTTGTTGGTGGTCTTCACTCATAAGACATAGACAACTAGAATTCTCTTGAAAAGTGGATCAAAATCCATTTTCTCAAGAGGCCAATAAGCTTGCTAAGGGACCCATGATTAATCTAATTATTTTCCTATAGAAATAAAATTTTATCCCCTCAAAATGTCACTGGTTTAAAACATATATACTGTCAAATCAGAACAAAATACTAATCCTTGACTAGAAGCTCAGGTTGTCATGCATCTAGTGTCATCTGTGAGTCCATAAGACTTAACCAGATGCAGCTGGACAGTCTCTGTTGCTGATATCAGCAAAAATGTTCACCTTCTCCTCATTTGTTTAAAAAAGAAAAAAAAAAGTGTATGTGTTGGGGTGGGGTGATAATATGGTACAGCCATGCAATAGAACACCATATGACTATTGGCAAAGAATGAGGTAGAGCTTTTTGAACAGATATGGAAACTATCCAAGTTACATTGCCCAGTGGAAAAAAGCTCTTTTCAAAACTGTGTAAATATTAGTGATTGCATTTTTTATACACACACAAAACATGTCATTCTATCTAGAAAATGAGTGGGAAGAAAATACATTAAACTATTTGAAGTGGCTACTCAGGGGAGCTAATAAGGAGACTTTAACTTCTGGCATTATTTCTTTAATTTTTGAGCATTGTGTTGCTTTGTATTACTTCTTAATCAAAAGGGGAAAACACTATTCAAAGAACTGCAAGTCTTTGATTTTTCTGAAACAGAAGGTCTGATGGGAAAAGAGAGAGGATAAGAAAACTGGATGATACTTGTGACATTCTTCAGCATCCATACAATTTTCAGAACTAAACTAATGTTAATTCTGATTGTGAGGAACCTAAACATTGACACTATAGTGTTTTTTTGTTTTGTTTTGTTTTGTTTTGTTTTGTTTTGTTTTGGATAGCAATTGAGAAAGTGCTAGAGACTACCTTTGTGTCTCTAGGTAGGAAAGAAAACAATATTCTCAGACTTTTAATTTTTAAACCTGTAACTTCAGTCATATTCTAATGTTGGATTCTTGCGGCAGAGGCCAATTGCATCTTGAGCCACAACTGTGTAAGCGTTATTGCCAACAGTGATATGCAAAGCAATAAAAAAAATTGGCAGGTATCTGCCTGCACCACATAATCATGCTTTCAAGAAGTGAGAGCCAATTCAACTAGAATTATACATCCTAGGGAGAGGGTCCAAGGGTTAAATTCTACCCCTAACTGCAGTAGTCATCTGTCTCTGCAAGCAGGTCCAAGCAACAAGCTGATCTTCCTGCTAGTTTCTCTATTTCTGTTTCTGAGTTCTGGTCCTAACATTTGGAATGCACAGAGTGAGTGGTCAACCGCAGAACGAAGTCACTTTACGTTTCTGGTTCCTGAGTTTGACTTGTGACCCTAAACGTGCTTTCAAAGAAGCAAGTTTCCTGGTGGTTTTTGAAACTCTAAAATTCATGGGCTTATTTTTCAGGGTTATTTTTTTTCTGGAATATCTTCTGTGAGTGCTCTAAATATGAAAAGAGCAAGCGAGAGCACCTTTCCAGAAAGGAGTCCTGGTGCAAGCATGTGAAACTCATTCAAACCTGGCGCTTCCCAAACTCCACTGAGAGCAATAATGAGACTAAGGGGTTGAAAAATGCTGATAAAATAAAGTGTGCCTGTGTGTGTTTTAAACAAAGGTCTTTTGGATATTTCTTTTATAGACAGAGAATAATATGGTATTAACATAATGATGATGTAGGTTGATCAAAATTTATCAAATATTTTAATATAAATACTATATTAGCCTATAGGATAGTCAAATTTTGACCATATACATGTAAAGCTTACATCATAAATGCATGTTAAAGCAGCTCATTACTCTATATATAGATGTTGCATATATTCACATCTATTATCTTATACCATATAGGGACATGCATTAACTTTTCTTTGCTATTTTACTTACATATTTAATTAATGTGAGCTGTATATGTTTGCAGATTTATATTAATATATAAACGCTTGTATAAGCGATGAATACAATAAATCAATTATGTTCATTTTGCAAATAGGTACAGCCTTAGGAAACTGAAAAGTAAACAAAACTAAATATTGGGAATTCTTACATTAGGTAGGAAGTTGGGCTAATAGCCTCTAAAGGTCATTCCAGGGCTAAAGTTCTCATTGATTCTAAGATCCTGTGCCTGGAGCAAACGAGCCAAAAGAAAATCTCTCTTAAGTATAGAACCATGATAAGAAATGAAACACTTCCAAAATGGAACAAAACAACATAAACTTCAGTTAGTTTTGACACAAGTGCGTAAAAGTTGTGAGGACTTGTAACAAAATGATACTTATTCTCTATTAGCAACTCAGTTAATCTGCTTCAAAGTAGCTGTCCTGAAAACACTCCCCTCCCCACCCCCCAAAAATGCTCCATATAACTTCATAGTCCCTATTCTATTCCAGATCAAGATTTCTTTTTGTTCTTTGCACATGGCATCAGGAAGATCTTGTTCAGTATTAACAAAAGCTCCTAGTCATTCCCAGAAAAATTTTTAATGATGTGACACAAAAATTCTAATGGAATCCATTCTTAGGTGAAAGAGTTTTTCCCAGGGTGAGGGGCCTGTAATATTTCCAGCATTATGACAACAGAGGTCAGCCCAAGTGCTCTTTGTTGCTGACGCCAAAGGTCACGCTTGTACATCTCTGCTAATGGTTGACCTCTCTACCTGCTCCTTTGTTTCTAGCTTCATTTCTTGCCTTGAAGTCTTTGATCCAGGGCAAATCATTTAATACCTGACAAGTGAAATAGCTGTTTAACTCATGATTCAGGACTAAAATAACCCTTAGAATTTTGTCATTTATGTCAAAGAAATTCCATTCTAATGAGTTGAGAAAAACATGCAGTCACAATGACAAGGGAGCTCTGGTTTCCGGGACTTGTGCCTCAAGGAAGGGACATCATGCTCTCCTAAGTACGGTGGTTGGAAATATGACTCTGAGGAGGTCCGCGCTATTAGTCCCGCAGCCAGATGTTGCTCCTTCATATCCAATTTAATCCACCAAGAGAACGGCCTTCAGATCATCTCACGTTCCTGAGGTTTACGGTCATCAGATGCTTCCTGAAAGGTCCCAACCCAAGTGGAGACACTCAGCCTTCCAGACCAGAAATGTGGGAGTCAGCCTCTACTCTTCTGCTGCCCTGCATCCAGCCAATCACTGAGAAATGCAACTCTATTTCCTGTATTTCTCCCATACCTGTTCCTTTCTCTTCATCCCTGCTTTAGTAGAGGTCCTTGTCATCTCTTGTGTGGGTCACCCTAATAGGGCTGATCTACAGCTGGCACAGATCTGTACAGTTGTGCCTACTGCCAAAATATTGAAGAAGGCATGTTATGGTTATTGCCCTGAGCCCTCGAGCCTTGATCTCTCCAATGTCCAGCAACAGAATGGGCAGCACCTGGCCTAGAGTGGCCTTGGGGCCTGGCTCCAGTGCTTTGGCCTTCCCTTATTCTGACTGGCCAATAAATATCCTGTTGTTAAATAATTTTAATAGTACTTCTCTTTAACAGAGCTCCCAGTTTCCAATCTTCCTAGGCTAGTCTATCTTCCATGTACTTTCAAGAGATCTTTCTGTAGAAAAATCAGATCACATCACTCACCAGCTTGAAACCTTTCAGCAGTTTCCCACTGGCCCTTCGGGATACACTTCAGATTCTTTAGTGTGGCCACAAGGCCTTCCAAGACCTGACTCCTGCCCCTCCCTCCAGTCTCATTCCTCACAAATCCATCTTCTCACCCTTTGCTACCTGCTGTGTATCAACTTTGCATCTTTACCACTCCCCAGCCTTGTCAACCCCTAAATTCAATCTTTTATTAACCAAGTCCAGAGGAGCATCCTCTGTAAATTCTTCTGGACACATTAAAAGGTATTCACTTCCCCCACTGAGCTATCTTTATATCCTGTGAATTCCCACAGCCCTTAGCATGGTGCCTGACATAAAGAAAAGCCATATCAGAGAGTGATTATTTATCTCTAAGTCTGTTCCTTGAGGGCAGTGGTCATGTATTATTCATCTTTAGTAAAAAAAACATAATGGCAAAGAATAGTCGCTCAACAAATGTTTACTTAATTAATCAATGAAGAAACAACTTTGGGATTCCTTTAAAATAAGGAAGTTTGCCTAATACATTCAATAGTCACTTTCTGAAAACACATCTATCATATTTCCTAATTTCCAAAAAGATGGAGACTTTTCTTTTTATAACTAATTTTTAGCTTAATTTCCTTGTGGAAAGAGAACATGCTTGGCAGTTTTTCGAAATAAGTTGGAACTTGCTTTACAGCACAGTGCATGGTACATTTTTTATTTTTTTCTACCTTTATTGAGGTATGACTGACAAATAAAAATTGTATTTATTTAAGATGTACAATGTGATGGTTTGTCATATGTATACCTTGTGAAGTGATTACCATAATCAAATTAATTCACACATATATTCCTCATATTTTTTATCGTGTGGAAGGAACACTTAAGATCTACTCTCTAAGTAAATTTGAAGTATACACACAGAATTAATTATAGCCACTATGACACGTATAGAACTATAGTCACATTAGATCCCCAGAACTTAATCATCATATAACTGAAAGTTTATACCCTTTGACTAACATCTCACCATTTTCCTCAGCTTCTAATGTTATATGTCACCAACAGCCAGATAGAAAAGGGGAGGCTTCTCCCCATAACAATGAGTGCATTTTCTTACAAACAAACTTAATACTTTCCCCCACCCCCACAAATTGGACCTTTTTGGAAAAATAAAACTCTCAAGAGTTAATAAGCTGATATGTAACTCAAAAGAGGCACTTCTTACATCTTGAAAACATGTTTTATTTCAGATTGTCTGAAGATAAAACATAGGAGCCCAGATCAGTTCAATTCTTGGCAGAGACTTAATTCACTTTTGCCCACCCCTGATTTATGACCCGCAGGAGACATATAAATGCTATTTCTCTTCACCCTTCCCCCCTTCTCCTTTGTTTCAAAATGTCAGGCATCCACCCAGAGTTAAATTTCACCTTTGCTCTCTGGAAAGGCTGACTGCCTGGGTCATTAATCTCGGCCCAGAAAGAAGTTCCTCACTGCTACCGACTGTGGAAACGCTGGGTCCCAGAGCATCCCGGGGAATGGCTGTCTAGGGCTGCGGCGCCAGAAAAATCAAACCCAGAGTGACTGAGTCTGGATGAATGCAGCAGTTTTTCATTTCATATCTCCTTCTCTGGCTGCTACGTAGGAGAAATGATCTAACAACTCAGGGAGGCCACAATGACAAAGGGTGTAAGCACATTGCTGCTCTAGCAGAGGTGGCTATAAAACTAACTTTCACCAGAATGCTAGTTCCCAGCACCTAAAAACTCACAAGTGGGCGTCCCTTCTCCTCATGTCAGCATACCCTCTAAATATAGTTTTGGTAAAGAACAGGGAGCTTTGCATACCAACTGCAACCTGCAGGGCAGACATAAGTGGAATGGATTCAAGACCTGCAACATATTCTCAGAATATATATAGCACACCCACCACATGCCAGGCACCTCACACGCACCATCTTGTTTAATACATCAAAAACTCTGTTGCTCAGCTTCCTCCCCTTCTCACCGCAGGGTGGCCAGATAAAATACGGGCCACTAGTTAGCTAAGCACCCTGTGTTTTTATTGACTAAATCTGGTAACCACATCCTAACAGACATTTGTGAATCTCTGGATCATCTTGGATTGTCATGATCTTGGGGGAGGAGGGTTACTACTGGCATCTAGTGGGCAGAGGCCAAGGATGCTGTTAAATATATTAACAATACAAAGGACAGCTCCTTCACTCCCAAAGAATTATCCAGCCCCAATTGTCACTAATGCCTGGGATGAGAGATCCTGCTGTAAACTAGTTACTGTGCCTATGTCACAAGTACTCAAATTTAATAGAGTTAATGAAAGTACTTCAAAGCTTGTTTTCAAACAGAAGTTTATAAACAAACTTTGAAAAGGCTTTAGATTTTATTTCTGTACAAATGCATTTTGTTTTAATGTTTGTTTTTATTAAGTTATAAGCTCTTTTGATTCTTTGCTATAAAATGGACCTGTAGGGGTTGTCGTTTTTCTCCTTATATACTTTTAAAAGCACCCTTAAAAAACAAGTAAAGGTGGCGTGTAATAAGAAAAGCAAAGAAAATTTTTTTTCTCCAAGGGTTTTGATATTGTGTAGCATTCTCCATTAAATGCTTTCTAACATCCACAACTTACAAATCATTATTATTACACACACAAAAGTCAATAACGATATATTTCCTAAAGCATTTGTATTCTAGTTTCATGGAGGAGCTTTGTTCTTAAAATCCCTACTAAACTTCAGGATGAGGAAGCAGCATCCTTAGTAAAAGCATCTGTCTTCAACCACATGTCCTTGCAAGGATACTCCAACAAAGCTGTGGCTGGGCAGAGGGAAGGACTCACTCTGGGTTCCACAAGACCCTCACTTAGAACTCCAGGAAGTGTTCATTCTCTCCCGGTCCTTCTCAGCTCCTGCCTTCTGGAGTCCGCCTCTCGGTTCCCAACCGTCACTGTACCCCATGGTACCATGATGATGAAAGTTCATTGCCTCCTCTCAGCACCATACCCACCATCCGTAACAACTCGCCTCTTCTTCCCTCATGCAAGATCATTTCTCGAACTCCCCAGCTAATTATCCAGTCTCTGGCAGGTTGGCTTAATAAAACCACATCAACAGTGAAATGGTCTACTGCGGCCTCCATATTTCCTTCCTCCTTTCATCTTTTCCAGAATTTGCCCATTAGTTATTGCCCTTCTGTTTACCTGCTGAATACAGCTGTCTAGAGTCCAGGGCCCTTTACAACCTGGCCGCAGCTGGCTTCTCCACATTGCCTCCCACTGTGCGCTCCCCATTCCAGCTCGGCGATGCTCTCCACTGCACTTTTGTGTGCAATGGAATCACAAGGGGACTGTGCTGAAAACGCACACCCCCAGCCTCTGTTACCAGCAATGTCCCATGTAGGAGGGTTGGGGTGGGGTCCAAGAATCTCAAACAAGCGCCCCAGGTTCTCATACACATAGCCCACATCTCCACATTAAGAACACAGCGTCCAGCCTCACCCTACTACTTTCTCTTGCTTGCACAGCCCTTTGTGCCTTGGCTCAGGCTCTTTTCTCCTCACCCCCATTATCTGCTTAGATAATTCCTGTTAACACCCAGGACTCGCATCAAATGCCACTTCTCTAGGGTGTCTCCTGACTGCAGCAGACCTGCCCAGAATCGATGGCTTTGTCTTTGGTATTCCTATAGTGATTTACATGTCTTCCCCTTCCATATTTATTACATATTTTGCATAGTATTTAATATGTTGAATCATCTTAGGTAGAATGGAATTAACAAAAGGTACTTTAACTTTTGGTATAACCTCCAAGCCAAAAATGTATACAAGGTACAGGTCACCAAGTAATTAAAAATAGTCATATTGTACTTGGACTTCATATACATGTATTAACTGTAAATTATACACCTGTAAAATTTCGCTTCTATAACCATTATTTCTCTGGCTGTACCAGTAATTTTTTTTTAATAGGGTTACAATAACCACCTCAGTCACTCACCCCACCTGTTATTGTGAGCTGTCTAGCCCCTCTGCTACTATTTCTGGTGGGTGCCCAGGGAACAGATGTCTCATATGTACACACAAATGTTGCCCTTACAATTGCCTTAAAGTGTCTTTCACTTCTCTTTTGGGTATCTCCTGCCAAATGTATAGACCTTCAATATTCAATGAAGCCCTAAGATGCCCTGCTTGGGTACCACCTCCCAACTTTGAAGCATCTTTGGGCAGGATGGGCAGTTCAGGATCTGAATCAGGTCATCTGAATTTGAATCCTCATCCTGCTCATTACCAGCTGTGAGAACTTGGGCAAGCTACTTAATTGCTTTAAAAAAAATTTTTTAAAAATTTTTATGGGTTGTCATTATAGTAAAACATACATAACATAAAATCTACCATTTTAACCTATTTAAAATATGTAATTCAGTGGCATTAAATACATTCATATTGTTTTGTAACCATCACCACCATCCATCTTCAGAACTCTTTTCACCTTGTAAAATGGAAGCTCTATGTCCATTAACTGCCCATTCCAACTGCCCACCCCAACCCTGCCCCTGGCAACCACCATTCTACTTTCTGTTTCTATTAATTTGACTACTCCTAGTACTTCATCTATGGAATCATATAGTATTTGTCCTTTCATATCTGACTTATTTCATTTAGCTTAATGTCCTCAAGGTTCATCCATATTGTATCATATGTCAGAATTTCATTCCATTTTGAGGCTAATATTCTACCCTATAAGTCAGAAATCCTACTCCTGGGTATTTGCCCAAGAGAAATAAAAACAGAAGCAGAGCTGAAGCTACTCAAAAGATGTATATAAGAATGATCAAAAAGCTGCTTTTAAATAAATTAAAATTAACACCCCCTTACGACCTCCCTGCCCCCAGAAAAAAAAAAACCTGGAAGAAACCCAAATGTCCATCAACAGAATAAAGGAGGAATGCTTTGGGGTGTATCTATGTAATGGGATACTATTTTACAATAAAATGAATGAACTACTGATATATGCAACAACACGAATGAATTTATAAAACATTATGTTGACTGAAAGAACCCAGAAGGTTCCATACCTTACATGAAGTTCAAGAATGGACAGAGCTTATACTTGGTGATAGAAATCAGAATAATGGTTGCCTCTGATAACATGGAGAAACTTGTCGGTCAAGTCTGTTTCATAAGTGCCTTTGCCTCTGAGAGCAAAGTGAAGATGTGAACTGGCCAGTGTTTGTTAGTTCTATGAAGTTCTCATAAACATAAACATAATGACTTTTTAAAGGAGGGTGATTAAGTAGATTCGGGAGTGGGAAGGATCCTGGCCAGGAAATGAGTTTCTGATAAAACTGCTCTTTTTCACTTAGCATCCAATTTACACAAAAGCAAACCAAAGTGAGTTTTTAAAAATACCTCAGGAACCCTCCTCTAGACTGAATTTCCAGAGGTGACAAAGGCTAGAAAATCTTCTGGCAGAAAATCAGGACTGATAAGAATCACAAAGCTAAAATATATCTCTTTCGTCCATTCCGCTGTTTAAAAAAAAAAAAAAAAAAGACAGTGAACTGTGATTAACCTTAACCAACACTGGAGGGCACCCTGGGTTGTAAGATACACAAAGATGAGGCCTTTTAAAAAGTCTCTTTTCAGGTGACTTTTACTTGAAAGTCTGAGGGGAAACTTGAAGCTATTCAGACCTGTGCCTGTCCTCCAAAGTTCTCATGCACTCTCTCATTCTAAGTCAACCTCTATGCTCTTCATTTCAACCTGCAAAAGTACCTACCTGGGGGATAAATACAATGATTGGAAAAACAGAGGGCGCCATCTTGCAGCTCTGAGGGCCAGAGACCCAGCCAGGAGCAGCCAAAGCACAAAGCGGTTTCAAGGAGGGTCAAGTTCCTGGGAGCAGGGACTGAAGATCAGAATTGTTTAAAGTGGAAATCCTTGCCTACCATTTCATAAAAACACCTTGGCACACATTCTGCATCCCTACCCCTTTGTCAGGTTTTGTATTTTTAGAAAAGGGATCGAGAAAAACAACCCCAATGTATATTTCATTCCTATACCAGGTTCTAAAGAGAATCTGAGTGCTTTTTTTTCCCCACCCCTGGAAGGTCTGAGATGGGAGCCAAGGTAGAAAGGACTAGATGAGGTAGTCTGTCCTCCAGAGACCCAGCAGAAACCGAGGGATGAGCTGGTGGCGGTGGTGGTGGGGTCCTGGCATGACCATTCTTGTGGAGATTTCATGGGGTGAGGGTTTTGGTTTTAGTGGGCACAAGCATGGTGCTGCAGATGTCAGGGTTATTTCAAACCAACCCGCAGTCTGGGATTTGGGTAGGCAAAGTCTAATAGACCAGAGGAATGCTTAACTACGTGGACACAGGCCCAAGTTAGAAGAGTGGGGCCCAAGGGTAACTTTCTTAGTAAAGGATGTGAGTCTCTGAGGACTAGTACGGGGAAAGGACTAAACCTAAGGGTGAGGGAAAGGGATGCCACGGACATGCTGGGGCAGAGGAGGACACAGCCAGTTCACGGGAGAAAGGGACAACGTGAGAAAATGGTTTCAAGACCATGGTCTTGTGTCCAACCATTTGATGTAACTATAACCAGAGCGCAGCAGAGCACATTCAGAAATCCTTGTCTGGGATAACAGATTAAACAGAAAAGACTGAGGTAAATACATATCTTAAGAGGCATAAAGCATTACAGATCTGATCATTCCTGGCAGAATAAAAGTTCCCTTGTATCGGAAAAACAAAAAAAAATCTCTGGTCACCTGGACTTATAAAAATTAGTGGAGAAAGCCACAGAACTTAATAATGGTCTTGAAAGATATTAAGAGTGATTATTAGCATTATACTGAACAGCTGTTTTCCTGTTGCACAGAGGAAGTTTTTCCTCTTCTCTTTTTCAAGAGAAAGCTTGAAATCTTTGGGTAGCAGAGAATTTGCTGACAGTGAATATTCAAAATTATAAACAAATAAAACCCATTGGGTGGGGTTTATAAAAGCAAATAAAAATAAACCCTGAGAGTCTCGTTTGTCTGGTATGACCTGGAAGGGATTGGACTTGATTTCCTTTACCTGCCCCGGACTCTTCTGATCGTTTTCTTTTACCCTCAAACAGCAGTTGTGTTATTGTTGTTGTTTCCCAGTTATAAAAACAATGCACGCTTATGCAGCAAATTCAAGCATTAGAGAATATAATTTAAAAGGAAGCAATTACCCAAGTTTCACCACCCAGATATAAACATAATTAACATTTTTGATTTAGTACGATTATTAGCATTGAATTAAGCCATGAGAAAATTTAGTGAGAGTCTTGAGGAAAGCAGGAGCTTCGTTGATGAAGATTTTTGATATACGAATTTTGGTTCACAACCTGGGCATTTCACGGTGAATATTCGGGTATACCTGCATCAGATATCACCTTATATACCCAGAAATACCCATGGAAAGCAGGCATTTTATAAGGGTTAAAAGAGGAAGATCCAGAGAAAGACCCATCATAAAGCTAAACATGACAGTGGAAGTAGTGCTTGCATTATGTCGCCCTCCAGCCGGGCTTCCGAGAACCTGCTTCTACCAACACTCTAGAGGCATGAAAGAAAGAGGAGCCATGTGCCAATGCTGTTATTCTGCCACGCTGGCTGGCTCCGTTTGTAGGTGAACTACATTTTGACCTCCTGCCAAATCTGATGAGGAAAGCAGTTCAGATTAAAAAAAAAAAAAATCGATGAGAATATTCTGCAGTAGTTTTTCATTTTAAGAGAGAAAGACTTTTTTTCTTCTCATACATGGAGGCATTTGTTTCTAAATTAAATCATGCCTGTAGGCAAAACTTAAAGATCTCGGCTTGGTGACGAAGGATTCTGCTATCAATTACAATATGGGAGGGGTTCCCCCCTCCCCGCATCTAAGCCATTCTCAGACACCAACTGGGTGTCCTAGAATTCACCTCAATTCTGACAATATCTACCCAGAGATAGCATCAAATTCCACAGATTAAGGGCTCAGTCCCACAAGACGCCACTTTAGATGCCAATTGTCACTTGTGATTCTGAGAGTGGTTATAGATCAGAGGGTCCATCAATTCCCTCTTTGGGTTCACATAGCTTGCTAGAGTGGCTCACAGAACTCAGAGAAACATTCTACTTCTAGATTGCTGGCTTATTATAAAGGATATAACAGCCAGAATGAAGAGATGCATAGGGCAAGGTATGGGAAAAGGACTTGGAGCTTTTATACTCTCTCCTAGAGCACTGTTTTCCCCAAATCATCACATGTTCACCAATGTGGAAGCTCTCCGAACCCCATCCTTTGAGTTTTTCATGGAGGCTTCATTACATAGGCATGACTGATTAATTCATAGGCCATTGGTGATTACACTCAATCTCCAGCCCCTCTTCACTCCCCAGAAGTCATGGGGTAAGGGTGGGCCTGAAAGTTCCAGTCACAAGGTTGGCTCCATTAGAAACCAGCCCTGATCCTTAGGTGCTTTCCAAGTCATTTCATTTATACAAGACACCTTTATCACTCATCATTAGGAAATTCCAAGGGTTTTAGGAGCTCTGTTTCAGCAAGAGGATCAAAGACCAAATGTATATTTCTTATTATAAATCACAATATCACAGTGATAATACCTAAGAAACATTCATTTTACACAGATGAAATCCTCATGGTAAGATGGTAAGATTTTGGGGGATGGGAGGAAATGTGGTGGGAAAAGGAAGAGAACAGAGATAGTCAACTCTCTGGGGGTGCCTGCAGCTCATTGTGTCAGGGAATTGGGGATGAATGTGGAACTGAACTAATCCCAAAGTACTTGGGAAAACTATTCCCTCCTACCTTCTACATTTCTAAATTGACATTTACATTTTCATCTTGGCTCTGGATGTATATATTGCTAGGGGTAAAGTTTGGGGCATATTATAAATAATAGTAACCGTAAATAAAACTGTGATATCATTCTTTAAAATGGGGGCCAATAGATTCTAAATACCAGAACCATTTGGAACTGTTATCAGCCACTTAATCACCACAGGGATAAGCTCTTAATTAAAAGGAAACTTTACAGAACTCTCCTTTCTCCTTAAACTTGAAATTCCATTCCATCTTTGTCACAGAATCCTAACCTAATGTAAACATATTTTTATACATAAATCATGCGTTTGTAATTTTATTGATCAACATATTATAATCCTCTGCAACAAACACATATTCTAAAAATAAAATGTAAAACAATATCCTGTGACCATAAGCTTTCTAAGTGATAAAAACTATTGTATTTATAGAACTACATTACAATTATTACACAATTGATCAATATAACAAAATGTATAATAGTTTGTAAGTTTGTGATAATTTTTAAATTTAAAATAAAGTTTTATTGGAAGTGTACTTTTTCATAACACAAAATGGTGGTCTTTTTTTCTCCCCAATTGGTTCATATTACCATGAGTGAATATTACTTATTGCTAAAATGAGACAGATGTTATCACTCATTCTCATTCACATTAATTAGTAAATGTAAATGGATTTTACTTATAGCTCATTCAATTGTATGAATTCTAAGTTCTCTTAATTACCTATCAAATATCAGTAATGATATACTAGCTTACTTAATTAAATCCTTCTTCAATTTTGTTAAAAGCGAAGAATTAGAAACCACCTGATGGCAAAATAATTTATTACTTTCTCATTAAAATCATTTACTTTTTCACTACCTATGCCAACATTTTGAGTAGCCCCATATTCAGAATCTAGAGGTCACCAGCTGAGGACACTAGTAAGCTTTACAACTCTCTTCTAGGGTAAGGGCAGAGTATATTCTAAGGTAGATAAATTTAAGGAAGGATTGCTTATGGAAAAGGAGCTTCTTAAAATTGGTTTTCTTAAACTATCATTGGATATGTCCTCCTTGGACAATGAGTTTGCATGTCTTAGTTTGAAGAACAAAAGGCTCTGGAATGAGCCTGGTAACAATCCTAATTCTACTCCCTCACTGACCTTAAGCAAGGTACCCACTCTTTCTGAACCTCAGTTTTCTCTAATAATAATATTTAATAATAATAATAATAATAATAATAATAAGCAGCAGCAGCCTTGGGTTGTTTGGAGGCTTGAATGAGGTAATGAGAGGGAAAATGCTTTGTAAATTTTTAAAATTCTATGTCAGTTTTGGGTACTGTTGTTTTTATTACTATTTTTCATATTAATGATCCACGTATATAAGACCAAGAATAAGACCAGGAGTCATGTACAGAAGTGATGCCAGTCTCTGGAATAAGGAAATCTCATTCATAAGTTCAAAACACAGTCTCCTGAACTTCTAACAATAAAATAATAAATAGGTGTGTGGCTAGTTCTAACACTAGATAGCACTAGTTTTCAAAGTGTGCTCTCTGAACCATCAGCATGAGCATCACCTGGGAACTGTTAGAGAGGCACATTCTCTGGCTCCACCTACAGAATCAGAAACTCTGGGGGTGGAACCCAGCAACCTGGATTACCAAACCCTCCAGGTGACTATTACATGCTAAAGTTTGAGAACAGTGCTGTTCAGGATGCTTTAAGTGTGTAGAGACCCTACTGGATTTCCCAGATTAGTGGGTGGCACAAGAACAGAGGAGGAAGTATTCAAATTGAATTAGTTCTTTATCAACAGGACACCGAATTTCCCAGAGGGGGAAGTGCTCTTTGATTTTATAAGTGATGCATATGCTGCAATTGGTCTGGGTAAACCGCAGGACCTCAGGCAAAGAGTTTTACCCAGCAGTTTTCAGAGTGTGACTTAAGAGCTCTTATGATCCATAAGCGAATGGCTGAACCTCCTGTGGGCAAGAACAAGAAGTTTTTTTAGTCTTCCCTTTATAAAGAAACAGGATCAGAGAAAAAAAAAATCCATTGAGATTTCAAGGGAGATTTAACTGTGCCCACCTAGCTACAAAGAACTGAGTTTTGCTCTTGACAATAGAGTTTTCTGTTTCAGTGCTGTGCCAGGGTAGCCAGCCCTCCTTAATCAGTTCTGGGCTCCTAATGCTGACCCAGGAAATTGCTCTCAGACAAGCTCAATCACATGTAGAATAGCCTGCCTCCAGTGGGGCAGGGATGGACCCCAATCCATTATGGCTCAGATAGGAAGAATGCAGCTGATTGTCTAAGCGGACATATAGCTCTTTTCTTCCAATACAATCTATTTAATGCATGTAGAAAACACGTGCAAAGGGGTGGTTCAGAAATACTGGATGCCGATGAGGTTTGGATGCTGTTTCCACAGGATGCTTATTTAGCACAAAGGAAACAGAAAAATGGCAGCAGTAATACTAAACCATGGTGTACTTAAGAGGAGAAGCAAGCTTTCAGTCAGAGCATCTCTGACACGTTGACTTTAATATAGTTTTTTTAAACATACAATTTTTTGTTAACATATGTAAAAACAAAATCAAATTAAATAAAAGTATCTTAGACTTTTTATTTTTCAACTAGTTAGGTTTGGACTTTTCTTGATCATACATGAAGAAAAACAGGAGCGGAAACAAACACAAAATAACACAGAGTAGAAAGTGAGGCAAAGACTGGGCATCTGTTGACATTTCTTTACCAAGGAGGTAACCTTTGAAACACGAGCGCACAAAGAATTACAGTCATCAACCATTTTATTTTCACATGCGATTTCTACTTTTTGGAGTAAGTGACTTTGAAAGAGAATTGGAAGATCACGCTACAAACCAAGTGCTCAGAATAAACTATTCCAATTGTGTAGCAAGGCCACAGTAACCCACTGAGGGTTAACATTAAGCCGGTACCATTACAAAGATCTCATTATGAGGATTGTGGTGCAAAATTGAGCTGCTATACGGTTGACTGAATTGAGACTCCGGAGATTTATATACTCCAGGGCTCTGCAGAGTCTTCGATCTGGTCTAGCTCAGTGCTCCCACTGACACCACACAAAAACACAGCCGAGGGCACCGGCGACATACCTATCTGTCATCATTTTCATAACAGCGAGTAAATCGGTGTCCTTGCACTCTAATCACAGAGAAATCTCCACAAATGGACATCTTCATCACCAGATAAATATATTTTCACTGTACTTTTTAAACATATCAAATTAGTCATCTTACTAATCAAATAAAAGCAATTGCTGATATTACCACGATTACTCAAAAGCCTCTGATTATATTAAAATGCCACCCAAATTGGTTTTAAATTACAATGTCACAGTATTTTCCAATGCCAACATTGAATATTTAATGGTTAATGGGACTGCATCATGCATCTTTTCTAATTTACTTCCAAAGATTTTTTTTTAAACTTTGTGAATATGGGGATTGTAATATTGATAAATGTTTTGCATCTGGCATGAAACATTTTCTATTTGTGTGAGTGCAATAAAAATAATAATGGACTCTAGAGTAAACAAAATCTACTACAGGAGCTTCCAGCTTAGAATTTTTATAAACTCAGAACAGCTATTAATTGCTCCATCAGCTTTGAATCATAATATGTGATACAAGCAGCCTTGGAGATCTTCTGCTTGTGCACTTTCATCTGTGTCCTTTGAAGAGAGATTATCTAAGTCCTTTTGCCTTGTCTCTTTAAGGCTGATCCAGAATTTTCTTTTTCTTGATGTTTAATAGTGATATCATTATTTTAAAAACAGATTGCTATTTTCTCTAAGTGGCTCTCAGTTGCAGCCACAGCATTGCCACGCTTTTGCTCCTAACACCCGCTCTTTCCTCTCAGCATAAAACTTCTGGTTGATACTTCTTTATTCATTAATTCAACAATTATTTACTAAACGCCTACTATGTTCAGGGCAGTGGGCTAGAAAGATGGCTGCTGTTATGGGCTGAATTGTGTCCCTCCAAAACTCATAGGTTGAAGTGCTAACACCCAGGACCCTCGAATGTGACTGTATTTGGAGAGAGAGCCTTTAGGGAGGTAATTAAGTTAAAATGAGGTCACTAGGGTAAGCCCTAACAATCGATATGACTGGTGTCCTTAGAAGAAGAGGAGATTCGAACACAGACAGCATAGACAGATGACCTTGTGAGGACACAGTAAAAGGTGGCCATCAACAAGCCAAGGAGGGAGGCCTCCGAAGAAATCAAACCTGCTAACACCTCAAACTCAGACTTCCAGCCTCCAGAATTGTTAGAAAATAAATTTCTGTGATTTAAGCCCCTCAGTCTGTGGCACTTTGTTATGGAAGCCCTAGAAAACAAATACAACTGCCTCATATACTCGGATGCATTTGAATGATTATAGATGGCCGTTTGATAAAATATGGGTGTGGAAGCCCAAAGTCCACAAGAACGTGTTTTCGCTTAAGAATATTACCAGTTCCTCAACATTTTGAAGGCAAATATGTCATGTGTACAACTTTGCCATCAGTACCTCTAAACCAAGAACTCTCCAGAGTTTGGGCAATTAATTTTCTCTCTCCAGTGTGGCCTTGCTTCTCTTCTTCCAGGCACTTAAAAATTACTGTCATCAACTGTCTCACAAGGCAGGGAGGAACTGGCTGAGACCTTGAATTTCTTGCTTTATTATCTACTTATAAAGAACCAACATGCATGTAGTCTTTGATTTTCAAATTTAATCTTAGAAGCTCATTATAATGGCATTGTGGGGTCTTTGGGTAGTTTAACTATTTTCAGTTTTCACGTAAAAAGAAAAACTACTTTTTCACAACCTAAAAAATTCTCAATTAAATTCAAATTCCAAGTGTAGAGATTAACTACTTTTTTTTTTCACAACAGATTTTCAGAATCATCCTAGTTCCCAGATGTTGTTACTGCCCTTCCCTGGTATGTAGCAGGTTTTCTTATGTCAGCTTCTATGTGACGGTGTGCAGCAGGAAGAAGAAGAAAAAGGCATTAGCAGCAGTAATAACTCATAATCTGAAATGAGTACACAGATAAGAAATAATCGCCTCACAGGAGAAAATGAGCTGTACTCAGTGAAAGTTTTTTTTTTTTTCTACTTCTCTTCCACAGTTCACAGTATCCACTTCCACCCCTAGATGTGGAAAGGAAAGTTGGTTTTAAGTGAGTGACAGTTACAAATTGATAAGTAAACATGGTGATTGGATAAAGAGCATACAAATAATTGTGGCATACACCATGGGAAAACATAACTTCATTACAATATTCACCTGCAAAGTTTTAGGGTTGCATCTGTTGCACACAGCAGGTTATAAGACACAATCATTATTCTTTCTTGGTTATTCTCTCTTGTTTTTAGCATTTTCTTAGGTCACTCAGCATTCTGATTTTAATGAATCCTTTTTCAAACGTGTCTGGTCAAGGAGGAACTGGGACACAGTGCTTAAAATTAAGAGTCCGAGTTTCTCGTTTTTAAGGTCTAGTTCTTCAATTTCCATTCTGTAAATGTCTCAGTTAACCACTCAGCAAATAAATTGTTTCTAATCATTTCTTAGGTAAGTTTTAAAGGAAAAGTAAGGATGCCACTGATTCTCTTTGTAGTCTCTGCCCTACCATTCCTTCATTGGTCCTAATTCTGTGGGTGTTTCACTAACTCAGGATCCAATTTTTAAAACCATTTTGCTGGCACAGGTAGGTAGTGTGAGGGCATAAAATACAGGAATACAAGTGAGCATATGTGTTCATGTATGTGTGTATGTTGGGTGGAGAAGTGTGACAGTGATAGGGACATGAGTCTTAGTGTCTATGTGGAGGGGGAAGCAGTACCACTATGTCTCACTTAGTTGGCATAATCCGGGTCCACACAAAGTACTTCAAAGCACTCCCTTGCCCTCCCCCCTTCTATACTGATTTTCCAGGTAGATTGTCTCTTCTAGAGTATGGAGCTCTTTCTACCCTGCCACAGAAGGAAGATGTGCATGTGTGCGTGTGTGTGCATGCGTGCATGTGTATGTGTGTTGCTGTTTAGCATTCATGAAGCATGCAAGCAGAAGTTGCCTGTTTTCATAGTCTCAAAAAACAAGTTGACAGATTTTTCTCCTGAAAGAACTGAATCTGACCAGTTGTTTTGACAGTCTGCAGCGACTGAAAAAACTGTTTAGGTGCCTGTCACTGTGAGGTATTCAGCAATAAATAAGATAGTCCACTGGAGAGGAGGAACACAAGACTTGCTTAACTCTGATGGCACACATTAACAATTATTCAAACAATGATAAATAGAAAATTTTGACTTACATCCTAGTTTCTTCACACCAGTAATTTTGGCAAAGGGAAACACAGGCCTTATATTTTGACAAAAGCCAAAGAATACTCGAGAAAATAGGCTTATACTCATACTGGGGTCTTAAATAGAAATAGAAAGAATTGCCTCTTTTTTTTTTTTTGGCGGCCATTCCCCAAAGGCCCCAGAGCTCTTGTGATGCAAACCTGGAGTTAAGATATCCGCTGATGGTGATGGTCACAGTGTAAAAAAAACTTAAAAAATAATTATATGCCCTTGAAAATCCCCCAACCACAATCTCTGTATGCTAGAAAAACATCCTGTGTGTACACTTTATCTTACACACACACACACACACACACACACTCACACACACACCCCTTGTCTCGTGGATGGAACTAGAGTCCTTTTTTTTAGTTTTTACTGCAGTCTTTTAGTGGGCCATTTAGTAAATTGTCTTCTTTGATTAATCACATCTTTCTCCCTGGCTCCAGTAATTCCATGCTTTAAGTATCTTTAGATCAGATGCCCATAAATCACGCAGTGCCCCAAGCCAGCTATGAATCGCTCACAATTTCAATCAGTATAGAGATTTAACAGCTGTCATCAGTGGAGACTGCAGTACCTGGAAGGCTCACAGCTGACCAAATGTTTAAGACCTGGATATGGATATGGCCCTAGAACCCAATCTACTCACAACATTTAAATGTCTCCCACTCTTAAATCAAGGATGTCAGTGAACTTACAAAGTGTTGAGCTTAGGTTTGCCTGTCTCTGTAGACTCTCATAAAAATGGTCTCTTTGTTACTAAATCTGACAGCTTTTCTTAGCTCTTATCCTCTCTGACTCCCAGGAAGCTTTTGGAATGGTGACTCAGCATCCTGCATGAACTGAGCTTCTGTTTTTAACCCCCAGTCACAACACTTACTGTGACTTCTCCATACTAACAAGGTTAGTCTTTCTTCTTCCTTTTCTCTCAAGGTTTGGCCATTCAATTAATTCAATTATAATTAATTTACTCATTCCACACATATGTATTGAGGGGCAGGCACTGGGGAATCAACAATGACAGCTTCCTTGCTGCATGGAATTTATAAACTAGTGGGAAATACAAATATAACTATATAGATAACAATTAGAACATAGCAGAACAAATTGAAGATAGAAGATACACAGGCTGCTCTGAGAGTTTACAGTTGAGGGGACCTAATCCAATTTAGGGGTACCAGGAAAAAGCTGACATGTAAGTTGAGTACTAAAGAAAGAGACAAACTCTTGTCAGAAAAAAAGATTTGTGCAAAAGCAATATTCAGACCTTGAGTCTCTTCTTTGTATGAACTCTTCATAAGTGTTCATGCCCTGGTTTGTATACCTTTACCTATCCCACTAGACCTATGCTGTCCAATATGGCAGCCACTAACCACATGTGGCTATTGAGCCTTTGAAATGTTGCTAGTGTGAATGAGAAACTGAATTATTTATTTTAATGAATTTAAATGTAAAAATTGATCTTGATTCAGTTATTTGAAAACTATGAAGTCTTTTTAGAACAACTTGGGTATGAATCTACTTTTTCGATTGTAAACTTTATGAAATCTAAATACAAAAGATTTCTAATGACAAGTTATACCCAATTGAGATGTTCTGTAAATGTAAACTACAAACTGGATTTGAAGACTTAATACCAAAAAAATAATGTAAAATATTTTTTTTGATTATCAGTTATATGTTGAAATGATAACAGTTTTAGATATTTATGAAGCTAAATAAATAATAAGTTAATTGTATGTTTCTTTTTACTTGTTAATATAACTACTAGAAAATGTAAGATTATATATGTGGCTCACATTGTATTTCTATTGGACAGTGCTGTGTTTGACCTTAACTCTTTGAAAGCAGAGACTGAGTCTCACTTATCTTCTACCTTGGTACTATGTTTTGTGTGTAAATATTTGTCAAGTAAGAAAGATATTCTACATGTGGGTAAGTCCCCTATCTACAAATACATCATGTGACATCCATTCTACAATATTTTAGATGAGCCTACCATGCCAGTCCTGTCCTTGGCCCACGGAGCATAGTAGCATGAGATAGAGCTCCTATCCTCATGGAGAATCATTCTAAGTGGAGACCACATGATTAATGCACACTATAAGTAAGTGTAAGGGGACAGAGGCACAGGCTGGGAATGGGTTTGCTGCTTTAGCTCAGGTGGTCAAGGATGGCTGCTCCAAAGAGCAGAGAGCTGAATGTGGTGAGCAGTCAGTGTCTATCTGAGGGAAGAATATTCCAGAGGAGGGGACCACATGTACAAACGCGCCGAGGGGAAACATGCTTGGCATGTACACAGTAGAGCAAGACCAGTGCAGCTGGAGTGCCCTGAACGAGAGACAGCACAGAATGTGAGGTAAGCCAGGAACCCAATCACATAGGGATAGGGAGGCCAAGGCAAGGATCTGACTGTACTGCCCTATGTGCTGGGAAGACTGCAGGCCAATAATAGGAAATGGCAGGATGAACTTACACTTTCAGGATTGCTTTAGTTGCCGTGTTGAGAAAAGACTGGAGAGCACAAAGTGGAATCAAAAGACCAGTTAGACGGTTTTGGTGCTCGTTAACAGCAGGTTATTGAACATCCCATGGTATGTGCAGCAGGAAGTGAGGACAAATAAATCTGTAACCCTGCTGTGTATCTTACTACAAAAAAAAATGGTCATATTTTAAAAAAGCTATCTTGTAAAAATGTCTCTTCATAGTCAAAGCATTATAAACAGTCCACGTGTATTCTCATAGGACTGTCTTTTTGCCCCTGGTCCTTGTCTTGGACTCATCCAAGGAAGCATTAGAGGGAAGTCTTTCTGATACATCAGGTAGAAAAAAATCCCTTCAATAAGTATTTGTTGATTGTAGAAATGACTGGCAAGAATCCTTGTGGAAACTTTCACTGGAGGTTTGCAGGTGGAAGACAGACTAATTATGGTTTTAGAAAATATTCATTTTCTTACACTGGTGCATTTCTATAGTGCAAATGTATTATATCTACACACATAAATTACTACCATTTATTGCTATTGTGCCTTGCTCTGCACCAAACACTACATGGATCACTCTACTTAATTCTAGTAATAACCCAATAAGTAGATGTTACTGTCTTCATTTTCTTGATGAAGAAACAAAATGCAGATGTTCAGTGCAAAGTGTGGCTTTAAGTCAGACACATCCGGGTTTGAATTCCAGCTCTGCATCTACTACCTCCATGACTTCAAAGCATTTTGTTGGTTCATCAACAAAATGAAGTGTGTCCAACTTGAAGCCACAAGGCCTTTTTCTTAAAGAGTGGTCCATGTGCCTCCTACATCAGAATCACCAGGGTTCCTTATTAAAAGTACAAACATGAGTGGAGGTCTGGGAGTCTCCATTTTTAATAAGCAGTGGAGGTATTTGGCATCTACTTGTAGGGTCATAACTAGGATTAATATACTTTTTAAAAAAATGTGGCCATTTTATATTTACATATTACTTCTCTGAGTTTATAAAATCTTAGGTTTAGAGGCAGTATTATAATTTGGTTTCCCCTGAAGAGAGCCTGAGATGAGAACTTTGGTGCAGGTAGTTTATTTGGAAAATGAGTCTAGAACACAGGTGTGAAGGAGCAGGCAGAGTGAGAGAAGGAAGAAAGGAAAGCATATATAAAGAGTGTACTGCTAGGAGCAACAGGAGCTCAGTCCCACTGGAGATCCTCTAAGGAACCATGCAGAATATGTCAGAGAATGGTCCCTCCACAGGAGACTATGGTAATTATCTATCATCTCTTGTTACCTATTAGTTGGAGGTTGACCCCCTAGGAGTAAACTCCTTTGCATTTTAGAGCTAACTCTATGTGGGGCTGAGAGGTCTTTGGAGAGAGCCCTGTGGTCAAAAATTAGAGGGACACTTGTGGGTGCTTATGTAGAACATTAACGATTGTATACCCCTGTCTACACTGCATTGATATCAAAGGACTGGGGATGTGGATGTGGACCAGGGAACAAAATGCCTATGTTTCAGGCAGAATTAATCAAACAATTGCTGCTTAATGTATTGCTCAATTTGGAGAAAAGGATTGTGGAATAGAGTCTTTGGCTGGCTTAGAGCCAAGAGCAGATTCTTCCCCATACACGCCATACTTTTATACTGTGGTGGAGCTACCAAAGCATCTCTGCAAAAAATAAAGATTCTTAAAGAAAAATACATGATGATGTAATCTAGAGATGAGGTAAACACTAGATGTATGAGGCTGCTGCTGGCACAACACAGCATGCTGTTTTACAGCAAACTATGTGTTTTTAAGTAGAAATAAAAAAGGAAAGAAAAAGAAAAATTGATTCTGATATTTAGAGGTCTTTTATGAAAGAGATTGCCTATTGCCAGAACATGCTGCTGTGAGTCACCCCTACTCGCTACCCTTAAGTGAACAAGAACCTCTTATTATAGAATTTTCAGTGAGATTTCTCTTTGCTTTACACTTAAATGTGAATAGATAGCTGAAGGTCTCCAGATCTAAAGAATGTGTCCAGAACAAAAGAGACCAAAACAATAGAAAAAGAAACTCAGAGGAACAGACAATGCAGGGAAAAAAACCCTATTGCTCATCCTTCCATCTCATAGTCAATAAACTCAGAAATGTACAAGAACATAAACCCATGAAACAAGAAAAGATTGTATAAAAAAGGGCAAAGAATACATACATAGATCTCTTAGTAACTTTAAAAATAATAAAGAATGATCAGCAGATAGAATTAAAGAAAGCTCCTAGAAAGTAGAATAAAAAAAAAACAAAGAGATGGACAGTAGGAAAGAGGATATCAAAATAGTAGAAAATCAATCCACATAGTTCAGCACCCAATGGAAAGATATTCCAGAAAGAGAGAACAGAGGATGGTTATTATCACAAATAAATAAGTAAATTAACACACACACACACACACACACACACACACACACACACACACACTCAAGGGAATTCCCCAAGACTGAAGGATATAGCTTTCAAATCAAATAGCTTACTAAGTCCTAGAAAAGAGAAAAAAAAGAGACATATAAAGGCATGTTATGATCATGACCATGAATAAAGAGAGAATACGAAGTCACAGACAGAAAATATAGGTTGTGTATAGAGCAAAGAGGATCAGAAATGCATCAGCTTTATTAACAATATGGGATGCTAGATGATAGTAGAGCAATATCTTCAAACATTCCGAGGCAAAATAATTTTCAATTTAGAATTCTATACCCAGTCACACTATCAATCTAGTATATGGTATAGTAAAGAAAAAAAAAAAAGAGGGTGTAAATCAAAAGGTCTATGGATCCCAGAAACAGGGAATCAACTCAGGAGAGCAGTAAAGGAAAGTTCTAAGATAACAAGTATGCAGCAGACTCAAGAACGGAATGACTAAGGACTCCAGGAGAAATTAATTCAGCAAAAAGTAGTGGAAATGATAGGTCATCTAATATATTTCATTATTTTGAAAACTATATTGAAAGACTGTAGATGAGGAAAGAATTTGTGAAACAATACAGAAAGTCCGGCAAATGAAAATACAGTATAATTATTAACTCCAGGAAAGGCAAAAGTTACATAAGAAAGAAATCACACTCACAAAACACTATTTGGCTCTCAGCAGGAGTCAGAATGATGTAAATTCTGATTACTTACTTAACCAATGAGCCAATTGTATTGAGAGCATAGGAGAAAGAGAATTTTAGGGTAGGGTGACTGTGTAAGAATACCAATTCTCAGTTTTCATGCTAGTCAACAGATAACATGGAATACAGACACATCAAGGGAAACACAGTATGTCTACATAATTTAGAAAAATGAGGCAAATACCAAGGAAACAACTCTAAGAGTTGAAAGTAGTTGTCTCTGAGAAAAAAGGAATGAGGGGTGGGGAAGGGCAGGACAGAGAAATTACTAGTTTTTGTTACGATCTCTTATGGAGTTTGATTTGAAGGACTATTAAAAAATGTTACTTTGATGTTTAAAAAATTAACTGAAAAAGAAAAAATATGTATTCTGAAGCTCGGATGTAACTTTTGTGTGCTATCCATTGTGCCACAGAGCCCATTTTGTTTGATAATTAAGGAGTTACATTATAAGTCTTCGGTATGCTGCTGACACGGTAAGTGAAATGTCTGCCATAAAAAATGTTATCTCATTTCATCCTAGAGGAAAAATGGTTCAGCTGAGAGATTTGTTTCTTTGTAAGAAAACATAGGTCTCACCACTGAACTCTGCAGCATGTAATTTCTAGATTAAGATCATTATTCTGTCTTCTAAAATATACAGATTTTTAATTTCATATAGTATGGGGCATGGGAAGACAGCTCATATCACCAACTGTTTCCTCTGCACTTTAATCAATTTAGATGCAAGAGGAGTCATGCTCATCCGTGAGAGACACAATTAATGAAATATACTAAATGTATCTGTGAGTTAAATAGAAAAGATTTTCTTTGAATCTGAAAATAGGTCAACAGTCATTTTATTATGTTAATATATTTTTTAACTTAATTCATCTTTTGCACTAAGTAAATGCCATGTGAAATTGATAGCCTGAGATTTTTCAATATAAGCATTCACAATATACCTCAGGGACAAGATTTTGTATCCTGAGTTTTTGCCACATTGCAAACAGTCACATTGTAGTACTGTTTGTATTTAAATTTTTATATTGATTGGATTTTTATTATTTTTTTCTTTGTAATTTCAATATTATCCCTCATAAATATATTTAGCATCATATTATAATGGTCTCAACTTAGAAATGTGTTCTCTCAGCCGTGTGATACAGAAAGCTTTATTGTGTTTGCCTTTACAACAAATGCATATCATGTCTTAGAAAAATCCATAACATAACAAGAAAAAATCAACGAAATTTTGTTTACCCAGCCAAGAAGTCATGGCTTTTCTGCATTTTACTAAGGATATTCATGTATTCATTGACTTTGTGTCTTTTGAGACATCATAAAATGTCTCATCACCATTTTATTTACTTTTTTTTTCTTTTGCCCTTTTCTTCATGGGTAAATCTCTTTGTCTTTTTCTCTGACCCTTTTATGGAAAAAATACCACTGAAATCAAATCACACTTAGGTGATTTGATCTTGAAAGGGCAAATTAATAACCCCAGGAAAATGGAATGTTAACTGGCTTTAAAAGCGAAATAAAACATGAATGCATTGCCATTTACCTATGTGAGTTCTTCCATCTAAACTGCTCAAATGTCCAAGTCTTAGGCAACGCAGTAAATAATGCTGCTCAAATCTGGCCAGCATGTGTAGTTGCTCTTTCTTTTATCTCTTGATTACAGTCACTGCAGGATGAGCAGTATGAAATCACTCACCCATATCACCTTTCATTATAAATCAGGTAAGCACAGGCCACCCTTTTGATTGGCTATATTATACTGCATAAAGGAAGCTTCAATTTCCCACTAAAGTCTGCGTCAGAGGGAGAAGGGGGAAAATATCATCAAATCAATAACCTACTCCATAAAATGTAACTTTGATTTATAACGCTCTTACAGAGTGTTAGGATGTTCCTTTCCTAAGACAATGGCAATGATGCTGTGGGCAACCAATGAAAACCGAAGCCTGCAATCAGTTCATTTGCTGCTCAAACCACCACTTTACTGAGGAAGCAGAACAATCTATTAGAATAAAATTTCATCTTTTTGCAACCCTCCAATTTGGAAACCGCTGTACCACAGACACAAAGCATTTGATTCTTTCTGAGTTAAAAACCACAAAAAACTTTTCCTCTGAAAATTTGCTGTACTTTTCAAATAAGACCACAGCAGGTAAACCTTGAATATGCTGTACTGAGTTGAATAACGTGGATGTTATTTGGAATTGTGCTTTTGAATTTGAATCATAATTTTCCTCAGAAATATACATAAACTGGTATAATAGGGACTGTATTGCTCTGTGTGAATTTTTGATACACACAATTTTTTTTAGGCAAAAAGGGCAAATATTACATTTCTGTGGCTAGGCTGTTCTAGAAACATATAGTAGGTGCTTCTAAATTACTGGCTCCATTCAATTTAAATACTTATTGAATAACACATTATGGTCATACAAATCAAACTGATATGCCCATTTATATCCTGGCTTATAATAATGGACAACATTTTAAAGAAATAAAACAGCATTTGCTTAAAAGAAATACACATACGGAAGACTTCCTAATAGGGCTTGTCTCTCCATGTTGTGAATTAATACAGTTTCATTGTTGTGACATAAAAATCATTTCAATAACAAACTTCTCAAAACCAGAAGAAATAAAAATCAGCTCTGAGCTGCAGCAACGATAATAGGTTAACACCTGTATCCTTGAAGACCACAAGAAAAATAGCTAAACTGAAGGCAGGTGTTTTGGAACCTTGGTAATGACTGACTGTACTATATTAACAGGTGCTAATTAACCCTGCAGGTTCCTGCACTGGACAGAAATTTTATTCAGAGCGTTCCAAACCATTCCTCAGCCTTTACAAATTACTTGTCATATGACTGCAGAATATAATGTTGAAATTAAGGGGGTAGTAAGCATTTCTAGTGCATGTGTGTCAGGGACTGGGGCTTGGAGAACCCAAAGAAGTGGGGTTATAAGTAAGAAAAGATGGCTTCTGATTCTTAGCCCAAGACTCTTTGTGCTACTTTATTTCTGCTCATATATTTTTATGTTCAGAAAATATTTAGTAAATGAAGAATTAAAACAAACTACAATGAAACTCTTGACATTTTCTTTTCTTTTTCCACCTTATGTACAGGGGGCTGAATTAATTACCTTCTCCACCACCACACTATCAGCAGCATTGTGCAAATAGCGGGCACCTTTCCTTCCCCCTTTTATCAATATCCCCCACTCTCCTCCCCTTCCAACCCCGCTCTCCCAGCCAATGTGTTTTAACCATAGGTTTGAGTTTGAATAAAACCCTTATCAAGTAAGTGTAGTGAGACTTTTTACTTTCTTAATGGCAACATGCTAGAGTTTTCACTTTTATTACTCTTTTCACTTAGCATTGTTTTTATGGTCCATTGTGTTACCATTATTGTCTCTAATTGATGCACAGTGTCCCACCACCTTTTGCATACCCATTTCCCTCATGGTGGACAGACTGATTGCTTCAACTACCTCTTTTTATAAACAATACTGCTGTGGACATCCTCAGATATGGCCCCTTATGGGTGGACATATGAGTTTTCTGTGTAGTTACCAGAGATGGAATATGCTAGGTCAGAGCGTATATATTTATACATTTTGACAAGCAAGCATCATCTGGTTTTTTCCAGAATGACCGCAGCAGCACACACTCCCCTATATAATTTAGAAGAATCCCAGCTCAAGCTCCTCCACCCCATCCCGAACCTCCTCCTCTCTCACTTTTAGTTTTTAGTTGTCCAGCCCCCAGTCTCAGCATAGCTTTGAAGAGAAGAGAGGACTTCGTTTCTTGTCATTTGTCTCCCATGAGGTATGCACCCTGTCCACATGCATCACTCCTTGACACACATCCTCTCTCCTCTGCTGTGCACTGTCTTGCCATCTCTAAACAGGAGAAGGTAAGGGCTAACTACACATTAGCTTTGGAACTTGGAGACTCAACTGAAAAAGAAGGGACTTGCAGGCAGGTGAGTGTGAAGGTGGGCAAGTCTTAAAGGAGTGAGGGTCCGCTGACATGGCTCCTAGTAACTGATGCTCCCAGAGGATTTAGGGCTGACTGCCTGGAGGGAGCAGTCAGTCTTTGTCCATTTCACTAACTTCCTACCCATTTCTAATTGTCCAAATGGAGAAAGGAAGTTTTCATTTTCAGCCACATTTTATACAAATGTGAGTTCTAGAAATTTCCCTACTATCTTGGCTAGAGCATTTAGAAGAGCCATCCTGGAAGATGAGCAAGGTGGAGGAAGGAGAGGAGTGGCATAGCCCCTGAACTTGGAAAGCTGGGCATGAGCCAGAGTAAGCACAAGTGGCTTCCGGGTGTCAGCATAGTAGAATGAGAAACAACATAGTGAAGGCACTGAGTGTGGTGTCTGGAGGCATGCCGCATGTTCTAAATCCCAGCTCCTCCACTTTATCAGCTGGGAGACCTCAGGCAAGTCACTTAACTTCTGTGTCTCAGTTTCCTTACCTGTAAAATATAGATACAATACCTCTTCATGGGATAGTTGAAAAATCAAAGAATTAACATCTGTTCACGTCTCAGAACAGTGTATGGTACGTAATAAGTGCTCATGAAATGTTAGCAAAGAAACTGACACCAAATCCTTTTCCTAGGAGGTGAGTAGGGGAATGCTCTTTCTCCTGCTCCTACCTCTCAGTTCCCCTTATTCTCCCTGGCAGAGTGACCACATCCTAACCATAAACTACAGACATCTGGAGGACCAAGTGATAATTTTCCTAACTTTCCAGCTGCCCCACACTCTCCTGCCAAGTCCCCTCCAGCGCAGCCTGAGATAGCACGACAGCCAGTGTTCTGATTTTATGAAGCCTCTCCTCTATGGGGTCCCTCTGCTGTGAGCCACGAATTTTCAGGCCATCGTTGCTCAGCTTCTGCCCTGTCACACGGCAGTCACGTATGGAACCATCACCCTGTTGAAAGGCTGCTTTTTGAGAAACACCCATGTGGGTCTGATTTGGCTGGAACTGATTCTTACGAGCAGGAAAAGCCTCCCTGATGGCTCGGTGCCTGAAGAATGCCCGACACTTTGTAAATAAACGCAACAGTCTGGATCTTTCCAGCAGCCGG
Source organism: Eonycteris spelaea (assembly GCA_003508835.1). Taxonomy (NCBI): domain Eukaryota; kingdom Metazoa; phylum Chordata; class Mammalia; order Chiroptera; family Pteropodidae; genus Eonycteris; species Eonycteris spelaea. The sequence goes on along the minus strand of PUFA01000011.1, from coordinate 18,800,940 downwards.
CAAAGGCCATTGATACAATGCTTTCGAATCGAAATGTGAGTCATAGGCCAGAAAAAAGGAAAAAAGGAGAGAGATTCAGTGAGGGAGCAAGGGAGAAAGGAGAGCGAGAGAGAAACAACCCAGAAGCATGAGGACCATTTTCCATCACAATAATATAGCAGTAGCTTAGCAATGGCAAAACTTCCCGCAATAGGAGAGCTACTTATCACGCTTCTATTCGAATAGCGTCTACAGCGGTTGGAGCCAAGTGAAGCATGAGGAACAAACAAGTTCCTCCCCTCCAAGTCCCATAAGCCACAACCATCACCAGGATGGGAAGCGGTTCCTAGAAAAATGCTGATTCACAACGGAAAAAAAATAACCCCACAGTGTAGGTTCGTTTAATAAAACTAATTAGAACTGGCAGTAATCGTCTGGGATCAGATGTGTGGAGGGGTCTAGCATCCCTTACCTGGTCATTTATTACATGGCTCTGTGACTCAATTCAACAAAACTCTCATTATGGGCTAGTCTGAGTCCGGCATTGTTTTTGGTTCCATGGAGGTTATAAGATGACTAAGACTTGATCTCTGGCTTCAGAGAGTTCAGAAACTTCTTCGAGTTTATTTTTTATTGGCTATGAAAAAAATTCTAAAAATTCTGGCCCAAAATAAGGCAGAGATGTGCTTCAGGCACAAGAAGAATGTGAGAGGATGCTCCAGTCAAGCCCTGGCCTTAATGGTCCTTCCTGCTCACTTCCACTGGTACCCCTTTGGCTCATAGGGGGAAATTGTCTCCTTCCACAGTCTTTCTTTCCTTTCTCTTGCTGGTGATACTCCACCCTCTGTTTACTACCAGAAAGAAACTTAGCCACTGGCCCGGGGCCTCCTCAAGCACAAACCACACATAGCAGAGGGAAGATGGTCATGAGAGGAGCTGGCTCTGCTGTTGTGCACCCTGTGCGGCCCCTGTGCCTGGCCAGTCTCTGCGCAGAACAAACTGTCACGTCATTTGACTTTCATCTGTGTCATGCGATGATGTTTCTGAAAGTCTTTATGAACCACCAAGGCTAATTCTCATGTGGGATGACAGCTGCCAATCAGACGTTTTGCATCCCACCATCCCATCAGAAGGTCCCTGCTCCTTTCTTCCCCTTTAGCAGGCTCCGCCCTTTTGGAGTCACTACTCACTTCCACTTCTGACCAAAACTGAATTTTTGCTTATTTATGGTCTCTGGTACTCTTTCCCCGGGCCCCCAGCTCTATTTCCTTTGGCTAAAGTGCAGCCCGAAAGGCATCTTATAACAGAGAGTCCCACCTGGCTTTTTCTTAATTGTGAAATCTTCCTGCCACTCAGGCTCCCAGAGAGGTGCCATGTCTCCATCAGCACAAGCCGATTACCTGTATTCTTCCCTCCGGGTCAGCTTAGCTCTGTCTGCCTTAAACTTGGCAGCTTCTGGGCCAAGTTTGGCACCTGGCCTACAAGTGTGTTCTGTTTGGTTCAAGAGCTTTTGGAAAACTTGTTGAAAAAATTAGGATTATGATAGGGCCACTGAGGAAAATAATTTAGCAGTTTCTCACAAGTTAAACACACACTGTTATCAAACAATGCAGCAATACCCCACCTAGGTATTTACCCAAGAGAGATGAACACTTCATTCACCCAATGACTTGTACTCAAAAGGACATAGCAGTATTATAACAGTCCAAATTGTAAACAACCAAAGAGGTCCATCAACTGGCGAATGAACCAACAACTGGTCTACCCGTACCACGGACTACTACTCCACAACAAAAGGGAATAACCACTGAAATACTCAACTACAAGGATGAATCTCACAGATCTTATGCCACATTAGAGTTCAGACACAAAACTTACAGTGTATGATTACGTTCATGTGAAATTTTGGAAAATACACAAAGCGTATCATTGCCAGAGATTGTGTGAAGGAATTGGCTGGAAGGAACACAAGGGAACTTTCTGGTGATGGAACTGTTTTATATTTTGATTGAAGTGGTAGTCACACAATTGTATACCTTTGTCAAATCTCATCATTTAAAACTGATGAATTTAATTATATGTCGTATTCATTTCCTACTGCTCTGTAACAAATTGTTGCATACTCGGTGGCTTAAAAACACATAAAATTACAGTTCTGGAGGTCATAAATGCTGCACTATGAGCAGGGTGTCAGAGGGCTGTGTTTCTTAAGGAGACTCTTTCCTCCGACTCCTCTGACAAGGGGAGATTTACTCATTTTATGCATTTCAGCTCATTCTCCCTCTTTTCCTGTAGCTCTGAGCGCACGTTGGGCTGTGCCGACAGTCTGTGTATCTGATGTAAGATACGAACCTGACGGCAAGAACAGCTTCCATTTTTGAGCACTAATTATGCACTAGGTGTTCTAACATGGTCATTACATTTAATCTCCACCATAACGCTGACTAGGAAATGGGACTGGAGAAGACTGAAAAGCTTGACAGAACTCACACACCCAGAATGGGTGGGGCTGAGACTCCAAACCAGCTCTCACTACCCTGTCGTTGGCCACAGTGCCTTCCATGTTGTGAACAAAAGGCACAGAGCTTTCCCTGCTTCTGTTTTCAGCCAGACAGCTATTCAACTCTCCCTTCCTGCCTTCACCCATTTCACCATTAGGACAAAGATAGGTATTAGCTTCACATATCTTGTAACTAAAGGAAACAAAGACATTTTAGTAATCAGACAACCTCAGGATTAGTTTTAAGCCCAGACATCTCACTGTGGCTAGAGGGGAGGGGGGAGGTGGCTTCAGGCTCTATAGGTGCCCCAGTGTGGCCTTGGTGAGGTCTGCAGTGACAGGCGGGCCGAATGGGATCTGTGGGGCTGCTCCGGGACTGAGTCCAGCCCCAGGTGCTGTGGGCTTTGAGCTGAGGCCCTTCCTGCTGAAAGGAGAACCTTCCCCCTTCGTTAATTGAATGTCCTTGCTGCACACTATCATGCACCTCGGTAGGGGACAACACCTCATCTGATTCGCACGCGAATTTAAAAGAGAAAATGACGACAGAGGGTTTAATGGAGCAGAATGGATAGCACTGCAATCAGCAGCAATGCCAAAGCCTGGGCCTGAACAAAAGCTCTCAGCCAAGGAAGGAAAGTGCCTGTGATTCAGCCGCCAGTCCCATTTTCCCCTTGAAGCCCTGGGCTCCCAGTAAATGCTGAGGTGTCCTGATTACTAGGGGATGTTCTCTCATCCTCCCCTGCTCCATGGGGACTGCTCTTTGCCACAGGGGGAGAAAGAGCCTAGAAGCCTCTGAATGGAAGGAGCTGGTCACAAGGGAGGGGTTGTAATGACATTCAAGGACTCTGCCTCCTAAAGTTTTGTCAGAACAGGTGAGGTAATTTTATGTTGGAATCCTTCAGATTTTGGCCACTCCTTATCTCCAGGGAAATTTTCAGCCCTAAGTATAGTGACAGGAATGTAAAGCACCATCGCTATGTGATGCTGGTACAGGAACCCAGCCTCAGCAGGCCAGGTGGGTCCCAGTGTCCATCAGGAACTCCTGGCTCAGCCCACATCTTGTCAGCCCTTGCAGCAACCCAAACACCCATCTGGTGTTGTGCCTAACTTCATTAGAATCCTTTCAGATTTCCTTCTGGCATCCTTAGTGATCAGCCCAAGGTCTACCAGACTTCTGATGAAACCTGCCTGGAGCAAGAATTCAAGTCTCACAGCATCAGGCTCAGGGCTTTGTGCACTGACCACTTTTCCACAAATGCAGAAAGGCAACGCTGAGAAATGCAGAAGGGCTCCTTCTTCCCTCATGGCTATGTGCATCATTCATCATTTGGAATACTGGCCTTGTGGATGCCAATTACTAATTCTTTCCCTCTGGAGAAATTCCTATGAGCAATGTGAGAAGGGGCAAGACCTGGCTTTGAGTCATTTTATCATGCCCGGAATTCCTTCCCTGCTGGATGAAAACTCAATATAGGTGACAGAGCTCAGAGGTCCCCTGGGTGACAGAGGATGAAGGCTTGGGACCTGCCAGCTCTTGTTTTTATGGGCTGCGGCATCACCGCAGAATTTCAGAGAAAAATAGAAAGTTTTTTATTTTTTCAGAGGCTGCAAAGCAAGTGGATGGACTTTAACCTCTTGTTTATTTTAAGTAAAGTAAAAAGATGTGTCATGGAAAAGAAGAGATAGCTAGATGTCAAAGTCACTCTTAAAGTGTGATGCTAAACTTTAAAGTGGAAGAGTCCTTTTGCTTGGATGAAACCAACAATACTGAAACTCAAACACGGACTGAGCAAGTAGACCATGCAGGTCAGGCCACACTTCTCTTTGCTCCCATTCATAGACCCCCCTGTATGTACATGATGGAATCCCAGGGGCTTCCGAGATCACCCACTGGGAGAGGTAGGGAGCTGAAGAATCTCAAACCAGGCTGCACGGGAGAACTACCTGGGAGATATAAAAATGATCTATGCTGAGTCCCCAGCCCAGAGAATCTGATTTGATTGAACTGGGGTAGGACCCTAGCATGGGTATTTTCAGTGAGTGGTACAAGTGGTAAACATTTATTAAAAAGTGTTTATGAAAACAGAAACAGACAATACAGAAAACAAACTGGTGATTGCCAGATGGGAGAGGATTGGGAGGCTGAGTGAAAAAGACGATGGGATTAAGAAGTACAAATTGTTAGTTACAAAATAGTCATGGGGACGTGAAGTACAGCATAGGGAATATAGTTAATAATATTGTAATAATCATGTATAGTGCTAGGTGATTACTAGACTAATCAGGGCAATCACTTCATAAATTATGTAAATGTCTAACTGCTATGCTGTACACCTGAAACTAATATAATATTAAATGTCAACTGGAATTGAAAATTTTTAAAAATAAAAAGCATATTCAGAAAAAAATCTTAGCTCCTCCACTAAAAAAAAAGTGTTTATGAAAATGTGTAACATACATTTCGCGAGATGCACAAATCTTAATGAGTTTTTATAAATGAATACCTCTGAAACCCCACCCTCCTACATCAAAATACAGAACATCATCATCCCTCAGAAACCTTAGCATAGGATTTTTAAACTTAAACTCTTATTTTGAAAAAATTAAAGCGCGTCAAGTTACAAGAGTATAATAATGAAATCAGCATGTATATTTAAAAATCTCTCCTGTTGATTCTAATATATACATAGAACTGATTGCAATAGTTTTCTGTATTAGCCACACCTCTGGCATAGAAAGCCTCCAGTAAAACATGGGCATAAGGTTTTAATATTCCGTTACTGATTTCTTACCTAGGTCATTATTTCTCAAGGTTCTTTCAACATAGAAACTAATGGCAGCCTCAGATACATTTAATTTTGTTGTATTGCGATTGTAACTCTTCACACATTGTTTATGATTCACAAGCTCCGTTCTTTTCAGTCTTAAATGGATTAGGTAGTTCTTTTTGCTGTAAACGAGAATATCTTGAGAAAACTAAAAGTGGAGATCATGCTAAATTTTCGTAGGTCAGTCACTGACTGACAGTTAGCAAGGCCAGAGACAAAATCTGGAGCCTTCCACACACAGTTCCAGGGCAGGAACATGTGAACGTCAGGAGCCTGAGGAACAAAAGCCTAGTGAGGAAAAACAAAAACAAATAAAAAAGCAACCATGCCCAGGCCTGGTGGAAATACACAGACTTCAGAAGTCAATCTTTGAGTTATGAGTTTAAGAAAGCCAGCAGGAGAAATTCTGAGACAATGATGGGAAGAGAGGACCAAGAAGGTGATAGCAATAAACCCAGGAGCCAAGGCATTCCAGAGAATAAGTGTAGTCATTGCCGAGGAGCTATGCTGTTATCAGAGACTGAGACACACAGCAAGGCTGGCTTCAGCAGGAACCTAGCTGTCAGGTTGTGCCCTGTGTAAGCAACTGGCAGAGATGGCCAGAGGAGCTGCAACTGTGTCCACCTGAACAAGGCACCTTATTTTGTTTTGCACAAAGCCTGCTTATGGACTAGCAACACCCGTGGGAGCAATGCTGCGTAAAACTGTCATCTGCCCAGGTTCTGTGTCTGCTTTTTGTCTCCCTATACACCCTTCCTAGAAAGCAATCCCTCACATGGCACTAAAGTCACTTTTCCATTCCGAACGGCAAGCTGGGTTGGACAGGAGTTAGACGATGCCCTACAGAAGAAGGTTCCAGGTAGCTGAGGTCCTCAGGTCCCAGATGGAGGAGAAGAAACAACTTCAATTCCTTAGGTGGTGGCAGAAGACGAGCCTCATGATGGAAACGGGCAACTGCCTATATGAGGGCATCTCTGGCCCAAGAAAGAAAAGTCTAAAAAAAAGGTAAGCTCATCACTTAAGCTTGGCACTCCACCCTCAACCAACATGTTTGCCAAAGAAAAGCTCTCTTGGGGCCAAGTAATCAATTCCTTATGTATTGTTTTTGTTGTTGCTAAACACAATTTTAGTTTGCATGTAACTTTTTAGGTTTATTAAAGAGAGTATGACAACATGAATTTTATAACTCAGTATTTTAAAAAAATTTCAACACATCGAAATACTAAAGTCTGTCTTGTCTTTGCTTTTAGTTGAATTCACTTAAGGTTGTTCCCTAACAGAACTATGTTTCATAATAAAACATTGCTCTGTGTTTAAACAAAAAGAGCAGAAAAATAGAAAAGTGAATTTTTGAAATCTAATTTTTAGATTGATTAGATTTTAGAACAAAGAGTGAGTTTTTGAGTCATATGTAGTTTTATATGGTATTCATATTTTGCAAACTTCAGCTTGTTTGCATGCACGCGCACACACACGCACACACACAACACACACACACACACACACACACAAATATAACCAGAACACCTCGTCCCACTTTTCCTTACATATTAAATCCATTTTCCGGATTGTGTTAACCATTCCCTGAATTTCACTGTGGGTGAGAGACTGGGAACTTGTGGGTTCTGAGTGGGAGAATCCTGCTCAGAAACATGAAACCTTCAAGTATTTTGAGGGGGCAGGCTAAGTACTTGGGAGAAACGGAGGAGTGGATCTGCAGAACAAGGATGGCAGAGTTACCTGTTAAGTTCAGCAAGTTGATGGTCCATGACAAGACAGAACTCTTCCTGAGGCTACCCCAGTTCTGAGCTACTGGAAGAGTGGGTCTGACATGGGGTCGAGCTTTGGACTGGGCCCAGAGAGGATAAATAAAGGCACTTGCGTGTGTCTGATGTATATGACAGTCCCCAAAGCAACTGTAAGTCATGTTGCTTTATATGCTGTTATGATCTGTGTATCCTCTCCTGTCCACTTGGGTGGGGACCGCAGAGTTGACAGTACGTAGGAAACAAATGAAAGCCAGGGCTCTAAAAACAGCAAAATGTAATAGTATTCCTAACGGCCATTGCACAGTCTTACCTTATACAGATCTCTGTCGAAGTGGAAAAAATTCCAGGTATCACAAAAGAGAGACACATGATGAGGACAGTTGTTCTCAAACTAGCATTTACAAGAGAGAAAAGGGATAAGCGTGGAGGCTGAAGTAAAACAAGGTGACCACCCAGCTGGTGCAAGGCCAGCCTCTTACCGTAATGCGGGATGATGGCCCAGGCCATGGCAGAGGCGTAGATGCCGCCAATCATCCAGAACATGCAGAGCCAGCTCAGATGCTCGCCCCGCTTCTCTCGGGCCAGCACTTCAGCAAAGTAGGAGAACACAGTAGGGATGGCTCCCCCAATCCTGCCAAGAGGTACAGAGAACACATGAAACCAGGCCCTGCATAGCCGTGTGAGAAGCAGAGGACAAAGCGAAAGCAAGCGTTAGCAACACGTGCGCTCTCTCTTAGCATAGCAAGGAATGTATGTTTTCTATCATTTTATAAGTTTAATATTATAATCTCTATGTTTAGGTTAGAGATTAAAACCTTGAACCTGCAATTAATCTGTGTTACCAAAAGGTGGCAGTGGTGACCTACCCATGCGGTTTATAGAGCTTAGCCTAAGATTCTGATGGGCTTTCTGCTCAGTGTTGAATATTCCACGATATTTGTAAAAAAAAAAAAAAATCCCAATATTTGATCAATTTAGTAAATGTTTTAATTTTAAAAAGATACTATGTCCCACTGGTGACGTGGTGACTGTGAAAACAGCTTTAAACACTTCTGGGAGGCTGTCTGCAACTGTACTTCCTCACTGCTACCCTGCAGCAGCTGGTCCTAGCCCAAACAGACTGATGTTTCGACAAATACAGGATCAATGGAGTTGCTTCTTAGATTCATTGCCGAATGAGTACATATCAAAGGGACCCTGGTAGAATCAAATAAGGAGCTGTTGGTTTAGATACCAACAGAACGGGGTATAATGCTTCCTTCCAGTCAGTGTAATTATAAGATACTAGCTGAGCTCTGGAGAAATGATATAATCAGCACCTTTTATTCAGGTTAAGGGTTCTCAAATGAGGGTCTATAGAATAAAAATTTGTTCATTTTAGGGAGATGAGCCATAGAGCTAATGGTCTCTGAATGAGCTGGGATGGCACAGAAAATGAGATTGTTGTATCGAGTAGAATACATATGTTTATTTTGAGCACTCAAGACAGAAATAAAATAACACTTACTGGTAACTGAAGTAATCATCAACTCAAGAATGGGGATCTCCTATGCCCACTGGCAGTGCTAAAGGATGGGTAGTTTGGATGGCTTTAGTCCTCCAATTGCCAAAGCCACAATTTAAAGAATAATACTCTTTGATATGGGTAGTTGTTATTTGATCAATATTATATAAACTATGAATAGAATTATTGGTGGAAAGTGACTATTCTAAAAACATTGATATGTAAACATATAATTTGGGTAAAAGTGGTGTTTCTAAAGAAAACATGGCTTCAATCCAACTCCCCTAGGCCTTGATTGTCTTAAGATGTCTTAAGATCGGTGCCTTAAGCACTCCTTTCCCCGACCCCAACTTATAGAAGTCTATGCATCCACAGCAGCTGGGGGAAAGGTAGAGTCATAGATCAGGATTCCAATGCTTCCTGGGAAAAAATTAATGCTGCTATTGAGAGAGCTGGAAGAATGCATTCATTCACACAGCATCTAAATGGTGTCACGAATACAGATGGTGATGACCAATATGGTGAACTGCAAGAAATGATGATAAAAATATGCAGAGTTTTCCAGCTACTTCCTGTACACATCTACTTAGCCATTCCTCTACTCACCCTCCCACTCACCTGCTATTTACCCCTCCATCCATCACCCTCTCAGCCACCCCTTAACCCAGCCAAACTCTAGGTACACCACCAGTTGCTGGAGGTACAGACATGAAGATCACAGTTCCTGTCCTCAAGGAGCTGACAGAGTTAATTCTGAAGGGTGCATATGGCTAATTTTTCACAATTACACATTGTGAGTCTGAACATTTTTTTGCTTATTATTTCTCCCTTGATATCACAGCACTTTTGCCATAGGGTATACTGGGAAAGGAAGTATGCCCAAAAGGTCAACCTGTATGCTGGACAGTCTCATAAAAGGCATTGTCTAAGACAGTGCTTTCCAATAGAAATACCACATGGGCCACATATATTTTCTAGAAAAGACAGTAAAACATGGTGACAAAATCATGTGAAGTTAATTTTAATATATATTCATTTATATATATTCCATATAGCCAAAAATTATGATTTGACATGTGATCAGTATAAAAATTATTAATTAATGAGATACTTTGCATTCTTATACATGTGTTAAGCCTTTAAATCTAGCACTATGTATTTTGTACTTATAACACATCTTAATTTGGTCACATTTCAAGTGCTTCGGAGCTACCTGTGGCCTATTGGACAACATGGGCCTAAGAAAACACTGACCCACTGTTTCCAATTTGAGTTTACAATTATTTTTGGATTAAAGCTAATTTAGTCTGTTGCCTCATCTTCCATATTGGGAGGGGTCTTTCCATTTTGCTTCTTAAATTAGAAATATCTTTTTGAACCGGTCATTTCGAAATGTTATTTAGTGCCTATCATGTGTTATATAAAATCAGAGATATTTCTTGTTGAATCTGAGACAGCACGGCCTGGTGGTTATGAGCATGGACTATGCAGCCAGACTGCCTAGGTAAGACTATACCACCTACTGTGTGACCTTGAACAATTACTTAATCTCTCTGTGCCTCAATTGCCTCACATAAAGTGTGTACAATAAATAGTATCTTCCTCATAGGGTCACCATAAGGTTTTTGAGTGAATATTTATAAAGAGCTTAACAAGCATCTCCCACAGGGCAAGCCCTATATAGGTGCTTGATACAACACACTTTAAAAATTTTGAGACATTTTAAATGGGTCTTCATTTCTCCAATATGATAAGGAAGTAAAACATATCTTAAGAGAAAAACTACTTTAAAGGGAAATTATAGTTTAGAATTAGGCTAAAACCTCAGGGTTCATTGATTTTCTAGTTTAAGAAAGGCATAATATTTTTGCATATCTGAATTATTTTTTAAATGTGCAGAAATAAATGAGATGCTACATACAAAACACTTTGAAGGATTCCAGTTAATGGTGATCATATTTCTACAAAGCAAAGGCATTCTAGTTATTATAACTTAATATAGCTAATGGATGGATATTGCAAAGAGTTGTGAAGAATGCATTTGTGAGGTTCCATTTGCAGAGAGAGAAGTGATCATTCATTCACTTATGATAGACAGACACATTGAAATTTCATTTTAATTTTTGTTGCTGTTATATTTTTTCTCCTGACCTTCATGGTTAGCAGTGCCAGGGCATCCGTGAGCAGTTCCCAACTCTGACATTGCCTGGCATCTGAAACATTATCATTCCCGTAATTAACAGTAGCTGGAAACAAATAACTTAATTCCAGGCAAATTAAAATGAATCAATAATGTCAATTCCATTTCCCATCTTTCTAATTTTCTGTAACAAAAGAGGAGAGGGAAGTGTCTGTCCCTTGGAGTGAGATTCACTTACGAAAGTGAGAGACATGAATAATTGGTGATGTCCTATACCTCATTCCCACAAAACACTGTTGTCTCTAGCAGGAAAATCATTCTTTGTATTGAATGAATATTTAAAGTCACACAGAATTTGGCAACTGGACATATTTATGTTTCTAAGAAAATATACTCATGATCGGTGTGGTGAATTAAGAGGAAAGCACATTTAGAGCCCATGAAACCATAAGCTCAGGTAGACTTCAGGCTAAAACAAGAATCCTTTCCAGTCTTTGTTAGCTGCAAAAACAGGAATATAACATAGTGCTGCTAATGATGCTTCAGTAATGAAATAAGATAGAGCAACCTATGGCATTTGCAATAAAATCAACATAAATACATCTTAACCCTGGATTCAGAATGCACAATTAACTTGTTTACAGAGTTGCTAGTTCAAGAGGATTTAATTGCAACTTAAATCCTAGCTGTTCATTCCTGGTTCCATCACTAACCCTTAATTTGCAAAATGAAGTGTTTGGACTATGCCCCAGAAATTCTCTTTCTCCTCTGAGATTTCCAGTGAGTGGAACTGGTGAACAGGTGCTATCTCAATGTGAAGATTCTGTCAGTAGAATGGGAACTGGGAAATAACCACAGGATGGATTCAGGGACTCACTGGACCCACTTTGAGGCAGACCTGAACCAAAACTCCATTGATCACCTGACCTCCATAAGTCCCTATTTTGATTGGTGGACCATGTGACACTTTAAGTCTCCTAGAATTAGTGTCAGTTCAGAGCTAGTGCCTAGGTAATAAGCCCTGAAAAGCCTGATTGTTTCCTTTTCCCTCATGCACAGTAAACCTGGTAAAAGGCCATAGGTCCCTTGGGAAAGGCTGGGAGAAAGATTAACAGCATAAATTTTCAGAAGTGTACCAGGATCCTTCCTCAAGGGGACTTAGTATCCCCTTCATTCAAGGGGTTCTTTATAAACTGGCTCAAGTCTGGGAATTGATTGAATGTAGATGAATTTGGATTTCTGGACTCCCAGTCCTGTGCCAACTTCTCAAAGGTACAGTGTGTTCACCTCTGGTATAACGATTTAGAGAGCCTAGCTGAGTTAGCAATACACGGTCTGTGCTTGCCAGTAAATTATGTTATTTAGAGGTCAGCAGCCCTGAGCTGCTGGCTGAAGAATTTTTTGTCTGCAACAGGGAAGAAATGATGCCGTGAATACCCAAGTAGTCTCTGCTTCTATACTGCCCTTGAATTAGCTTCTGGACAGTCTAGTAGTTTCAAATATTTTGCAGCCACCATAATGGACCTTTTCTCTGCAATCAATTGGGTTGACCATGTCACAACCCAGATTGGCAATTAACATAGCCATTATAATTTGACCACAGTCAGGTAATTTGGAGTCTGTGGATATGGTTTGAAATTTCCTGGATAAGACTATGAATGGAAAGGACTGGAAAGTTTAGAACCCAGGCTATTAGCTTTCTCCTGACAGGCATATGGTAACACATAACAGAAAGCAGAAGGAAGTCTTGGCCTTTCTGGTAGCGAGGTTGTTTTAGCCTATGGACCCTGAGAAGGCACTTTAACAAATAGCCTCATGTAACACTTGCTTTTCCTTAGGTATCTCAATTCACTGAAAATTAGGCCCATTGAAGCCCTTTGAATCCATGAGCCAAATTACCTCCCCAAATCTTCAGTGCATGTAGCCAATCTCACATAGAGCTCTGAGCACCAAAGGTCCCCTCTTCTGAAAAGACCCCTTTTCCCATCGTTACAAAGCAATTATTGATTCTGATCATTTTTTTTTCCCAAGGGAAAAATATTTTTACACTTTGCCAAACTTTCCAACCCTCAAGTTTACTGAAACAGTTTGCTGGAATGCAATCACACTGAGGAAGCGTCTTGACATCTGTGCAGCTTAGTTTCATATTTGCAAAGTACTCACCATATGAACAATATAGTATATGAGAGGCGATAAGAAGATTAAAAAACATAAGAAAAATTTGTGGCTAGTCCACCAGTCTTAATATGTGCGCAATTCTTGTGGCAGAAAATGATATAAATTATTTTGAATGAATTATAAAAGTGACCATTAGTCTGCATGGGGAAATCTTCACACTCTTGAAGCAATCCACTTATATAGTCTTTCTCTCTGGTGCTGTACATTCCTACTGACCTTAGCTCTAATTTTAAAGTACAACAATATATAATTAAAAAGACATGTTGTAGTTCTCTGCCCCGCTCTTTTGACAAAACTGTGTTTTTGTGTGGGTACCATTATCATCACCAACCACAGCCAATATGCTTGTCATATTCATCACCCAGTTTTGTCTCCTTCCCTTTTTTTTTGCTCTTTCTTATTTTACATGATACCTGTAGATTCATCTTATGCTAGACACTTTGGAATTCTCTCTAATGAAAATAAAGTTTCAAGCACAAATAGAAATTAGAAATTTTAGATTTTTACTATTTTTCCCTTACCGAAGCAGTTTCTTGGACCCTCCTAATTGAACTACTGGATATTTATAAGCTGAGGATTCACTTAGAATAGCAATAAGTGGTTCTAGTTCTTTAAAGAAAATGACTACATCATTGGTTATATTATGCCATTGCACTTGGCTATCAGTACAACTTCTGTAATTCAACAGAAGTCAGGAACTTAATGAAAAGAACCTATTACTTCTCGGGAAGCAGACTACCTACCTAGTTAAATATGCTGTTAACAGAGATCAGTAAAAAAACCAAAAACACATTTATTCGAGACACTGTTATCCTGGATTTTAAAGCATGTCTGAATAGTTTGAACCTTTAATTAGTTCCTAGCATAGAACCAGAGCTATTTCTTGCTTATATTAAATTTTCAGAAGAAAAATACATTTATAAACATGCTCTGCCATAGAAACACCATTCCATTTAAAACAATACCGATTTCATAAAAATAAAACACTAAAAGAATCAGCCACAAAAACACAGATGTGCATTCCCTTCTCTTCTGGATTTAAAGGCTGATCATTATATTTCTAAAGAACAAGCACTGTGGCTCCTAAGGGTGACAATGAAGATGGGAAGGAGATGTTAAGGGACAATTTCTTGGTAATGAGGTCCTCTAGGGTAGGGGTAGAGAACATGTACAATTATGAAGAATAAATGCATTACTATAAAATATAATGGAGAAAACCTTACCCGAATCCAGAAAGCAAGCGACAGAAGAGAAAGAAGCCCATAACCTTGAACAAATGAAGAAAGGAAGGCAAAGAATCCGTTGACAGACATGCAAATCAGAAGAGACTGTTTCCTTCCCACTTTGTCTGCCAGTCCTCCCCAGAAGAACGCCCCCACCATCATCCCGAGGTACACTATGCTGCCTGCAACACACAGAAAAAAAAACACGTAAGAGATTGAGAGTAAACGACACATGTAAAGCAAATCAACAAGGGACAAAATACATTCCAGCATTTTGCATGGGAAAATTTTCCTTAAAAATATACCCTTTAGGACTCACCATGTTTCAAGTTGGAAAGTAAGCTCTGTGGGCTACCTCTGCTGCCACGACCAATGGCAAAAGCGAAAGACAAAACGATCACGTTCTTACAGCCTCATGGTAATGGACAGGAGGTATAAACGTCCCCACACAGGACAATCCTGGAATTTGATTCATGGTCATGTCACGTTGGACTGAATTGCCACGTTAGCCACCATAACAAGGCCAAGATTCTTCAGTTTGCTTGAAATCTCTTTCTGGAAGCAAATGACCAGGCGGCTCAAGTCAGGCCCTTAGGGGACCCTCTAGAGGATTCTATGGGTTCTTCTCCTCTGGTCCCTTCTGAAAGCCCTGGCCCTTTCTGGGAAAGGAAAAAGTTAGGGAAGGTAAGTTTAGAATGACAAGAGTTAATCTTAAAATAGTCTAACGCCTGCTCATGAGAAAACTTTTTTCTTGGAGTCGGCAGTTGAAGGAGCCTGAGGAGAAGGGAAATAACTGTCAGTCACTCTCGGGAACTGTTAAACTTAACATGGTTGGCTTTGCTTTTCTAAAAGGGAAACCAAATGGAAAATCCAAGAGTTAGATAGCTGGCCCTTTTGCATCACTATGAGTACACTTGAATTTTCTAATCTACTTGTTCTAAAAAACCAGGTCCCTAGAAACTCTGTCCAGAATCTCTCTCAGGAGGAAATAACATTAGGTATGGCAGATGTTACTCCGGGAGGTTTCTAACAGGGCGTGCAATGTCTGGGGGAAATGGCATAGTTAGTAATGAAAGCTTGTTATTGTCTGGATGTAGTGTTAAAAAGGCTGCTACATCTTTCATCCATTTCTGCTTTCCCCTTGCTTTAGCAGAGCACCATTTGAACAGTCCCTTTTCAAAAGCACATTCAAGATACCCAGAAGCATCTAAGTAAGAAGCTAAAAAAAAAAAAAAAAATCCCACTAGTTTATTTATTGCTTTAGACTAGTTTGGGAAATAGCCTTTTTAAACATTCATCTCAAATTTGTCTGCTTGACACACAGTTAATGGATCAATATGAGACCAAGAAGGAAGACATTTGGCAAAGTCCGGTGACCCTCACATCAATGGCATGCAAATGCTACTTTGCAGATAGATAATCCAGTGCAAACGGCTACAATGAATCAGTGAATGACCAGTGTTGGAGTAATTTGTACAATTAGACAAAATAAAAGCTGTCTTTATTCAGACCGAGGTACTGCAAAGAGGTGCTGGTCATCCTTGCCTGAGTGCAGATGGTGTATTTTACTCTGTACTACTAGAGTAAAATACTATATATTATCCTTCTATATATTATCTCTCTATATATATTATATATAGATTATATATATATATATATATATATATATTATATATATTATACAGATTACTCATATTATAAGGTCTGATTCATGTCTAGAGACATTTCAAAGACTGTATCAGCACAAGACAAAGGAGACAGATTCACCTGGAGAAATGCATGTGGAGCATATCTCTTATTTACCGCAATAAGAGGATCAAGTTTGCCACTTGTGTCTTTCAGAATAATCAGTTGCTAAGCTTGTTCATAATAATGTCTGTATCTTTAAAAAATACGAATCAGAAAGTGAGCCCAGGAGTAGCCCATGGCTGCTGTAATCTGAAAACATGGGAGTCTTTCTTGGAGCTCCAAGAACAAAAACGGTCCCTGGCACTTGCTGAACCATTACCAGTGCTAAGCGTTTGTGTGAATTATCTTATTTAATCCTCATGACAAACACTTGGAGGTTAATACTGTGGAAGCCCAGTTCACTGGTGAGGAACCTGAGGCACAGAGAAGTTAACGATTTAACCACAGAAAAGTGAGTGGTGACTACATCCCAGTTTGTCAGCAATTCTTTGTAGTGTGAATACGGTTCCTTTAACAATCCTGGCTGTCCTCCTCTGAAAACATCCCAGTTTGTCCAAGCCCCTATTGGGGGTGCTGTCTAGAATTGCAAGTAGTACATTAAATGTCTCTGAGGTGCCTTCTCTCCGGGCACTATACTCATAGAGTTAGTTAAGTCTGGGGTAACAGAAAATGATAGACAGAGCTAGGAGAAAATGCTGCTTTATTCTACTCTGACATAGGACAAAGAGGTGCACTACTCCTTCTAAAACATTCCAAATGGGCACATTACCAACCCTCAGTGGGGGAGGGGATAAGGGGGTCAATGCTGAAAATAGCTCAGTGGCGCCAGAGGAAAAATGAAAATCGAATCTCTTGCTAAAAAGAAGAGGCTCCGGCACTACGGTCCAGAGAGGGGCAAGTCTCTGGCTTTTCCCATATGGGAGAGCGATGCCCCTGCTGGGGTACCTCTATTTCCTGTTATTCCCCTTATTCTCTGCAGTCACCTGCAGCCTCCTCATCTTCACTAAGCTATATCATGGCTTTATGAAGCAGTGATCCCAGCACTTTAAGGGCTTTAAGCTGGGTGTTAGATCTCCCTGCCCAGCAGGAGCATGAGGACACAGCCCCACCCCAGGAGCTTCCACAAGCTCAGAGGTAGAAGAGGCTGAGCTCCCTGAGCTTGCCCTGGACTTTGGTGATGGAGACAGTGTAGGGACTTGACAGGAAGCAGAAAACCTTCATTTGTTATTCTTACCTTGTACTTAAGCCATTTGAAAAATAAAGCTTAAAAATAACATTTATAGGAGTTTTAATATACAAAAGAGTCAAATGTAAATGGCCCATCCTTCAGTTCCCCCCAGATATCCTATTAACATATATTTAAACAAACAAATATGCCTAAATGGCCAAAAATTCAAACCATGTAGCAATGCATAAGATGAAAAAAGCCTCCTCTTTCACCCTGACCCTCTTCTCAAAGGTAACTATTATCATTTTCCTCTGATTCTTTCCAGAAGTTTACATATAAATTTATAAAATGGATACCCTATAGGAACTGCCTATTAAATGCAGGCTTTTATTTTTTCCTCTCTAGTGTTTATCTTTTCTCCTCTTGTGTTTAGGATACTTAAACTAAGCAAACCAGAAATAAATCTGTCAGAATTTGAATAACTACTTCAAAATACATTTCATATATTTCAGAAAAGCTATTAGGAGAAAACCAAAGAATTTTTTTCCTTCTTGTGTTATCTATGCCTAAAATAAACACATCCCAATCTCTTTAAGAGAGAGAATATTAAATTCAATTTTAAAGAATTTGTTGAGCACCCACTACGCATAACTTTCCTGAAGTGCTAGAAATACAAGAATTTATAAGTCATGATCCCTGGCCTTAGAGAAAGTAAAACACAGCAAACATGTGTCTGATGTGTACCAAGCCAGGAGAGGGAGGAGACAGTTTCACTCTCATTACTTCATACGACCCTCCCAACATCATCTGATCATGGCCACTACAGAGAGGGGCTCCCAGACCAGAAATGTGCATGGCCTCCTGGGGACATATGACCAGGATAGAACTGTGCTGAAGTACTCACTCAGGTACCTGGGCTCCAAGACCCCAAGGTCTCTTTCTGCTCCATCAAGATGGCTTAAAGAGCTCATAACTCAGTGAGGGAGTTAATAAACACATAACTGAATGAGCCTAACCGAGGTGTGTGCCCTATTGAAGGCGTAACTGGGACCAGAGGAGCAGGAGGTGGATACTATTTGTGACTGTGGGCTCTGAGAAAGTTTCAGTAAGGAGGCAATATGGGAGCTGATTATAAAGGGTAAGGAAGATTTCAAGATGGTATTAACTTCCTCCACAACTGACAGATTTAGAAAAAAATAATGTAGTATTAAGCTGTGGTTCTGCTTTGGTTAAAAATATGTTTCAGATCTAAAGGTAATAATCTTTTGTGCTATGTTGGATTATTATCGGTGATTAGACTGTTCCACTGAGCATGCTATGAGCAGAATTAAGCCTACCCAGGAACTTATTTGAGACAAATAGCACAATTAGAAGGGTCATTGATTGATCATGTGATCTAATTAAATTAAAACCTTTCAATGTTAGCAAAGGCACAAAGTGAATAAAACTAGAAACTCTGAATAAAACTGAATTGTCAGAAGACAAACTGTACTTCCTGCCTCGTTTGTTTTTCTATTTTCTTGTTGTCTTCACAATGTTATGATGGGAGACCTTAGAAACTCAGAGCAAAGATGTGCTCTTGATATGGACCATCCTTCTCAGCTATCCACTCCTCATGATGTTGCTAACGGTCAGAATTAAAAGTATTTTAGTTCAAAGTCCCTTATTTTACATGTGGGAAAACTGAGGCTGTGAGAAGCCAGTATTTTAAATCAAGTCTTCTAGATTCTTGCTCCTCAGAGTATGACCCCTAGACTAGCAGCACTGGCACACTGGGGAAACTTGCTAGAAATGCTCTAAGGCTCTACTCTAGCCCTACAGACTCAGAATCTGCATTGGAACAAGATCTCCGCATGACCTGGATGCACTAGGATTTTAAAGCACTTTTAGGATGATGTGCTTTCCATTATAACACATAATCTATGTTTTGTTTTTGTTTTTTACTTAAAGTTTGTATTTGTCTAATACATATTTGAGAAAAGATGCAGGCTCCAGAATATGTTAATGCCGACAACACAGAACAAGCAGGATCTCCCTCCAAAGGGCAAGCAGCAACCCAGGCCCTCCTAGGACCTGCCTCCCTCAGGACTAGAGAGGCCAGGCTATGATTCTTGGATCCTTTCATGAATCCAATGAAGATTTTAATTTAGCTAGGCTTTCAGGATGTTGAAGCTGACCTGAGAAATAAACATGGTCTGAGGCTCCCTCTACTCCTCAGGCCATCCTTGGCAGCCTAGCCTCTCGCCTTTCAGAAGACAAAAGGGGCCTCCAGCATGACTTCCTTATTAAGGTATTTCTAACATGGGGGCTGATTCAATTTTATTTAATCATACCCTCATTTCTCCTGACAAATATTACATTTCCATTTCTGTCTCTTTGCTAAGCTGCTTTAGATTCTTTCTGACAATCCCCAAGGGGCCACATCTTTTCCCCAGCACCATTTTAAACCACATTTAAACTAAACAGAACAATTTTAAGAAATGGTCTATATAGTGTTTTTCTCATAGTGACTTTTAGCCAGTAAGTTTTTAAAAATTATTTTAAGTACATCAGCTATCCATGGATAATGTATTACTCTATAGTTCACTACACTATTTATTCACAAATTGATTTTCAGTGAAAAACATTTTGTGCTGGTATTTTGAATTCAATGATAAATAACATCCACAAGGCAATGATTACACTCACCTTCTATAAGGGGTTTTCTTAGGTTAAAAGAAATTGTTAAGTCAAAGTAAAAAAAAAAAAACATAAATCTTTAAGAATAACAATAACTGTTCTGGAAATGGTTGTTGAAACGAATAATATAATATAGTCTATTATACTCACAGGATTAAGAAAAAAATACTTTATTGCCTAAATTTTGCTCATTACTTTTCAGATATTACTCCTTACACAAGAAGCAGCTTCATTTATTTTCACAAAGGTAGGGTTTTCTCCCACAAACTTGTGTTATATCAACAGTAGAAGCCCACTTAGCCAATTTTTAACCAATTCAATGTATTAACCAACCCATCCACAAATAAAAAAACTACGTCTTTGAACTTTTTCCTTGAATTCACCGTCTTCCTTCTGCTTCTACTAGCAGTGCTGTAGGCTTACTGTGATTACACTCAACTTGTTTATGTCAGTTCTGCGTGTTATTAATTATGTATTTAATTAAACATCAATCAAATGAATAATGGAATATGAGTATGAAAGGAACTGGAGCTACTTCTATAAAAACTAAGGATTTGGGGAAGACTAGATGCAAAAGGAAATTATTGCTATTAAATAAATGTGATTAATACAACTCTAAATGACTGAAAAAGTTCACAAAGTTGAAAGATTCTGTGCTCAGATTGAGGCATCCATGTCTTGTCTTTAAGCCTTCACTCCACTTTAAAAAAAAATTAAAACTGAAAATCAAAGCCACATAAGGGCTATGGTATTACAAGAAAAACAATGGGGCACTTTAGCTTGAAAATCTCTACTCAAATAAAAGTCTTTGCTTCTGCATCCAAAGATGGTCAAATAGATGTATGCTTGTATATTTAAAACACAATATTTAAGTACATATATATTATTACATATTTTCCTGCTTTGACCAACTGTTCTATTACCTTTTTTTTTTTTTTTAACCAACTGACCAATTACCACTCCCATTTTAATTAGAAGAGGTTTCTAGATAATGGTGTTGGTCAGCACTGCAAAGCTGGCCAAGTCTTTGTGTTCTGTCTGGGGGTGGAGTAGGGTAGAGAGTAAGGTGAGGTAGGGGAATCTCTCTTCCTTGATGCCCCCCAAATGGGTGACTATGAATATGGCCATCCTTCAGCCAGACCTCACTGCAGTCCATAAAAGGCTGATTCCAGGGAATGCTATCTGTCCCCTGCTTCCTCTGCACCGAGCCAATGCAGATAAGGCTGCAGCGTCTTCCTCCATATCTACAATATACTATTTCTCTTAAACTGGTTTCAAACTCTGTGCTTGAATTTTTAGAAATGATAACATAAAATCTCAAGTTCAGTACTTGCTCTATGGGATTCTTCCACTGAATAGGCTGAAAAGTGGACCCATTACTAAAGCAATGGGGGTCGAGGTAGAACTGGCTTTTGTTGTTTTTCATACCCAAGTGCAACATCCTTCATCATCATTCCACTACCGTGGATCACTCTGAACTTCAAGGTCAGGCAACCAATACTTAAGAGCCCAGGCTTCTGAAACACATGGCCTAGATCTGAATTTTTGTTCCACTACCTACTAGCTGTTCAATTCTGGGTAAATTACTTAATTTTTTGTGCCTTAATTTTCTCCTCTGTATAATGGGATCAAATATAGGACTTATCTCACAGGGTTTTTGAGGTATTCAGTGGGATAAAGCGTTCAACACCATGTAAAACACAGTTATTCACAAAACAACAACTAATGTAACTATTGGTGTTAGGGAAAGAAAAAAAGAACAAAATGGTGATGAAAAGACAACAGGAAGGAAGGGAGTGGGCTTTAGAATAGTGTGGAAAGTGGAAATTACAGCTTTTGCCTTCCCTTAGCTCAACTTTTGAAAAGAAATCACCTGAAACAACATTGGAAAACTAATCTAATTTTTTAAATCTCAAAGACTTATTGTTTTGCAACTCGAAACTATTTAAATAATTAATAGACTCCTAAAGCCAACCCTTCACTTGTACCAACTTCTATTTTTAGTAGCCACAGGTAAGTGCCATTATGTGTTCAAATATGTCTATGGACTTTCACAAAATCAAAATAAAGAAAGTAATAATATCGAAGGCATATGTACAAATGAAAAAAAAAACTTTCTAATTTGCAATGGAGAATATCTGCAACAAAAGTCAGCTCACCTTTGCTAGAAAGAACTGTAAATATCAGATGCAGTCTACAGAACATCTCTGATTGTTACATTTGGAAAGTCTGACATTTAAGTCCATTGGTCCAGGCAGAGACTGATGCATCTGCTTGCATAAGCAGGTAATGCCATATCAAGCAACATCACTACTTGTTACCTAATCCCCCTGGGCACTAAATAGCCTGTGAAAGCCCAAAGACACTTTCACTGAATCCAGTGAGCCAACTGCAGAAGAAGAGTTCTAATCATCTATTCTCTATATCTTTTCTCAAATGACTAGTAAACAGCGTGTCCACTGGATAGGGGAAGAGATATTAAAATCTTTTCTGCATGTGTGGCTCTGCAGCTCACAATTGCAGCTCATTTGGTGTTCAAAACAGTAAAGAAAGAAGTATGAGGTATCAAGAGCATTGTAGTGAATCACGTTATGGTGTGCCATGGATATCACATATCAGCTCCATACCAGTAGGATCCCTGTCTCTGCAAACTTCCCCACTCCAAAGTCCTGTGCTATGGGAATCAGGTGGTAAGTGACTGAACCCTTTTCCAATAACCCCAATCACTGAGTCTACACATAAAGCAGATGGTCATTAATTCTACAGCTCTTGGTTGAGCTCCTGCTGTAAGTCAGGCATTTTGCAAGGTATGAGGAAAGGGGATGGGGAAGAAGGGCATGGAGCAGTGGGAAGAGGTCCAGAAACATGGAACAGACATTTTTTTCTACACAAGGCCAGACTAAATAGTTTCGACTTTTCAGGCTATAGGTGCTGTTGCAACTACCTCACCGGGCTGCAGCATGAAAGCAGCCATAGGCCATATGTAAGCTAACTGGCATGGCTGTGCTCCAATAAAACTGTTTTAAAAAGAGGGAGACAGTTGGATTTGGCCTGTAGGCTGGAGTTTGCAGACTCCTGCTTTGAGGAAAAGTTTGCCTGCAGCAGTGCTGAGGGCAGGTACGTAGTGACAGGAGAGTGGGAGTACCTGAGAGGCAATATAAAGCTTAACACGGAGGCTGGGATGCACAAGAGAAGAAACAAGCTTGGGAAGGGGCAGCACAGCAGGGCAGTTTAGAGCCTTGTGAAATATGGGATTTCTCTGTAAGGATGAATGAAAGGGAGAACAAAGACCCAAGGGTCAACTTGGAGAAATAGCCACATTTAGAGCAGGAAAAGTCAGAAATAAGAGACTGTGGGCAAGGAGATAAGAAGAGGGTAGATAGAGAGGCAGACACTCAGAAGAAAAAAACAGGAAAGGCTGCTCAACAGTGCCGGGAACTCCGAGCAGACCTTTGGGCTTGTCTTGGAAGAGGTCGCCAGTGGTCACTGAAGGGGCAACTTGGTACAGCACTCATGCGAAATCGGAGAACAGGAGACTAAAGCAGAGTGGCGGTGAGGAAATGAAAGCAGGGCGTGTTGCTTAGTACCACTGCCATTCGCAGGAGCAAAGGGGAGCAATGTCATTGGACTGAAAGAAAAACTGGAACGAATGGTAGAGCAGTGAAAACAGAAGAGAAACATTAAGCATGTTAACGTGGACGTGAGCGCCCTCGAACCACAGCCACAAAAATAACAGAGCAGAGCAAAGGGCTCTGCTACCAAGAGAGTGAGCTAATTTGGAAAAACAGTGCTAGTGTGTGTCTTGTTTCCAGAAAATGCTGAAAAACAGGCTTGCGAGAAGTTTACTCATCTCCTCAAGTTTAAGCATACTTGCAAGCAATGATAGGATTTTTTTTAAGAGAAGTCTCTTTTATATCAGCTCAGTGAACAAATAAAGCATAAAGTTCTAAAAGGAATCAGGATTTTAGAGAAACAGAAAAAAAATATCTTTGAACAATGTCCATATGATATCTTTTGACATTTTAAACAACAGAAAGATCTGGATGGGAAGGATTTTTATGGCTTAACTCAGGCCATTTCCAGACCCTGGGGACATGACTGTGTGGGGATGGAAAGAAAGAGGTCTGAAATTGGTCTACAGCCATATCATCCTGAACGCACCCAATCTCGTCTGAAAATGGACTCAAAGATCACATCGTGCTTGATTGATATTGATTGGAAAATGATTACACAAGTCCTCCGAGACCCCTTTCTTGAAAAACTACATGTAAGGCTTTTTGTTGCTGGTTTTTGTTTTTTGTTTTTTTTTTTTAAGTTTAAGTGGTAGATAGTACAATAAAAAAACAGATTAGATTATAACAGATTCCAGTTAAATATCTAAAAGGAAAATTCAGTAGTCCATTTCTGATGCTCCAACATGGCCTTTTGTTTCCCTAAATAGGCAGATACCTAAGCTGCCAGACCAAAGCCATGCATGAGTAAATACCAGGATCGGCCTTGGACTAATGGATATTGGTCCTAATCGATTACTGCTGACGAAGCCAAGGCAGGGCAGCACTTCTTGACACTTCAGATTTATTTTGTCATTAATGATGGAACATCATTCAAGGGCTCCTCAATCCCAAACTGTCAGGAGTGCTCTTAAGTATTTCAGGAAAGGTTGCCCAAATACTCAGGTGTTGACCCACAGTAGTGAAGCTGTTATTTAGTGGCTGATTATCGTGATTATGATTATAAATGATTTGTGCCTAGCATGAGCAGTTAGCCATCTGCTTCTCACATTAGGAAGAAAAAAATGTGATCACTTTGAGAAAAAAGTAGAAATTTTAATCATTTATATTATGGCTCAAAAACAAAACAAATGAATGTTGAATATACTTTGTTTTCTCTTCTAAAACCTAAGACAAGGCATGTTAAAAATCAGCTCTCCCAAAAATCTCTTGATGTACCTTAAATACACAATAGTCATTTTTATCTTTGAACCCTTATCCAGTTAACCTTACCTGAAGTATCTTTCTCCTATCTTTCATCCAAATCCTCTACCTTGAACTTCACTTCCACATTCTTTGTGAGGATATCCTAGACTACTCTAGTTTTCACGGGCAACTTCTGCATAATTTCTACATATGCTCACCCACATTCTGACTTATTATTTGCCAGTCTTATCTCTACAACAGATTTACGATTTGACTCCCGGTAGGCACTATGTCTTATGGCATCTTATTCTGAAACTCCATGAGACTCTGAGATTCTGTGAGACTAAGTTTTAAATAATCAGTAAGATCTAGCTAATTTAATTTGAATTTAACTTAGGTTTCACTCAGACCCTAGAGTCTATAATATATAACTATGCAATTGATGAAACTAATGTGAATCTAAAATTTTGATCATAAAATCTTGAGTGTCCCAAGAAAGTCTGATAAATGACATACTTGAGAACTTTTGTTTAGAAAAGTGAATCCCAAATGCACATCTACAGAATAGACTTCATGAGAAAGTTTCCTTAGCCTATAGTAAAATGAGAAAAACAAAGAATATACCTTTCTCATAAAAGTAAATTTATTCAATTTAAAGGAAATTTCTTTATTTTAAGGATATGTCCTTCCTATTTTTTTGACGTGAATATGCCTTTTGTTTTATGAAATGGTAGTGAATATAGAAAGTCAGGTGTGTATTGTGGCAATTATTATTTTTAAACGTTTTTCCTTAGTAAAATTAAAAAAATAAATGGCTTTTCTATGTCAATCCTCCTCATTTAAAAAAAATTGGACTTTAAAATTGGACAAGCTGGGATTTTGTGTCCTTTATATACTGGGAGTCACTAGTATGAAACTCTAAATGTTGGGAACAATATCTTAGAAATACCACATTCTGAAAAAGGCTAAGGAAGGAAATTTCCTAAATCATAGTCATAAAATGAATGTCTAACATGTAAGACGGCGGAGTGTTTCCTTTGTGCATCTATGATGATAATACAACATGGCTGCAAGTTCTTTGGCATTCTTCCCATGTTGCCTCTTCTTGATTCTGGGTAACTGTTTGACCAAAGAGTATGACAGATATGATGTTAGGTGACTTCCAAGACTGAGTTGCAAAGGACCAGGTAGTTCCATTTTGCTCACTAGAACTCTTGTTGCAGGGTTCTTGAGCCACTATCTGTGAAGTCTGTCCACCCTGAGAATGTCATGCTGGAGGGGTCACAGGTAGGCCTGTCCTCAACAGTCCCTACTGAGTCCAGCCCTTCAGCAACCCCTGCCTAAGTGTCAGCCATGTCGGATCCCCCAGAACAGTCTGTCTACCAGCTGAACACCACTGAGTGATCTCTGCTAGCACCGTGGAAAACAGAAGGATCACCCAGCCAAACCCTGTCTAAATGTCTAACTCACAAAATGTGGTATATAAAAAAATGGGTATTGTTTAAATCCACTAAGTTTTGGGGTAGTGTGTTACACAATAACACATATCTGGAGTAGCATATTCCTTAAACACTTCTAAAAACATTTAATTCACTGGGATACCCAGACTGCAAGGAATATAATATTAAGAATCATATATATTTCTTTACTTTCAAATTTAAGGAAGGTCAAATGGTTTAATTTCCTTTAGTACTGGAAATCACTGCAAAAGAAGAGCATAATAAGCAAACCCATTAAAGTATTCTCCTTGCCCCCCTGTAATTCCAGCTGTAAATTAAACAGTGAGTAGGGGACCAGAAATAAAGCCTGAAAGCACTCCCTCTGGCTCCTGTCAAGGAAATCCCAGGAAAATTTGCTTGGGATTTTGTTTTGTTTTAGTGGGTGAGTTTTCTACATGGAGGGAAGAGATGAATTAAGTAAATGGGAGCAGGACTGAAGCTGTCCTGGGATCGTGGTGGCAGTGGGTGATTTGGTTTTAAGATGGGAGACTCGATCGGTACTGCAAGGAGAAGAAACATGTAGAGAGCGTGCCTTTTCCTCAACAAAACATATTAATTAGCTCCTAGAGGGAAGAGCACAAGGACATAAATTCTGTGTGCTCTGGAGCATGGCAACTGCAACGTGGCTGATTAATAAAGCTTGGAGGCAGGATGAAACTGAACTGCAGTTCTTGAGAAACTGGTTTTCTCTGAACGACTGACCACTCTCCCCGCAGGCTGAAAGCCTCCAGGACCCTCCCGTCTTTCCTATCTTGAGTCTCCACGGTGGGGTGAATCAGTGGTCATTTAAATCTCGCAGCACAGGGTAGACTAAATATGTTAAATTCTGACTCATTTTATTTTGGGGGGGATGGGGTGGTGTTGGTCAGGAAGAGAACACAATGCACGCAGGGTTGTCACAAATAACAAACTGCTCTTTGGGGTCAGGCTGTAGCCTCACAGCTGTGCGTGTAGATAAGCAGAGCAGGGTCACGTGTAGGGATCAGAGTGCTTTGTGCCATATTCATGTTCTCATTCATACCCTAGGACGACACCACACCATCATTCGCCCACCTGTGACCCACCTCATCCCAATGGAGAGAGGTTGACAGAGGCACAGGGGTGCTGTGGGACAAATCTGACAGGTTTGACTATTGCTTTTATTACTGATTTCAGCCCTGTCTCTCCAGCGGTCCATATGCTGACTTTCCCAAAGACAATCTGACTCATTGTATGGCCAGTTCTCATTTCAAAAGTTCCGATTTCTAGATCTCATGTTTTAATTGGTTAGCAATTTAAAATACAATTAGATGATTTTTCTAAAGTTGTGTGCACTTAGGATTGGTGTTAAGAGTATCTCATCAGCAAATCAAGTCTCACACACAAAATTGTCTAGAATGTGGGGAAAATGTAACACTAACCTTTCTGCGTTAGATCCAACATTTTTCCTGCACTTCAACAATTATACATGTCACTTATATCTAAACATTCAAAATTATATTGTGTCAATTTTTCTTTTTAATTAAAACTGTGTAGATCCTCCTAATTTAAAGGATAAATTCTCTTATTAAGTTAATTATATCCAATCCCTGGGTCATGTCAGTAAAATCTAGTCATGGTCAGATTTCCTATTGTTTTATAACAAAGAATGGCAAGAGATTACAATTTGTGTTTTAGGTTCCTAACTGTTGTTGGCAAACTCTAGCCTCTAAGGGAAGCCAAAGTTCCCCCTCATTTCACCTAGCAAAGAAGAGTTCTCAGTCAACAAAATGGAAACTTTGAAGACTTAAAAATAAGGCCAGAGTAGTTAAGGTGGAACCACTTTTCCTCCCTGGAGTGTTTTCTCTTGCATCATCTTCAGCTCCCACACCCCTTCGATTCTCCACTCTCTCTCAAGAGCTTGAAAGCTAAGAAGTTCGCCTACCAGTTTCACATATGCGGATAGAGGGACAGGAGGCAACTGGCTCTCTGACAGAGGACACTCACACTCACAGTAACCGTAACCACTGGTATCAGCATTTGGCATTTGTGCCGACCAGCAGGGAATGCGGCAGGAGGCTCCAGCCTGCCTCTAGCCTGGTGTTATGGGACAGGAGAGGGGCTAGCTCCTCAGGGCAGGAGACCACACCCGACTTGGGAGACAGTCTCGCCCAGTAACAGAGAGTGCACAGGTCTATAACAGAAGTCGACAAACTATGTTTTTGTGTAGCTGAGAATGATGAGCTCAGAATAGTTTTTCACATTTTAGAAGAGTTACAACAAAGAATATGTGACAGAGACCATAAGTGGCCCCAAAAGCCTGAAGTATTTACAATCTGGTCTTTCATAGAAAAAGTTTGGTGGGTCCTGGTCTATAGCATTCTGTGCTTGGGGGCTTATGTGGAGGGAAGGGGTAGCAGTATAGCAAACAGAGGATTCAGGGTCCCTTTTCCCACCCGCCTCTCCATCAGAGCCCCAAATGGCAACCCTAAAGGAACAAGTACATTATGAGATTATCTTGCTCTTTCATTATTACCTGCCATCCATAAACACCAGAGGCAGGTAGGTATCATAAGATAGGGCTGAGATGAGGGCTGATTGTCCCACCAGCATTTTTGTGGACAAAGGTTTTTTTTACTAGTATCCTTTTTGTGCAGTTAACTTCTAACAGCCCCCACCCAGCCCTCTAGAAGAGATCCCTGGCTCTCTTTTGGGAAACCACTTCTTTCCTACCAACCACAATATTTCTTTACAAATCAGCACCACTATTCCACCAGCAGCATCAGGAGTGTCTGGTAGCCTGGTTAACTTGTTCCATGTAAAGGAACTAGTTAACAACATCATTATCACAAAACTTCAGTTGTCACAGGTTTTACCCAAACTTTTGCTAATCTGGTAATAGTTGGAAGCATGATGGATTCTCCTGAAGGCTTATCAGTTTTGTTCTACCTTCTTTGATCCAGTAGTTCTCTCAGTTTCAGAAACAAAATCCTAACTGACAAGCCTGAGATAAAATACACCTACTTAAGCCTTTGTAATACCCCTAATTCCTAATTTTTCACCACCCTGCCACCGTTTTCTGCCATAACTAAGAAGGTACCTCTGAATATGATAAGTTTAGACGCTAAGTACAGTGCACTAGCCACAGCGATCTGAGCCAACCTTGACACACCAGTAAATTCAAATGACAGCCATTACATTGCCACGATGATTCTGGGGATTTGCATGCTTTTAAACGGAATCACTAGCCAAATCTCATGAACTACTAACCATCCAATTTGATGGATTAATTCATTTTTAACATATATTCAGAATTCTCCCCCAAAAGGGTTTGAATAGGACAATTGTTCATTCTTCATCTATTTGGTTCAATAAATTATTTATATACTTTCATTATGGTTTTCTTTCATGCTCAGTAGTAGAATTGCCTGACATGGGAACCAGTTAGGTCAGCAATACTTTAAATAACATTTCATTAATTAATAGAGAAAAATAGAGGGAGGCTTGCTAGAGTACTTGCCACAGCGCCAAGTTAGCTCTTCAAGATTGATGTTATACCAGAAGAATTAATTAAGCACTGTGTGTATAGTGTGTCTGAGAAAATAACAAACGAACAGAGCGGGGGGTTCTCTTCAGGGTTAAATTCATCACTGGAGCATCCCTGAGACATCATTGCAAAACTACTAAGACACCCAGAGCCCGCATATTTTCAGAAAAGAGAGATGGTTTTATATTTTATGAGAAAACCTGGTGGGAACCTTTGTTCTCTGAACTTGACAATGCACACTTATTAGAATACAATTCAGGGGAGAGAGGTGAGGGTTGACGAGAAGAGAAGATGTATTCACCTCAGGGCACCGTGAAAGCAGAGAGGTGTGAGAGCGAGGAGACGTGAGACATGCCATGCAGACGAGCCAGGCGCCTCCTAGGGCAGACCTGCTGACGGGTACTGAGAACTGGGTCACCATCCATGACACCAGCTCCAAACGGAGATTGGGAAGTCAGTGAATACTTTTTCACTTAATTACTCTTTATGGATCTGCCACACTTGAACGTTTCTAAAGTTTTATAGAATCTTCTCACATTTTCTGCTTTTTTGCTTGTCTGCTTTTGTTTTGGGCCGATGTGATTAAAGGCAGTAAAGGAGTTTTATCCATTATTGTCTGGCCTGGATCCAAGATAAGGATGTGATCCAGGGTGAGTAGTTCTGGTGGGCAGTAGTTCTGGTCTGGCAGCTACTATAGTTGGGCGAGCAAGGGAGTGAGTCGGATAAAGCAGGGAGCATCAGATAAGGCTATGGGATGCAGAGTCCTGGAGGTCGGGGAAGCCAGGAAGAGCTGCACTAGCAGGAATCCTCCAGCAAAGGCCAGTCAGGACTGGGAGTAGGTAACTCTGGAACCTAGAAGAGGTCCATGGTTTACATGCAGGGTCTAGAGGACCAGGGGCATTTGGGCACTTGTACCTTTATGTAGGAAACTCACCTTTCCCCAATATGTTCCAGCCAGGACTAAGAAACTATTGCCTTTTATTATAAAGATAAAGCAATTGCAGGCTATATATAACAGGCACACACATATCATGGTGCTGGATTCCATGAATGTGGACTCTATGAATTCTGCCTCGAAAGTAGAAGTTTTCTCTGTCCTACATAAATGGAGGCCCACACACTGCTACATCTCCAAATTTGAAGGTAAGGAGAAAAAAACTCAATGAAACATTTTTTGAGGCAGCATTTAATAGGTACAGCTGTCTATTGGCTTGATCCCAGCTCATAGACATTTGCGGGATTTGTTTACTATAATATCAAATGTTGACTTCTACAAAGGTGCCTTTTATTTTAATTTGTAGCAGGTCCCATTCCTTCTATCACTTTACAATTGAATCTAGGCTAAGCAAAGATGTTTAACTGCTCAAGTAGGGAGCCTGTTGATTCTAATTATAAACTTGGAATTAAGAAGCACAGTTTCTACTTCTTTCCTCTTCTCTGTCTGTAAAAAGGTTTTGGAATTTGAGCCGAACCCACACTGCAGGGATGTGGAATACTGCCATGTCATTATGTACTGGGCCAATTGATAGGTATTTCCTTCACTTTGAAAAAATACCTACAACTCTTACCTGTGAAAGTATTGAAAACCTTACACCTTATCTTCATTTCTACTCTGGGCATGATATTGACACAAGATATCTTCCGGCAGAAACAATATTAGGAGACTCAGGGAGAATAGTAAGTAGGTTTGAGGCCATGGGGGTTAGCCGGGGACAGTGGAGAGACATTCAGTACTTATCAAGCCCCTTCTTTCTTTCTGGCCACACCCAGTTCCAGACCGTGAGCTTGATCTTGGCACATCTCTGCTGCAGCTCTGGGCCTGGCAGCACAGCCCCATGCCTCTTACTCTGGGTCTTGATTTCTACCTCAGTGCATCCTGCTGCCTCTCTTCCTGACCCCTAGCCTCACCTCGTTGTCTCCTAGTTTCTGAATCTCCTAGGCGATTGGCTTGATCTTTGCGACTTTGGTCTTAATCTAACAAAAACCAAACAATAAACCTGAGTTCAACAGGTACTAGTCATACTAATCAGAAATAAATAGGAACAAATAGGATCAGTATATGCAATCACTGATGGATGTCAAGGGCATTATGCTGAGTGGAGGGAAAAAAAGCCAGTCATGAAAGGCTACAAACTATATGACTCTCATTTCTATAACATTCTCAAAATGACAAAGCTATTGAGATGTAGAACAGATCAGTGGTTGCCAGGGGTTAGGGTTAGGGAGATAATATGACCATAAATGGGAAACATGAGGGAATTTCTTTGTGGTCATAGAACAGTTCTATACCATGATTGTGTGGTGAGATTATACAAATCTATATACGTGATAAAATTTCTTAGAACTATACCTACCCCTAAAAGAATGAATATTAAAAAGAACTGATAAAAGTTAAATAAGGTCTGTATTTGAATCAATAGTATTATACCAATGTCAATTTCCTGGTTTGACAGTATATTAAGGTTTTGTAAGATATCAATGGAGTAGGCTGGGTGAAGGGTAAACAGGAACTCTGTGCTATTTTTGCAACTTCTTGCAAGTCTTAAACTATTACACACACACACACACACACACACACACACTCTCTCTCTCTCTCTCTCTCTCTCTCAAATAATAAGGTAGTTAGTTCCATCCCCAGCAGCAGCACATCCCAAGAAAGAACAAAAAATGACAAGCGGAGTGCCAAAATGATAACTCATTTAAATGCATGGCATTCATTTTGATTTTGAAAATATATGAGATTTAGTGTCAAGTTGAAAAAGACTTGGTATTAAAACAGAAACAAAACAAAACTGGTTAAGTCATATGATTTAACCTTTGATGTCTTCAATGGGCAGAACTCAAACGGTGTGCCCATAAAATAGAGATGACAGTCAAATTAATGTATGGGTCACGTCACTCAAATATGGCCAGCTTTTCCTTCGGCAATTGTTTTCTACCATACAGTTCTTATTCTACTTTGCAGATTATAAAGTCCTGATACAAACAGCAGTCCCTAATATACATGACTATTATATGAAAAATGATCTTGATACTATCTAGAAAAGGAACAGGGTAATTCTCTAACGATTCATGAGTTCCTGAAAGGTATAAAAGAAGCCAGAACAATAACCCTTGATACTTCTAAGTAAGGTTAGAGTATTAAAAAAAAAAACACATGGTGTTTTAAAAAATTAATCGTTCTCACTTTAAGAAAGGAGGTGACAGGAGTTTTACTTTGATTTGGCAACTGAGTGAAGGCATAGACAATCTCCACCTCTGTCTGCTGAGGGAAAGGCAAATATGGGTGAACACGTCTTCCCAGTTCTCAGAAGACAGTACGGTAACAGGACTGGAGGCACACTTATT
Source organism: Eonycteris spelaea (assembly GCA_003508835.1). NCBI lineage: Eukaryota > Metazoa > Chordata > Mammalia > Chiroptera > Pteropodidae > Eonycteris > Eonycteris spelaea. Next base: position 18,768,015 of record PUFA01000011.1, on the reverse strand, counting down.
GAACGTGAAGACTGTGGGAGAGGCGCGTGTGCCAGTCAGTCAAGAAACTTTCCAACACCGCTGTCTGCCCTACTGTACCTAACCCAAGGCTCTGGAGACATCTTTCCTTGCATTTGCAGAGCTTTCTTCCATTTTCACTGAAAGTGAGTTTCTAGAAAATCTAAAGAAATATACATAACACTTCATTCCTCCTTCTGAGGACAGAGAGGAAAACAAAGTTCAAGAGTCTAAAGAAGGTGCTGGCCTTGCAGTAGAACATTTATAATGATGGTATCATAGGCCTGGTTTGGTTTTTGTTACAAAAGCTCTTTAGAGTTTGATCTGTGTGAGAGAAAGAGCTCAAAGAGGAGAAGGAGATCTGCTTGAGAGGCTGAAACTGCAGGGCGAATGAAGAGCCAAGATGGAGTTGGGGCTGGGTCAGGCCAACAACATGAATAAAGTACATGGCACCATTAAAGAGGGTTATAAACTATCTGGGGTGACAGCACCCTATAGACCTCAAACTTGAAACTCGGAGGAAAATCATTAACAAGCAGAGCTCATTTGTGTTATGCAAGCTTAATGCATAAATATTGATTAGAAGAGAGAAGAGCTGGATATAATCCACCATGTAAACATCCATTTGTTCATTCGATTATTAATTCTACAAACATTTCTTGAGTAATAAATACATTCCAGGCACTGGTGATCTGAGGATGAATAAACACAGAGCAACCAATGAATGTTTCCTGGAGTCAGTGAATTTTGACACTAGTTCAGAGGTGTCCAAGGCAGAGTCCTCTAAACTGGATTCCTAGTTCAGTAAAGTATTAATACCTGCCCAGTGAAGTATAAATATACATCCTATGAAACAAAGTCAAATCACTTTGGAAATAGTGCATCGACTGTCTCAGTTTTGCATATTATAGCCTCTGAGAAGTCCTATGGTAAAGATTTTAATACCTCATGGGATCCGGTTTGGGCAGCACTGCTCTTGAGATGACAGATTGGCAAAGTGGTGAAGGGAGCACAGGCATCCATAGTGAAAAGACAAGAGTAAGAAAGTCATACTTCATGTCTAATGAAACATCCCAGGGTTCAATTCATGTAAGCCACCTACCTCTCTAGAAGCGTCACTGTTATCGAATTATCTGATAAGATGCAACGTGATATATATGTAGTGCCATGTTTTACCAACTTTCTTTCGCTTAAGACATATAGAGATCATTCATCTTTCACACAATCTCAGCATCATAGAAGGCTGGAGCTGATAAGATTTTTGGGAAAACTTTGGTACTATCCTCTCATGCTACCGATGAGTCTGGACAAAGCTAATCAGTGACTGGACTATGAAGAAACCTTTGGCTCTGATTCCTAGCCACAAGGCCCTACTGAATAAATACTTACCTATTATGTGCTCTATATACCATTGAGTGTCCTGTGGGTACCGAATGACAATTACTTAGTCATTAAAATCAATTATTAACATCACACTGTAAAAATACGAACAATAATAAAATATATAGCCATTTCCTTGGAAGCATTAATGGAACATTTCAGGGGAAAAAGTAAAGATATACTAGGGCAAACGTTAGCTTGATTTCAGAATATCATTACCTAACAGTACCTCTTCTTATTACAATTTCAAAGATTTTTTATTATTGTATCTTCAGTGTTGCTATAATCTTATTAACCTACTGGCTCATAGAGCTTATTATTTTAAAAACAGCTTTTTCTTTCCTTCCAAGCCAAACCTATCCAAGAACATCATTCTAAAGACTATAAATATAAATGTAGTCTATAAAGACTACAGCTAATAGAACTGAGTAACAGGTTTAATTTAAAATTGAAGAACCAGGTAATAAGATCCTACCTCTTCCTAGTTTCTGTCCTGAGTTTTATATAGTCATTAAAATAGCACTGCACACAAGAAATATGTACAAATATATATGGCATAACTTTATAAAGCAAGCCAATTTCCCAAGCAACTTTGTGTGTCTATTTCTTTTTTTAAAAAAATCAGCTTTATTGAGACATAATTCATATACTATCTAATGCTCCCATTTAAAGTATAAAATTCAGTGTTTTTTAGCATACTCACAGATATGTGCAATCATCACCACTCAATTTTAGAACATTTCATCACTTCAAAAAGAAACTTCATACCCTTTGCCTATCATCTCCCTCATCCTCTCATCAGCCCTAAACAACAAATAATCTAATCTCTGTATCTATAGATTCGCCAATTCTAGACATTTCATATATATGGAAAGGTATAATGTGCAGCCTTTTATGACTGGCTTATTTCATTTAGTGTAATATTTTGAAGGTTCATCCAGGTGGTAGCAGATACTTTGTTCCTTTTTATGGCTAAATAATATCCCATTATATGTACATATCAAATTTTATTTATCCATTTATTAGTTATAAACATTTTGTTTGTTTCTATCTTTTAGCTATTATCCATAATGTTGCTATAAACATTTGTGTACAAGTTTTTGCATGGACTTTGGTTTTTATTTTTCTTAGGTATATACCTAAAAGTAGAATTGCTGCATCATGGGATTACTCTATGATTGAGTATGTGAGAAAGTGCCACTTTTTCCCCAAAATGGCTGCATCATTGAACATTCTCACCAGCAATGTGTGAGGATTCCTATTTCTCCAAATCCTTACCAACACTTATTAACTGACTTTTTGGTTCTAGCTATCCTAGTGGGCTTGAAATAATGTCTCATCTGATTTTGATTAGCATTTCCTTGTGACTAATGATGTTGAGCATCTTTTCTTGTGCTTATTGGCCATCTGGAAATCTTCTTTGGAGAAGTATCTATTAAAATCCTTTGCCTGTTTTTTAATTGGGTTCTTTGTCTTTTTATTATTGAGTTGTAAGGGGTCTTTATATACTGAATACAAGTCCCTTACTGAATATATGATTTGAAAATATTTTCTCCCATTCTATGGGCTATTCTTTCATTGTTGTATGATGTGCTTTGAAGCACAAACATCTTTAATTCTGAAAAAGTCTAATTTATTTTTTTCTTGTGTTTTGATGTTATATCATGAAGGTTTTGATTTCTTCAAAGAGTTCTGTGGTTTTACTTCTTACACTTAAGTCTTTGATCCATTCCGAGTTAGTCTTTGTCTATGGTGTGAGGAAAGGGTCCAACTTCATTCTTTTGCTCGCAGCTACCTACTTGTCCCAGCACCATTTGTTGAAAAGACTGTTCTTTGCGTATCGGATGGTCTTGGTGCCTTTGTTAAAATCAGTTAATGATAGATACATGTTTATTCATCGACTTTTCATTCTATTTCTAACCTTATAGGAAAATTCCTCAAAAAATTAAAAATAGAACTGCTATATGATCCCACAATCTCATTTTTTTTTTGGTATAGATCCCAAAGAATTGAACTCAACATCTCTAAGAACTTGCTGTACTCCCATGTTCATGGTAGCATTATTTACAATACAAAAGGCAGGGAAATAAGCTAAATGTCCATTGACAAATGAATAGATTTTTAAAATGTGGCATATACATACGATGGAATATTATTTAGCTTTAAAAAGAAGAAAATCCTGCCATTTGCTATGACGTGGATGAAATTGAAAACTATTACACTAAATGAAATAAGCCAAACACACATCACAAATACTACATGATCTCACTTACATTAGGAATCTAAAATAGTCAAACTTATAGAAGCAAAGAGTAGAATGGTGGTTACCAGGAGCTGGGGGGAGGAGAATTGGGGATGTGTAAATCAAAGGGTACATAGCTTCGATTACGAAAGATGAGTAAGTTCCAGAGACCTACTATACAGCACACAATACAATATTGTATTGAACACTTATAAATTTGTGAAGGCAGAGGTTGACGATGATGGGGAGGTGTCTTTATTAGTGCTGTGCTAGTACTAGGTGCTTTCCATACATTGTTCCTAATCTTACTACGACTCTCTAAGTTGACATTTTCTCATTACAACTGGCCATAAACTATTTGTAGTGGGCTGGTACAAGGACAGAAGAAAATTTCAAGTCACCCAAGGTCAGCTTTAAGTTGTTCATGACCACTAGCCAATCACTAAAAGAGTGTGAAAGCCTTCACCCCACTTATCTTGTCTGTGTGCTGATACCCCCAGATCAAGAACATAGGATAAGAGGCCCTGGAAAAGTGATAATCATAGGGTTTTTAAAAAAAAAAATCTACAAGATGAAGACACTATTTATTTTATTTTTCTAGATTAGTTAACTCACAGGGAAAATAGTCAATAAAATTGTAATAACTATGTATGGTGTCAGATGGCTACTAGACTTACCAGGGGATCACTTAGCAAGTCAAAAGTTATATAAATGTCTAATCACTATGTTGTACACTATAATATTGTGTGTCAACTGTAATTAAATTTTTTTTAAAAAAGAGAAACTTGTTCAGAGTCACACAACTCCTGAATAACAAACGTAAGATTCAAACCTAGCTCTGCCTAAAAGCTTCTGTCCATCCTGCGCTTCTTTCCTGTACATCCTAATAAGAATATATAACCAGACATTTGAACCACAGACCTGGAAATCATCAGAAAAGTCTAGGGTTGCTTCCATTAAATCTTTCCAGTCTGCCTTCTTAGAGCACTTCTTTTGAATCTCTCTATTATAGTATCTGTAACAATTAGGTGCCCCAACATGTTATATGTCTGCCTCCTTCTCTGGCTTGTAAATATCCAAGAACAGGGACCTGTCTTAGTCTGGAATCTGACACAGAGAGAGCACTAAGCAAGTGTTTGCTGGATGATTGTGGAAAGAAGGACAATTTGAGTCACAAAACACACAGATAACAAAGCCCAGAAGCTCAGTTTTGGGGAGACACTTTTTAGGGGACAGAAAAAGGCAGAAGAAATATTAGGAGAACTAAGAGACATCCAAAAGGACACTGAGCTGCCGAGGCCAGGGGAAGATTCAATTTTAGGAAGGAGGGGTGGTCAAGATATTCCTGGACTCAGCCTCCAGACTCAAGTCAATCCATAAAATGTGAGGAAGCTTAGGGAAAGAGGCCATTCCCAGGAAATCCTTTCAGATACTAAGCTGGAGTCTCTACCAAACAGGAGGAGCTCAGGACGTCCCAGGGAGTCAGAGGAAGCACTTTCCCCACACTGGGGAGAATTTGGCAATCCCCTGGCCTTTCCTGGGCTTTACCCTGGGCTTCATGGTGGTCCATCCAGGATTCATTCCCATGTCATAGCTATAGAATTTATTTCTCCCTGCGATGGGGAAATGACATCTCTGGTGGAACAATGCATTGCCTTGTGACTGAGAAAATGTGATCTGGGATTCCACACAACATGCTATGTTCAGGAGTCTGAGGGAGCCACCATCACATGCCTGGGTCCCTACATCATAAATATAGTACCTCAGTGTGGGGAGGTATGTGGTGATCCAGCAGTAATCCGATGGGCAAAGTTGTAGTGTGTCATCATTGAGGATCCTCTGACTGAGTCAGCTTACCCCAAGGTAGTGGTTAACTAGGGCTGCCTTTCTCCCATGAACACCTGCCCTGAGCAATTCTGTATCATTTATCATTGTTAATTGCTTAAATGTGAACATATCAACAAAATCTATTTTATTTTTAATCTAGAGGTACCAGTAACTGAGACAATTTTCAATTTGGAAAAATAAATAAAATGAGATAGCAGCAGCTAACTCAGTCCTCTCCTCATTTGCCAATTTATCTCATATATGTATTCTGGATGTAATTTTTTGCAGATAATCACAGATGCACTAGAGTACTAGATGATGGCTACAAATCTGCAATTTTCCCCTTATAGATGATTAATATTTTTTAAGCTGCTCTAGTCTATGATATAATTACATTATTAGAAGTACTACCCCAAACAAATATACCACAGTACCTTATAACCAATTTTTAAACACTGGTTTGTTTCCTTCCCTTTAAAAATATACATTAAAACTCGATTTAGCAGTTAACCTGACATCTGTCCTTTCCACTCTCCGTAACAATTTTCTCATTGCCATGGTCAGTTTCCTTTTCTGGTCATGCCCCCCTGAACCACTCATCAGTTATGACCACCTCCTCCACCCTCAAACCTCAAACTGTCCTTTTGGCCTCCAGGAAACAGACTTTTCCTACCTTTCAAATCATTTATGACTTTTCCCCTGTCACCCCCAAAAGCAGTCACTATAGACCTGTGTTAGCCAAACCCTCCTCAAGTTCTCCCCATCAACACGCCATCCTTTCCTGTGGGCTCAAGATGTCTCCAATATCCATCTCTAGGGCCAGTTTCCTCTTCAAACCCCACTTCCAAATGCTCTCCTGGATCAGTTTTTCCCCCTGAGCAGTCTAGTTGACACCTCAAACTCAACAAAAATTCACTCCCAGATCTCCACCAATCCCAGAACTCCAATTCCTATTCAAGTCATTGCCACCCAACACACCAGGGCGTGAAGTCTCAGTGCCATATATGCTCTTCTCTCCAGCTCCCATAACTAATTAGTTGTGAATTTCCAGACTTCTCTTCTCTCCTCCCTAGTTCCCTTCCGTCACCCACAGTCAGGCCCTCATAAGCCTATTGGCTGGCCCATTCAAACACAAATGAATCTTAACTGCTGGCCAGCTGCTCCTCTGCTCCTCCCAATCCATTTCAAACACAGCAGTATCCCCAAGGAGAGTTCTCACCACATCACTCTCACACATCGACCACCCCACACCCTCCAGAATAAGGCCATGTAAAGCCTTCCAAGAACAGGCAGGTCCCCATCCACCCTTCCAACTGCTTCCATCTTTGTATGGTCCACTTGAACAGAATTGAACCATAATCTATTCACAATACTCAGTCCAAGATTTTCATGCCTTTGTGCCTTGGCTCAGTCTGTTCTCTCTCCCGGAAACACCTTTTCTCCACCCCCAGCTTGGCAAGTCCAAATTCTACCCACATTTTGAAGTCTGGTTCAAATACCATAGTCTCTGGAAAGCTTATTTATTTATTTATTATTTTTAAATTTAATCATTCACTCCTTTTTTTTCCCCCAATTATAGTTGACATTCAATATTATTTTATGTTGGTCGTGGATGTACAGCACAGTGGTTAAACATTCATATAATGTATGAAGTGATTCCCCCGATTAGTCTAGTACCCACTTGGCACCATACATAGTTATTATAACATTATTGACTACATTTCCTAGGCTGTACTTCACATCCTCATGACTATTCTATAACTACCAATTTGTACTTCTTAATCCCTTTACCTTTTTCAACCAGCTCCCCAAACCCTTCCCATCTGGCAACTATTAGCTTGTTCTCTGTATCTATGAGTCTGTTTCTGTTTTGTTTGTTTATTCTTCAGATTCCATATGTAAGTGAGATCATATGGTGTTTGTCTTTCCTAAAGCCTTTTTTAAAATCCATGCCTCCCTCCGACACAATTAATTTTAGTCTCTAGTTCCCATTCCGTTTTGATGATAAGTGTCTTGTGCGTATGATTTTATCTGGCTGATCTCTGTATTTGTCACAAAACAGAGGTCAGTATCCTGCACAGGTGTGGTAAGAATTTGATGAATGCATGGACAGTGAGCCTTGCTGGTATCCTTTCTGTGTGAGAACTGCTAAATTTGAAAGGAAGCACTCCACGAAGACATCTCTCATCTATTAATTAGAAAAATAAATATATACTTAAATAGAGGGCACTGAGAAGCCAACCACCTCTCTCTCACATATATAATCTCCCTCATTTGGGTGTATAGGTTTAAGACTGACTGATTCCCACAATAGGACTTTCTTTTGTCCCTGTGAGCAATTTGGTTAACTTTTAGTTTTCAATCGGCTCTTTTGATACAGTAGTATTTTAAATATTGGATTTAACTAGATTCCGCTGAGAAAACTAAGCTACTCTCAGAAAAGCCATTTAATTTCATGTAGATCGGAAGGAAAAAAAATCCCAGAGACATCACATTATAATTTTATCACCATGGCTCTGGCACTGAGAAACTATTTCCACAAAGCAGAGTCATACTGTGTCCTGCACATCTGGGGTCCATTCTGGGATGTGTTGCTCTAAATGTGGTTTGGGACAGTAATGCCCCGTACTGTGCAGGAGAAAGACCAGCGCAAAGAATCAATACCCATTTCAGTGGAGAAAAAATTCAATGTAATGTGCACCCCCCAGCTATCGATAAGACATCTGCTTTTTGGAAAGAAAACCTTTCCTCAAACATGGCACATAAAGCTCTCTTGTAATGCATGTTACTACATATTGGTGAATAAGAAAAACACTCGCATTTACATTATTAACCCTCTCCCACTGTTTAAAATCATATCGTTTATAACCTTCTCTATCATAATTGCTGGGGATGCTGCTGCTTCTTGGCTGGGGGGCCTAAGACAGTGCTACTTAAGGTGGGTTCATAAGCACGAGTGTCAGCCTCCCCTGGGAGCTTATTAGATGAAGGCTCTCAGGCCACTCCTGGTCTGCTGTATTAAAACCTGTGACTTGTTGGCACATTTATGTCTGAAAAGCACTGGTGTAAATCATAGTGTTTCTGAAACTTCCTTTGAATAAGAATCACTTGGGCTCCTTATGAAATATATATAGTTTCCCAGGGCTGTCCCCTACCAGTGATTCAGAAAGTGATTTTGACTAAATGAGATAATGAAATTAATATGACTGCTATGATGACTGACACAAAAGGCACAGCACTGCGTCCCCCCTGCGGTCATCGCCACTGTCATCAGGGTGGCTAGGTTTAGCAAAGAAAAACATATGATGCCCAGGTAACATGAATGTCAGATAAACGAATAATATTTTAATATAAGTATATCCCGAATATTGCATGAGACATACTTATATTAAAATACTATTCATTCCTTATTTATCTCAAATTCAAGTTTAACTGGGCATCTTGAATTTTATCTGGCAACTCTGATTACCCTGATTTTGGAATACCTGGAAGGGGGGACTGCGTGGCAGACATGGAAACATAAATCTGACTCAGGTGGTGGAGAGCTTTGAATACCATTCTAAGGAGCTGAAAGCAGTCCATATGTTAACTAGCAAACATTCTGAGCAGGGATGTGATGTGACCCGAGCCCTCTACCCCATTCCCCCAGGAATGATCAGAAGAGCAATAGTACGTAGGCTGCAGAGAGACAGGAGTCTCCATCTCAAAGGCCCTTTATGAAGGGAGCCCAGAGAATGAAAGGATAGAAGTCATGACCAGTGACTATGTCACAAAGAATAAAGAAATTAAAATTTTGAAACCTTAAATTTATTTTCTATTAATTCTGAACTCTTAAACCATTTATTTATACCCCATCCTGACTCATAAAATGAATTTAACTTAGCAACTTGAGACAGTCAGGTAAAGTGGACAAAGTCTGAAGGCTTTCACGTGCTAGATTCCCTAGCACCCAAGAGCCCTCCAGCCTGGTCTGGTCTCCTTCAGAGGCTGACAGGTCACTTCTTTAACATGTCCATTCCCCTAATTTTAGATTTGGCTGTACTTGCCTTGGAGATGACAGACACACTAGTTATTCTGGAAAGAAAAAACCTAGCTATGATCAATGATCAGGTCAGATCTGGAAATTCCCTCCTGCAATGTCCCATTTGGCATCTGGGTGTGCCCTAAATTTTAAGACCCTGAAATTATATGCTGCAGGTTTCAGGATCAGCAGCTTTGTACCCTACCCAATTCCTTTGTTCTTGACCATCTGCCTCCGTATCTCTCTCAGAGGGAGGTTTCATCTCTGCTGTGAATGTGCCCTCTGGCTCTGTTTAGCTGTCACAGTGATCCTAATTGGAATTAGAAAGTTATCAGCTCCTAGAGAGCATCCTGTCCACCAAGGCTAGCAAAATCTTATTTGAATTCATTATTGCCAAATGGTCCCAGATCTCCATCCAGAATCTCTGGAGCACCAGCCCACCTCCAAAAAAATGAGAAGAGGAGGCTTACGCTCTGTCACTCATAGAAGGTGGGGTGGTGGCTCTGAGGAAGCCAAGCACCTATCAGTTCTGCCGATCCAAACACAAGCCTCAGGTGGAAAGGACACAGTCATACTGCCTTACAGTCTAAGGTGTTCCCACCATATCCTTAGAGAGAAAACTGCTAGTGTTGGACTTTGAAGTTAATGAAATAGGAACCTTAAGATAATGAAATCTATGATTGATGGAAGTTGTACATGTCATGCTGATAATTTTTTTCTTCCAAAGCAAAACTTAGCAATTATTGGACCACAAATGCATGCTCCCTGGTTGGAAGCAGGACTGAAACCTTCTGACTGAAGCATTTTTTATAACCCCGAGTCCTTTATAGATCCACTCTCTCCAATTCTATTGTTCTGAACCATTAAAATGCAGTGCTTTACAAGCACAATTGTCCCTTACTTCTCCACCTTTCCTAAATATTTTAAGCTAATTAGACACATGAGGTTCTAAAATAAACCTCATACTAATGACTACTTACTTAATATTCATCAACTATAACCGCTTATATGAATGTGTACCAAAATACATTTGCACTTAATTTGTAAACACAAATTTGATCTTTACCCTCTCCCAAATATTCTGAATCTGCCCTAAACCAGGCTAAGATCATGGTTTCTTATTCCCTCCTCCTTCTGAATCTCCTCAGGTTCCCCACTACCTGATGTTGACCCGCCTGGCATAGAAGGCACCTGTGTGTGACCAGGAAAAGGGGCTCATCTGGGTGGATGAATGGTAAAAAGGAGTCTTTGGAGTAGGAGATTTAGCAAATCGTCCCTTCCTTTAGGCAGGTGGAAACAGCCCCAAGGTGAATGGCTTGGTGAGAGGGAGGGCTGGATTCCGTCACTGCATCCAGTCAGGTGCCTTTCCATAGGTCACACCTGGCACCACTGTACAATGTAAGTTGGCTACGAAAAGTGCTTCCATTACGGTTTTCAGCAGCTTCTCAGCTGTCGGCTTCTCTGTTTCCAGGCTCGGCCTTGAGAGTGAAAAAACTAAATGGACTGGCAGAAATAAGCAGTGTTCAAATATTCGGAAAAATCTGCTCATCCCTAAGATGCACAGAAGACTGCATTTTTTATTGTGCTAAAATACAACATTTTTTATTTAATTAGACTTTAATTTTGAAATCAAAGGTAAGAAAGATATCTGAGGACCTCTTTTAGTTTTTTTTTCTCACAATCTTAAAGGCCAATAAGAAATTTCTAACTTTGAGGAAAGAATGCCAGTTTGCAAATATGTGGGTCGGGAATACTTTCTTCGGTAATTTATTGGACTAATTCCTCAAAATGAATGTAATCAAACAGTTTCTATTCTCCAAAGAATTCCGCAGGAAGCTTAGGTCCTCTGAGCGGTCTTATTGTGTGAGAACATTGAGAGGTTAGATTTCCCACAAAAGGGTGCAATTGCATCCTGATGTTTAGAATTCAAACCTACAAGTCTGTATTATTTGTATTTGGTTGATCTGGTTATTAGATGATCAACAATTCAGATTGCCTTATTTAAACCAAAGTTCACAATTAACAAATTCTCCCAACTGACAACATATCACCAAGTTCTCCAGTGACTTAGATAAAGTACCAGACTGAATTAGGACACAGAGGTCAGTACTCCCAGTGGATCAGAATCCTCAGGAGTGTTCTAGAATATAGAGACCCAGAGATTCAGAATACAAGACTCTGTCTTCGGCTATATCGTGGGAAATCCCCATGACCCTCTGGGTGACAGAAGGACATTTACTACCACACTCTTATAGTCCCAGAACACTGCTTATCAGTAAGTTTCAGGAATGCAGCAGAGAGTTCTGTTCACTCCTGTCCTGTGAAAACGGATCACAGACTCTTTGAATGGAGGCGTCTTTTCAGACTACTTGTCCCAACTCTTTTGAGTGTCTGAAACCTCTCTTCTCTCAGGAGACTATGAAAGATGGGAGGAAGTCAGACCCAAGAATATAATGGCAATGAATTATTGAGTCTTATTCTCCAATTTGGCAATAATGAATCCAAATAAGATTTTGCTAGCCTTGGTGGACAGGATGTTCTCTAGGAGCTGATAACTTTCTAATTCCAATTAGGATCACTGTGACAGCTAAATAGAGGCTAAACAGAGCCAGAGGGCACACCCACAGCAGAGATCAAACCTCTCTTTGAGATACAGAGGCAGAAGGTCAAGAACAAAGGGATTGGGCAGGATACAGAGCTGCTGACCCTGAAGCCTGTAGCGTACAATTTTAGGTCTAAAATTTAGAGTATGCCTAGATGCCAGATGATCAAAATCTTAAAATAAAACTAAAAAAGGAAAAACTCTGTAATAGTCTTTGTTATCAGCTTGGACATGCTGGTCTGCCAGGGCAGCACTGGGCAGGTGTGATACACACCCTGAAAAGATTGGCTCAGTGCACAGTGAGCCAGTCACTGATCTCTGCTTGCAGACTAGTGGCAAACAATGGTCAATGGGACAAAAGAAAGGGGGATTGTGAACACTTGAAGCTGAATTAAAAAAAAAATTACAGAGATAAAGCAGCTAGAAATTCCAGCAGCATATTCCTTCTTTTAATACCTAAAGAAATATGGGGAAGGTATGAAAGGATGAAGAAAGATAAATTAGGTATGATGGTTCAGGTCATATTTACCCAGCTTAGCCTTCAAAGAAACTCAGGAGGGAGGGGCAGTGGGAGGGGCTGGTGAGAATGGGAGGGGGAATAAGAATCAGTGAATTCCATATGTTCCCCAAATTCCACCATCCAGGTGAAAACTACAGAGGTTAAAAGTCATGCTTAAGCCCCAACGATTTTTTCTTTTTTATTTACTATTGTATCTCTAAAGTCTAAAACAGTGCTTGTCACATAATAGCTGTTCAATGTTTGTTACTTGAACACTATAGTTGTCGATGAAAGATATAGGAATGCCAAGTAGTCTGACTTGATATAGTTGATTGCAAAGTACTGAGTAAAATGAAAACCTCTGTTTCATTTCTAGCTAAAAATATATTTTAAAGTCACAAAAATCTGTTTATTTTTGTTATTTAAAAATATATTTAAGAACTTTCAAGAGCTTCTAAAAATAAAAAAGAAAGTCAAGTAAAATTCATTCCTATGTACAAATATATTCTTAATAGTTTGCTATTCTTGGTCTGTTTTTGCCTAAAAAGCCAAACAACTCTAGTCAATATGGTAGATATACTAGTAGGTACAGTGGATGAGATATTTCCCTTGGAAACCTAAATAATGACCCAAGTAAGCCTCCCAGGGTTCTAGCTACTTCTTCATAGTCCTAGTCTGGACCTTTATCCTACATGTTCAGAAACCAGACATGGCAGCATACCAAGGACAGATCCATCTCTCAGAAACAGACTCCCAATAGCCAACCTCACCAAGACTGATGAAAGAAGCCAGAATGCCAATAGATTAATTAAATGAAAAACAGAATTGCTAAGAATACTGATGTCCTTTGGGAAGCACATTCCTGATTGGGTAAATTTTAGAGAGCTGAGTTTGAAATCTTCATGTTACTTTGGAGCTTAGTGTTAGAATGAGAGGTCTCTCATTCATTCATTCATTCATTCACTCATTCAACAAATATTTGTTGAAATCCTATTATGTACCAGGCACCGATTTGGGCAAGGGGGATACAGTAGTGAACAATACAGATAAAAAACAAACAAACCCTGGTACACTCCCCGCTCCAAACCCCTCTTTTATTTTAACTCTGCTACTCTGTCTCTTTAAGATGACTTTGCACAATGGGCTGATTTTGTAGGTTAATTCTCTGAGGCAACCAAATTTCCATTTGTTACTATTTCCATTATGTACTGCCTATAAATACAACAATCCGGCAATATCTTCAATCGAGGTTTTGGAAAAAAGACAAAGATGCATAAATTTAACATGTGATGGCAGTGTTGGAGTCCACAAACAAAAAGTGAATTGCTTGAGATACCAGAGTGGTATATTTCCACCAATAAGTGAGAGCCTTATATTCTTTCAGGAATAAACCAAAGTAAGAGGATTTTAAATGAAAATGTTAGAGAATTGGAAAGAAAATGGGATTGAGTTGGGAGAGTTGCAATATGTGTTCTACAGACTGTCTCAGTCAATAACCAGCCATGAACTGAGCAAACTCTCCAGGTCTCCAATCCTCATCTTTAAGATGATAGAGTTTGCCTCATTCACTTAGGCACCAACACCTGGAAAGTGCCATGATTTCCTCTGATAATAGGAACCAAGCCTTATGCAAGGCCTTGGACCATGTGCCACACATATAATGGCCACTCCACAAATACTGCTTCTTCAAACACTGAACCTATTATTACACCAGCATGGCAGCTGAAGTGCCAATATTCCAGGTGAACTGTTTTTGTTGTTGAGCTTATAGAATCCTTTATCTGCACAACTTGAATTATGTAGGAGATGAATATATGCATTTGCTTTGGCGAAGGAGGGTGAAAGGACATCAGAGGAGGTTCCATCCCCACTCATTCCCACTCCCACCTAACCCCAAAGAGGCTCCATGGAAACAATGTTTCTAGATGAACTTACACATCAAATTCTAAGTGTTCTCATACAGGTGAATTTAATTCTGGCTATTAGATATTTTGGGACCAAAATGTTCTTCAACCTCTTGCCAAGCTGGCAGATACCCTCATTTGGTCATTTTCTACCTTCTGTTTAGCTGTGTTCCTGTCAGGTTCAATCTCCTTTTCCAGATCCCACATCTGTCCTCTGGTCCTGACCTCTCTCCTACCTATCAGACCAATATACTCCAAATGGACTTCACGGTCTCTCTGCCTGCTCTGCTTCCTCTGTTTTCAGTCTTAGTTACCCATACCAACACCCACACAACCTCTCAGGCTTGACCTCTGGATGTCATCCTCAACTCTCTATCACTTTTCTTATTCACCAAATTTTGCTATTTCTCTTTCAGAAATGTTTCTCAGTTCTCTCCCTGTTAACTGATTTTCGTTAGGATTTCATACTTTTTTTTTGGTTGGGATTTTGCATTAACTCCTAATTGATCATCACACCTCTAAATATTATAGTAGCTATCACTTATTAGGGTTATCTACATATGAGATACTTTGCTAAAAAGCTACCATACCTCCCCTCATTTAATCCTCCCAATCTAATTGAGTATTCTTATTCCCAATGCGCAGATATGAAAATAGACAGAGATAAATTTCAATTACTTACAAATCCTCTTATATCAAGTAAGTGGCAGAGACTTAGATTCCATGCCTATTTAACTTTTTATGGTTTTCCCATCTAATTAACTTCCCACACCGCTGCCTGAGGTGATGGCTTTCTAAAAGATAAATCTGGTGACACCATTCTTGCACACATCAGGATAAATCCCAAAGCCCCTATTTTAGCATTAAGGTCTTTCACAGTCTATCTACAACTTGACCTGCCTGCCCCAACACTCTGCCCAGCTCTGGTGAACTTCCCATTATTCCCGACAAAATTCAGGCTATTCGACAACTTTAACATCTTCCTGGAATGCCATTCTTCCTCTTGTCTGCCTGGTAAACTCTTATTCATCCCTCAAAACCCTGATAAATGTCACTTCCAGATAAGTTTTTACCAATTCTCAAAGGCAAATCAGGTGGTTCCTTTTTTCTGTGGTTCTGTAGCATTGATATCTCATATCAAAAAACATAATGTACTTAATCTCTTTACAAGGTATTTGTCCCACTGGAAAAGAAGTTCCTGGATGACAAAGATCATGTCATACTCATCAGAATATCTCCTAATGCACCTTGCCAGGTATCTGGTTCACAGTTGGTGCTCAATTAATGCTTACAAAATAAAATGCCCTTGCCATCTCCATTTTTGTCAACACCATTCACTTTTTATTTTAAAGTAACCTTGCTTTGGCCCTACTATGCTACCAAAACATCTATCCTGAAAATTACCAAGGCATGTGAGAATTAGGTATTACAATTGATATTTGCTTTGCAAAGAATAAATAGAGGATGTTAGTTATTATTTAGTTTGTGTTTATTGTAAAGTATATTTTGGTTTTGAATATATTATTTTCAAATTCTTTTGTACACGTCAATACTTGGCCATGATGTTTTAGGTTCTAAATATTACTAAGCTTTATATTCCCCAGCGAGTAAGCAGTTAAACCAGTAATGCTTAGGTTTCCTGCCTCCCTAGGCAGGTCTTAGGAGGAAACAGGCATTGAGCTAGAAGCCATCCCCTCTGAAGGGAGAACACAGGGGAAGAGTAGGCAGTGAGACATTTACCCTGCCCTGATGGGTGAGAATTGGTGTGAGCTGAGCTTGATTACTGCTTGAGGCTGAAATGATCACATATACTTCCTGCCTGAAGGTTATCTTAGCAGCGGCCTGCCTCCCCTCTGCCCTACTCCCCCACAACAACAACTCTTGGACAGGAGCTAAGATGTAGTCCAAGAGAGCTCACACAACATCCACTGTAAGGCACAGCAGTTTGAAACCCCTCCCCTGTGATGGGGCCTGGCAATTAATTGGAGGGTACACTGTCACTTTATTCAATATACAGACTCCTCCCTTTAAAAACTTCCTAGCCTTGATCATTGTCTTAGTCCTAAGAGCCATTTGCAGCAGACAGTAACTTTTTAATTAAATTTATTGGGGTGACATTGGTTAATAAAATTATATTGTTTTCAAGTGTATAATTCTATAATACATTATCTGATTATTACACTGTGTATTCATCATTCATCAGTCAGATCTCTTCCATCACCATAGATTTAACCCTCTTCTTAAATGCTAGACCTGAGAGACCCATTTCAGGCTTTACTACAAGACTCTGAACCACCTAAGAGTTATATATCCCTTCCTTCTTCCAGCAACTTCCAGACCTCCCCTCTGTCCTTGAAGCTCCTCCTTCTCTGGCTTCTCCTCTCAGTCTTATTAATGAGATGTCCCTTACCACCAGCCCCATAAATGATGTTCAGTAGGAAACCACCCTTTCCCTGATTAAGGTCATTGGCAGGTCCATCATAAATGAGATGCCTCCCAGCCATTAGGTGCTTCAGCCCAAATGGGAAGTCACCCACTGGGCATTCCTCTTTGGATACCCCCAACGATCTTAGAGTGTGAAGTCTAAAACTAAACCTTCCATCTCTCTCTGTCATACTAACATCTGTGCTCTGCATTACCTAATTAATGAATGTCCTTCTGTTCATTAACCACCCCCTTCTAAACCAATGCATGACCAAATCCCTACTGATTGTACCCCCCAGAACAGCTTTCCAATCAGTGCCTTCTCCCCACTGCCTCAGTCAGGTCCTTACCCCTTACATGGTCTCCTGGCCTAAAGTTTCTTTATTTACACTTTTTTTTTTTATGGCTATTGATACTTGCTTCCTTGTACTGGTAATCTGCAGAAATTTGTGGTTTGTTCATACTAGACTATAACTGCCTTAGATCCAGAAACGTTGGTTTGTTCTGTCTTAATATTCTCTGAGATAACACTGTGCTTTGTGTGTAATAAGTGCTCAATAAATAGACTTTGGCAATAGAGAATGAATTATCCTAAAGTGACTGCACTTCTTCCCCCAAAGAGCAGCTAATCAGACATTTAAATATTTACTCTTTTTGCCAGCCTGATTAACAGTGTTATAGTAGCAGACAGGACACACACATGGACATGTGCGCACATGATATGCCCTTAGCTTCTTTTAAGTCAATCTTCTAGCAAACACAAAGAGCAGACCTAGTTCTCAAATAATGAAAACATAAATTGGTTGATATTTTCCATTCCTGGCCTGCCTTGAGGAAAGTGGCACAATGCTTAGTAGCAAATGAGAAAATATTTTACAAATCTATATCCTTAAAATGCCACCAAACATGGGTCATGCATCTTTCCTTCCTGCATTTTTGATCCCATTGCTATGACTTAGTGTGGTAATTATATTACAAAGCTATTATTCAATGAAACAAAAATGGCAAAACAATTTAAATGCTTGTCTAAAAAAGGACTTGGGGAGTATGCAATTATAAGTGAAATTACAATGGGAACATAATTGAAATGCAAGTCTGGAAGGCACAGTTATGAAACCATTAAGATGCTTTTGTTGTGGACTCACAACATTGGGTGAAACTGTACACTCCTAGGACACATTTTTAATTCACTAAATCAGGCAACATTTACGGAGAAATGAAAATATCTGTACTCTAATTGTTCCACAGCATTATCTACATTTCTGAATGCCACCTGGGGGTGTGAAACCTCATCAGGGTTGATAGGTTTATAGGATAGACAGATAAGACACCCAGGCGTGATTCTCTGCTTCCACCCAGCATTGGGAAGATAAAGGTACAAGGACAAGCTCAGCTTAAATTTTTCATAAATAGTTCTAATACGAAAGCTAAGATCATAACATGAAAAGATCTGTGTTCTCAACTTAAGCCTACGATTGTTAAATATTCGTGTGGATATATTTCTAAAGATCTATCTTCTTAAAACATTCTGCTGATAAATTCCTTTAGCAAAATTTTGATAAATATTTTGATGCCAAGGCTTACAGTGGGTATACTTGCTCCCCAAAGGAAAAAAGGTACAGTGCTTGATATGACACAGATATGCTGAAATGATCAATGGGACCAATGACCAAGAATCCTCCTCCGAATCATGTTCTGCATTTTGATAGTTGAACATACAAATGAGGCTACCAGCAAAAACCATGCAAAATATGCTCCTCTCTCCTCACAACCTGCTTTTATAGATTCATCTTTTTCAGTTAAGCAATCAAAGAAACAAATGCTAGGAGTGGCTCATTTAAAAGAAACAAGAGTTAAAAGATAAGATGTAAATCCTTTTCTCATTATGACTATCTGATGTCATCACAGCAGGTTAGCAATGGTTAATTGTTTTTCACACAAAAAATTTCTAAGCATCCATGATTATAACATTACTTAATAAAGTGACTAGGTTTCCACAAAAGAGTGTATATTTTTGTTTTTCAAGGTTTAATTTTTAAAAATCCCTTGGAAATAGAGATAACAAGTATTCTTACTCTCTTCCACAGATTCTGAAACACAGAAAGATTTAATATGCATACGAATATGTTCTCTGAGGTATGCTTAAGAAAAGGAGTTTAAAAGTCCCCATGACAATGCACCAAGAGTTTGAAACAGACTCTTAAGTTGTTGGGGATATTCCACTGTGTGCCTGGTTCTCCGCCTTCTTATATTCACTGCACAAGGGAAATAAGTGAGAGTATTACCTACAGCTTTGTAACTATATGAACCTGAGTGCATGGCAACTTTAAAACAAATTCAATCTATTATCTAGAAATTTTATAGAGGTCATATTATTTTTAACACATAATTTAACTATTAATGTGACTTGAAATAGAATTTTAAATAATATGAGGAGATGAAGTTTTCCAGTTTAGGCACAAAAGTATGAACTTTGAAAAAGATCGAAAAAGTCATGTAGAGATAATCTATGAATAAGGCTAATTAAAGAAAATAAACAAGCAAACATATACATAGATTATAGGAAAAATAAAAATTAGCATGGTCCCAAAAGTATTTAAGGCATAGTATTATACATAAAATTTGAAATTTAGAATTTGAAATCACATTTGTCAGAATTTCATAAAATTAACCTCTGTATTTATAAAAATGTCAAATAAGTTTCATATAATAGCTTAACTTCCAAGGGCATATCTTTGGTAATTAATTAAGGATCAACCAATGTAACATAATAATATAAAGTTAAAATATATTACTCTTACTTTGAAAGGCATAAAAACATAAGTTGGATAAGTTGGATTGAAATTCCTTTCTATCAAAGGCTGTGACTTTGAATATTGAGGGTAGGTAGGTAGATGGATGATGGGTGGATAGACAGACAGATGGATAGTTGATAAAGAAAATAAAGTAAATGTTAACTCTAGAATCGAGTAGGAGAGCTAGATGGGAGGCATATTACTGTACAATTCTTTTTATTTCTGTGTACGTTTAATTTTTTTTTCGCAATTAAGTGTTGGGAAAAATATAGTGTTCTGGATGAAAAATATTAATTCTATTTGTCGACTTTGCTCAGCAAATAAACCAGTTTCAAAATTTCTCTCTCTGACATAATGTACTCACCTAGCCATCCAGATCCTGAATTGGGTATGCATAAGTCTGTCTCAGCACTGGGCAACACGAAGCCAACAACAAACACTTCCACACCATCTGCCATGAGGGCCATGCCCAGGACAAAGAAAAGGGCCCACTGAAAACGGCCATGACCACACTCTTGGATTATGAGCTCATACTGCTGTGCTAGTTCTTCCTCATCAGCTTTCCTCTCCGACTCTAGCTCCTGTCGGTCCTTGTACTCATCGCCCTTGGGTTGCCCCACCGACACGATGCTGTCTTTTCCTTGGTTCATAGTGGGGATGCCCTGATACTCTCCTTCATAGATTTCATCATCTTCATCATGACCCTCAGTAGCTTCGCTAGAGCCTTCATCATCATTGGCCTCCCCATCGTAGGTTTCTCCGGGTGGGTAATAGTCATCATCCTCTTCTTCATCCTGGAACCGACTATATGACCTCTGGGTATATTCATCCTGGGCCCGGTCCACTGCTTGATTCACCTTCTTTACTGTTTGTTTCTTCACCTCTTTGGCAATGTCCTTGGCACCCTTCACCAGTGAAGTCCTATCCTTGTAAGAGTCTTCCATCTTATCTCAACTGATGGCCAATGAGAAGATGGAATTTTTTCACGGATTCTAGTCAGCAATTCAGTCCTGACAGCATTATCTACTTTGGGTTCAAAATGGAGCTGCAAAACAAGAAAAACCAAAGGAGATATTTATTACTCTTTTCAATGTCTTTTTCACCATCTATTTCTTGGTGTCTTTTCACTTTGTCCCGTCTCCCCCCCCCCCCCACCCCAGACTAAGGTGCAGAGTTAGCTTTCCTTTCTTTTATCTCACTGTACACATGCACACCGGATGCTGGTTCTCTGCTAAAGCATGAACAGCACTTGAAGTAGTAAGAGTTTTTACTGTTATTATTACTGGTTTGTTTTTAAGAAACTCTGGCCACTAGGTAACTTAGCATAGAATGTACAGGCATTCCCCTGAGAATAAAACAGACCATCTGCCCCCTTTAAAAGTATATCCAACACATTTGCAAGTTCCACAAAGGTATAACCTGGTTGAGAAAAATAATTTTGCTCACAGACATATATACGCTACAAAGAAAAATCAGAATATGAGAAGGATCCTGTCTGCCCTTATTTCCCCACCTTGAAAAAACCAGAAAAGCAGACAAGTAGCTCTATAGTCAACATTATCAGATCATACATGTATATTTGCAAAATGCATTTCTCCTCTACTTTCACTGCATTCCTTCCTATAGATGATAATAGAGACTCACATGGCACTCAGAATTGACAATGAGCATTTTCCACTAGTATAGTAGTTGTATCTGTAGGAAATTGGCAGAGTTCATCAGATGATTTCATAGATGTCTTTGATAATCATTGAATTAGAACATTTGGCTTGTTTAGTTGTGTGTGTGGGGGGGGGAGGCTCTGCCCTTTCAGAAACCATCCACAAGCCAGCAGGGAGGGACGAGTAAGCCACATGTAATGTCCCTTTACAACCCCACCTTACAAATACTCCGGGCTTTGTGTCTACCATCTTCAGTCTGAACTCCCCATCCACACTCCCTCCCACCTTGTCCTGCTGCCCCTCCAGTTAACTGCTGTCTTGCATACCACAGTCACCAGTCTCCCTGACCCAACATTTGGTTTTTGTTCTCACTGACGGCCTCCTAGGTCTTGGCTCATCCATTCCGGCTGACCCCAGGTAACTGATCTTTCACTTGTCCACTAGGCTGTCTCTTCCAGCGGCTCAAGTGAGCCAGCATTAGGCTTAGCCTTGTACATGGATAATATAAAGTGGAAAAGCCACTCTCTCCCATCATGAATCTGTGGCAGCATTCCAAATAGTGATTTATATAATTGTCATTTCTACTTTTTCTTTTGCATTCAGCATAAAATACTCAGTAAGTAATTATTACAAAAATACACTTTAAATGCAAGCAAAAATGACAAAAAGATGTTTGTTTATAAATGGACTGTGCATCACTACCAGTGAATACCTACAAACGCCCTGCAGGCAAAACAGAAGCATGACTCTATACAGGCCTGTGGCTTAGAAGATGATAAAATGAAATTAAAGTAAACATGATTACAAGGCTTTTTGGCACAAGTCTTAATAATGTCTGTTTGTTCTCCCTTTTCTTTCTTTTTGGAGAGCAGAGAGGCAGGGAAAGGAGAGATGGGAGGCTCTGTGAAGAGAGTAAGAAAGAAAAGATGGAAAGACAGTGAGAAAAGGGGCTGAGAATGGAGTGCGCAGAAACTCCAGAAGGAGGCAGGAAAACATGAGAAGAGGAGCAGGGAGAGTGATGACAAACAATGTTGGAGATGGAGAGCTGGTCCCTACTTTAAAAATTCAAAGCAAAACTAAAACATTTCACACAATAAATGAAGCCAACTGCATAAGCCGATGCTCATGTCAGACACTGCACACCAGCGGCGTCTGTCCATGGCAGCACCGGAAACACCGCGGAGCGAAATCCGAAGACGGCGAGTGAGTGTGAGAGCAGAGCCCGAGCGGCCGGGACGCGCGCCACCCAGGGCTGGCAGCGCCTGCTGGCGGCGGCGAGCTGCTGCAACAGCTGTTTATAATAACCAGTGAAGGGATTGATGGCATCGGCTCTTCTGCCCAAATATTCTCCCCACATGGTTTAAGGAGCTTTCAGTCCCCAAAAGGTCTTAATGGGAGAGTCACCTCTGGACGGAGTAGAGGCACGATGTCTTGAATGTCATGATGATGACAGAAAAGTGGATAATTCTAACTCACTAAGTAACCTAATGCCATGAGCAACGAAAAAAACATAAAAGAATTTTACAGTTAAACATTTGATTTTAAAAAACTGCTTCCTGTAAAAGTTTAGTTTTAATTCTGGGGCAAAACAAGGAATATGTGTATACCAGGACTTTTTTTTTTTTTTTTGACTCAGGGTGCCTCATGCCAAAAATCGAGGTACCAGTTGATCTTTAGATCCTTGACGAAGAGATTAGGTCTTGTAGTTGTAGTCTCACTAAGGCAAAGGAGAGTTTTTGTGCCTTTGCATAAATAAGGGCAGGCGTGAATAGTCATTCAAAAATTCTTTTTAAAATCAGATATCTGTAGATGTTGCCATTGGAGAAAACTGGGTGAAGGATAGGGGATCTGTCTGTATTATTTCTTACAACTCTATGTGAATCTGTGATGATTCTTTGGTAAATGTTAAACAAGAAGACAAGTTTGCACCAGCTTTACTAAGCAATCTTAGAAAACATTCAAGGTGCTTAGCTAATGGGTGGATTGTCCGGGGTGGGGGTGGGGGGACAGAGTTGGACTCTATGTCTAATCCTTTCTCTGGTAAATGCAAAAAAATCCAAAAAGCTTGGCTCATTCCAGACATTACCAGGAAAATGGCAGATTGGTATCTGAATTGGAAGGTCACGCCTACATTAAAGCAGCAGTTTGCAAGATGTGACCAGCCACCAGTGTGACCTACGACGAGGTCTAGGACCAGCCACATTGCATCATCAATGCTGGCAAACAATGTACCTCTGTTTCGGGGTGAGTTACTGAGTTACACCACATAAAATGTGCCAGACACCATCTTAATAAAAAATGGTTTGATTTAGTGCTTACTCTATGCCAGACATTGTGCTAAAATCTTTACATACATTCTTTTATTCAATCCTTACTTCAGTCCTCAAAGTGGGGATTCGGGTTGGTGTTTACACTGTGTCCAGGACAGAATTCGACATATATTCAGTGTACTTAATTAGAATTTCCCAGAAGCAGGCCCTGCGATAAGGAGTCAGGTGTGAATCATTTATTAAGGACGAACGGTGGGAGGTGTAGAGGAAGCAGGAAGGGGAGGAGGATAACTGAAACTAGACTGTAATTGTTTACAGAGTCCCATGGGCTGAGTGTCAACCTTATCCTCAGTTATCATTCCTGATAACCTGGGAACATAAGTTATGCCACTCAAGGCAAAGGTGCTGGGTTTTCATTCTCCCACTGTCCCTTGTTGTCTAAGGGCCACCCAGGGGCAAAGGTGGACTAGGCACTTCTAGCTCTCTGCACCAAAAGGCAAAGCAGTTCCAGTAGCCCAAGGGCAGTCCTCTGAACAGGTACAGGTGCTGGCTGGTGGAAGCAAAGGCACACTGAAGCCAGGGGAGGGGGGCTTAGAGACAGCACATGAAAAGTATCCAAGAGTATCTAGGCAGAACATTAACAGTACCTCCTACAATAAGTATTTAATAAAACTTGTTTAGATGACTGGTTTATCATGCTACGCCATAGGATCAAAAATTATATTTGTGGTAATGGCTGCTACAACAGAATAATATTTACAGCAAAGATTATGTGACCTATTTAATGATATAAACAATCATTGCGCATATTCTAGGAAAATGGAATTTTAATTTTTTTCTTTGATGGTCCATGCCAAACAGCATGTATCCACTAACACCATCGTACACATGGTCCCATCATGCACAAGCCACAGGCACACACAAAGATGTTTCTCTCAATTTCTCCTCACTGTGCCCAAAGCTCCAGTCCTTCCTTCGGTTTTACCCCTCATAACCACCATCACTAAAATATCTTGGATAGCTTCTCCTCTTCAAAACATTCTAGAATCTTCTGGATGCTGGAAGAGTCCATAGCTTTAATAACTATGTTTGTGCACCTTTAAAGATATTATGAACTCATAGAGCAATGATAGCAAATACTAATAGATCACCTATTACATTGGCCATGTGCTAAGCACTTCAAAGGTATTATCACACAACAATAATTCTCACAATAGTCATACACAGTAGGTACTTTTAAAATCCTCATTTTACAAATGGGGAAACTGAAACCTGTCCAATAAGAATTCAAATCTAGACAACCTACCCTTAAGCCCAACTGCTTATCCACTACATTTATTCTTAGTGGAAATGGGAGAGTATGATGGAAATACAGAGTTAAAACAGCAAAGCTTCGGTAGAAAACAGCCCTGACATCCCACGCCTGGATATAGGGATCCTCTAAACTACTTGCAGATCCTAGCGTGTTGGGATTGGAGGGAGGGGCTCACTGTATAACTACCCTCTTCCCCTGCTAATCTACTGGAGACCTTCAATCCAGAAGACAAATGGCAATCCATTGCCAGCTGTTAGAGAATTGTATCCATATTTCTTCCTTGATGCCACACTTTCTTCCCAGTCCAGCCATGCTGGACCACACAGGGCTCCTTCTGGGGAGTGGGAGAGGGAGGCTGTCCAAGGAGTTTTCCATGATGCAAGCAGCAGATCTGAGTAAGCACCTCCCTAGGGTCTGAGGACAGCAGACCAAGGTTTTTCTCCCCTATTACCAGAGAACTCGCTCCTTTGCTGAGAGGAGTGAGGGGATGTGTAGGGTAGGTGAGGGAGAAGCTACAAATGTGTTTCCCACATTTGTCTCTCCTGGGGAACAGTGAAAATTCCAGTACCTGAGTGGAAACCTGAGAGGTAGAGAATAATGTTCCACCTTGGTATGGTATGGTTTTGGTCAAGACTGTAGAGGAGCACACCAGCCACTCCAATAAAAGCCATATCACTTTCCATCTCTTATGAGATATAACATAAGACTGATCATAAGTGATGACGTTATAATAACTTTACAAAATAGGGCTTCATTAAAATACAAAGACAAGGAAGTGAACATCTAACATTTTTAATGAGTCCAGAAATATTTTGAGGAATACTGTAATGAATCACTCCAAACTAATACAGATTTTTATCTATGATTAATGTCAGAAAGAATAGTATTCCCCACCCACATTGCAAGTAGGGCTGGTTGTAAACAACAGATACTCAAAGCAATTTCATATATGTCTGAAAATGATTTTCAAAGAAAGCTTAAAATCAATTTCATTGAGGTATAAATTACATTCAATAAGATGCTCTAGTGATTATTAAAAGAACACAGTCTAAGAGATTTGGTGCAGTATGCCATCTACATTATGAATATGTTTATTTGGGGAGGGAACATTTGTTGAAATGCTACTTCAGCACAGGTGTGAAACTTCTGGACCTTGTGTGAACTATCCACAAAAAAGGATCAGCATATCTGAACTCTGGACTTGGTGGCCTGGAGACAGGCTCTGGAGATAGCAGAAAGATGAGAAGGTGGACACGGCCCAGTAGGAGCACTGAGCATCTTGTAAAAACATCCTATTGCT
The DNA here is from genome assembly GCA_003508835.1 of Eonycteris spelaea. Taxonomy (NCBI): domain Eukaryota; kingdom Metazoa; phylum Chordata; class Mammalia; order Chiroptera; family Pteropodidae; genus Eonycteris; species Eonycteris spelaea. Next base: position 18,741,778 of record PUFA01000011.1, on the reverse strand, counting down.
TCTATATATAGTCTAACCTTACATAATAGTGAGGACACTTGAAGGTGACCAGAGTTGAAATGTAGAACTCCCTATTTAAAGTGAAACAGCATTCTGAAAAGAAGTTTTTGGAAGGGAGGATAGCACATTTTGAAATAAAGGGATACTGACCGATCATCCCAGCCTGTCCAAATCTCTGACATCAGACTTTTATCACTGAAGGATGCCTCTTGTCCTCCAAACCTTTAAACTTATATGTAAATAGGAGGAAATCCCCATTCTTCACAGGGCAATTCAAAAGCCACTTTTTACATGAAGTGATTTCCTTTCATAATTGATTAACCTAATCACATCTCTCAGTTAAGCTTAGTTGGCTTCCTCCTGGCATTCGATCATGTCTTCCCTTATGGTTGCCCATGAATGCAATGGTATTCCCCATCAGAATGTAAGCTCCCTAAAAACAGGAACTTAGCAAAATATAACACTGTAAGGCGATGTTATTAAATGAGGACACAAGCACCATAAGGGGCTGACTCTTTCACCTCCCTTCCTTCACAAGGGAAGTACCTGAATCAGCATTTCCTCAAAGTGCAACCTGCACTGTGTGCTCCTGCAAGGTGCTCTGAGAGGAAACATTACTGTGGTCAAATAGACTTGAGACGTTTCCGTCTTCTCCGGGAGTGTCACGATGCAAAGCTGTTATAAAGAACCTGCTTAAATGTGTTACCTACTATTCCCAAGCTTTCTTAACAAGAGAACGTCCCCACCCCCAACATGACACCAATGAGCAGTCCTCATTATACACTATGTATTAAGAAATGCGAAGATGCTTTAAAATTCTAGTTTTATTATTAAATGCCATAAAACTCACTAATTAGAATTAATTGAGGGAAGTAGGATGAAAGGCAGAAAGTCTACATTAAAATAATATTTCTGAAATGAAGTACAACATTTCTTTCAAGTCTATGAAAAACTGAAATTAAGTTTCAAAATGTAAGCTCTTATAATTTTAGACTTCCTACAAAAATAGATTATTTAGCATGTCTGTATATTTTAAATAATAAGTCATTCCAAGAGCCTGGAAATTTTAAGTATATTAGCATTCTTCTTTTTTATGCAATTTTGACACTATTAATTTGTGCTATGAAAAACAGCTCTCCTAAACCAGGGCAAACAGGCCTCAGCAGTTGTCTAAATCTCTACAAATTCCACTTGAGTGAAATCTAGAGGCCTATCCAAATAACAAATCTTTTTATATATAAAAACTTTTCTGAAGGTCCTAGACTTCTTTAAAGAAGAAATATTCTCCAGTGAGCAATATTCTCTTAAAGAAGGATCCAAATTCAACTTAGTACAGTAAACATTCAACTACACGCTTAAGAAATAACTGGAAAATTTAGGAAGTCATAAAGAATAAAAACATTTGTATTTCTACCATCTAGAAATCCCCATTCTTAAAAATGAAGTTATACTTTACTTTTTAGGCTATGCAGATGCTTGACCATCTGATTAATTTAGATCATACTGTATATTTGGATTTGAAACCCTTCTCAGAATACTCTATTATTTCTAACTCTTCAGGTGTGAATTTCCTCATTCTCTGGGCAAGTAGACTATCTCATATATAACAGAATATCCATGTCTCCTAACCCCCAGGACCTATGGATGTGACCTTATTTGGAAAGAAGAGTAATTAAGTGAAGATCTTGAGATGAGATCATCCTATATTATCCGGGTGGGCCCAAAATCCAACAGGCAAACGTCCTCATAAGAGACAAAGAGAGAAGACACAGACATAGAGAAGGCCACGTGAAGGTGGAGGAAGAGATTAGAGTTATGCAATCGCAGACAAGACTGCATGGAGCCACCAGAAACTAGAAGAGGCAAGGAAGAATTCCCTTTGGATTGAGTAAAGCCCTGCAACATCTTGAATGTGAGAGAATAGATCTCTGTTTTAATCCACCCAGTGTGGTACTTTGTTAAGCATCCACAGGAAACTAATACAAGGTCTTTTTCTTATTAAATTTTAAGAGCTCTTCATATAGTAAAGATCTAAACTCTTTTGTTACATATGTTGTAAATACTTTTCTCGGATGGCCTTCTCTATGGTGTTTTTGCCTTGCAAAGCTATTAAAACTATTTTTATAGAGTCTATTAAAAGGTTCTTCTTTCATGTTTTCTGCCTTAGTAGTTTATTAAGGTCCTGTTGAACTTCCAAAAACATTCATCTATATTCGTACTAATTCATTTTAGTTTTATTGTTTAATGTTTGGTTCTGGACTTATTTTGCTATGTTGGGCAAAAAACAACAAAAAAAAGGAATTTTAAAAAATGAATAATCAAATATCTCAGAAACACTTATTAAAATGAGACAAAATTCTTATATATATTAGTACCTCTTCAGTTTTGAATTCCGCTCCATTGATAGGTTTATCTACTGTTGCCTTCCTACCACTAAGCTTTAATCTTCATCACTTTGTTACAGGTTTAACATCTATCAGTGCCTGAACCCTTCATGACTCATCTTTTGCAAATATTTATTTATATCTCATCTACTTTCTCATCCAAATGAACTCTTCATTAGAATTTTAATTAAAATTATACTAAGAATTTTACATTAAAATTTTCATTTGAATTTTAATGAGAATTGTACTGTTTACAAATTAATTTTATAGGAACTATAAGTCTTAAAATGGTCATCTCATTCCAAAATATCTTTCTATTTACTCGTCTTCTTTTATGTGACTAAATTTAGATTTTTTCTTGTTATGACAGTTATTTAATAAACAAGATGAATATACACATATATACATACATATATATTTTAAATTTTTTATTCATTTGTATATTTGCTTATTGGTTCTTCAGAACCATTATATATATGTGTGTGCATGTGTGTGTATACACACACATACACACATATATATGTAATTATATATGTGATATATATTATGTTGGATCCGTTTGGTGGTCAGGAAGTATGCTCTCTCCTACAGTAAAACATTTGCTTCAATGGAGGAACAAACACACTGAATTTCAGTCATGAAGTGGATCAGATGAGCTGCAAATGTTGGATTAGACTTGTTTCAGTTAAGAAAGGGAAGGCTCTGAACCACGAAGACAGTCTTAGTTCAGCTTTCTTCTCCAGACCTTTCTGTAGACCTGGGCTTTTCTCTTTAAAGTATGAAAAGGAGCAACTCTGCAGAACTGGCAAGAGACTTGGGTGTTTTCAATGGAGCCCAGAAAGAGTGCAGTGCTCGTGGATTCCCATCCCTAAGTAGCTACCAGGATCCCTTTGGGGGAAACCAGATGCCCAAAGAGCATCGAAGCAATCTGCATTACTAAGTGTAATCAGTTACCAGACTGTCATACATACTTCTTATCCTTATATAACAGTGAGATACCCTTTCCCGTGAAATGACCAAAGACGTTCTGGCAGATGATTTCCCTGGCATTACTCGGAAGCTGACAGATTTGAAAGGGCCCATCTATGAATGTGGTAATAACCACTCGAAGTGAATGTGGTCAGTTCTGCTTCTTTCACTGGGACTTATGAATCATATGAAGGAAACTCAAAGAGAAACAAAGCCAGGAACTGAATCCCTTTCTGGAAGCACATGGGTTAACACAAAGGCTCTTCAGGGCTGGGAAGAACAGAAGAAAAGTAACTTCCCTCAACAACTCTCCTCATCAACTCTGGGATTTAAAAAAAGCCCCCCAAAGAGCCAATCATTCATTCATCATGTATTTATTAAGCACTTATGTGTCAGGCACTCTTTGAGGAGCTGGATATATATAAAACACAGAAAGTCCTTTGTGTCTGACTGTATGGAGCTTTCTTTCTAGTGACAAGACAGGTAACAAAATTAGTACATACATAATTTCATGTAGTGTTGAGTGCTACAAATAAAAATAAAGTAGGGTAAGAGGTTAGAGCAGTGCTGTCCCACAGAGATGTTCTATATCTGTTCTGTCCAATAAAAATAGGGCAAAATTTTACATTTAAAAAATTTTTCCACACTTTATTCATGTTTATGCAAAGCAATGAGTGAGGAGAGTTCATTCTTTTTCTTTTTTTAAATTAAGCTTATTGGGGTAACATTGGTTAATACAATTATATAATTTTCAGGTGTACATTATAATTTGACATGTGTATATCTATTGTGTTTACCACCCAAAGTCCAGTTTCCTTCAGCTACCATAAATTTGATCCGCTTAGTTACTTCATCTTCTCCCAAATTTTACATTTAAATAACTACACTTTGCTACCACATTGGACAATGCAGGGTTAGACAGTGCAGGAGGTGCTGTGATTTTAAGAGAAGAGGTCAGAGTGGGAGCCTCTGAGCAGAGGAAACTTGAGTAGAAGCCTAAGTAAGGCCCAAGCATAAGCCCTGCCACTCCCCAAGGAGTCAGAACTCTCCAGACACACCCAAAAGTGAGAGCAAAGGCCTCAGGTGGAGAATGGCAAGGAGGCCAGGTGGCTGAGTGGAGTCAGGAAGGGGTGACAAGGGAAGTGGCTAGGGACAGATCATCAAGGGCCTTGGGTTTCACTCTAAGTGGGATGACCTTATAGTAGGAATCTAGATGTAGCTTAATAAAACCCTATTTACTTAAACACTGGAAATGACTCTTCTTTAACTAAATCTCATTAGCCCTGTTCTTTCATATCCATTATATCTATTCTGACTACAATCATTTGATAATGAATATGACAACTTTAAAATACAGGAAGCACTTATGAAATGTCTTTAAAGACATGTTTAAGGATGGAGGAGGACAGCTGGAAGAAAAGTTCCTCAGTGCAGACCAAAATATCAAGAGAAAAATCTGACTTTTAGTTGTACCTGGTAGGTGTTTAATAAGATCTGTGATTATTTATCCTTCTCCACATTCACTAAGTCTATCATTAGACTATTACAAAATGAGACTAGTTTGAATTTTTCTGCTTGCCCATCACTGACACTGGAAGAAAAAGAAATTGACTCAATTTCTAAACGAGATATTCTAAATTTCATATTTTTGGATATTTAAAATTTGGCTATGGAGTCAAATATTCATGCGGGCAATTAGACCCAAAGATGAAACACTATAAGAGTCATGTAATCCATATACCATCTCAAGGGAACAAACACATGATCGTTCCTAAATTTATACGAAACTCAACAACATCCCTTGAGCAAACAGGTGTCCTAGATGTGTTAAAACGATCTAAATAATTAGACATAAACAGTGATCTTGTTAGCGAGACATAGACACCTGTGTTCCAATACCGTCTTTGCCATTTACTAGCTTTGTGACACTTGGCAAGTTATTTATGGTCTTCAGTACTCAATTGCATTATCTGTAAAATGGGAAATAAAAGTGCTCTTGGGAGGATTAAATAAAATAACATCAAAAGGCAATATTTGGTACATAGTACCTATTCAGTAAGTGCTAGTATAGTTGAAATTAAAGAATAGAAGAATGTCGTTTAAATATAATTCATCATCCAGCAGAGATAATGCTTGCAATTTCCCTTTTAAAGGGAAAAATGACTATTAAACATAGGCTGACTGGGCTCTTCTCTAGCGGGAGAACAGGCTGGGGAGCCACAGTAGGGTCTCTTTCAGAAAAGACTCACCTGGGTGTTTCCAACTGTTGCTGAGATATTCACCCTGAGATTTAGCTGTAAGGAAAGCACCAAGAAGCTGCCTATTCGTCAGCTTGCCTTCTCAGAGAGCAACTCAGGCAATGTGATTAGCATACCTGCAGAGTTTTAATGCAACTTGAAGGCGGAGCCAGATTTATTAAGTCTGCCTCACTCGCAGTATTGATAAGAGCAAAAAACACTTTCTCTTGGACCTCAGATAACTAACTCCCTCAAATGTCAACAGGATGAGGGAACGGACCTCCCTACCCCATCCTCAGGCTTGTACTGTTCTGGAAATGATTATTTTTTTCTTTCTGCTTTCTCCTTGTTTTCCTTTACTAAATACCTCATTTTGCAAGGTTCCTAGGGTGATGGCGACAAAAGCACCTGCCTTTGTTTACTTGATAACCACCTCCGGAGAATGATCCCCACGGGTTTTGCTCATTGTTCCCATTGCTTGTGGCCTCTAGGAGGGAGGCACGAGACTCCCTTGATGTTTCCACCAGCACCGTGTGGCTAAATGCAGGTGCAGCTTGGGGACCAGGCCGTTTCAGGGGTACACAAGTCCTCGCAGCATAACCCACAAAGCAAGACAACTGGCGTGTTCACTGACTTGATGTTCCATGTTCTGCCTGGGGTTTCCTGGTACAAGATACTGCTGTGAGATCCAGGTAGCCACTGGAGAATGGGTGCCCTCATCTCTTTTCCAACAAAACCTTCTCATTTACTGTCATTGGTGAAAAGAGTTGCTCAGCTAATTCAGACAACACATGAATAAATGACTGAGGGGCTTTGAAAGTGTCCCCCCTCCCCTGAGGTTTTTCTCTTTTAATTCCCAGTCTGAGGAAATGTGTACATTGTGGAATTTCAAGGGGAGAGGAGGGACTTTTTGATTCAAATCCACCCGAAGGCTACTGAATATTCCACCAGTGTTTGAGAACAGATCAGGGCTGAAAGCCATAGCCACAACAGAGGTCAGAATGAATCAATCTACCCACCAGACTACTTGTTCTCTTTAAAAGAGACCTTGTTTTGGGTTGATCTCATATTCTTGGTGCACAAGGAAAATCTGGACACTCATTCAACTTGAAATTTTCACCTACCCAAGAGTAGGGTCTAGACTCTCCCCACTATGCAAAAATAAACTAAAGGTGCAGGTCCTGGCCATCAAGGAATTTTTTATTTAGTGGAACATCCAACAACTAGCAGATATTGTCTCATAATGTGATAAGAGGTATGTGCTGGCTCATGGTATTATATTACTAGGCAAAGGTGATAAGTAAAGCATTCACAGACCAAGGACTTAGCTTTTAGAGGCCACATAAGGAAGTCAGTATATGTATAAATTAAAAAACAAAATATGTAGTGAGAATCTTTTGCATACCTGCATTTGTGTCAGATCCAGAACAAAAGTGAAAACGAAACTGGATTCCCAATGCCTTTTCTGACTGTCACACCTCTGGGACCAATAGTCAGAGTCAACCTGGACCGTACTTGCTTGAACATTACAATGTTCAGTCTCTTATTAGCTTTTTGCTGTCTTGCCTCTCTGACACTGTTATCCACTATGAATTAGTACAGGGAGGAAGATATAAAAGCATTTTAATGATTGACAAATATATGATCAACATCTGATTACAAGTGTTTTCTAAAATGTATGTCAAGAGATATTTAAAAAGTGTTCCTCAAAAAGTGTTTATAGACAAACAAAATGGGATACACCTGCCACTTTTCCACCGCCCACTGCCCACCACCTACTCCCAGTCAGCATCTTGTCTCACCTGGACACTGCAATGGCCTCCTTACTGGTCTTCCTGCTTCTACCTTTGCTCCTTAGAGGCTCTTCTCCATACGTCAGCCATGAAAATTCTTCCCATAGGTAGAGCAGGAAATATCACTCCAGTGTTAAGAACTCTCATGGGCTTCCTTTCCCCTCCCTTAGTGCCTGCATTATCTGGCCCATCTCCTCTCTGGACTCGTCTTCTCCGACATCCCTTCACCCCACCCCAGCCTGCTCCAACATGACAAGCACTCTTCTGCCTTAGAGCCTTGGCGCTTGCTATTGTCTCTGCTTGGAATGTCCTTCCCCCAGTAACTGCTGGCCGCCCGCTCTCACTTCCTTCCAGTCTCTCCTCTATTGTCACCTCCACATAGAGTCCTAGACCACACTATTTAAGACATTGTCCCCAAATCACCATGCTCTGACCCCTTTATACTGTTTTCCTTATCATCTACCACCATGTGACAATATAATAATATGTATTTTTATTTGTATTTTGTCTGACTCTCCCCTCCCGCCAAACTATAAACTCCATGAGTAAAGGAACTTCTGTTTTGTTCTTGGATAAATTCCTGGGCACCTAGAAGAATGCCTGACACATTCTAAAATTACTTGTTAAACAAATCACTGAACTGAACACTAAATTAATCAAAACCGAATTTTTGATGTTGTTTTTACAAACCTTCTCAGAACCTTTGATAGCCTAGTCTGCATGGTGTGGATCTTTCCTCTAAGAAGGGGTAAACTTTTCTGACCTTGCAGTCCAAAATAGCTTCCGGAGCAAGCATTCTCAGGACTAGTGTTGGGGAACCTCATCAGGGGTGAGATGCATCAGGATGAAAACATGTTCACTAGTGTTACCAACAGGGAGAAGTCTCCCTTAAGAAAGACATGGGCCTTCTCTTGCTTGTAAGCCTCCCACAATACAGAAGCAGGATTAACACGACTGCCTCTATGATCTCAGGAAAGCAAATTAAGTTTGATGTTTGTTGTTCTAATCTTAGGGAGGCAAATTAGTTTGGGATATCACTGCGTAGTGAACTGTTTCTGTCATGGCCAGCATGGTCTGCAGAAGCTGCTTGCTCCTGTCTTCCAGTCTCCATCATCAGCCCTGGAATCTAATTACAACAGTCTCAGAGGTCACTCTCCAAATGGAAATACACTGCTGGACATATTGAGTGGGGAGGGAGAAGGACAAGATTCATTTCCTTTCTGCAAAAAGGCCTTACTTTACTCGCTCTCAATTCTCTCACATAATTCACAAGTTGTCATTGTAAGTATTCATCTTTGATAATCGCCTTTGCTATAGTCATAAGAAGTCATACATGATTCTTTAAGAAAGTCAGGTCTAGGTTCTCTAAGACAGATTTAGACAAAAAGAGTCAGTGAAGAAGTTTATCATTCAAAGAGTCATTAAAAAATAATGCCTGGGCTGTAATAAATTTAATCTAGTACATGTTTATGAGTGCCTGCAGCATGCAGAAGCTGGAAGAATGGGTGATATGGGAGAGGTAGGGTGGGAGAACAGTGAGAAGGAGGAACAGCCCATTCCCTCTGAAGTCATTCTCCAGTGGGACTCCATCCCTATTACAACTAGCTGGAACACATGGCATGCTATGAGGGCCAGGACAGGAGGAGCAGGGAAGGATTCATCCCAATAGCCTGCTAGAAGGCACAAAGGTCCACAGGTGGAGTGCAGACTCCGCCGTATAAAGATTCTATTTTAAAGCACTGCCTATAGGTGTGTGAACCAGACTTTGAAAGACTCGTTATGAAAGTGACCAGTGACCTGGGCTTTAACAAAATATTTGACACATCTAGGCTTTGAGGACTAGCCCAACATGTCTGGAAGGAGAAAACAAACAAGTGCAGTGAGGAGATTATTTTCCTTCTGGCCGGAAATGGTTTCATCTGTTCTAAATTGAATTTTTTACTTAAGTGAGAGTTTTTGATCCTAATGATTTAAAAGATCCTAAAAGGTTCTCTAAATGTAATCAGAATCAGTCAGGCTTATCTGCAACCCTCCTCCCATCTCCAAGTGTTTCCTCGCTTGGTGTATAATACAGAAATTGCAGGACAATATTCAACTCCTAGTCCAGAGTGTTCAGGGATATGCATTTACGGCATGTCGCATGTACAGCACATTCACATTTATAAAGTGATTTTAAATACATTATCTTTGATCCTCATTTGTACATAGAGCAGATTTTATAGATAAAGAAATTGATGTTGAGAGACGTATTGGGACTGGTCCAGAGTCACAAAGGGCCCGTTCTAAGAAACGTGAAGCCAAACCTAAGACCTCTGGCTTGAATCCTGTTCTCTTTCAGCTGCCAGAAAAACTGAACTTCAAACATCTATGTACTTATGGCAAGGAGGCAATGTTTTCTGATGTGTTTCCTCCCATCCTGGCCTCCGGAATTTGTTTCAAATTTTCCTATAAAATTCGCATACAAAGGCAAACTGAGAACCACAGAGCTCCACGGTGAGGTTGGTGCTGGTGGGCTGATGCAGCGCTGGCTCACGTCCCATAGCTCAGTTCTGCACACCAGCCTCACACCCCTGGGATCGCATGGTTACTACCAGACAGAGGTTTCGGGGACGGCTCACAACTGTTCACTTTCAAACGTTAACTCCACAAAACCTGAGGGTCTGCTGAATTAGATTAATAGCTCCATCAGGAACATGCCTTTGCTTGAGAGAGCACCCCGCCTGCTAACATGCAAACACAGCATTCTACCCAAGTGCATCTCTATTGATGCTGCACTGCCAAGGATATGCATGCCTCCACTTCCGGCAGCCAAAGAGAAGGCCCACGGGTGAAACTCCGTGCCCTTGATTTCAAGAAGCGGGGCCTCTCTGCTTTTGTCCCACCTCCTCCACCCCAGGCTAGCCCTCCTAGCTGTTTTGAGAAACCATCACAGCTCCACTCTTGTTCAGCAGCATTATCTTTCTAAAGATCTCAAGAAACATAAAAGTTAAGTCCTTTGCAACATGTGTGTTAGAAAACACTTCACTATTAGGGAGAGAGAGAGAGACACCAGGTATAGTTGTTAAGCCACTAAAAATACTGGCAGTCATCCCTGTTATTCTATTTCTATGGAAAATCAGAGTCGACTTAAGTCATTGTGTCTTGAAATATCTATTTTATAGATACAAACCATTGTATTCATTTCCAAATGTAATGGAACTTAGATATAGAATCCTAAGGACTCCACCAAAAAGTAGTTAAAATGAATAAACTAAAACTAATTTCAGAATATATTAGTTTCCTAGGGCTGAGAGAGCTAAGTACCACAAACCAGGTGGCATAAATCAACAGACTGATTGTCTCATGGTTCTGGTTCTCATGCTAAAAGTCTGAAATCAAAGTGTCAGCATGGCCGTGCTCCCTCTAAAATCTGTAGAAAAGAATCATTCTTTGCCTCTTCTCACTTCACATGGTAGCTATCAATTCTTAGCATTCTTTGGCTAGCAGCTGAATCATTTCACTAATCTCTGCCTCTGTCATTAGAGGGCATTGTGCCCGTGTGTTTCTGTTGAAATTCTCCTTTTTTTTTTATAAGGACACTGGTCATATTAGGGCCCACCCTAATGACCTTATCTTTTTCTTTAATTTGTACTTTTTTTAAAAAAATTAAGTTTATTGGGGTAACATTGGTTAATATAATCATATAATTTTCAGGTGTACATTATCATTTGACATCTGTGTATTCTATTGTAGGTTCACCACCCAAATCCAGATCCCCTTTACCTACTTCGCTCTCCCCCACCCCCTATATTTGACCCCCTTTACCCCTCTACTCCCCCACTCCTCCCAACCCCACTAGTAACCACTACTCTATAGTCCTCTGGTAACCACTAGTCTATAGTCCATATCCATGAGTCTCTGTTTGTCCTGCTCATTTGTTGCTTTTAGGTTTATATCTCACATATAAGTAATATCATGTGATTTTAAACTTTTTCTGTCTGGCTTATTTCACTTAGCATGATTATCTCGAGGTCCATCTATGTTGTTGCAAATGGCAGCATTTCATCTCTTCTTATGGCTGAGTAATATTTCATCATATATATGTACCACAGCTTCTTCAGCCCATCATCTATCGTAGGGTACTGTGGTTACTTCCATGACCTGGCCACTATGAATAATGCTGCTATAAACATTAGTGTGCAAGTATCTTTATAGATATAAGTTTTCAAGTCTTCAGGGTAAATACCCAGTAGAGGGATTGCTGGATCATATGGTAGATCAATTCTTAGTTTTTGAGGAACCTCCATACAGCTTTCCATAGTGCCCTACCATTTGCAGTCCCACCAGCAGTGTATGAGGGTTTCTATTTCTCCACAGCCTCTCCAGCGTTTGTTATTGCTTGCTAATGACCTTATCTTAAGTATATCGGCGAAGACCCTATTTCCAAATAAAGTCACATTCAGAGGTGCCAGGGGACTTCAACATATCTTTTGGAGGATGCGATTCAACATATCTTTTGGGAGGATGCAATTCAACCACGAGACCCATTCTATTAGAAAGCTGACTGTAGCAAATAAACCCATATTTGATTCTACTTAAGAATTACAATGCATCTCATTAGTATTTTCCTGTAATCATTCTCTAATAGATATCCAAAATGAGGTCTACAGATACAAGTCTCAGAGAGATACTATCCATTTGATCTAGCAAATCACACAATTCTTTTAACCTCAAGAAGTTTAGCCCTTTAATCTCCAATATTGAATAGAAAAAAGAAAATAGACTATTTTTGAGCACGTGTGAAACACTTCTATCACTTTCCTTTTCTTTTTTCGTTCCTTCATCTTCACTGCAATCTACACACATCTTAAAATCGTATGTAATAATACAGCAAGTAATTAAGATTTAGAAATTATTTCTTGAACACAAATTTTCTTCTGAGTCTCCCCCTTCAAATAGTTGACAGCAAAAAGGTTGATCTTATAATCATAAATTCACAAAGATATCAAATAGAAAAGAAAGTCAGACAGCCTGTGCTCACATGCTTAGTTTGCCAGTGACTAGCTGGGGGACCTTGGGCTAATCACTTCACTTCAAAAGTTAACAGGACTATGGTGACAACCACAAGAAAACAACATAAGCACATAGCTCATTAGTTAGTCAACCTCTTTGTTTATACAGTGCCAGACAACGAAATCAAGTTCTTTTCACCATGATTAACCAAATTAACAAGCTGTCTCTTTTGCTTCAGGACAGGAATACTAAACTCAGATTTTATTTCCATTTGATCCCTAGGTCAAGTAGCAATAGATAGTTTAAAGCTTCAGCTTAAAACCAAAATATAGTCTTTTAAAAGGATAAATGATTTTAAAGTTATTCAATATAAAGAATTTTTTTTCTCTATAGAATATAGATGTATCATTTTTTTTCCAGACTAGGAACACAGTGAATCATAGAATTTCAAGAAATTGTACTTAAAAATTTTATATAAAAATATAGAAATTAAAACATTTGTGTGTGTGTGATTACATTTAAAAATTAATGGGAAAAACACTTTCTTGTCAGATTTTGCTCTTGGAAAAAATTGTCTTAATCATCAGTTTTGAAGGAACTATTCTTGGCCTGTTTTTAGTTACTTTTGACATCTGTCCTCTTTCTCTTAAGCAGAACTATTTTAAGCATGGCTTCCCAGGAGACACAGTATTCTTCAAGTTACAGCACTGTTCCGGAGCGAGGATGAAGGCTTCAGTTATTAGCATTTCCCCACTTCTCAGGTGCCTGTGTTCAGGCTGAACCATGTGGAAGTGTTGATATTTGGCCACTTTTGGCAACTTTATCTGATACACCTGTCACAACAGCACAGCATTCAAGCATGTCCCTCACATGCCTCCAACTTCCTGGCACAAACTTCAGGCACTGCTCTGTCCAAAATTTCCTGGCCTGTGTAGGAAGCTGCTGATAATGTAGACAGTTTTACATCCAAGTTTCTGAAATTTTGGAAAACAAGGTTAAACAGAATATTGTGGATATTTTATTCAGTTATTTTTGTTTACAACTGAAACTCTTGGAATTCAAAATTAACACTCTTGCCTGTGAGCTTCTTGTAAATAGAAAAAGTTTCAACCTTGCGTTCATATTGTTCTGCTGTGCTTTATTCACATGAACCTACATGAGCTGGCTGCCATCCAGTTTCACGTGGATTCTCTTAACCACAGTATCACTCGGGAAGACCAAGTTCTCCAGGATCGCACTGTGCACAGCTGTCAGGCTGTGGCTCTTGGGACGCTTTTGCCTATTTTTTTGTACGGCTTTTTTGAGTTGGCTCAGGAAGAATTCTCCTCTGAACTGTAAAGACAACATGCTTCCTACTGAGCTTTTTCTCCAATTTTCATACTAGCTGGACTTGGATTTTCTGGAAAGATTTCAGTTGAGGAACAGGAACAAAGATTATAATAGCTTTCTGACCACCATGACCTTCTATTTCCTTGGCTGCTGTTATATTCAGCTCCCATGGCTGGGCCTTGAGGTCCAAGTTTATTTCAAGCTCAAGGAGAGCCTAGAGATGCCAGACTCGAACTTATCTGGCTTCTCACCATTGGGTTTCTCATCATTTGCGCTTGAACTGAAGTGCCTTCCTCTGGTGAGCAATGGCCCGAGAAGAGCTTAAAACATTTTTTAGAGCAAGTTCTGCAAATGTTGTCCATGCTTCTAATTTCTGATAAGCTTAGTGTCTGAACCTCAGACTCTCTGCTTCCATATTCCTATCATTGCCTTCCTGAGCAAATTCTTTAGTATCATTCCTTCTCTTTATGTCCTTCCTTATTCCTACATAGGGGATGTCACTCCCATGTTATCTCTTTTAACTGACCATAGTATAGAACAGAAGTTACTTTATTATTTTTGTATTGTTTAATGGCATGTCTTTGTTATTACTTTTTTAAAAGGAAGAATTAAAAAAATCCTTATGTTGCTTTCACATCACACGATCTTTTGTTGACTCCTCACCTTCTGCCAATCATGGGCCAGTAGCCCTAAGATAAAGTTCCCTAAACTCAGTGTAGACAAATTCTCCCAAAAAAGTATCCTGAAAAACAAATATCTTTAATATTTGTCTACTGTGTTGCACAGACTAAATGTGAGTGACCTTTTCTAAAATACGGTTTTTACATACTTAGTTGTAATGTAAAGTTTAAAAAGATCTGTAGATATTTTACTGATTTCTAAAATTAAATTTTGTTTTAAAATGGCAGATCTTAATAAAATGCTGTAAAAATTAATTCTTTTGATAAAATTGCATCTTTTATAGGTCTTCAAATTTTATATATGTATATGTATGTATATATGTATATATATGTGTGTGTTGTATATATATATACATATATATATAGTAATCAATTCTTAACTGTCAAACACAGTATTGAATGAAAATGTAATTGAAAATAATCTGAAAACTATAAGGCATTATTTTTTTATATCTAAATTGTGCATGTGCAAAATTTGACTTTTGTGCTGGTCCATTATTTTACGGTAGCATTTCTTAAACTATGTTTAGTGAAATATAAGTTGAAGAAATATTAATAAGTGTTGCTGTACATTCACCATTGACCCCAAAATACAAGGTCTCATTGCACTCAAATTGTTGAAATTAAGCAAAAAGTTTGTAGTCATCACATTTTGCAATACTCTGTTACTCTCAAATTAGACTACTTTCAAACTTGATAATCATTCTTGGATCACATTAATTTTCTTAAGGCAGTTAATGTTGGAAGTGTTTATTTTTTCTATGGAGTTATTAGGTCATTTCTGGCAGTATTCAATTCCTTTGTGTATTCATATTAGTGGTCTACTTTAACCTGAGTGTATGGTAAATTTCTTGAGTTTCTATTGGTGATCTGTGAATATATTCATTCTTTTAACATTCAACAGGTCTTTACTGTCTTTCTGCTATGTCTCAGGCACTATTCTAGGCACTTGGGAGGCAACAATGACAAGATCCCTGACTTGTGGAGTTTTCATGCTAGTATGGGGGAATACACAATAAACATGAAAATAAATCACATGAAGATTACCTATGCTATGAAAAATAAAAAACAAGGCAAGGGGGACTGAGAGGACTGGAGGAGAGGTAGGTTACAGTAATAAATAGGAAATTGGGGGTAGGTCTTATTGAGATGAGATTTGGGC
Source organism: Eonycteris spelaea (assembly GCA_003508835.1). Lineage (NCBI taxonomy): Eukaryota > Metazoa > Chordata > Mammalia > Chiroptera > Pteropodidae > Eonycteris > Eonycteris spelaea. The sequence continues at coordinate 18,726,232 of PUFA01000011.1, read as the reverse complement.
AATAAATGACCTAAAGAAGGTAAGAGTCATCTAGGAGGATATATGGAGAAAGAATGTTCAAAGCAGAAAAGACAGAACAAAATCCCCACATCAGGATAATTCTTGGCATATTAGATGAACAGCAAGGAGGTCAGTGTGCTTAGATCAAAGTGATGTAAGGAAAAGTAGGAGATGAACTCAGAAAGGTAACAGGAGGCCAGATAATAGAAAGCCTTGAGATCATTTGTAAGGACTGTAGCTTTTACTCTGATGATGAGGAGCCACTGCAGGGATGTGAGCAGAGAAAGGACATGATCTAACTTCCTTTTAAGAGATTTCTCTGGCTGTTATGTTGAGGACTCTAGAAGACAAGAGTAGAAGCAGAAACCAGGTGAGAAGCTACTTTAGTAATTCAGGTGATTCCAACAGGTGGAGAGATGGCAAGAAATAATCAGAATCTGGATATAATTTGAAGGTGGAGGCACAAAGACTTCTTGGTGTGCAGTGTGAGAGGAAAGGGAAGGATGGATTTTCCATCAACTGTGATGGGACAGGGTGCAGAAGCAATAGCTTTTGGTAGCAGTTGGTGAGAAAAGATCAAGAGTTAGTTTTTGGACATATTAAATTTAAGGTATTAATTAGACATCTAGTGGAGATGCTGAGTATGTAGTTAAAGTTCAGGGGACAGAGGTCTGTGTTAACATTATATACATTTGGGTGCTAACAGCATATAGTTGGATTTTAAAGCCATACAAATAGATGAGATCACTAAGAGAGTGAGTGTAGGTGGGGAGAAGAGGGGAGGGTTGCTCCTTGGATCACTGGAGGGTTAAGAGGTTGGAGAGAAGATAAACCAGGAGAACATATTGAGGAATGCCCTTTGTGACAGGAGGATGCCCAAGAGAATGTAATTTCAATGGGAATTAACACTGAGAGTACCAGAGAAGTATCCGTCAGTCAGGATCAGTCAGGAGACTGAATTGAAAGGATTTAATGTAAATAATGAAGTTGTTTATTAGGTAACAAAAAGACTGAAAAAATAACTCTAAGATATCATGAAGGTAGCAACTGCAAGAAAAAAACACCCTCTTTAGGGCTGGGAAGACAGAGGGTCAAGATTTGATTTATTAAATAAACTTAGAGGAAGGGCTCTACTGAGCTTAGTTCAAACCCCTGGAAAGCAGGAGCTGCTTAGCTGGTGCTGGTGTTTCTGAGCTCAAATGAGGGACCCTGTGGGTCTGGACACCCTTTTCTAAAAAAGAGGCTGCCAGCCATCTGGTGCTTATGTCTTTGATGGGGGCTATGATTAGGCGGTGTATTGGTTTCTCAGAGCTGGCATACAAATTAAAACAAACCTGGTGGCTTAAGACAATATCCTTTCACAGTCTGGACTGGAGGCATGAAAGCAAGGTGCAGCAAGGCCATGCTCCCTCTGAAGGCTGTGAGGGGATATCTGCTCCTTGTCTCCCTCCTAACTTCCGGAAGTTGTTAGGAATCCTTGGTATTCTTTCAATTGAAGACACATTGAAGACATGAATTTCGAAAGGACACTATTCAACCTGATACAGGCAAGTTCTGCAAGTGCTGGAGAAACTGCAAACAGAAATCATGTGGCAACAGGAAGGAACAGTCACTTCTAGGGCAAAAAAGTTTTTCTAAGTCATAACACTCACAAGAACCACATGCAGACAGGCAGCCCATGCGAAGCTCATGAGAAGGAACAAGCCCCTTCTTCCTCCTCTAGCCTCTTAGTCTCTCTCTAGTGTCTCCTATTGGTAGAACCTAAAATACCACCATCTCAGAAATTTAGTTTGCAGTGTCCCACCATCAACATAAAAACAGAATATTAAAAGATTGGTTTGGAGCTGAGAGACATCTTAACAATTAGCACAAGGAAGGAATGACCAATCGAGTCAAAAGTTGCTGATAGGTAACTAAAGATGAGAATTGATAACTGTCCACTGGATTTCGCTTCAATTGCTCCATGATCAAAGAAGTTCAGGAAGTGCTTGCTATTCTAGGGCTTTTTGTAGGACTGGCCAGGCATTTCAGCACTTTGGCCAGCTCCTTTCCAAAAGCGTGCGGCCCATTTTGACTGACATTGAAACAGTTAATAGCCATCATATATACATGCAGCCATATACAAAACGCTCACAGTGCTACCCGCAGCCACCACATATCCTGTCACTCCCCTCTGCTGAGTTTTATTTTGATGTTTGATGTTTCTTAATTTCAGTAAGAAGTCCATGGATGATTGAAAGCAGGTGCTTACGTTTTCATCTGTTTCTTTGGAGGGTGACAGAAGTAGGCAAAAGCAGTAGAAAGAAATTGTGTTGGTAAATCTGGAGCAAACTCAATGCATATTTTAGAGACCTAGATCCATCCTTGATGCCTCATTGATACTTTTTGTGTCTGAAAGGAAGTACTTAATTTTGATAGAGTCACATTTGTCAAGTTTTTCTTTATGGGCCATGCTTTTGATTTCATATCTAAAGAATCTTTGCCTAACCCTAAATCACAAGTATTTTCTCTTATATTTTCTTCAGAAGATTTAAAGTTTTATATTTTACAATTACTTTTATGATCTATTTGGAATTATTTTTTGCATTCAGTGTAAGGTATAAATGGAATGTTTTTTTCTTTTCTCTTTCTTTCTTTCTTTCTTTCTTCCTTTCTTTCCTTCTTTCCTTCTTTCCTTCTTTCCTTCTTTCCTTCTTTCCTTCTTTCCTTCTTTCTTTCTTTCTTTCTTTCCTTCTTTCTTTCTTTCTTTCTTTCTTTCTTTCTTTCTTTCTTTCTTCTTTCTTTCTTTCTTTCTTTCTTTTTTCTTCTTTCTTTTTTTTTTTGGCACTTGGATATCCAAAGATTTGAGTACTGTTTGTTAAAAAGACTATTCTTTCTCCATTGAATTGCCTTTGCACCTTTGCCAAAAATCAATTGATCATACACGTATAGGTCTATTTCTAGAATCTTTACTCTTTTCTATTTCTCTATATGTCTATCCTTTTCCCAATATGACACTTTATTCCTTGATTTCTATAACTTTAAAGTCAATCTTGTCAAGTAATATGAATCTTCCAATTCCTTTTTTTGGTCAAAGTTGCTCTTGGTATTCTAGTTCCCTTGTTCTTCCATATACATTTCAGAATCAGCTTGTTGAGACATATATATATATGTATATATATATATATATGTGTGTGTGTGTGTGTGTATAATTTGTATATATAAATTATAAAATATAAAAATATATAATTTATATAATTTACATATATTATGTATATATTATATATATATTATTATAATATATATATATATATATATTCCATCCAGTTGTAATTTGGGGTTAGATGCATTGAATCTGTAGATTACTTTGAGGGAAATGATATCTTTACTATATTATGTGTTCTAATCCATGAACACCCTACAATCTCTTATTTAGATAATTTCTTTCTTGTTTTATTATTAGTTTCAGGTATACTGTACATTGGTTAGACATTTATATAGTTTATGAAATGATCCCCCTGATTACTCTATCTTCCCTCTAGCTCTACACAAAGCCATTGCATTACTGCTGACTGCATTCCCTATGCTGTGCTCCCTATCCCCGTGACCACCTATCAACTAATTTATTTTTCTTTAACCCTTTATTGCTTTCTCCCAGGACCCCGCCTTCCTCTGGCCATCACTAGATTTCTTTAATTAGTGCTTTGCAGTTTTCATCATAAAGATATTACACATATTTTGCTACATTTACAATTAAGTATTTCTTTTTTAAGTATTTCTTTTTGTGTACTATTGTAAATGGTACTGTTTTCTTAAATTTGAATTTCCAACTGTTTATCACTAATACATAAGAATATGACTGACTTTTGCATATTGGTTTTAGTAGCTTTTTGTGTAGATTCTTTATGACTTTTCATGTATCATCTTTTAATAAAGACAGTTCTCTATTTCTTCCTCCACTGCCTCTATTTCTTCCTTTCTATCTGCATGTCTTTTATTTATTTTTCTTGCTTTACTACTTTGGCTATGGCTTGCAATATAATTTTGAATAAGAATGGTTAAAGCAGATGTCCTTGCCTAGTTCCCAGTATTAAGGGGAAAGCATTTAGGTTTTCATAATTAAGTATTACCTCAGCTGTAAGGTTGTAGGTGCCTTTTAAACTGAGTCTACTGAGAGATTTTTCTAAATCATAAATGGATGCTTAACTTTATCAAATAATATTACTATATATATATTAGATTGTTGACATGATAAATTACATTAATTGATTTTCAAATATTGAAACGTCTTTGCATTCCCAGGGTAAACTTTGTCATGATGTATTATCCTTTTTATAAATTCCCAGATTCATTTTGCTAGTATATTGCTAATATTTTTGTCTATGTTCATGGAAAATATTGGTCTGAAGATTTCTTGTAATGTCTTTGTAGATTTTTAGTAGTAGGGTAATAATGGTCTCATAAAATGAGTTGGAATGTGTATTCACCTTCACTATATTCTGGAAGAGCGTAGGTAGAGTCAGTAGTAGTTCTTCCTTAAAAGTTTAGTAGAATTTACTAGAAAACACATTAAAATTTAACTGTACTGATCTCATCGAATTATGAAGATTAAATGAGATAGTGTTTAAAAATAGCCTAGGTACTATTACAAACACCCAGGCAATAATAAATATCTGCTATTATTATTAATCTATTAATCCAACTTAATACAGGTAGTGAGTATATTGTTAAAAGAGCATATACCTGCCGGGTGAAAAAGCTTATATGCCTCAGGCTGACATGAAAATCCATCTAGATTGGTCAGAAGTGGTAATGGTAAAAAAAAGAAAAAAAAAAGAAAGAATAAGAAAATAAGATTTAAAGGAAAACTACTTTAGATTTATTTGCTACAATCATTATACACTCATTTAAGATATTTAGTGAAGGAACATTCATGTTTAAAAAGAATTTCAGCATTACATTATTTGAAACACTTTGTTTCATAGTTGCTTTTAAATTCCTATATGCCTATCACTTCTCCGCCTTTTGGCTAAGAACAAGCGTAGTCAATTCCTGTATGCCCAAGGAAAATATGTTGCCTTTACTTGAGTCATAAAATTAGGAATGCACTTAGGTGCAGGTGAATAATATAACAAAATTCCTATTTTGTCCACTTTACATTTTAGTGACAAAAAGCCATGAGGACTAAATAAAGAATAGTAAATAATAAATCATAGTTGATGCAATTTTATAAATCAATTAAACAAGATATTAAATATTTAGCAGTTTTGATTATGCGTTATTACATACAGCATAATTTTTTCATATATCCCTATATAGTTTTGCTGACTAACATGATGGAATGGGTGTGGTGGGAGGCAGAGAGGCATACCAGGAACTGTAACACTGTGTAAATGTCTAATAGTATATTAATGAATCAAACTAATGAGAAGCAAAATCTAGGTCTTCCAAATGCTAAGGCTTCATTGGCTATGAACAGAGAGGACTTGGATCTTGGCAGTCCTAGGTTGGTGATAATCTCAGAAGCATTTCAATGAAAGAGACTGCTAAAGTAAGGTCTTGTTTCCTGTTTGATTAATAATTAATATCTATTGAACACCTCTCAGTAAGTCTACAAGTAAACAACTGAGCCAAATGATTCTCTATAATGCTCTTATAGAGTTCTGCAGAATACACAGATTCCCTTGGTGTACGAAGGAAACCTGAGTTTTTAAGCCCTACAGGTATAAAGCCACTATGCATAGCTCTGTGACTCTGAGCAAGTAATGCATGCACTCTGGACATCAGACTTTTCATTTCTAAAATGCATTACCCCCTACTGATTCATCCCCAAAATATTTTTTGATTATGCTTGGCCCTGTTTTAACTTGCTGGGCCCACAAGGGTAAACCTTCAAGAACCTAGCCCAAGAAATGAGCATTCACCAAAGAGAGTAATTTGTGCTATCAGTGGATAAGAAGATGTACCAGCCACATGTTGGAAAGGCACCTAAATTAGACCTGGGAAGATCAGGCGAGACTTCCCTAAGGAAACTGCCTTTAGCTGAGTCCCAAAGGATGAATGGGAGTAAGCTAGGTGAGCTGTGAGGTGAAGGGTGAGGTGGAGAGACTTCCGGTAGGCAGAAAAGCACAGGGGAGGCAGAGGGAGAGCATGGTGCCATCAGAGACCTGAGGGAATTCACTACGACCCTGGTGAAAATTGCTAATTGATCTTACAGCAATAGGGAGCCATTGGTGATTTTTAATATAAAAATGGATGTGGCCTTTTGTGTTTCACAAATGTATAATGGATTGAAAAAGAACAAAACGGAAGTCCAAAGGGCCTGTTAGGAAGCTGTTGCATTATTCCAAATGAGAAATGAAGGTGGTCTGGACGCAGAGTAAAAAAAAATTAAATAGCAAGCGCCTAAAGGATGACTGTTGTGTGCTGGGAACCCAGTAAGTGTTAGCTGCTTCTTTCTTCTTCTCTTGTAATCTGTCCCATTGTTTTCAAAGGGACTCTTCAAATGTTCTAGTAGCCACACAGGTAAAATCCCTTTCCAATGAATAAATTTTAAAAAGAAATATTATTCATAGCAGATACTTTCATATGTCAGCAGGAAAGAAATACATTCTATTTCACCTCTATTTTTAGCTGTCTAGGAATGAGATTTCTAATAAACGTTGATGAAAATGAATTCCATTGCAACAAAATTGTTACTATGTCTTAATTATAAGTTTTATCATTAATATTAGCAGCCACTCTTGTCACTGAGATCACATCAACTGTTTTATTGTCTTTGTAGAGTTTAAACACTATTTTAAAATTACTTTGATAGTTTCATCTTTATTTGTTGAGTATTTCTCTCCTCCCTTTCTTGAATGTAAGCTCCATGAGAATAGGGACTTTATCTGTCTTGTTTTCGTTCTGCCTCCAGTAGCTGAGAATAGTGCCTAGCACTTATTAGAGGCACAATAACTATGTGTGGGCTTACTGATTCACAGAATGAATGAAGAATGGGTGTCTGTTTATATGAAGTAACCGAAACTGGCCATTCCTAGCTGTTATCTCTACCTCAAGTCTCTCTGCACTCTAAGTCACTGCATACCTGATTTCAAATTCATCTCTTTAAATGTGCAGTTCTGATAAAGACAATCCCTTGCCATCAAACCAAACAGCTGTATTTGACCTTCAAGGATTCCCATCCACCCTTGCAGCTCATTCTCCCACCACTCCCACATTCCAGTCTTCACATTGCCTCTCTCTCAGATCAACAGAACCACTTGCCACCCCCCAAGTGCATCTCCATCTCTACCTCAAACACCCTGCATCTCCCTGTCTACTATCTGCCCAACATGGTTCATTTTGAATGTGATTGCTTTTGAAGTTTTTCTTTATTCCTTATGTCAGTGATTCTCAACTGGGGTGATTTTGCATTTTTCTACTCTACGCTAGGGATATTTGGCAATGTTTGGAGACATTTTTGGGTGTTACAACTGGAGGATAAAATACTACTGGCAACTAGTGGGTAGAGGCCAGAGATGCTGTTAACCATCCTGCAATGCACAACACTACTCCCTACAATAAAGAATTATGTGGCTCAAATGCCAACAGCGCTGAGGTTGAGAAACACTACCTTAAGTAAATGTCTTAACCACCATAAAATGTTGAATTGCTTATTACTGAGCTCCCATTCTTTGTTTTACAGTATGTATATTTAAGCTGTCTGAGTTACCCCTCATAGGTCTGTATACTTAAGATCTCAGGCTATAACCCAACCACCTCATTTTTCCTAATGAGCACAGCCTATCCCTTGCACAAGGGAGATAATTGGTTTGTTGACTGAAATTGAATTAAAATTTCTCCTTTATTTAAACGACTATTCTATTTTCTATTTAAGTCTATTTTATCTTGTTTCCTGTTTAGAAATAGTAAGCACCATCTTTTGTGCATTTAGCCCTTAAATACTTCAAGACTGTTGTTAAATAACTTATCTATCTTCTTGTCTCCAGATAAATTTGACTACCTTTTATGATCCCACAGAAAAGTGTACCCTTTAATGGCAAAAACTAGTACTAGATTAAAGGTAGTTTCGATGCTAGTTTTCATTACATATTATGAAGCTGCATTTATTTCATTTTGCACATCTGTAGCTTTTGAGCTAATGAACAAACAATAGCCAGTCTAAACTCCCAGTTGATTAAAGGTGGCTTTACATGAATCAGGACTAATAATAAATGCCATGATTTCTAAAGCTCCTCTTTTTCTAACTATGCTAATATTTAACAGAGTTAATAAACATTTGCTAATTTTATAGTTAATTGACATTATAAATATTTGCTGAGCATCTTACAAATAAAATATTATGGCCAATTGGCTGACAGGGCTGTACATTTAGAGACTTTTGGCACATTTCGAAAATTCAGCTAAGAGCCAAAATCCACATTTGACCACTAGCTCCCCATTTTAGCTCTTCTGAGACAAGAGAAATCTATCAGCCTAAGGAATATATACACATCGACATACGCTAGTTCTTAGAATGAAATGTGGAATTTTGAATGAAATTCAGATTGGGTAAAAAGAAGTTAAATCTAATAGAATCAGACAAGATCATCACCACTCTCATCATTACTAGAAGCTGAACTCTCTTTAGTATTAACTCAAATGGCCTTCAGGCTGAGGACAAAGACTGGGGCACCTGAGAAGCTGTTACACTGAGAAGCTAGGGATCTTGATTCCCAAGGTTGTCAAAGGAACAGTGAAAACCATCGAGAAAGAATTTTGTGTTGTCATATGTCGGCCAAACCAAAAATCAGTGATTACTTATCCTTTGACGGAAGGAGCAAATCCCTCCAAGCAGAAAGGCACAATGCGATCAGAAGACCCTCAGAAGGCACTTACCACTGTCATGGTTTCCCAGATGTAACAACCCATCAGTACCAGCAAGAGGAAACAAAGACAAGACACATACACCCACACTCACACATACATACCGGCAAAAGAAAGTGCTAACATTGCCAGAGGAAGTGAGGCAGAAGTAACTTCAGGAACATCCCTGGGAACCCCAAGAATTTAGGTACATACTTTATTGCACTTTAATCTTAGGCAAAGATAGTTCATAATCTGATTTTTTAAAAAGTTGTAGTATCCAATTTCAAAATCATCTACTAAGTAAAAATAATTTCTCAGCCAGCAATTGCATATAGCATTAACTGTGATGTTCTCTCTTATTTAGGAGCTTTATTAAATGGAATATGATGCTGCTGCAAATGTCTGATGTGATAATCAGCATAGCAACTGTGTAATATGGTAATAATTAGGGAGTACATAATACCAAAAAATTGGGAGAAACTGAATTAGTTCTCCATTGCAGAATATCTCATTAATCTCGGCTCAGGCCCTATTGGTCTACATTTTAGGCAGAGCTCAAATGCCTCCAAATCTTCCATGGCCAGTAGATTTTGTTGGTGTAGGTCCTTAAGGAAAATCATGTGATTCTCCTGATGTTAGATAAAACTGTAGGTATAAGATGGCCTATATTCCTAAGTTTCACATTCAATTATATTAATCAATGGCTTTTCCCCTTGGGCTTGCTGGGAAGTGGATGTTAACCTTTATAGGTTTGGATTTTTCTTTTTTTTTGTATTCAATGTCTTTGAATACAATCAAACCTTCTTGTTCACACACATCTGTATCAGGTATGATCATTACATTTTCAGGTTCATAGTAATTAATATTTGTATTTATTATATATGATGTATTTATCTATATGAGGCAAGCTCTGCCCCAATAACAATGTCCTCTGCACATCATAGACAAAGAGTGTGTGTCCTTACCAGGACTCCAACTTTACATTAAAAGGCACACGAGCAGCATATATTATTCAATCCTGGGTCACTCTTTCACTGTCTTCTCATTTATTCTTTCTGAATTACCCTTACAGCATTTTCAGTTGATATGAAAATATTCATATCCTTGAACTATGGGCCAAGATAGGTCACCAAGCTTTTACTCCCTCTTTTGTCAGAGTCTCTTCTGGAAGCAATTCAGAGAGCTCCCACCCTCATGCACAGAAGACTCTGGCAGGGGAATCCCATAGGAAACACTGTTAAACAGCGACCTCAGAGAAAACAGGATTTTTAAAAACAGGTTAGAAAGAACCATCTCCCTCACTTGTTGGAGCAGCCATCTTTGAACACATCTATTTTGTTTCTTCTCTTTTCTAAATTTCCCCTGTCCTTACCCGTCACTAATCAAGATTAGAGCAGCATGGTCCAACCTCAGTGCTTTCACAGCTCCGATCTCCAAAATGCTTAGATTTGGGGTGAGCCTCAGAAATAGACGTATGATAAAGGCTTGTATATTCTCTACAGATACACCATTTTGGTAGGCAGGTCCAGCTCACACTCTGCTTCTTTCACAATCACTGCTAGAGAGGAGTAATGTGGCAATAGTCACAGAAAGAGCATGGGCCCTTTAGATACAATGCTACCATGCAGAGTCCTCCTGTGTTACAACCTGTCCCTGTTCACCCCCAAATAGAAATCAGCTTACTAAACATGGTGCTAAAATATAGAAAATTTAGAGCAACCTAATATTACCTCCTAATAACATATTTTTGCAATGCCTTATTAAATAATTTTCATAGATAAAATAACCTACCTGAACATATAGATTTAAAATATCTGTGTAATACCTTAACAATAAGAATAGAAAGATAATAATTTATGTTTTAAAATATGCAAATGTTCCCGTTAACAACTCTAGAATACAAAATGAAGACTTGAGAGGCTTGCTCCTGAATGAAGAATAACCATGAATGTAACAAACACCAATGTAGACAAATATAGGTGAGCTTATTAGTAACTTAAGTATCTCAAGTGTTTGTTACCACTGCTGATGTAATTTTTGGAAGTGATGAACAACTCTTGGTAAGATTTTAAACAAAACAAAATATAATCTTCCCTTAATTTATAAGTAGTTTCATTACTGGAAAATACTTTATATATATATAAAAGTTATGCAAACAATACTTGTATTTATATATAAAACAGAAAAAAATCTAGGCTTAAATTGTTAGAAACAAAACTTTCACCTAAATCAATATCTGATGGGACACTGGAGAGCTGTGCAGTGCGTGAGGTGATGCTTTGTTATGTGGAACTGTTCTGTACATTATACATCTTTGATTAATGAAATGTGGACTGAAGGGATAGTGCGCTAGTTCTGAGCCTACGCTTAAAGACATCACTGGTTTCCACTCACCTTTCTTATACTTCTGCATCTTAAAGCAAAAAAGTATGAACTGCATAGCCAATTATTCCAAACAGGATTAAAAACCTGAACCTAACCAGTAAATTAGAGAAAACCCAGCAAACTCAACCTAGAACATGCAGTTCTCAGCCAATGCATAGACGCATGAGTGAAAATTATCGTTGCTTTAAGTTACTAAATTTTGGAGTGGCTGGTTAGCCAGCATGATATAGCAATAAATGTCTGACAAATGCTTGCCCACCCAGCAAAGGGGAGGCAAGTATGGTTAAAGGAGGAATAGAAAAGTCAAGGAGAAGTTTATGATGTTGGACAGGGAATGGCTAGATATCGGCCGATGGGGGTGGGAGGAAGGAATGGTTGGGATCCAGGGAAAAGGTAAACGTTAACCTGTGCTATATAAACACAGTGCTCAGTCCTAGCCATATGAGTTGCTGGGATTTAGAAGAGCCCTCCAACACACCACATCAGTATGTGTTTCATGAGTCCTCCCTTCTACAATCACCTTAGAGGATAGAATGTGAAAAGTCTGTCATATCCTGACAAATTCATGAAAAGGCAGGCAGAGGAGTAATAAGAATTGATTAAGGCCCATGTTGTCACAAAATAAAACTCCTGTCATCAAAATTTAAATAATGTTTCATTTATCCTTGCAGATTATAAACACATATAGCATTAAACCAGTAGACCCAGAGCAAGCCCATGAGTATTCCATTTTTACCAACATTTTCACTTTCAAAGAAATTGGTGCCTTCAACAAACCTGGCTCCTATCATTTAGATATTTTTAATATTAATTATCTGTAATTCTATCTGGTGATAATGTTCTGATATTTTTAGGGTTGTTAGTCAATGATAAATAAAATAAATAATTAGTTTCAAAAAAACTTACATACAACCACAGGAAATTATGCCATGTTCAAATGACATAGGAATGGATCTTAAATAATTCAAACACATTTTTAAAGATTTTCAAAGAAGCCACACAACTCTCAAATTCTAGATCTGTACAAAAAACTGAGCCTCTCAGTATCCAAAGCAATGAAGAAAAAATGTAATTTGATACAAGAATCACAGAGTTCACAAAATGAAAGACAAACCAGTGATTATAAATAACTATGCAATAACTTTGACAACCTGTATAAAAATTGACAAATTTATTTTTTTAAAATGCAGCTTATCAAAATTGACATAAGAAGCAGAAACTCTGGAGCCTTTATCCATTAAAAAGAAATGATTTTGTAACTAATCAGAGACTTAAAAGATTAAATAAAATTCTGTGCACATTCATAAGAAATTTTAGCAAATCAAAAACAGACACTTACCCAAGTTGATAAAAGTAAAGGCAAATGACAGAATTGCTTAAGCTGAAGGACTTAGGCTACGGTCACAAATAGTGTTCTCCTGCAGCCCAGAGGCATGTGGACTAAATTAAGGATGCTTTCTCTGCCCTGGTACTTCATGAATTGGAAGTTTGTGCATCTAGAGATAGCATCCTAGGCAAAGTCCTGACATTCTCATGTCCATTAGGAGGGGTAAGGCTCTGCCAAGTAGTTTTCCCAGATGGTGGGCAGGAAAAAAAATGGGCAAACAGGATAGGAAGAGCTTTGTTAGGCATCACCAGAGGACTGAAGTCTGGAGAGTGGAAGGAGATTATGACAGTATAAGACTTGCAAGGGGTTTCTGGGGTGCTGGGTATAATCTCTTTCATAATCTGAATGTTGTTTAAAGAGGTGTGTTTAGTTTGTGAAAATCAATTGAGGTATATACCCTTTTAAAAAGTGCACTTTTTTTAATCTCTGCATATTTCAATTATAAAGGTTTAAAATTATGTAAAATATTTTCAACCCTATGTATCCAGCACCAAAAGTTACAAATATCTCAGTCCCCTGAGGTTCAAGGCATTCAGAATATAGCAGGGAAATACATGTAGAGAGGCTATGAAGACAAAGCCTGAGAGCAACCCTACAGTGATGGCTGAAAGAAGAGACAGAGAAAGGGAACCAAGTTATGCCATGGAGGGTCATAAATTTTAAACTGAGGCTTGAAGCACAGGTGGGAGCCCTTTCCATAGACAAATGAGCATATGTTGGAGTGGAGGAGGGTAAATGGTGGTAGGGAGGACATTTCAGGCCCATGGGAAGATAAAAGATGGCCAATCTCCAATCTCATCAAAAACACAGTCATAGCAGAATGAAAAATGTCCCTAAAAGCAAAATATTCTGAGCAGTAATACAGGTTTTTGACAGCTATTGAACGCATATGATTTATTTAGAACAGGGGTGGGGGTGGGGGGAAGGTTCTCTAATAACGCAAGTCAGCGAAGAGCCGTTCTTCTCAAGGGCCATTACACTTAATGTTTATAATTGGGTTCCTTTTTTCATGTTAAATAAAAATAGCTTTATTGAGTACCAGAGTAATTCATATTCTCATGACTTTAGTTACCTTACCTATATTATGAACTAGAAAAGTATCCATGGGAAAAACTAGCACTATTTTTTAGTCACTAAAACAATATTTAGACCTTTTTGAGAAATAGCATCATAGGAACCTCTTGAAATTACTTTTTACGACCTTTACTGGTAGCTTAATTACAATAGTAATATGTATGTATTGTAGAAAATTCAAACGATTCAGAAATACATAAAGTAGAAAGTGAAGGTTATTCCATCTGCTCCAAAAAGATAACTGTGTGATCTTGATCCTCCTACATTTTAAAAAATACCTTAATTTTTAAAAATAGAGACATGCCACATATTCTGATCATTAAATTTTATATTTTAAACTAATAAGATACCTAAAAAACACTTCATGTTAATTATACATAGGTTCACCTCATTTGTTTCAATGGCTTTAGATGAGTCGTAATTGATCTGAACATCCTCTGACCGACATTAAGGATGTTTCTGACTTTGCACTACTGTGAATAATGATGCAATAAACATCCTGTGCAAAATTCTGATAATTTATCTTAATATTGAGATACCTCTGAATATGTTTGGAAGGGAGAGACAAAGAAGTCTCCCAGGAAAGGGCTCACACCAAGTGAAAGATGATTTGAGACCTACTATTTATGGTCCTAGGACAATGGGCTGGCATCAGAGGGGAAAACTGACTATAAAATACAGGACATTATGTCACTTATGTGTCCTCTCACCAACCTCCATGCAGTCACACATCCTTTAAGCTCTCCAGGGACATGAAGAGCACACAGTGGCATCAGCAGATTTGACGATAGTGAAGCCAGGGACTCCAGGCAGGAGGAGGCAGGTTTGGCAGCAGTGCAGGGAAAGGGGATGAGGACTGCGGGGTGGGTCTCTGAGGACTCAAAGGAATTTGCAGCAGGCTGGGAATCCATAACTGGGGTAGGAATAGAACCAGAAAAATGATTGTGGACTCTGTTGTGGATCTATATTTCTACCTCCACACTGATAACAGCCACAGGAAACCCAGGCTGCAGATTTAATTGAAGACTTTAAAAAATAATCTTTATACTTAAGTGACTCATATTCAATGCAGCTCATGTGTCTAATGTGCATTAACTGGGGCATGCTGTCATGTGTTGTAAGGAATAACATTATGAGGGCAGATATGAGAATGGCCCCACGGAATTATTAAAATGTCACTTCCCAAAAACAAAAAACACAAAAATGCAAAATGGAAGAAAGAAAAAATGATTTACATAACACTACTAAAAAGTAGTATTAAAATTAATATTTTTAAACAGGTTCGTCAAAGCCTGAGATGATAAAGTGGGTCACCTTCTCGCCCACTGCCAAAATGCACAGCTTTCCCTGCTGCAGAGGCTCTCATGTTACATGACTCAGCTAGGTAATATAAAGCAAAGATCAAGTATCTCAATGAATATTAAAGAGAACAACATAGCTTAGAAAATCCATGCATTCTGGGTCTGGGCCACACTGCCTACCTAGTTCAAGAGCTCCTGCAAGTCTGGTCCCTTAATGATGATACCAATCTGCTTGGCAGGTTGATAAAGAGCATATTTTGGGCCCACCCACAAAACTACTCACTTAGAATGTCTAGGTTGGGGCTCAGAAATCTCCATTTGAACAAGCTCGGCAGGAAAATGTGATACACTATTTGAGAAGCACTGGTCTTTCTGGCTATTCTAGGATTCTAATTCATAATATTTTCAAATAGTGCCAAAAGACATGAGAAAGCATTTGGTTTAATTTGTCATAAATCTCACTGTGCTCTTAAATTGTAAGAGGACCCAAGTGCTATGAGAAGACTAGAGCCCATCAATATAGTTTTTGTGTCTGGTCTTAATCATTTGTTACATGCTGTCCATGGCAAAAGATATAGCAGGCATGGTGTGCATCAGGTGATCAACAGATTTCAAATGCTGTCTTGTTAAATTGACTTAAATATCTGCTATACATTAAGCTGAGACTATTATTTTTCAAATTTGGTTTTTTGAAAATGTATTAATTAATGTCCCCAATAGCATAATACAAAAACACCATTTACTCCACAAAAACACCATTTAGCCTATAGGTCCATGTAAAATTTCAGTGAGTTAAAAACACTTCTTATATTTTACTTATAGGCAAAGTTCAGATTTAAAATATAACTCATCATGTATTTCTGCATTTCATGAAGGGGACAAATATTAGAACCAGAAAGGACCAAACCATCTAAATCTACCCTTCTCCATTTACTTTATTTTGTTCAACTCTTTTCCACCGGGGAGCCATCATGATAAGCAACTACTACCAATTGCCCTAATTAAGAGAAGTATCCATGATAAAACTAAATGGTGTCTCTATAATCTCATTAAGAATTTCCAGAAAGAATTAAAATAGTAATTTCTTTCTCCCATTGATATACTCTCAGCTGTCACAAATATAGAAGTTCCAAATTCCATCTACTGCAACATTTTACACTGGTTGCTCAACAGGGCTGGAGTTGAAAAGGCAAAATGAAAATAATTTAGCAATGTTGTACCCAAACTGCACACAGCTGGGGGGCTGCCTCTCCTAGGTTTATTGAATTGATGAGTTTGTATGAAATTGGCCATGATATACATGTTCTAAACCATGGGTGAGACAGAAATTTCAGCAACATGGAACCAATTCACATACTGGTGAATCCTAGGTTTTCCCCTAATACAGCCTCATAGATTAAAAAGGGCTTTTTAATTTACGCTAGTCATAGAAATCAACTATTATGTATGAGTAACATGAATAACAACAGAATGAGCTGGCATTTTAACAAATCAAATGTTTTTATTCATGAACTATGTCAACAAGCTTACCTCAGAGTAAGAGCTAATATCCCTAATTATAGGAAATGGATTTTCTGGTAATTACAGTCACGTGATATACTTCACATTATGATGCCCTTTGTGGTAATCTTCTCAAGGGTAAAACTAGCATCCTGTTCTCTGAGGCAGCTTCCACACTTAAGGAATATTATAGGGTTAATAACGAATAACATTTTCCCCTAAAAGCTCTTAGACTAGCTAGTCTGTTGCTCAGACCAGAGAAGCTACTTTTACTGTCATCAGGTCATAAAAAATATATTTGATTTCTCTACTACATCACCAAAATATTTAGATGTGATCAGAGCTTTTCTTTTCCCTTACTTCTCCAGACAGCAGGTAATGACATTCGATTTTATATTAGATTAAGGAAAAGTCTATTGTCTGCATTCACTCAAACTGGAGGCCAAATTTCCTTAAAGGAACAGTGTTGAGGAAAGTCTCTAGAATTTTTTAAGAGACACAATTGTTTTCTTCTCCCTGAGGGCGTTGTTTCATAATATTCATAGAGAATTTGTATGCCCAAAGCTCTCTGAAACCACCTCTTTTGTCCTCAAAACAACTTTGTAATCAGAGTTAGTCTGAGCTATTTTTCACATTTCTCAAATATTCAGGATGAACCCAAGAGGATTAGTTACTTGTCCAAGGTGACATGACATAAAACTTGGAAAGTGGGGACTAGGATCTTTGTCTCTGACTCCCTGATAACAGCTTTTCTTCCTTTCTTCTCTCCTCCTCCCTCCTTCCACTCCTTTTGCCACAGATAACTGCAGATTTAGGCTCACTGAGAAAGGCCAATAGAAAAACCTTTGCCATTAGGTTTCCCGAAAGTGGAATATTTTAAATATGAGGATGATGATGATGATGATGATGATGATGATGATGATTTAGCAATGAAATGCGGATTGGGCTTTTTTTTTTCCTACCAGGAAATGATTCCTAGTACTGTTTTAACACATATTTTTACTTTATAAAGGAAGAATGCAGCACATTGTTTTGTAAGCCATTCTCGAGTGCTCCTCAGAGGCCAGGCCTCCTGACAAAACTGAAGAATGGTGAAGAAATGCGTTGGCTCTACAGAATCCCCTGAACCTCAGCATCGAAGCTTTCACATGAAAACTTGCCGCGAGCACGAGGCCCTTCAGAATTTGCCTCTGAAAATGAGTGAACACCAAAGAAATGAACGCCAAATTCTCCTCTAAGATTAAGGATAAGAATTAAATGGAAACAACTTTCTCGGCGCTGTCAGTCAGCTAAGTATGCAGTAAGGGGGTCCAGCGAGAGATGACGCCATTCGGGCATTCCTGTCTTGGCGTCTTAAAAGATGCCCCATCCCTTCGGCCCCCCGGGGAGCGCCCCGCCGCTGGGGCGCCTTCGCGGCACTGCGGCGCACTGCGGAGCCGCTTGCCCGCCGGCAGCCCCAGTCCTGCGGGGCTTTCCTCGCCGCTGCTGCCGCCGCCGCTGCAGTGGGTCCGCCCCCGCCGCCCCGTGGGGTCAGCGCGGTGCGCTGCGGGGCATCCATCACCCGAGAGCCTCTGACGCACACACGCGCCCTCCCAGACGGAGACTCCGCGGCTTACCCTCCATCCCTACCCCCGCCCGCCCCTCGTGGGTCTGCATTTGCATCACTTGCACACGTAGCAAGTGACGCGAGCGCCCCCCCCCCGGCCCCCCGCTAGGGCCATCCAGGCGGCACCTCCAACCCCCATGACTCAGCCCCTCCCACTCCGCCCCCAGCTCGCCCACACAAATGCTCTGGGTAGTGAGTGCATCTGCGGCTGGGTGCCCAATGCCCGATGCCAAGTTCATCACCATATTCCGCAGTCCTCGTGGGCCCAGCCGGGGCGCTTCCCGCGACACGCTGGAGAAAAGTCTTCCCAGTTCTAGAACCCGGGAGGAAGGGAAAGAGCCCTCCAAGAGAAAGGGTCAAATGGATTAGGTGATCGCCTCCACAGCCCTCACCACCACCTGAAATTATCTCGGTAGTTTGTCTACAGGTGACCGTCTTTCTCCGCCGCTGAGCCTCCTGCCAATCCGTCTCCTCCGCCGCACCTGGCGCACAGTAGGCAGGCACTCGGGAGGGTTTTGCAGAATGCGGGCGCACAGTAGCGAAGTGCAGGCACTTACAAACAGCCACAGCCCCGCGGGCTTCCTTCTCTCCATCCCTCCCTTGCTCTCGCGCAGACACTAAACAGGAGCTTCGGGGACTTAGATGGAATTAGTTTTTAAATCCCCCCGTGTTTCTTTTAGGCTCCAGCAGCGCCTACTGCGGCTGCCTCTGCTCTTCCGCCACCAACACATCTGTGGAGGGATCCCCGCGGAAAAGTTAAGACCAAGGCTGGGTTGGACTTACTAGTCCCACGCCCCGCCGGGGGCTCGGAACTGCTCGTTTGAAATCAGCATCCCGCCTATCCGTCGAACCACTCAAGCTAAGGATCGTGGAGGTCCCCGCAGAAGGAGGGAGTGGCTCCCGCATCCGAGCGGCTGCCCACCCTCTTCCCCGGTGAATCCCGCATAGAATAAGCCCGTATCCCCTGACCTATTCTGGGCAATTGGGAGTCACTCCATCTGCTATACCCCGAATCCCCCAGTCCCGCTTCAGCAAAGGCACCCAGCCGGGCAGCATTTGGCACCGATAACTGCTTCCCCGGGGGCAGACGGGGCAAAGTTGAGGTTCTCTACACGGCTGCAAAAAGTTCCCCAGCTGCAGCGCCTGGCCTTCGTGTCCCGCAGGAAAATTAAGCAGAGGCGGGAAATCCCGCCATCGTTGCCGGGGTCCCTCACTCACCGCTCCAACCGCCGGCGACCCCTGCCTTGGGTGCTGTCAGCGCTGCAGCCGCTGCCGTGAGGGCGTCGCTCCAGCTCGCTTCCCGGGGCCGCCTCTGTCTGCCACTCTCTCCTGCAGAGAGCAGAGTGGTGACTCTTCCAAGCGTGTCAGCGGCGAGAGGAGGGGCGGGAAAGTGGCTCGGGGCTGGCAAGCCGCGGTCCTCCTCTCTCCCCTCCGCCTGCGCCTCCTCCCGCGGTGCTGCAGTGCCGGGCGGCGGCGTGGCGAGAGTACGAGCCGCGCGCTGGGCGGGAGTCACGGCGCGCGGGGGAGGCGGGAGCCGCGCATCAGTTGGTGCTGGGCGGGCAGACGCGCTCCGGGTAGTCGGGGTGCTGAGGCGCTGCTGCTGCGCGGTTTGAGGAGAGTAGGGCCACCCCTAAGTGGCAAGTACTTTGGGAGGAGTCAGGGCTGTGGGCTCCGAGTTGGTGACAGAGTACAAGAAAGGGGCACTACTACTTAGTGTGACTATGCTTTGCGTACCTGGGGGCGGCGCCCCAAATCTGGTCCCGCGAGGCAAGGAATTCTGAGTGATGAACCCGGCATGGTGCCAGGGAAAAGGTTTGCCTCCTGTTTCTGAGCCTGGGACTGACCTGTTAACTTTGACTCGGCTTCCAGGAAGACGCCAGGCAGGGCTAGGTTGACCATTCTCCCCCCAACCGTACTCCCACGCTGGCATAAAAGTAGAGGGGAAGCTTGGGGTGCCAAAAGGCGCAAACAGGAGGAAACTTTGTCATGTGTCTGAGGTCTCTTCTATGCCAGGTAGGGGCAGACAGCTGGACTCACAGGCAGACATAGGAAGCGGCCCTTCGGGGGAGAGGGGAGGAATACTGAATGTGTGTGCGTATGTGTGCATGTATGTGCGTGTATCTTATAAACAGGAAGTTTGCTTATATTCTCAGAAACACTTCGCCCCCTGGCGTGCTGGAGACCCCAATTCAAGCTTCCTCGTTCCAAAGCGACTGGGCCTGGCTTCTCGGGAGAACTCTGCCCCCGCGAGGCCGCACCCAAGGCTGGCGCGGCTTCCCCGCCGCCGCATTGGAGGGCGTAGCCCTCTGCGGGCTTGGAGCTGCTGCCCTTTCCTCTCCTTCACCCTCCACCCTCACCTCGCACGCTGTCACCTAGACGCTGGTCTTTCCTAATTCCTGACCCTGCCAGCTCTGGCCTCACACAGAACTCATGCGGTGTGGGAAGTGGCCACATAGGCAGGTGCCTTCCCTGTAGTTACTGCTCAAGTGACGGGTGACCCAAAGCGAGACAAAGCGCATCGCTCTTGAGGGCTGCAGTGGGGGGAACGAACACACACACATACACTCACACTCACACCCGTCTGTGCGTCAATGTGTTCTATTTGTGTAAATATGCCTGAATGATTGAATGGTTGGATATGTGGATATATAAATATTACACGAGCACTTGCCGGGAAGGGGATCAAGCCCAGAGAAGCTAGTTGGGATAAGTCAGTTCAGTTTATCTGGAGCTTTCCTGCTTGGTTTGTGCCTCTATGCATGACACACGCGGTGGAAAAAAAAAAAAAAAACAGAGACAATCCTAGGCCTACAACTTTCCCCTCTCTGCAGTTTAGGCTCTCCAGAACTTTAGGTTATGACTCTCCTGTGCCATTGAGCCCATACTTACTACATTGGTCTTTGAAAGCCTGCCTGGGTCTTGTTTAATTTAAAAGCTTTGCAGTTTGTAACTATATATGGTGCTGTGAGGTGGCCGGATGAAATGATAATTAGGTAACATGCTCATTTGAATTTCATGGATCCTTCTGCATAAACAAATCGTTTAAATCAAATAATTATTTAGTCTAAAATTATTGCATTGTTAACTATGAGAAGGAAAACATACTCCATGGGAGTGCCTATAAAGCCAGCATTGGAAATTAAATTATGAAATTAAAAAAAAAATCATAACTCTTATCCAGATTGCCTACATATTATATATAAAATTTTGAGCTCTCAACTGCAAAATGTACTTATAATTCACTAAGTTTTCAAATGGATACCCTCTTGGGAACCTCCCCCCAAATGTCACAGAACAATGGATTGTTTTCTCAAGTGATAGAAGTCCAGAAACCCATGACACAAACCTTAAAAATGATCAGTGTGATCTGTGCTATGCTATCTCTTCCTTAAATCATTCTCTGGTGCTGTCCATGGAAGATAAAGAAGTGTATAAATTTTTCTAGATGCTGAGTTTTTGTTTTGATGCATTTGAAGATAACAGCCTCTACTGGAAAATCTCTGTTTTGCAGGAAATGTTTAATTTAAGACCAGGTTGTGCTGGAGGAGGGTATTTTAATGTTGTGTTTTTGGAGCACAACACATTTTCTCTTGATGATGGTATGTGTAGGTTCCTCGGCTTGCCAGGAGCTGGTCTCATTTTAGGGTCCCTTGTGGCCCCAGGCCTACTGGATCCAGCACTCAGAATAGTCTTCTTCACACCTTCAATTATAAGGACATGTTTTCTCTCCTAAAAACACTTGTCTTGTAAGGTTAAAGAGGACACTTGCTCTGTTCCCACAAAATCCCAGTGGTCTAAAGTTACTTAAGGAGCATCAGAGATCTGTAGTGAGGTTTCAATAACAGTAATTCATGCTGAGTACAGATGCGGTGGTGATTAAATTTGATAACACGCACAAGAAGCACAGTGCCTAGCATGTAGTAGGTGTAGAATAAATGTTAGTTTCCTTACTTCTTTTTGTAGCTGGAGTGAGGTTTTCCAAAAGCTGTGTCATGGAGAGCTAGTCCTACAAGCTCAGAGTAACATCTAGGTTCCAGAACAGGGGTCTAATGAGAGCCTCATATACGTGGACCAAGGTCTTATCTATCTCATCATCCTCACCTCCATCATTAGGGTTCAATAGCAAGACACAGACACCCACCCTTCTCACCTCCAGCTTCCCCAACACTCTGTTTTGAGTATATCAATGTTAACCTTGTTAAGCCCTTAATGCCTGTTTATATCAGTTACTACAAGCAGCCACAGACTCTCAAGTGCATTTCTTATCTCTATATTCCAATGCTCATAAGGTTTGGCACATCCCACATTCTGTCCCTTTCTCCCTATCCATCTCCTGAAACTCTTTGACTAGACCTTCTAGAATGCATTAGCGAAATGCTCTTTATCCTCATCTTCTTCTCTGAGTGTTTCTTTCCCTTCCTACTCTAATAGAAGCATCTCCCGCCTAAAGAGGCTGTTCCCTCATAACCCTTTTAAGTGATGGCTGTTCAGCTGTTTATTTCTTCTCCAATTCTTACATCATTGTGTCTGGAGGTAAGAAGGTAGGGTCTCTTTTGTCCTCATTGCTGCTTCCAGACATTTTTTGTCTCTTCTCCTTGACACCTACAGCTTTGACCCTCACCTCATCGAGTCATTTCACCTTCTGCTTTTGAATGTTGCAGTCACACTCAGACCTCTAAGTCATTCTGTACCTTTGTGACTCAAGATCACTCCCTAAACACTAATCCTGCCTTAATCCTTGCAAATTTAATATACACAGAGATGTTCATTCCAACCAGCACTACCCTTAGTCTGAAGCAAGCAAGGGCCCTATCCCTCTCCTCTCTGGCCCCTGCCCTGTACCTGAGTGGCCTTATGCTTTAGAGTGCCTTACTTAAAAAGTTTTAAGTGCTCCTCTGGTGTCTGGGTTTGTAGCCCTAAATTTTCATTAAACTATGAATTCAATTTAATATTGGGCTGGTAATTTCCCAGGACACTGGCAGAAAAAAATAAAAATCATTCCTGGAGGAGTGCTCCATCCTAGACTTCCAATAAATTCCCTCAAGTTTTTGGTGAAAGTTAGAAATAACGAAGCATATAAAACAACTGAGCACAAGGAGGGGTGGCGCCATGAAGGAAAGTCAGCAGTAAACAGAGGAAACGTCAATCTTTACTTAAGGAGAAACTTTAGATATTGGAGTTATTGGTCACATTTATTATTATATTTGATGAAAAATAAAAGCAAGCTTAAAAATACTTACAGGCAATAAGAAACTACAAGGAATGAAACTACAAGGATTTGAAAAAGGAAACCAAATCAATCTCTGTCCAACTCTGCTGGTTGCCTTACCAACATCCAATCCAACTTCCACACATATTCATACCCTACTCCTTCCTCAAAGACCCCTGATTTTTTTTAGGGATCCACCATTTTAAAAAAATTGCATGCATATATTTAACAATACAGTTTTATACAGAACGCTAAGAGCTCTTCGTATTTTACAGAAAGGCTTAAAACAATATGGACCTTCTATTAATATTCATACCACTGCACAGCCAAATCTACCTCCTAAATAGATGGATTACAATTTGTTTAGAGCTTAAAGCCTTAAAGGCAATAATCAGTGGAGGAAGAGTATGTAAGTTTATTTTACATAATTGACAAACATGACTAGAATAATAAAATCTAGTATGGTCTCATGAGCCCTGAAGGAAGTGATGCTTGACTTGGAGGAATTTTTGCTCCATCCATATAAACACATACTTGCAACTTCTGTGACTGCAAGGACATTAATCAAGTTCCCTTCCTGCCAGAAATCATGCTGCCAAACTCCGTTACTTGATGGTTAGGTCTTATAAGATCTGTAAAAAACAATTGCAAAATGAAGTGAATGTCCTTCTTTCTAGCTTGTGGGTAGACTTCTTTTTCTAAATTAGTCACTTCTCTCAGGGTTGCATTCATCCATGTGTAGATTTGCAGCTTGGGGGACAGTAGGAGAACTCGCCCGGGGCGTGCTGGTAGCCATTTTTGGTGGCAAAGATCCACAGCAGCAGCAGCCAGCATGTCTTCCCCTGGGCTGCTCCACTGCTTTTTCCTACTGCTGCCTTTGAGATGCTTGCTCTGATTTCCAATCCCGGCCCCCCGCCGCCACCACCACTCGTGCCCCTGCCCTTGCCCGTGTCCATGTCCCCGCAGTGGACCAAAATCCATCATTTTTCACTTGGCCATGTGCTTTCAGGGAGGGCTTCATTACATCTTCACTGGTCCAAAGCAGTGATGTAACCACATTACACTCTCCAGCGATTGGTTTGGACATGGACATGTAACACAATTCTGGCCAACCATATGTAAAGGGTAAAGGGAACACTTCTAGAGAGCTCTGGGAAAGGTTTCCTCACTTCTAAAATATAAATGAAAAAGAAAAGTCCCATTTCTGTTTTTAGATATGGTTATGCCTAAATGTGACATATAGAACTTCTGCAAATGTCCTGTAATTATGCAAGGCAGGTAGACTAATGACAAAATACCCAAAGGATGTAAGAGCCAAGTGAATTTCATAGACGTTGAGCCGCATCCCTGTACAGCCCTAGCTGTTTTGTGCGGTAAAGAATTTTCTTATTTTTAAAAATGACTTTATGTCAGAGTCTTTTACTCACAGCATTCTTACATCTACAGTATTCCCAACTCTAAAAGAGTATCTGGCATATAGCGGACCCTCTGCAAGTGTCTACTGATTTAAACTGAGCTGTGTGTCAAGTTCATTTCTGCTGAGAAAACAAGAAGGATGTCTCCATCTGTTGGTCCCCAGATCATAGAAAATGTTTGGCAAATATTTGCTTAAAGCTGTAATGGCTTCAGGATCTTAGCAAGCACAAGGGAAACTTTAGGACTCCAGATGGAAGGACAAAAATAAAAAAGTAGCTCAGTGAAAACTCAGATTCTGGAAGAATCTTTCTGCTCAAATAGCCTGGAAGAAGCTGCTCTAGGTAGGGCCAGGGAAAGAGAACCCGAAAGGTCTCTAGCCTCCTCTGGTGGCTCAGAGGGAAAGTCAGCTCGTCTCAGGAGTCTGTTCCAGGGTGGAGATGGGGGAGGAGAGTGGAAAAATAGTCACAAGAGATAATTCTTTGGTAAAAAGAGACATAATTGGATGACTGTAAAACCTTCTGTTAAGAAGGAAAGAGATGAATTAAAGGGAGCTCTAAGTTGTTCAGGGATGTACCCTAGCTATATCTGTGGAGCCATAATTGTCCTCTTCTATGTAGTTTGTTCCCATATATATCCGTATATCTAGAACAAAGTAGGCTTATCACCCAGAAAATGTCTAGTTTCAGTGCATGGGGCTACTGATGAGACACAAAGGGGGAGATTGTGTTCCTGAGGTCTCAGTCTCAGGAAGAGGAGCCACTAACTGACGGCTGAGAAGACGGGCCACCTCACACGTTATGGGGTCTCAGTCATTGGTTTGGAGATATCCAGGAGAAGTGCTGCTGTCAGTAGGCAACTCATGTGCTCTGAAGATGCCAGTGACTACACAGTGCCTCTGAATAAAGTGTTCACTCAAAAGCCTGTCGATTGTCTCCCGTCAGTGCTCGCCAGAGAGCCTTTGGCACAGAGGAAGCACTGAATGATGAGGTGGCCAGGATGACCCAGTTAGTCTCTGACCTCGGCCACACCAGTGCTTGCACAGTGGGCTGCGAATCCTCGACCTATAAGGGATGGGAGTTGATGGATACACATTACAGTGTTTTCACCCCATGGAGGGATAATTCTGAGGAGTGTTCTACGCTGTCCCCCAGAGGGTTTCTGGTGGGATAGCACCCAATAGCCCATAGTGGTAACCAGCTCATTAATAAATAATTTACTGACTTTCTTCTCTTATCTCACTTCTCTGCCTGTTCATGGTATGAAGAAGGGATCACTTCTCCAGTAAACCACATGTACTCAAACCCTAAACCCAAACTGAGAATCAGCTGTGAGAATCTGGCACCAGTCTTCCTTTCCAGCCTTTTCCCCCAATATTGCCAATTTGAATCTTTGCCTCAGATATTCTGGACTAATTGCCATCCTTCAGAGTCACCAAGTTTCTCTACCTTTGTAAAGCTGTTGTAGCCACTCACTGCCTGGAATACCAAATGCCACCTTCTCTACTATACCTTTGCCAACTATTCTAGGTAAAAGTGTCCTTCCAAGTCCATACTCTAATAGCTCTTAGATTCAACCGCATATATAGCCCTCATCACTTATCAGCTTGGTTATAAGTAATATAATTCTGTCTCATTTCTTGTATAGTATAACAACTTTTGAGAGCCCACAATCTCCCCAACACAATGCCTTCCATATGAGCCATGCTAAATACAGTTTGAATGATTGCTCAAACATTTAAATAATCTTCTACATTCCTTCATGAACTTCTCTTTCCAAAATGAGACTTAACAAGGGTCTTTCTATTTGAGGGACTTAAAGCTTCACATTTTGCAATTCCTTCTTTTGAAGATAACAGCCCAACAGTACCCTAAGAAAACTCCAATGTTCCTAGAATTTTTATTTGATTTAGATTAAAAAATATAGATGTCTACTTTGTCAAAAGAGTAATCTCTGAATTTTTTTCTTCTCATTTTCTTTCAGTGACTTCTGCTGCTGCTCTAAGCTCTATGACAAGTGTTATGGTTCCTCTGTACCCAAATGATTTATAGCTCAAGTCTGAATATTCCCATTGGGTCTTCTACATTATCACTGGCTAGATTTTCCTTTTTAACATTCTACCACAGGTTTGCTAATATGTTGAATTCTATTAAGTTATTTTCCTGCTCAAGGGAGAATTATCATTTTCACGTTCAGAATTTGTCTTGCATAATCATTCTGCTCCAAATTAGTGTTCTAACACTCAACTTTTCTATTTTAATAATAGACATGCTAATCCTCCCCCCCCACACACACATACTTGATCTAGCTATTAAAAATGCATGTAGTAAGCTCTCAGGAAGTTAGGTTTACTTCTATTTTTGGCATGATCCATTGATATTTGTGACCCAAGAGGTACCAGCACCATGAATGTTAATGATGGAAATATTTGGTACTAATAGTTTGTCTAATTCACATTTTGCTCTTTCTCTACCCTCAGAGTAAAGCCATTTCCTGCTGGCAAAAATATTTTTAAAATGTACCCACCCTTGGCTCCACTCCCAGTCTCAGTAAGAGTTCTCTGGGTACCATAACCATTTCTTGCATAATGATGCATCCTATATGGACACTAGATCGCTCATGATGCAATTTGAGCTCATTTCTGTATTCTGTGGCAGCACAAGACTAAAGGTTCTTTAATAATGGGGCCTGAGGGAGCCCGTGAAGCTTAGTGGCTCTTCCCCACACACTTGCCAGGGGTTCTTTGCAAATCCCGAGAAGGTAGCTTCTCACCTTTGTGACTGATGTAAAGTCAAATCAAGCTCATGTTAGACTATTGTCAATCCTAAGGAAAGGGGTAGAATGTCTTATTTTGTCATTAAGTCTAAGCCATAGTTTACCAAAAGTTTTGTGTTTGGGGTTATAGGGAACTTACCTGCTCTCTGGAGTGCTGAGGAAGAACCTTCTTTCTAACCTCTTCTGATTCATCCCCATGAGAGGTGGAGTCAGGTACCTAGTGGATGCCTAAAGTATGATGGGCTCCATCTTGGATCTCTGATCCACTACCTCGAATGTCACATTAATGCTGTGTAATTCCTGTTTCTAAAAGATGTAGCTCCTCTCTGAAAGCTTTCTGAAAATGTAAACTGTGAGACTCCCTGAAATATCAGAAGTTAGTCCAGGATTTCCATCAAATGGATTTCAAAAACACCCTCGTTCAGATTGTCCCAGAGACAATGCAAAAATGGTCCAATGGGTAGAGGATATTGCAAATCATTGGTTCTCAGAATGTTCAGTGAAGGAATTTCCTTGGCATATCATCGAGATAGGTTAACACCAAGAGATCACAGAGCACAATTTTCGTAAACCACCAGAGAATGGATACAATTTAACACACAGGCCAAATGTCATCTTGTCCAAATATAATTTCCTCCCACCATGGGACAAAGAGCAGGAGATCAGTGGGAATGGGCAGTGGTCTTACAGGGACAGGGCTGAGACCTCAGAGACCTAGAGAAGGCAGGGCTCTGCATTATTATTTATCAAGAACATCGAGATTTCCATCCAGGAGAAGAAAAGACTGAAGTGCCACCAAGTTGTTATCCTTAGAGAGGGCCTTGGCCTCAGGGATGGTAGATAGTTCTCTGGTAGAACAAGTTCTGGGAACCAGACCAATGGCACAATTGTCACTGTGGTGGGAGCTGAGGACACCTCCTCTTCCTCTAGCCTGGAAATACCTGTGCACAAACAGGGTAGTTGTTGAGGATTCGAGAACAAATGCAGCACATTGGAACAAATGCACACTCTGCCTAGAACACGGGCAGGTGGACAGCAGAGATCTTATAAGAGTTCAAGCTGGTGACATCCCCCAGGAATTCAGGGCACTATGCCTGCTCTTTTCTGCCAGGATGAGAGAAGCCTAGCATTCTGGATGCGGGCTGGGGCCCTGGGGCCCTGGGTTGGTCTTGGATGTAGGGCAGGACTATATTCCAAGCTGCAGAGCAAAGAGGGTGATCTAAGAGACGGCTTCCAGGAAGTGGCCAAAGTGACAAGCCAGCAGACAATACAACTGAGGCAACAACCCAAAGGGACCACACACATTTAGAATACAGACAGGAGGTTTGTGACAGTATATGGTCCACAAACAGCAGGAAATGAAACCGAGACTAACTCAGGCCCCCAAAAGGTGAGAGATTGGAAGAAAAGTGAGTCGGTCACAGAATTACAAGAACTGAAGAGCCAGGTCTGGGAAAGACAAAAGCCAGGAGATCTCTGAGCTCTGAGAAGCCTCTTTTAGGACGGTCTTTATAATAATTCAGCTGCCTCTGCTGTTAGGACTAGCCTGGGATTCTCAGGAAAGTCTGAATGGACCAGCCCACCAGGACCACAGAGAATGTGAGAAAAGGCCATTTGGCAAAGACAAAGTGGGATACAGCTCCCAGGAGAACAGAGTGGAGGAGGTTCTTTCTGTACAAGACAACACAAGAGAGAGATCCACTTCAGGGCAGCTGAATGACAATCAGAGGCAGAGACTTGAATGGAAGGCAGAGAAAGCAGTAAGGAAAGATGCCCTGAGGCAAAGGTCATTTACAGCACCCTCACAGCCCCAGTGAAGCATGAGAATAGAGTGTTCATATGAAGGGAGCTGCTCAGAGACTTGGAGCGGCCACCAAATCAGACAGTTGGCCTGTAGAAGGACAGCAGCCCCTTTCCTCCTTGGTTGAGTCTCAAAGCTTATGGTGTTGATATAGGGACTCTACACCCCAGATTCTTGGCAGAGAGTGATTATAGCTTCAAACTTTGTACTGCTCATTTCTTATCAAAAACTCAGTTGCAGCTAGAAAAAGGATTTATGAAGGTCCTAAAACCTGGCAGTGCATCCATTTGATACTTTGAATGTTACAGCTGTATCACATCAGATCATCTGGATGCCTGAGGTGCTTTTTCCTTTTTAAATTTTTTTTTTGTGCACTTCACTTTTTTTTTTTTTGCACTTTGCCAATTTTATTAACTGTACTTTATTTGATATTATGTCAACAGCCTGCCTATTAAGACATTATAAAAAACAGCCTCATTAGTATGGAAGTGGTGTGTAGTGAGGGCTTTAGTCCCTAGGTCAGGCAGAGCAGTCTTTAAGTAAACCCAAGGGAATTTTTCTTTTAATTCTTAGTATCAGTAAAATATGCAAATGTTTTATTTTATTCTAGTTATATTTTATCCTCATATATATTTTGGTAAAAACTTCTTAGTTCCTTTTGGAGTGTTTCAGGATAGAAATAAATAAGAACATAAACAAAATTACTTTTTTGACCTATTTAGATCAGATAATTGCTACTATGTTACTATTTTGAATGGTAAATAAAGCATTGGAAGCTATTTAATTAATTATGCAACTAGAAAAATCATGAAATAAAAATTTTACAGCATTAATACAGAGAGAACAAACACTACAGACCAATCTCAATTATGAATATAGATACAAAAACCCTGAATAAAATGCCAGCGAATTGATTTTGGCATGGTGAAAAAAAAGAGAGTAAACCATGACCTCATAGGTTTTATCAGAATAAAAGCATAGAGAAAGTATAGAGAAAGGTATTAATAATAATCATGTGGTCACATAAAAAATCCTATGATTATATCTCAATAGATGGTAAAATGTTAATCCTTAAAATTTCATACCCACTATTAACTCATTAGAGATTTAGATATAGAAAAACACATTCTTAAAAGAATATTTATATCAAACCGATACCCCTATTATTATTGAGGAAACACTGAGTACATTCTCATTAAAATCAGGAATGAAATAAGAGGCCCATTATTATCAAGATCATTTACCTTGATTTTATAAGCACTGTTAATGGAATAAAAATATATATAAGCATCAAGAAAAAAAACATTATAAGCAAAATAGCTGAATATAGATAAATGTGAAAAAAAAAATCCATAACTATTCTATATATTGGCAATAACTATTATAAAGTCTAATGGAAAAGATTCTATTCACAAAAACAAGAGAAAATATAAAATACCTAAGAATAAATTTACCGAGAAAATTGTGGGAACTAAATGAATACAACACCAAAGTATTACTAAAATATTTAAAAGTTGAATATGTAGAGATACATGTTACATTTTTGAACCAATAATCTGAATATTGTTAAAATTTCTTTTCTTCCAAAGTCAATTTATAGATTTACTAAAATACAAAATCCTTAAGTAGTTTTGGAAGATACTATCAAAATGACTTTAAGTGTACCCTAGACAAATAAGGTAGATAAGAATTACATATACATTTTTGGTAAAAGAACAACACTGAGAACCCATTTCTCCCAAATAATAAGGTGCAATAATTAATTTAGTTTGGCACCAGCATAGAACAGTTTGTTAAGCTCATGGAGTATAATAGAGGGCCAAAACAGACTCTATCATATAAGGATTTTCAAATGATAAAATAGTCAAATAAGAAAAGACTCATTGATTAACTGTTAGGGAAAAAAACGAGTTTAGGTCCTTACTTCATGAACTTTGGCAAGTTAAATTACAGATAAAAAAGTTTACGATAAAATGATTAAGGCAGTTAAATAGTAGATAAAAATTGCAGTTAATATTTGTCAAACCTCTGGGTCAGTGAGAAATTTCTAAGCTCAAAAGCAGTTAAAGAAATAACAAATACTGCTACTACTAATCCAATGACTAAATGCTTCCAAAGTGTGCTGCAGAGAATTTGATTAAATCACAAGGAAACTTTTAAAAATGATGAAAATATAATCAGAAAGAAAACTGATATGTATTTGCAACAAGATTGATAGCTTTGATAGCCTTAATACACAAAACATTCATATATAAATTATTAAGGAAAAAAATAAGACCTCCATAGATAAATGGCCAAAGAAAATAAATTGGAAACTACCTAGGAAAAACTACAAATAGATAATGAACACATATCCAATTTCAGATCCTTGATGAAATATAATTTAAAGCAACGATATCTTTTTCATCATCAAAAACATTTTAAGTAAAAATTATTTACTCATTCAGTTAGATCACATCTATTTTCTTTAAGGATTTAAAGCAATTTAAAAATACAATTAATGACATAAAAATTATTTTGAAGGTAAGAAAACCAAATCAAAGCCAAAATAAGGTCAAATAATAAGTCTTCCACAATGCTGAAAATGAGTCACAGCCTGGCTTCTGAAATCCCTATTGGCCAAGTGGAGAAAGAAACACACATAATTGTAAGGCTTCATTTGATTATAGATAGATGCCAGTTGTTTACTAGGGGCTCAAGCTTTTTTAATTTTTGTTTTTGTTTTTGTTCTGTTTTTTGTTTGTTTTAGCAATGAAATCTGAGAGCAGCTACTCTCCTTTGTGTTCTTAAGAGGTCAGTAAGTGACAGACCATATCTTCAATAACACCTGTATAAAGAGAACTGTGTATGGTTTTTTTTTTCTCACAGCATACATTGATGTGAACCTCAATTTAATTTTTTTAAAAGTGGGAGGAACATGCAAAATAAGATAATGCAGGACATGGCTTACAGAATGCCATAAACTTTCCTTTCTGGTAGATCCAGATGGCAGTTTAAATGGGTGTTGCTATTTGAGGGTTTAAGGAAACGATTTTGAACAGGTGCCCAGAGCTCTAAAACCATTTCTACAATATGATGAAGGAATCCCCTTTCAGAGTCTATCCTAATATGGAGCCCTAAAAACAGGAAACCTGAACCACAAAGCTATGAAATGCAGTATGATTCACAACACTAAATTGGAAAAATCCTAAATATTTAAGAATGGAAGACTGTCTTAGCATATTATGTTATACCTGTGTACATCATACAAATAGTTACAAAATATCACGTAATCATTCGTGGTGATATTAAAGAATAGTTTCTAATGACATAGAGGAATTATTAAATTATATTAAAGAAAACCACAGGGTGTAAAATTATATATGTAGTATGATTTCAATGACATATACCATGTCTAATAGAACCACGTCAAGGAAATATTGAAAAGGTTATTATTCTATATTTTGTATACTTTTCATAAAAATGGATATTAATCAGACATAATAAATTTTAAAATTCTTTAAAGACAGATGGTGTACTAAATCGATGAAATCATTGTGCTCGTGTATCCACCTCAACACCTTTCAATCTCCACATGTAGGGAGCTAGAACAAGTATTTTTTATGCCTTTTGATTTTTAAGATTTCTAGTTTGCTGCCTTCTGACAGATGTCCAGTATTCTGGCCTGGAGGTTTTGATACAGGGCATTTTAAAATAAACATTTTACAAAGTATATTTCATTTAACATTTTTAGTCACAAGTTGCTGTTGGGTAATATAGTCTAAGAAAATTTTATCAGGCAAGAAATAATATTATATTTTTAAAACCACAAATATCTCCATTTGCTGAAGCAACATACACTAAAAATTCAGACAGCCTTTTGTTCTCCCTTAAAATCTTGATTTTATATTATATGCCATAATTCTCAGGGACCAAAACAGAGAATTACTTTCAGGTAAAGTTTAAAGTTTGACATTAAATAAGATCTATTAACCACATCAAAACCAGCCTTTCACATATCAAAGACAGTAATAAATTACATGTTTTGTTTTCCTTTTAAGTTTTTTTTTTGTTAAGATCTAATACTTCTGAGAAAAAGGAATAGGCGAAAATAGTTTTCTATGTTGTTCCTTTGATTATTCATAAGTACCATCCTTAGCATTTTGTTGTGTGTGATCTTAAAATCACTTTAACAATAGGAAAATATGAACAGTTAATAAAGCATTTTGATGTTCTCAGAATACTGATATTTAAATGAAGAAAGTTTAGGGAAAAGCTGACCCTAACCTTCTGACT
The DNA here is from genome assembly GCA_003508835.1 of Eonycteris spelaea. Taxonomy (NCBI): domain Eukaryota; kingdom Metazoa; phylum Chordata; class Mammalia; order Chiroptera; family Pteropodidae; genus Eonycteris; species Eonycteris spelaea. The sequence continues at coordinate 18,692,677 of PUFA01000011.1, read as the reverse complement.
ATTTCAATCCAGTACCTGTCAGGATATATAAACTTGGTTTCTACTACAAGAGATGAGGAGAAGGAGTGAAAGGATGGGAGCCTTCCTTGAGATCGGAACTGTAAACTCCTCGTAGATAAGAACAATTTCTTCTTGATTTGCTCTGAGTAGTTCCTAACACAACACCTGATGAAGAAGCATTTAATAAATGATTTAAAGAGGCTCCTGCACTGTGGAAGGAACCCTGCTGAAGATACCATCCTACCTCCTCTCATGTCCAGGGCCTGACCTCCATGGTTTCTCTAAAGGCCGTTACCTTGAGCTTTGCAGTCCGCTTTCTCTTCCAGTCCATTCTCAGATTTCTATTCCATACTCTCCTCCCCGTCCTGAGGCTTGGTACTAGCTTTAATCTCCCCTGTGCATTCTGTAGTAGTGAAGGCTTATTGTGTGGTATTCAAAATACTAGTGTAGAGTATAGTCTCATATTTATGCTCCAATACCCTTCATGCTATTCTATTATTTTCCTTCCTTATCCTCCCACTCCTCTATTATCACTATCTACTTTATTCTTTTTTGAGGTATGCTTGATTAACAACACTCATAGGCATCCAGGGTACAGCTGCCTTTCTGAATCACTCTAAGAATATTATGTAAAATTGTTTAAAGTTTGCTTATATCTTTTCAAATGTGTTTAAGAAACAGTAAAATAAATAAATAAATAAACTCTTTAAGAATGAAATGCAAATCTCTGGTAGAGGCAAGGTTATAAAATTGTAGTGTTGAATAAGAAGGCTTATTATATGGAAAGTGTTGTTAATCAAGCATACGTTAAAAAGAATAAAGTAAATAGTGATAATAGAGGAGTGAGACTATACTCTACACTAGTATCTACTCAGCAAAGCTATCATTTAGAATTCAAGTACAGATAAAGAGTTTCTTGGACAAGGAAAAGCTAAAGGAGTTCATTGATACCAAACCAGTATTATAAGAAATGTTAGAGACTTCTTTAAGAAGAAGAAGAAAAAATATCAATAATAAAATACAATAACTACATATCTATCAACAACATGGATGGACCCAGAGGGTACTGTGCCAAGTACAGTAAGCCAGAGAAAGACATTTCACCTACATGTTGAATCTAAAGAACAAAATAAACAAAACAGAGACAAAGTCATTGATACAGAGAACATTTTGACGATTATCAGATGAGAGGGGTTTGGAAGGTGGGTGAAAAGGGGGAAGTAATTAAGAAGTACAAATTGGTAGGTGCAAAATATTCACGGTGATGTAAATATGGCATAAGGAATATAGTCAATAATATTATAAAAACCATGTATGGTATCAGACGGGTACTAGATTTATCAGGACGAGCATCTCATAAGTTATATAAATGTCTAATCACTATGTTGTACACTTTAAACTATTATAATAGTGTATTCTAACTGTAATTGAAAAAAATTATTAAAAATAAGAAATAAAAAAGCCTATTATAAAAAATTATCTATCTGTATATCTCTGAGTTCTTTGCTATAAACAAGAGTACGAGACAATTTAATCAGTAAAAGATCCCCATGAAAGAATGTCAAGTAGTTTACAGTACCTCTGAGAGGACCAAAGGGTTAGGCTTAGATCCTACATAGTGGATATTAATGTCTGAACCACACTGTGGGATGCTCCAGCAAAGATTTCATGGCCACCAGTGCTCGGCACTGATATAATCCCTCCATTGATGGAAGGCCAACACCTTTATCACCACTGCCTCTGTAAGGAACTGGCTATGACTGGTCTTTCTCACATTCTTTTCTGGATTAAGGCCTTTCACAAAGATATTCTAGGATTGGCAGAACCTAGGACATATACCTGTGTGTTTGCTATAAAGGAAGCTGAGAAAAAAATTTCTAGCTTCTCTCTAGGGGAGTTGGAACACAAAATGTAGGACATCTCATAAATGCATGGGATGATGTAGCAAGACAATTCAATGGAGGTAAACAATTCATCAGCTCCCAGAAGGAGAGGAGTCCTGTGGAGGGGCAATCATTTTCTGATTAGGTAAAAGCTATCACATTTGATGACGCATGGACTAATTTTATCTTCCTGTGTAAGGCAGTTCATTTTAATGGGCTGGGGGGGGGGGGTTGGTGTTCATAGAGTTAAGTAACTACCTGGTGTGAAGGAAGCACTATCATGTCAGAGGCAGGGCAACATAGCAGATTGGTGGGATAACTCCCCACATTTCTCCATAACATTCAAATCTGAATGCTTGCTTCATGGTCAGAAAAGCCTATATGATTCAAAAGAGACACTGCTTTGTTCTCTGTACCTCTGTAAGAGCTTATTTGGGTTTAATTAAAAGCAACTCCAATGACTTGGCTGACTGCCATGGTAAGAAATGTAATATTACTTTCGGTACTTTCATCTTTAAATTGACCTAAGCATATGATATGGTCCTCAATAAAGAGCCTTTTCTACTTCTCGGAATTTTTTTGCCAACTCACCAGAGTAGGGAACTGGAAGGCAATAATAGAAATTGAACATAGAAAAATTACAGTTCTTTTTTTCAGATACAATAAAACCCTGATACCCAAATTCACATAATCATCTATTAGACCTTCCCTAATTCTCCTTTTCCCATATTCAAAAAATTACATCAAATAAAAAAACCTACCAGGTTTTTATTAGACAAAGATGACAGCAGTTTTTATAATTATTTTAGAGGCCACTAAACTACTAGACTCAGGGATAAAGAAAACTCAGGAACATTTGAACTATTTCGGTTAAAAATGCCTTCCTCGTTTTATACTAACTGGATAAAAAATGAACCAAAGTATATACAACTCCCTATAAAGAAAATAATGTTTTTGTTTTGCATGTGACACAAATATTATTTTACAGATTATATGATTTGTATTTTGCAATTCTCTTGGTGTACATTTATCTCAAAATGTTCATTTTAGAAAGTTCTGTGTGAATGAACACAGTCAGTATAAAGTTCAGGATGGAAGGTGTCTGGGCTTCTGTGCACCCTTTTCCTACACCTGAGCTCCTTCAATTGACATGACCATGAATAAGCCAGCCATGATCTGGGTCTGATGTGAGAATTATGCCCTGTTTCAAGGAGGAGGACAGAGCTTCATTTTTGTTTTTTTCTGAATGGCTATCTCCTGAACCCAACTAGGTCCCTTGATAGAATAAAGACGACAAATCTAATCTTTAAGAAATTATTAGAAAATAATATGGGGAAATGATTTTAGCTATTTGTTTCTGATAATAAAAATAATAGAAAACACATTACCCAATGTTCTGTTCTTTATCATAAGTCAGAATATGTGTGATTACTTACAGAACTTTTGAAATGACTTAATACATTCACAATAATGCATAACAAATTTGAATAGATGCCTGAGATCATGGTAGAGTATTATAAAAGAGTGTTATAATAGTTTTATAAAATCTACATGTATTTATCTTAGTATTCTGAAATTATTTTGGAATCTTATTTATGTTTTAAACTGTGATTAGATTTGCTTTATAATACTAATTTCAAATTTCAACTTCTAGTCACACTCATATTATAAGGCAAATTATCTCTCAATTTATTCTGTTCCAAATTTAATTTTGTAATAATGAAAAAATGGAATGTTCAGTACTTGCTGGAATATTTTTCAGCTTTGAGGAAGTTTCTAGTCTGTGTCTATATTCTAATAAGCACTTGAAAGTGTGCCTTGGCCAACATTTATTTTCTTCACTCTAAACTGTTGCTCCATAGAAATGAGAATTTAATCAGCCGTGACAGCTGGAACAAATAAACCTGACTTGGTTCTGGATTGGCTTCAAGTTAGAAGGTTTGGATTGGACAAGAGATGATTAGGTTGGATTTGTCCTGGCAGTAGACCACCTGTTGCAAAGAGCTCAGTGCTGATGGGGAAATTTGATGCACTCCAGTATAGATCAAATAACTGGAAATGGCTCCCCTTGAAACAGGGCATAATTTTCACATCAGAGCCAGATCATGGCTGGCTTATTCATGGTCATGTCAATTGAAGGAGCTCAGGTGTAGGAAAAGTTTCAGCGCTCTCCTTGGTACCTTTCCTCTTGCTATAGCCAATTTCCTGTCTGCACCTGCACCCCTGGCATGAATCCAGGCAGAATGCCTGGCTTATAGTAGACATATCAAATAAATAAATATATAAAAGAAGAGAATTCAAACATGTTGTAATGGTACCTCTGTGTAGAACAAACTTTAACCATACCTAAAAGAAATGTTCTCTCTAAAATAAAGATAGGGCCATTAAGTAGTTTCTATAAAGTATTTCTCTAGATAAATAAAGGATACAGCAACAAACAAACAAACAAACACACACACAATCAAAATCGAGTAATTCAGATTACTCATGAACATTGAACATTGACCCTGTTTCAGGGAAAAATATTTTTTTTGTTTGCCATAACCTTCTAGAATGGCCATAAACCTTGCTCAAAATTAAGGTGAGGCCTTACCCCAAGATAATAACAGTAATTGCAGCCAGTATCATTGCTCTATATTTTTAATAAATTATAGTCCCTAATACTCACAAAACCACTAATAGGCACTGGTATGCATTACAGGTGGGAAAACTGAGTCTGAGAGATTAAATATATAATCTAAAGTCACATATCTAGTTAGCAACAGAACCAAAATTCAAACCACGAGTGAAGGACTGCAGCTCTGGTTATACTAGAAAGCTAACTTTATGTAAAAACTACTTTAACCTTTTTTTCTTCTCATTTAATTGTTACTAACTGTTTCCATCTCTATTCCATCTATAGTACCTTAACATGTAATATTACATTTGATTCTCACCACACCCTATGAGACTGTAGGTCAAATAGTGGGATTTTCTTTTTATGAACAAGGGAAATTAAAGCTTGGAAGTTCTGACTTGCCAAGTCATAAAACTGGACCCAGAATCCAATGTTCTTTTTATAACACGTGCTGTCTTCTTGAAGCACATGTCAAAATTAACAGAGAATGGGTATGAAAGAAGCACAACTGAATTTACCCAAAACCAAAACGAAATCAAACAAAAAGTACTGTGCATGTTTGACAGAATGGTAAGTCTAGACCAGAATTAGTGATAGAAACCATTTTTTAAAAAGATTTATAAAAGACAAAGCCATGGAAAACTTATTTTCTACAAAATGGTATTTGTCAATGAAAATGTCATACTTGGTCTTTGATTGGTTTAGCTCAGATAGGAGCAGATCAACTTCACAGCATCACACACCAATCAAGCAACATTCTTCTAGCCCATGACTAAAGGCTGAGTGATATGTCACCCCTGAACCATAGAATCAAAATATCTGCTATTTGATCTGATGGCTCACACATTCTGCACTAAAAATACATTTCTCTCATTACAATTCCAAAGAATGGCATTGTGTCATGGAGCTCATGTCAATAGGGGAGTTTTGTTGAGCAATGTGACAGTTGTGACCTGAAGTGTTGAGCTGAAAAGACAAAAGATACCTGAAACAAAAAGAAGGTCAGCTTTCTTCGGGCACAGATGTCTGTTACAGGTTTTAGAAATCACAATAGTCATCTGAAATTCTTGAGTGTTCCACTTGTTTTTGGACCATATTAAAAAATTAGGAGTTAAGATGCCTTGTATATACATTGCTAAATTAAATCCTAATGGACTATACCAATTTATTCTCCCATCAACACCTTTACTATCTCAATCTTCAACAGCTCTAGGTATAATCACTTAAATATTTGATGATTTGATAAATAGTAATGTTGTTTTGTTGTTTTTATTGACATTTACTACTAGTGGGGTTGCACATTTTGGAGGTATTTTAGTTAAGCAGTAATGTGGCATCTTCTGTGAATTTCTTATTCACATCGAACATTAAAGTCTACATATGTTCTTAATGATTTGTGAGAATATTTCACAAAGATAGTTTTTTATTTGTTACATTTGCTGCAAATTTCCATTGTTCATTTTTTTTATTTTTTATGTTTTTGTTTCATTTTATTATGTTTTTAATTTAAAGAACTACAAACATTTAAAATTTCCATGTAGTCATATGTATTTACACTCTACTTTGTGATCTGGTTTGCTAATTATTATTTTTTAATCCAGATAAGCATCAAGGAAGTTTAAATGCTTTCCTCCCAGAGGCTTTCTCTTAGAGAAGTAACTTATCTAAATTTGATGAGGAGGAAGAAAAGCACATATTTCCAAACTTAAGATTCATCTTGGTTTTACTCTATTACTGGGTAAAATTCTGAATTGTTACAGATCACTGTCTTGTAATGCTTTATTCCAGTGTAGATGGATAAAAAGCCATCAATGAGAACAGGGGCTTATAAACAGATTTAAATGCCAGAGTTTTAAATTCTCTGGAGGGTTTTAATCAGGAATTGGAGGAGGAATACTAAGGTGGTAAACCCTTTATAAGGAATAAAAAAGAAATGGATGATGGCTAATAATAAATGATTGAAGAAATACTGCCTTAACAATGCAAATTTCAGTGTCCCCCAGCCTTTGTGGTGAACTCCATTATTACCTGGGACTCATCAATGGATCCCAAGGCTCTGACTACGGAGATCCCTTAGAGATAAGCCCCAGGATTTTTCCGTACATCCTCTCTACTGCTTGCCAGTAATGTCTCCCTGCTGAGATCACATACTCCTCCCCTCTAACCTCTCTGAAAGAGAAATACTGTGAGACTATTTCAAAAATAGAGAATTTTAATCAAGAAAAGGAACATTATGGTTTTGCCCTGTGTTGAGACCAAATGAATAATACTACTTACAACATCTCTTCAACCCTAAATATTTTTATGAATGTGAATTGAATAAGTTGGGCAGCATTTAATCAACATCTCCAATATGAGTAATAGTACTTACAACAAGAGCAAATACTAATCAAGTGCTTACTGTGTGCCAGGCATTATTTCAAGTGCTTTATGGATGACTCTATGAGGAACATACCATTATTGGCCAGATTTTGTAGACAAGGAAACCAAAGCACAGAGAGGTTGGATAAATGGCCCAAAGTTACATAGTTAATAAATGATGGAACGAGGCAGGAATCAACCTACGCTGTCTGGCTCCCAAATTTCTGCTTTTTATGGTTATGACATACTTTTTGCTTGAGAAATCTGTTCTGCCTTAATTAGAAACAATAATATCTCCAAAACCATGTAACATGACTATTAAAGCTTTTGTTACAAAATAAACATGAAAATTAAACAAAATAAATGTATAGTGGAAGCTGCTATTTACTGAAACACTAGCTTCCTCTGCTGCTCCTAGGAAAGTATTTCATGCAACCCCCCAAAAACAAATAAACAAACAAAAAACAAAACCCTACTGTAACCCACAAACCAAATAAAACAAAACAATGTTTCTTTCTGTTCTTAATGACTTTCAACTTAAAGTAGTCCCCCCTTATCCTTAGGGGATACCTTCCAAGACCCTCAATGGATACTGGAAATGGCGGATAGTACCAAACCCTATATATACTATATTTTTCCTATACATACATACCTACAGTGAAGCTTAATTTATAACTTTGGCACAGTAAGAGATTAACAACAATAACTAATAATAAAATAGAGCAATTATATCAATATACTGTAATAAAAGTTATGTGAATGGCTTTGGGGCTATTAAATAAAATAAGAGTTTCTTCAACACAAGCATTGCAACACCACTACAGTTGATATGATTGTGAGGCTACTAAGTGACTAGGGGCAGGCAGCCTCTACACTGTGTATATACTAGACAAAGGAATGATTCGTGTCCCAGGTGGGACAGAGCAGAACAGAGCAGGACAGAGCAGGATAGCACGAGATTTCATCGTGCTACTCAGAACAGCTGCAATGTAAAACTTATGAACCATTTATTCTGAATTTCCATTTGATATTTCAGACCTCAGTTGACAGCTCAGTTAACTAAAAGCCAAGGAAAGCAAAACTGCACATAAGCGGGGGCGCTATTGTTCTTGTGTGATTACGACATCTTAAATAGAATCCTAGCACCTTAGAATTAGGCTCATCTAGTCCTACCTGCCTCCCACCTCCTGCAGAAATTTCTTCTACAATAGTCCTATCGACCATCCTCAGCCCTTGATGCAACACCTGCACTGACATAAGCTCACTCATCAGTAAAATGGTCTCCTAGGTTGTGTTAAAAGATAAACTAAGGCATATTAACATTTAAAGAGTTTATTTGAATAAAAATGGATATGAATTGGACAGCATCCAATCTACTAGAAAGGAGCTCTGAGGAGTTGTACAAAATGAAAGACTTTCATTGGCAGAAGGGAGCAGGAACGAGGAAGTTATACTAGGTAAAACATCAGGTTCGTTATTGCAAGGTTACTTTCCTTAGGGGATGACAGGGGTCTACCACACAGGTTCCCTAACTAGTGCCAATCAGGTGATTCTTTTTTATTTTTTAAATTTCTTTATCAAAACTTTTATGTTACTTTTTAAATTTTTAAATTATAGTTGACATTTAATATTATATTAGTTTCAGGTGTGCAGGATAGTGGTTAGACATTTATATTCCTTATAAATAATTCCCCAATATGTTCAGTACCCACCTGACACCATACACAGTTATTACAACACTACTGACTATATTCCCTATGCTGTACTTTGCATCCATGTGACTATTTTGTAACTACCAATTTGTACTTCTTAATCCTTTCACTTTTTCCACCCAGCTCCTTAATGTCCCTCCCATCTGGCAACCAACAGTTTGTTCCCTGTATCTACGAGTTTCTGTTTTGATTATTTGTTTATTTTGTTTTTTAGATTCCATATGTAAAATTGTCTGGTATTTGTCTTTCTCCATCCAGGTGATTCTTGATAGACTGGATTAGGATTCCATTTCTGGGAGAGTTCTACTTTGGTTTGTTTTGTGGGGTTTTGACATAAATGACTCCATTTGGGGGCCTGTTGTCTTGACTTTTTTTAACAGTAGGTAGTCTTCTTACTTACAGGCGAAATTTGCCTATTTTTAAAGTTCATTTACATGTGCATTGAATATTTGCTGAACTCTCCTGCAAATATTGTGTGTGGACCTCTACTGTGATCCAATGGATTGAGACATAGAACTTATTTTCAAGAAGCTCCTGTCTAGTACATTTTTTTTTAAGTTAGAATTTGGCTTGTAATGATAGAGTATCTATTAGCAGCAATATTTTTTTCTTACCAATCACATTCAAGTTTCTTAAATCGTTTTAAAAACAATCGGCTAAGTGTCTTAGCCCCATATCAAGAACAACCCAAATGTCATCAACAGACTGAAAAGACACACTATGGTCTGTCCCCACTGGGGAGCTTGGCACAGCCTGAAGACAGATGCATGAACTGCAGCCCACAACCACATGGGTGAATCATGGACATAATTTTGAGCAAAAGCAGCTCAGCAGAAAAAGAGTAAATAATATATGATTCTATTTATGATTATATAAATTTCAAATCTGGCAGTACCAGTCAGTTATTAGAAGTCAGATAATGGTTTCCCAGGGGGTGGGGAATCCTGACGGGGGAGATTCTGGTTTTTAAGCTGAGGGCTGGTTACTGAAGTGTGTTCACTCTGTGAGAATTCATCAAACTACACATGTGAGATTTTTGTAGGTCTCTGTATATACATACATTTCAATCAAAAGTACACAAAAAGAAAACCAATATTAGAAACATTAGGAAAAAGTCCATTAGACTTAAGAAGAACATGGGTTAGGTAGTAGAAAAAATTAAATTCGCATTTTTCAGTGGAATGCATAGAAGCAATCAGTTCAGCAGATGGATTGGAAGAGTCAAAGCATTGCCATTAATAAATATAGTCTTGAGGAACAAATAGCCCCAATTTTCCTAATGAGAAAAGTCACTGGCAGACTCTGCAATAAAATGAATGAACAAGGGCGGTCACATTCAGACCTTCCCTAAGATCTGAGGAGTTATGCCACAGTGAGAGGCTTGGAGCTGGGTCACCTCCTCTTCAGGAGAGGTCTTTCTGACTCAGAGCCACAGGCGTTTTTATTTTTAAAATGCTGACTTTGCATCTCTGTTCCTTATTATGAGAGCACTGCTTTATGTTCTTTGCATTTCATTTGAATGCTGTAGTGCTATGGAGTGCATGTTGGCTATTAGAAAATAAGTTTTAATTTAGTGGACAGCCTTTTCAAGTGTTATGTTTGAGGTAGCAATCATTCATATAATCACATGGATTAGAGCAGAATAGTCAGCGTTTTGAAATAGATATATATTCTGTATTCAGAGTTCCCTCAATAATCACCTTTCCCCCTTCTTTTCTGCTTATCTTTTCAGACCCATCTCAATTGCCAGCTCCTCTATGAAGCATTCTACAAAGCGCCTTCAGATTTCACTGCTTTCTCATTTTCTTCTATTGAAATTTGTCATTTTATTTTAGTATTTCTAAAGGAAAGTATCATAGTACAGTAGTATGATAGCCTTTAATTATAAAGATCAAAGTTTCTGAATTTCTCCGAACCCAAATTTTCTTATTTTTCCAGTTACAAGAATGGGCCATTTTGATGATCAAGAGCACCTGAAACACATCTGGCATAGAGAAGTGACTCAAAAGAAGACACTCAATTTCCCCTCGCTTTGCTCTATTTTTTTCAACTAACATGCATTACTTTCTAATATGTGATAAATCTCACATTTTAAGTTTATTATTTATTTTCTGTCTCTCCCCACAAGAGTATGAACTCTATGCACTCATCCATTTTTGTTCACTGATGAGTTGCAAATGCCTAGAAGTGCCTGAAGCATTGCAGGTGCTCCAAAAATATTTTGGAAATGAATGAATTCCTTCTCACCCCTCCTGCTGGACCTCTCAGAAAACCTGGTAGATTTATTAACCACTACTGGCTCTAAGCTCATTGAGGGTAGGAACCCTCCTCAGTGCAGCTTCAGTTAGCCTCCACAGAGCATGGCTTTGTGCCTTGCAAATAAGAGGCTATTTAGAGAAGTCGACAGCAAATTACCTTTCTATTAATACTTATACTTAAAAGCAACATAAAAAGAGATTTAGACAATGACTTTTAGAGCCACAAAACTTTGGCATTAGTAACGTAAAAGAGCCTGAACAACTTAGCCCAAAAGCAGCATCCTAGGTCACAATAACTTATGTTGTTTGGTTTAAGATCGCAGCTAACCCACTCAATACCTATCAGTCAAGAAAAATGAGAGGAGAGGAAATCAGAGCAAGAAGGGAGGACTGCTTGATGTTATGAAATGAAACTTTTCTACTTTTTAAAAAATTTTAAACTACAGAAGAAGGAATGGCCTATAGATATACATAAAAAAATTGAAACAAAATCCTTGAACAAAGCACTGAAAATAATAGAAATAAATAAAGTACTATACCGTGGTTTTGGCTTACATTGAATGAAGTTTTGCAGTATAATAAACCTAATGTGGTTTCACTTAGAAAATGAAATATACATTGGCTCATGTATGGGAATAGTGTGGGGTTCGAGGACTTACTAAGTAATAAGAAATATATTTTGGGCTCTCCTCAATTCTAGGAGAGAGAAGGTATATTGGTTAACCATCTGGGCTTTGAAATTCTACAGCTCAAACCTGAATCTGGGTTCCATCCCTTATTAATTATGAGCAACTTTTGATAACTTAATTAAGTTTCATGACAGCTGGATTTCTCCAGAGCAAGTAATATGAGAGATAGAGACAGAGACAGAGAGGCAGAGAGAATCTGCAGTCTTTTATATCTTAATCTTAAAAGTGACATACCAAAAGTATTTTTTCTGAATGTTATTGGTCACACACACTAATCTTACTACAGTATAGGAAGACTACAAGAGTGTGAATATGAGGTCATTGCGTGTCATCTTTGCGGCTGGGTACCACAGACAGCTAAAACAGCTAGGGGTTGGCAGACATCTCTCTCTCTCCCCAAATGGGCTTCCCATGTAGCTAGTATGGGCTTTCTTATCCACGGCAGTCTTGAGGTAATCAGGTTTCTAATAAAGCAATTTGCCTTACTCAGAGTGAGCATTTAAGGTATAACAGAAAAATTACCAGTTCTTCTAAAGCTGGGTTCAGAAATACTGGAAACCACATCTGATCACATCCTACTGGTCAAAGTGGTCACAGAGTCCACTCAGTTTCAAGAGCAGGAGAAACAGACTCCACCCCTTGGATGTTGGACCAGAGAGGTCAATCACAGCTATTATTGAAAACACAATCTACTACATGTGGTAAAGAGAATGCAAAGAGGAGAGTGGCAGTGGTTCTTTGGAAGAGGCGAACACTAAGCTAGGCTCTAACATAACTTGAGACCTGAGGTTGGAGAGAGGAGGTCCAATTCCAAGAGCTGTTCAGGAGCTGGGCACACTGTAGCTGGAATGACAGGATCAGAGCCATGGAGGCCAGGAAGCGTGAGTCACTTGTGGGGATGTATGGAAATTTTCTTGGCAGGAACAGGAAAGTCACATCAGGGACAGACAAGAGATGGGGGTGGAGTCAACTGCCAAAGAGCCCTGAATGTTAAACTGAGAACCCAGACTTACAGGGAGCCTACATAGATTTTGGCAGAAATGACACTCTTAGAAATATTTTTGAAGCAAGGACCTTGACATTTATAAAATATTAACCATGTGTTAAGCACTTGGTTAAATATTTCACATACATCAGTTTGTTTAATTCTTACAGCAAGCATACAAAATGAGTATATTTTCTTCATTTTTTAGAAGAGGAAATCGAGCTTAGGGAGTTTGTGTAGCTTGCCAAAGTTTGCAGTTAATAAGTGGCAGATCTGGGCTTTGAACTCAGGTCCATTGAAACCCCATATTCTCCATTCATTCATTTGTTGTTATTTTAAAATTCCCAAGACAAAGAAATCTTTCAGGCGTTATTAAGAAAAGAGGCACCTGAATGAGGTGGACCCAAGAGACTGACTTGTAGCCAAGACTGACATAAAATCCAGAGTAACAAGACCACATGAGCAGAGCCAGGGGCTGCTGTGAATGGTTGTGCTGCATGTTTCACAGGGCATGGCATGCCTCTCCAAGGCGACAAGGTGGAACAGAGGAGCATGCATACACATAGGCTGAGAGAGCTGGTAGACATAGCCAGAAGAACTGCCCTGTGTGACAAGGCAGAGCAAGGGAGTCATCCAGATTTGGGGGGTGTTCTTGTAGAGAAAGACCATGGATCCTCCTCTATCTATGAATGTTGTCTTTTTTGACTAATGGTGCAGTCTTAGGAAGACCTTAAGAGAATGACAACATGAGCTGAATCAACTCTGATACCAGTGAAGGTCAGGAGGCAGGTATTGTTGACAAATACTGCATTAAAATTGCTCTTACAACCAGTGTTTAATCACTCATACCCACTCTTAGATCAAATGTAGAAGGCTCTGCTAGGGCCTTCCTCTGGCTGTGTCCCTCTTCATGAAATGAGGAGTCGGCCAGACCAGATGTGCCCATGTGGAATCCATTGCCCATCTCCAAATACCTGGCATCCTAGAATTCCCTGTCCAGATGTCTTGAGCTCGTTTACAGGGTCTCCAGAGTCCTCCTTCCTGGTCCTTCCTTTCTACAATGGACTCTGTCACTGCTCTGTGGACACCTAGGGGTAAGGGGTGGCCCAAGAAGCATTCAGAATTTAAAAGGTTATCTTCCAACCAATTGTTCTTCCTCTCCACGGTTACCTTTTTTTTTTTTTTGCCAATCCCCTTATACCAGCATATGAATGTTACTCAAAATTTCACAGAATTTAATATTGTACTTCTATTCAAGTGACTATTTTAATTTGGCACAAGAATACCATTTCCACAGCTTCTACTTGATGATATCAAAGGCATTTTCTGTTGTATTATTCAGTATCCTTTTAAGAAAATCCCATGAAATAGATTTGTCTTATAATGCAGTGCCAGGAAACTGTTTTACTGGAAGAACTGGAATGATTCCTTTAAAGAGATAACAGTTGACTTTCTAACCCATTGGGTTTCTTTTATGCCTTGGCTGCTAAAGGTCTCAGAGTTAAAGTTAATATCATAATAATTATTTTATTCAGTTATCTCCTGTATTTCTTAGCCTCACTTGTTTTACCTTTATTTTTAACTACTCTATTGTATATGTGTTTCATCTGTTTTATTATCACAAGTTAAAGTTAAAAGAGTTAATTCATTTTTCAGAAGCAAGTAGATGTATATACAACTTATTATAAGGAAATAAATTTATAAATACATAAAAGTATAAATTAAGCATACTTAATTTATTATGCTACTTTTGTATAAAAGATGCTTATTAACTCTTAGGGGAATATGTAGCTTTAATTTTGGTAATGATGAGTTGAAGAGTCATTTCCATTTTTTCTTTCTCAGTTTCCTTAAAATTCCTAGGGTCTATCAATGCCCATACAGACACATAACCTGGCAGGAGTATTGGCTGTACTTCTCAACAAGACACGCTCCCTCACTAGTTAACCTTTCATTTCTTATTTATAAAAGAGTGTTGGACCAGTTAAGATCCCTTCTAATTTTAATGTTTTCTGTTCCATGAAACTTAACTTAGAGGTAATTAACTTCATGTGAATGAGGTGGTCTCTGGTTTTCCTGCTTGGTCATCCGACATGCTCTAGGAGAGTCCGCCTTCCCATGGAGGACAGGTGAGCTATGTCTTCAGGACTGAGGCAGGAAAAGCTTAAGAACTGAGCCATGCCACAGGCAACAACCATTTTTGAAGACTAATCAGGAAGTAAAGGATAGGGCAGGAACCTGTGCTGACCAAGTAGACTTGGAGCTTCATCAGTCCCATTTCTATCTCCAAGATGTATCCATTTCTTCTGCTGGTCTGAATGTTGAGCTCTGTGTAAAGCATTTGCTAAAAAAAAAAAAATAGCCAATATCACTTTAGAAACACAAAAATGAGAGCCTTTGGGAAATGAAGCTTTGTATAGTATCTGCTGCTGTACTGCTGTTTTTTTTTCTGGAAAAGAGGAGACCCAATGAAGTTTCTCATATACTTATCTGAGCATTTACAAAGCAAAGCTATATATTCATTCGATTGTGATTCCTCTGAACCATTAGAGTTCTTCATTCATGCAAAGAAGTGATATATATGTAGTCTGAGCTGCCTTGCAGAAAGCTTTAATCTTCTCAGAGATATTTCACAAGCTATTCAAGAATTATGCAAAATTTAAGAGGGTTTAATTTCCATTTTACTTTTTTGCCATCAATTCAGGATATATTGAGAAATTTTTCCTTTCTATACTAAGGGAGGTTCAATTTCTCTTTAGGATTAATATTTTCAGTGGTTGACAAGACTGGCCAGTAATGTGACAAAGTTTCTGCATTTTAATCACTTGACTGGAGTTTATTGACTTTTTAAAAAAATTATATGAGAGCTCTGCAATATAAATATACCAGCACACAATTCTTGTTTTTCCAGAGTTTGAAACTGAGGCCACAGGAGTTCAGTGACAAGCCCAAGGCTACATGAAAGGTAACTGCTGGACCTGGGATTCTGGTCAAGATCTGCCTGGCTCCAAAACCCATGCTATTTCTACTATAAAGAACTTTCCCTCAATCCTCAATCCCTATACCCTCAGCTTAAGGAAGAGTCTTTCATTCACTCTCTCATTCATTCATTAAACATTTGGTTTGCATATTTAGTGTGCTGGGTCCTTTACACAATGTGAGAAGAGGAATAAATAATAGGATATGGTCCCTGCCATTATTTTATTCCATGCATCAGTTAATCAACAATAATAAAATAGCTGTGCTATTTGAATATTCACAATTAATTATACTACTTAATATGTATTTATATTTCCTCTCCAAAGGAAAGATTTTAGGAGACTCCTTTCAAAAACAGAAGCAAATGGCGGGGCCGGGAGTGAAGGGGGAATGGCGTAGATGATAAAGGCTCTGTTCATCCCTTTGGCAACGAAATCAAAGTTATGACAGAAACTAGGAGCAGCAGCAAGGAAAAATCACCTGGGAGCTAGATGAAAAAGCCATACAACTAGGGAGAGATCTAAGAAGTCACCTGCAACGGCAGAAGGTAGGACGGGGCGTGGAAAGGCTGCCTGGTCCCCAGCTGAGTGAGACGGAGGCTGCAGCAGTGGCAGCTGCAGACGCCTCTTAAAGGAACCATGGCCGCGCGCGGAGCTTCGCAGTGACAGGCTCGCTTGCTCTGAGCACCAGAACAGGTTCAGCTGCGCAGGGACTTACAGGGGGACACTAAGTTGTTGGAGTGAGCGCCGAGGCGAGACTTGCTCTATACAGAAGTGCTGGTGGTATTCATTGTTCCTGCTTGAGCCCTCCCCCATTCCAGTGCACAGACACCTCGAGCCATAGCAGAGACATCATCAAACTGGATAAAAGAAGTTGCTCCACCCATAGGATTCCTTGAAACTCTGCCTCCCCCAACTAGCGGCCCCACCCAAGCCACCTCCAGGTATATCCTCAGAGAGGCAGGTGCTCCTTGCTGAGCAGCCCTAGACTCACACTGGAGGCAGATGACCTCAGTTTCTGGTGTGGCCTTTTGAGGCAACTATAAGCACAGCATCTGTGGATTGCTTGCTGAATCTTAACATGTGGCCCAAGAGGGGCACAGGCTTGGGCAAAATTTGGCCTGCAGCAGAACCCTTCTCAGGACTGTGCCACTGGACACCTACTACACAAAGCCACACTAATAAGACAGGGAGACTTGCTTAGTACATAGAAACGGACACAGAGAGGCAGCCAAATGGGAAAACAAAGAATCAGAAACCATATGAGAGAACAGAACAGATACAGAAATAATGGAGTCAAGCAATCTAACATGCAGAGTCAAAACATTGGTTATAGAGATATTCAATTAACTTTTGGGAAATGTAGACAAATCCGGTGAGAACTTCAACAAAGAGATTAAAAAACCCCATAAAAGTGGAAATGGAAATTATGAAAGGGAACCAGTCTGAATTGAAGAACACGTTATCTGAGATGAAAAGTATATTAAATGGAACAAACAAAGGAATAAACAAAGTAAATAAAGAAAAAGACCAAATGCCCTATCTAGAGGACAGGAAAGCCAAGGACACTAAATCATAATGGCAAGAGATAAGATGCCAAGACTATAAGAATAATTTAAGGAGCATATGAGACACTATTAAAAGTAAAAATATCTATGTCATTGGGGTACCTGAAGGAAAACAAGATGTTGAACGGCTATTCCTATCAACAATATCTCAAATGGAAAAGAATTAAGTGCTCCAACCAAAAGATAGAGTGGCTGAATGGATGAGTAAAACAAGATCCCTGCATATAATACCTAAAGAGACTCACTTCAGATTAAAAGACACACAGACTAAAAGAAAGGGGATGGAAAAAGATATTGCATGATGGGCCTAGAGGGTATTGTGCTAAATGAAATGGGTCGGATAGAGAAAGACAAATATCACATGATTTCATGTACATGTGGGATCGAAAGAACAAAATCAACAACAACAACAACAAAAGCAGAAATAAACTCATAAATACAGAGAATATTTAGAAGGATACTAGATAGGAGGGGATTTGGGGGGACAAAAAAAGGGCAAAGAGATTAAGAGGTACAAATGGATAGTTGCAGAATAGATATGGAGATGTAGAGTGTAGCATGGGGAGGATGGTTAATAATGTTGAAATAAATATATAATGGGGTCAAGGAGTACTAGATTTAGCGGAGTGACCACTTTCTGAGTTACGTGGAACTCTGATCAATATGCTATGTAACTGAAACTGATGTATTATTGTATGCCCACTATAATTGAAAAAATACTCACTGAATTGTACAATGTAAATACAAGCAACCAATTGTCTATTATATTTCAATAAACTAGAAAAAAAATGGAAGCAAATAACTGTAAAAGAGACTTCCCTTTTCACTAGATTTGGTTTGGGTCTCATGAACTGATGACTAAACTACCTTTTTTCTTACTCAGGCTGAGCTATGAGGATGGAGTCTACATACTAACTCAGGAAACTCCGGACAGTCAGCTTTTGGGAGGCTGAAAACTACAAAGCTAGGAATGGCCCTGGGTAAGTTGCTAAACTATTGAAATACTTCTATATCTGTTGCAAACAATATAACAGTAGTTGAACTGAGTAGTAGATGTACTTAATACCATAATTTCTAAGGTCAACTCATTAATTCAAGCTGATTGTTGTAGGATGTCACTCTGACCTTCAACAAACAGGTCTCCTATTGCAGTGTCACCTAGATGATAATAGAAATACTGAGTATATTAACATCTTAGGCAGTCTTTTATATGTTAGACAATTTTGGAATATAATTGCTATTTGACCAGGTGATGCTTGGAGAGAATTCAGCACTTTGAAAGAGAAGTGCAATTTCGTACTTACTGAAACTTTGAAGTACCTAACGATGCTGCCCAACTGCGAGTCAGGTCACTGGGTCTATGAACAGCCCCTGGCAGGCACGGAGGGGATCAAGGTGACGATGGCAATGGGGGAGAATGCGGGGCTTGCCTGCTGTTCCAGAACCAGCCAGCATTGCTGTGGTAGCAGCAGTCAGAGGGGTTGGTGATATGGGAAGAGGGGTGACATTACTGGCGGGGACTGAGATAGTTTTTTTTGAGTCCAGATTGTGTGGAAAGCACTGGCATCAAGAGTATACCTTGATGTGATGAATGGGCAATGTGCCCGTGACTGCAACAGACCCTGATCCTATTTCAAGAACTTGCTCTGATTACAGACCCTGGTTGATGGATCTACTTAGAGCTCTAGTTAAAGGATGTCTGATTGAATTCTAAGCTGACATTCTGATTTTTATCCCAAAGTAAACATCACATGGTAACTAGCACTGTAATGGATAGTTGTAGGTTGAGTTGAATATTGTTAAAGTAAATTCTTGGACATGTAGAAGAGCCAAATATTCATTTACCTGTCCCTGAAATTCCATATGCTTACTGAGGAGGGTGTATAGGAATGGCTAGATACTTTGTAGTTGGTGTAAGGGAAAGAAGTGTTATCTTTTTTCTCTAGTAAACACATTTCAGCATTGTAGTCAGACTTAGGGATTCTCAGGTTCTGGTTCAAAAATTACCATCATGCTTGTTAAAATGCATATTCCTGTGCCCCCCTCATATATTGAATGACTCTCTGACACTGGGGTTGGAAATCTGCATTTTAACAAGAACTTCAGTGATTATGAAGAACAATGAGATTTGAGAATTCTTGTTTTGTAAGACAAGGACTGATGACACTTATCCATTCATGCTATTTATTCATTCGTTTGTTCACTGCACAGCCATTTATTGAGTGCATTCTCCTGAATGCTGAAGTCTAGAAATGAATAAAATACAGTTTATGTTCTCCGGAAGTTTACGGTCTAGATTTAATTGGTAACAGTGTGTCTTAACTGGAGACATGTGGTAATTTCTGGAAGTATTTTTGCTTGTCACAACTGGGGATGGGGGTGGCAGCTAGTGGGTAGAGTCCAAGAAGCTGCTATACAGCCTACAACACAGGACAATTCTCTTTCCGTACGAAACAAAAATGACCCACTCCAAGGTGTCAATAGTGCTGGACTTGAGAAACCTGAATTGCACTGTTCTTATTCATTCAGCCAGGCCAGTCATGGAACCACCTAGGAGGTTTGCAGATACCCATACCCTCCAAATTATTGTCTGACAAATATGCACGTATATTTATAAGTGGGCTGAGCCATGTGCACCATGATCATTAGCTGCCAGAGCTAAACAAATCCTGATTTGCAGTGCGATCAACAGAAGGAACTTTCATCTGTGCCATAAAAAGTCCCCAGTGACGTGCCATGGTTACTCTAAGACACATGATCTGATAAAAAGACATATTGCCAAACTGTTTTTGGATTATCTCTATATTGTTCAATTAACCAATAGTCCAGATAAAATACCGTGGACTTCTACTTCCAGCCAATATGGCATAACAGGGCTGGATTTACCCTCCCATCTGAAATAACAAAGAAACTCCAGACAAAATACGTGAAAAAAAATTTTCAAGATATGAGCATTAAGCAATGAAAGACAGTGGTCCTGGGAGACAAAAACAAATGTAATGAGCCCTGTGATTGCCTCCAGCTTGCTGCCTGGATCTATCATTTCTGCTGAGTCTCAGGACGGATAACTCCTTTGTGTGGTTTGTAGTTTTGGTTTATGAGTTCTCTTTCTGTCGTTTTTCTTTTTTTCCCTTACGAGTCTAATTTAGTCTCAGTTGTGAAAATGTTTCCACTTAGTAGTTTTTGCTTTGATTTGCTTCTGTTAAGTGCTATGGAGGTTTACACCAATCTAGAATTAGATGTTGTTTGTTTTTAGTGGTACAGAATCGATGTTTTGATTTCTTATAGAACATTTTTTTCTTCTCCAAAAGCCCCAGAAAAAGACACACTTCTTTTATCTTTTCTTTGAGTTGGTGAACAGGTTTCTTGTTTGTTTATTTGTTTGTTTGTTTTATATCTCCTTATCTTTGAGGGGACACCGCTCACAGTCCCAGCTTTCTAAAAATGGTCTTCGGTCCAGTTTTATACCTTGAGTGGGCCCAAGTCCACCCTTCTGTACCCATGAACTTGTTAAGCCCTGTCCTCAACCCCAGCGCCAGCTGTCAGGGCATTTGTCCAGGTCCACTCTTTGTCCCCCATGCAGCTGCTCCCTGTGACAATTTTAAGGTCTTTGTTCACTTTCCACCAAGATTTCTCTTTATTTCTCTTGGATTCAGCTGTATTTTAAATATTTTCTTTGTTGTATTTTAGCCAGGATTTTCCATGTATTCCAGTGGGCAGCTACCATAGCAGAGTCTGCTTCGTCTCATTACTATTTGTGTTCTTGCCTAAGTGTCTCAACTAGTCTGTAAGCCTCCAGAGGGTAGAGATCACATCTTAGACTTTTAACATACAATCTTCTACCTAAGAGACCTTCAATAATAAAATCGTATGGTAAATAGTACTGTGCTAGCCTCACCAATGTTTGTTGGCTGAAAGTTAAATAAAAGTACCCAGAAAAAAATATTTGTACATTTCACTGCACTTAACACAGTACCACCTACAGCCTCCTTTTAGTTGCATTGGTGTGTGTGTGTGTGTGTGTGTGTGTGTGTGTGTGTGTGTGTGTGTGTGTGTGTTTGAATTTGCCAGGCTTCCTACTTGAAGAAATCTCTGAGTTTTTAGATCAGTACATCTCAGTGTTTTTGTATGCCCAACTTACCTGAGGTACGTCATGATTTCTAACTGCAATTGGCTTACCTAATTATCGCTTTGGGTGGGGATGGATGGGATGCCTTTTAAAAGAATGCATCAGAATCCTGGATGAGATGTGTAGTTTTAAAATTTCTTTTCCAACCAGCTCTATCCTGGTTGAAAATAACTGCTTCAGTCATCCAGGCAAACTTCTGAAAAGCAATTCTCATCTAAGCTAAAATTTCCCAATGTTTGTTATTCGTTTTGCATCCACATATGTTGAAATGGTCAGGGATGAACAAGCATTAATGCTTTGATTGGCTATCCCCAAGCCATACAGAAGCCTCATGGAATGATACAGTGGAGAAGGGCCACCTGACTTCCATTTTTCTAAATGTGCTATTAAACACATGAACTCTTGGTCACCATACTGCATTTCTCTGAGTATCCAGCTGCAAGTATGTAGTAAACAGTGTTGAAATCATGCACGTAGAAATTAATAGGCTCAATGCCTCAATACAGAGAATAAAGACTTAGATATTATTTTGTTCTCAAAAACATACAGTTTTAGCAGATGTGCTAATATTTCAGAGAATGTTTCCTTAATAAATTCATTCTCTCACAGGAAAGGGATTATCAATATGATATGATGCTTATTTTAAGGTGTTAGGCAGAGCTTCGAAAAGCCCTGCTTCCTTCTTCCACACGGATAAATATCCCAGCAGTTTGTGAAAAGGCATTATACCATCTGAACATGTTAGTCTCTTGGCTGTCTCACTGAGTCTATCTATGCACCTCCTCACTGAATGTTTGCTGGCAGAATTCCCGGCCAGGAATGCCCCACAGCCATCTGCTCTCTCTGGTATCCTGCCTATGTGCCAGGGCAGAGCAATCTCTCCTAAGTATCACTTAGATGTTTGGACTGCAACAAAAGGGCAACAAGAAAAAAATTATGTGCTCAAAGCACATGGGCTGTTTTCTGTTATATTTTATTATACGTTGCTGTCCTGCATTTTCAAATCAATCCTATTAGTTGTTGTGAACAGGCACAGATGGAATCTGGAGGGGTGAGGGCAGATTGAGAACAGCTCCCTGAAGGCAGCATTGGGTAAGTGGAAGTCCTGGGTAGGAATCTCTGTCCTATTTCTGCTCCACCTTTAACTGAGGGTGCAATATTGAGCAAATCACTTCCCCTTTTTACTTTCCTTATGTTAAAAAGGAAAGGCTTTTCCACAAGATTGACTTTTATAAAAATAGGAAAAAATTATCAATCAAAAAAAAAATTCATCTGGTGATGGACAGCAGGGAGGGAGACTGAGAGGCTGGGAGAAAGAGGTGAAGGTTTACAGAAGTACAAATTAGTAGTTGATAGATGGTCTAGGGATGGGGAGCACGGCATAGGGAATGCAGCTAGCATTAATGCAGTGGCCGGGTAGAGAGCCAGAGGAGAGAAAGAGCAATTATGGGGATTATTTTATGAACTATATAAATGTCTAACTGTAACCTGAAACTAAAAAAATAAAATTAAAAAAACAAATTCAAAAGATAAATGATTGACTGAAAAAAAAACAACTAAACCATTTGCAATACTTATGAAAAAGGGTTACTGTTGCTAACAAAGAGCTCCTACAAATCGGTGAAAATAAAAAGCACAGATAGTACCTAAAAATAGGCAAAGAACACAATAGGTTTCATGGAACATGAGAAGCAAATGACCAATAAATAAGTGACAAATATCCAGGAAAATTAAAAATCAAAGCAACACTAGGATACCATATTATTATGCATTTGACTAGCAAATTAGAAAGCAAAGAATGGTTCTATCCGTGCTGGCGCTGGCGAGAGAGGAGGGGTCCTTTCAGACGCTGCAGTGGTCCTGTGAATGGATTGATGCAAGCTCTTAGGGAAGTAACCTGACAATGCCTATCAACTTCCCCAGCAACCTCATTTCCAGGAACTACCCTTTAAAAACAAGCGATATTATTTAAAAATACGTGTATGGAGATTTTTATTGCAAAGTGAGACTGAAAAAAAGAAAAAAGGAACTCTCCCCCAAAACTGGAAAATAACCTGAATACTCATTAATAGGAAATGGTTGAATAAATGACTCTCTATCAGTGCTGCTTAGCCAGGAATGATTCTGCCTCCCTGGGGGACATTTGGCAATATCTGGAGATATTTTTAATTGTTACAACTGGGGGCTGAGTGCTATCAGAATCCAGTGGGCAGAGGCCAGAAATTTCAGTAAACATCTTATAACATACAGAATAGCCACTCCAAACAAATAATGATCTGGCCCCAAATATCGATAATGCTGAGATCGAGAAACCTGTATGCATGTGTGTGTGTGTCTGTGTGTATACTGAAGGTGAGCCCCTGAAAAAATATTAAGAAAAAGTTACAGAGTAATATATAATGTTCCATTTCTTTAGAATATTATGAAATAATGCAAACTCGTGTGTGTGTGTGTGTGTGTGTGTGTGTGTGTTTGCATGAGCATGATGTAGAGTATGGAGGTATTTATGCTAAACTAGTAAAACTGCTGACCTTGGGAAAATGGTTTGGAAAGAAATATCCCCTCCCCACCACAAACACACAGAGACACACATGGGCTCTCGTACACATGGCTGAATCTGAATTACAAGGATGCTTTTGAAAAATTTGTATTTCCTGGACGAAATCCAGATTTCTTGGCTCAAATACCATAAATCTGAATGTTTCAAAAGTGTTTGAGTTTCCCCTCAAAATTATCCTGTGGAGAACATAGAGCTGCCTTCTATGTAAGTCTTTAGAAAGTATCTCATGCCATGGGGACACTCTCAATTACTTTATTTTGACAGCAAAGTACTGTCAAAAAGAAATATAGTAGCCTGAAAGCTGGGAACAATGCTTATAGAGGCCATCTGACAGAACCTTGTTATGCCCTCACATGCCGGAGAGAGAGAGCTCTGGTCCCTTCCTCCCCTTAAAATGACACCAAATCCATCACTGGGGCTCCACTCCCATGATCTCATCCAAACCCAATGACCTCTCAAAGGCTCCACCTCCAAATACCATCACAGTGGGGGTAAAGGATTCAACATGTGAACTTGGGAGGGACACGAACATTCAGACCACAGCGGTGGCTCTGCAATGGCCAATTACTTCAGTCCTTTGCTTCTGAGGGGAGGTGAAATTTCCCAGCAAAGGATTATATTTTAGCTGGGCGAAAAAAAGGGAAAGAGGAATTGTTATGAAAGGTGAAATGGTAGAAACACTCTGCAATGCTAACTCAATTTGTTGTAATATGGGAAATGGCATGGGTGAAAGAAAATATAAAACCACGTGGGTTAGAGGCTGGGCTATGTGATGCTGAAGTGTACACTGTACTGTTCTTCTATCACCTGTCGCTCATGTAAAGTCAGGTACCTGGAAAGGTACTTTAATATTTTGAGACCAAGAGGGCATCTGTTGATGCACCAGGCATGCTGAGGGAAGCAAATCATCTTTCAGTGCACTAAATGACACTGGTGAGTTAATGCAGCTGTTACACATTAGGCGCCAGGGAGAGTGGGAGGCAGAGGAAAGCTATCTCAGTGACCTTCGTCTCTCAGCCTGGCCTTGCCTCTGCTGAAAAGAGGTACAGAATAGATTATTTTAACCTTGGCTCCCTGTTCTCTTCAATGGGATTGTTAATGCCTGCCAAAGAATGAGGATTAGAAATAATCCAAGAATGCTTTAAGAAGAGACAACATGGTATTAAAAATGTTAATGATTTTAATGATAATGTTTATTTTTAAGAATAAGATCAAATGACTTTTACTCACTTTACTTATGAGTTCTTAATACAATGAAAGTCCACTTACAAGCTTTCACTGTGACTCAAGACTCATGTTCTTTTGAATATTAAATGATGAAACTAAAAATTTCCACGGGATTAATGGGATAAGATGAAAAAGACAAGTTTCAAATGAATCATCAGGAAACCTTTCCTTTCAATTATAAAATGACTTATCCAAGACAGCAATAAAATTGATATTACTAGGACAAATAAATACCTAAAGGATCTTTTCAAAGATCCTATATCCTGTTATTTCATATTTTTTGACATTACAAAAGAAATTTTATTACAAAATTATCTATAAATGGAGACATATGAAGCTATAATGAAGAAATGTGTTAAACTTTCCATGTGATAAAATATATTGCACATACTTATTTTAAAAAATATATTGTTCAGGAATAATATAAATAACTATTCAAAAAGTATCTGTTCTTTCTGAGTTGCTAAGTAAACAAGGGCAAGGGTTGAGTGAAGGCATTATGAGTCAGGTGTGGCTTAGGTAACTTGTTATGAAACTGGCCAGCCATCCGTGAGCATCCAAATGACCATCAACAACAACAGTTAGCAAAGGATGGGAAGAATAATGGTCAAGGCTGACATTAATGTTTCTGAAAATCTTTACCCTCTCCCCTGCACGGATTTGCCAGGGAACCTCAGGTAAATGATCAGACCCTCTCAAACTTGAGAAAAGATGTGTTGTTTCTTCTCTTTTGTAGTTCTTGCCTTCATGTATTAAAATTTTTCATCCTATTTTTAAAATTGAAATATAATTGACATGTAATATTATATTAGCTTCAGGTGTTCAACATACTGATTCAATATTTGCATCTGTTGTGAAATTATGACTATAGTAATCTATAATATCACACCACATAGTTACACATTTTTTTCTTATGAGAACTTTTAAGATCTATTCTTTCTCTCTGTTTTTTTAGAGTAGGTGGAGGGGCTGTTTTTTAAATTAAATTTATTGGAGTAACATTGGTTAATAAAATTGTATAGGTTTCAAGCGCACAATTCAACAATATGTCATAAGTATGTTGCGTTGTGTGTTCACCACCCAAAGTCGAATCTCCTTCTGTCACCATATATTTGACTCCCTTTTAATAATGGATTAATCTTTTATTTCATATTCTTGAAATGAAGTTCAGTTTCCCAAATATTAATTAAGTTCTTACTACATGCAAGCATCTTGCTAGGTACTAGCGATATTGAGATAAATGTGAAACAGGGCAAAGATGGGACATTAGAGTTGCCACCAAGGCAGCTAATGGGATGATAAAAGTTGATCTGAAAGGTGGTAATTAAATAGAAACATGATGCTAATAATAGAATACAATTTCTTTCCAGAATGAATATTTATTTATGATCAAACATTTTCTTTCTATGCTTAGAAATGTTGCTTTAACTCATGTAATTCACATATTCAAATTTCATAAAATAGAACAAATCAAGTCATTGAGTTTATGATAAATATATGAATTCAAAATTTTCCTAATTTAATATAAGTTGCACTATTGTTTACTGGGGTAAATAATACTTGCAAACTCGGAAACTATTTAATCTCCATATTAATCTCATTAAAAAGGAACAAACAAAAACTGCTGTCTTATGCCCCTTTTGACCAGACTCCTAATCAATGGTCTCCCTAGCCACCAGCAGGATAAGAAGGAAATAAATTCCTAAAAGTGAGTGGCTGTTAAAAGTTTTTTTGTATTGGCTAAATAAGAAATTCAGAAGAAATACTAGTCTACACTATGAAGACTAACGAGGAAATGCTGGTTAAAGTCTATTTTGAAAAACTCAGTGATAGAGAACACTTCGAAAATTAAATAACTTTTATTAATATAGTAGCAGGCCCCAGGGAATGGCAGTTTCTGGTTAGGTCTCAGATTACATATATTCAGCAGAAAAAGCAAAGCAACGCTGGAGTAAAAGTCGGGGCCCATAGAACATTCTGTGCAGTCAGGAAAAGAAAGCCACTGAATGCTGCACAGAGCTAATGTCAAGTTCATTTTTTTTTTCATGATGAAATTATAGTGAGTATATTATAATCAAGTAAAATATAACTCTTCACCTCTTGATAATGAGTGAGAAATTACTGTGGAAATGTTGGTGAATTATGATAATAAACACAGCTGCTTTGATGCACCTAATGCAGGTGTGCATTTTAGTAATGCTAATGACATTCATCACTTTCACTGACTGAGCCAGGCACGGAGATTTCCCCTGTGAGTACAGTGGGGCAGAAAGAAAGCCACGTTTTCGACAACAATGGCAATTGTAGCAGTCCACGTTTCATGTAGTTATTTAATTCAAATGAATTGGATTCAGGCTGCCCTTTATTGAGTACCTTCTGTAGTCCACATCGAATAAGGTGCTTTATTTTGTTTTATTTGTAAAATCATCACAGGAACCCTGGACAGCCAATATTCTTTACCATTTATACCATTTACAGATGAAAAAACTCAGATTCAGAAATGATAAGTGATTTACAGAAGGTCATGAAATAGTAAGATCTTAGAGGTTTTAAATGCAAATGTGTCTGGGTCTGTAGTGGGAACGCATTGGTTTTTGCTTGCTCAGCACTTCCCCACTTCTTGTGGTTTTGACTGTCACTCCCAGGATTGGTGTGGGACTCAGGCGCAATTGATCAGGTCATCATGTTCTCCTGAGCACAGTGACCAGAAGTGTCATGTGACACAATGATAGCCTATCAGAGAGAATTGCATGGCTTTTTCTGGAAAGCGGGGGGAGAGAGGGGGGGAGAGAGAGAGAAAGAGAGAGAGACAGAGACAGAGAGACAGAGAGACAGAGACAGAGAGAGACAGAGAGAGAGAAAGAAGTTTTACTCAATTTTAGTGTTGGAAAGAGTCTAAAGTAGTTTCAATGTCATCAGAATAACTAAAACTGACCTCTTATTTTGATTTGTTTAATTTCATATTTTTTTCCTCAGTAGTTGGCTAGAATATTAAAGAGTTAAAAATTGAAAAAGGAAGAAGGGAATTTTTTCAAAGAGAATTTTGAAGTTTACTTTTATTTCCCCTGAAAGCTGAGACTTTCATAGACTGAAGTCTGAAACTTTGTAAGATCGTCCCCTTGAATATTCACATTACCAATTTTAAGAAAATTTCTGTACTTTATAAGCAATATCATAATTCAGCTAGCTGTCTTTTCCCTGAATAATGAGCAGCGAGGGATCCCCTACCCCGAGAAGCAGGCAGGAAGGTATGATTAAACCCACAGCTGGGCTCCCAGTGATTATGAATTTCCCTGTACCCTGAAAAGAGTGGCAGACAGGACCTGATGCTTTTCACTCTACACATGGGCTTCAATAAATCCCTTTTGAAAAAACAGCATATCCATTCAACAAATATGTATTGAACTCCTAACTGTGTAATGGGTGCTCTTCTAGGTAATGAAAACACAATAATAAAAAATGAAACAAAACAAAATCCCTGCTTGGTAGAGTTTATAGTCTAGTGGGAGCAGACAGACAATAAACAAAATATATAAGTTCATCCGACATTGTCATCAGAAGGCAATAAGTCCTGGTAGTGCTAGGGAGTAGGAGGCAGTTTTAGAAGGATGGACAGGGCAGGCCTCACTGGAAAGGTGACGTCTGAGTAAGGACGAGAAGGAGCTGAAGGAGTGCACCATGGAGTCTCTGGGGGAAGAACGATCCAAGCAGAGGGCAGCATCCATGAAAGGCCTGTTTGACAAGCAGCACAGAATCCAGTGTGGCTAAAGGGGTGAGTGAGGGGCTGGTAAAGGTGAGGCCAGGTAGGTCATGGGAACCAGATCCTGTGGGGCCTGCGCACCACCCTATGACTTTAATTTTACTCTGAGTGAGATGGGAGTCATTGTGGAATTTTAATGAGAGGAGGGTCATGATCTGAATTAAGTTTTTAAAAGATCCCTCTGGATGGAGAAAGGCCTGAGTAGGGAGGAAAAAACCCTTTTTCCTCTACCCTTTTTTGGTTCCACAGCTGGGGCTCTACAAATTATATTGACAAATGACAGATTAAGAGGAGGAAAGCATACACATTTTAACTAACGTTAATTTATGTATGATGGGTATTTGGGGGAGGGGGCTTCCTAGAAAAGAAGTGAAGACTCAAAGAAACAGATGGGCCTGAGCGCTTATGTACCATTTTTAGCAAAGAGTAATAAATTGTGGAGGCATGAAAGACAAAGAAAAAGGGACTTTAGGCTTCTAGGGTCTGCAAACTGTGGGACAGTAAATATATGGCTGATATAATTGGAAGATAAGGGATATCTTAGCAAGGCTTCCCGTTCAGATCCCTCTCTGCTGACTTTCTGTCTTCTTTATGCCCATAAAACTTGCCCTGGAGAGGGACTTAAGGCAGTCCTCGTTTCCCAAGAGTTTCTGCTTTTAGTTAGATAAGAGACACTCCAGGAAGACTTCTTTCTGCATCTGTTGAATCTCAAATGCCTTCAACTCAAAATAATCCTTCAGTCAAAGTGGCATATTTTACAGTAGCATATTCTGCTCTCCTTCAGCCTGCATGGGAATAACGATGGGATCAGAAATTCTCATAGTAGTCTTCTACAATAACTTGAGTGGGAGATGATGGCTTGGACCAGAGTGAGAACAGCGATGGAGGTAAGAGATAATTGGCTTCTAGACTTGTTTTGAAGGAAGAGCCAAGAAGACTTCCTGTAGTATGGAGACGGTTTGTTATAGAGAAGGGATGAGGATGACTCCAAAATCTTAAGCCTGGAATTCTGAATCCTCTAAGCTAGTTGAGAGAATGAATGATCCCAAATATTACTTAGGTGTATGTTATTCCTGGAATCCATTTGGCTCTATAGATACAGGTTAAGAATATTCTTTCATCCTTAGAGGCTTCTAACTCTCCTTGAACAGTCTCTGAGCCAACAGGCCAGTGTCAGCACAAAGCAAAGTTCCACAGCAGCAATATAGGATGCAGCCTGTTTGAATTCCACAGATTTCCCTGCTGAGACAGACAAGGGCTCACCCTCAGAAGTCTTTGCTGTCTTTGTGACTTCACCCTATGGGGATATTTGAGTTCAGATGTTTTGTAAAAATAAAAATAATGAATGTAGCTATTCAGTCATTCTGTAAAGAATGTGAGCAAGAGAGGACATTTTCTCTTCATCATTTCTAGAGAAAAATCTGTGCAGCTCTTGACTCTGCTAGAATCTAGAAAGGATCTAGAAACTTACATCCTCATGGAATGAAGCCAAAAGAAAGGAAAGCCTTTTTGCTGCCTGTGCTAGGTTTCTTTACTGGTCTTGATCAAGGAACAATAGTCAAATCTTAGGAGGATCTCCTTGTCAGTGACAGGTGGGGAAAACAAAAAGATTACCGTTCTATCACAGCCAATTTCTGTAAGTCACATGAGGTGGGAGACCTCTCATTAATTTGGAGACAAAGTTAGAGAAGGTCTCCGAAGAAGTCTACAAATAAAAAGCTCTGTGGAGGCCAAAACTCTGGCTTGGTCACTCAGATCCCCAGCATCTTGCAGAATTTCTTGAACATAGTAGATGCTCAGTAAGTATTTACTAAATGAATGAATGCAAAGGAAGATATTCCCAGTTTCCTCCTAATTTTGGTAATTTTCTCTAATAAAGTAATAATAGAGTGAAAAAAAATTCTGTTAAGCGTCACTGTGATGTAAACATAAAGGGAAGGGAGCTAATGCTTATTGAATAACTCTATGTGCCAGAGACCAAGCTGAGAACTTTCTATCTATTATTTTGTTTATTTCTCTTCACAATTACACTGTAAGCTACATATTATCACTGCCTTTTTACAAATGAAAAAATTGAGACTCAGAAAATTTTAGTAATTTTTTAAGCTCAAACTATCTGCTTTCAAATACTGTGCACACTTCACTGTACCCTGCCTTCAAAAGTGTGTCAGAAGACTCAATAACAACAAAAAAACAAACGATCCAATCAAAAAATGGGCAGAGGACCTGAACAGATACTTCTCCCTAGAGGACATACAAATGGCCTACAAACATATGAAAAGATGCTCAACATTGCTAGCTATTAGGGAAATGCAAATCAAAACCACAATGAGGTACCATCTCACACCTGTTAGAATGGCTATAATCAACAGGACAAGTAATAACAAATGTTGAAGAGGATGTAGAGAAAAAGGAACCCTCATACACTGCTGGTGGGACTCTAAATTGGTACAGCCACTATGGAAAACAGTATAGAAGTTCCTCCAAAAACCAGGAATTGATCTACCATAAGAACCAGCAATCCCTCAACTGGGTATTTACCCTAAAGACTTGAAAACTCATATCTGTAAAGATATTTGCACAATGATGTTCATAGCAGCATTATTCACAGTGGTCAGGACATGGGAACAACCAAAGTGTCCTACGACTGATGATTGGCTAAAGACGCTGTGGTACATATATACAATGGAGTATCACTCAGCCATAAGAAGAGATGAAATACTGCTATTTGAAACAACATGGATGGACCTCGAAATAATCATACTAAGTGAAATAAGCCAGACAGAAAAGTTGAAAATCACATGATATCACTTATATATGGGATATAAACCTAAAAGCAACAAATGAACAGGACAAACAAATAGGGACTCCGGGACATGGACAATAGACTAGTGGTTGCCAGAAGGTAGGGGTTGGGGGAGGAGGGGAGAGGTAGATGAGGTAAAGGGGTCAAACATAAGGGGGTGGGGGGAGGGTGAAGTTGGTAAAGGGGATTAAATATATGGTAGCTGAAGAAAACTGGACTTTGAATGGTAAACACACAATAGAATATATAGATGTCAAATTATAATGTACACCTGAAAATTATATAATTGTATTAACCAATGTTACCACCAATAAACTTTAAAAAAAAGTGTGTCAGAGGAGTTATGAGAAGTTCAAATAATACATTATAGGAAGTCAGAACACATACTCTGGAGTCAACTTAAATTCAAATCTTTTCTCTGCCACTTACTTGCCACGTAGCCTTGGGAAAATTATTTAACCTTGCTGTGTCTTGAATTTCTCATTTGTGAAATGGAATAATAATAGCACTTACTTTGGGGGATTATAGTAGGAATTAAGTGAGTATCTACACATACACAGTGACATGTATGTGTTGATGATTAAGAAGCTCAGGAAATGCTTCAAGGAAAAGATGACATTGCAAGCAAGAGTGGGATTTGGACAGGTAACAATTTAGGGGATGCTCCAAACATAGAGACTAGAATGACGGAAGCCATGGAAACGGGAGAGTATCAGAGGAGCCACAGTGATAGAGTTTGGCTGAAGTGTAGGCCAGTGATTTTTCCATGGGGTGGTGTGCAGAAGGGGATCTGGGAGTGTTTTGTCACACTATAGCCACAGACCCACGATGCTGATTTGGCCCCTCCCAGAAAGTCACCCTCCAATCCCAATCCCAGTGAAGAAGCCAGGAAGGCAGAATGAGATCATAATCTCAATGCAGGTTAAGGGGTTGGGCCTTATAACCTGAACACATTTTCTGCTACTAAGAGCTGTGACAGTGAATGCTATCTTCGGTGGTATTCCCACATGTGAAACAATGCAGAACAATTCCAAAACATTATCAACTGCTCCCATATTATATCATATTATGTATTAAATAAGAAGCTATATTATTTAATAAAAAATTTTGCCTATTATATAGCATCTCCCACTGAAAGCAGCAAAAAGGAGAGGACAGACAAAAATACATCATGGGAATGTCATATATGTCAAAACACATAGTAAAGGCCAGAGATGAGGACGTGGTCACAACAATGTGTCCATGGGGCCAGCCACTAGGCAGAGTTTCCAGTAGCTGGTAGTTATTCTCCTATTATTAAAAAGGCAAAAATATTTATTTTCCCCTAAAAAAAGCATTATTGTCCTCTGAGGAAATCAAATGTTCACTCATAAGACTCAGAGGCTAGAGACAGTGAAGCAATAATCCCTTCTTCAAGGAGCTTGCTACCTGATGGAGGAAACAGATAAAATCTACATTTGGAGTAAGTAAAGGATACTTTTCACAAGAATATTATCGACAAGCACAAATGAGGATTGCACCAAGCCTTAACTGGCAAGGAAACAGCAGATAAAGCAGTCAATGGGATTAACCTTAGAAGGCATCCAGGGAAAGGTAAAATTTTGGCTCAATTAAATGGGAAAGCCTGGGGATAAAAATAGCTTTAGGTCCAGCTGGATCTAGGAATTTAAACCATGTCACCAGGACTCTGATTTTTCCATCCATTTTCTGCTTTGCTCATTCCCTGCCTGGTTTCATTCATCAGCTAATGCTTTTTTTATATTACAGGCAAGATCACTACCAGCTTAGCAACCTCAGGAGTGTTTTCCTATCTCAGTGACAGTATATTGATCTAGGGTCAGACTCAAAATTTATTCCTTTTTAGCCATATATCCATTCCTGGACAAATTAGTTTGCCTATGCGATGGGATGCATGATCAGCCAAGGCTGAGTGATGAGCCCTCCTAGAAGTATATGGAAATATTAGAGGGAGGTTCTCCAAAGGAAAGCCTATTGGCCAGAGAAAAATAGCACATGCCTAACACAGAAGTTATTCTACAAGCCTAGAAAACAATGAAAGGTATAGAGCAGAAACAGATAATTTTTCATGAAGTCTTAGAATGCAAAAAATAATAAGAGCAATATGTTCTGAGACAAATGAATACAAGTATTAGCAACAACGGTTTAAGGCTTTTGTTTACAAACTATATATTTAGCAGTAGAACTTTTTTTCCTTCTATAAGGTATTTTATTATGTGGAATCCTAAAATATAAGCCAGACAAAAGTGGAACAACTCTGAAAGGAATGGAAAGGTTATGAGGCTGAAAATGCAACCCACTTGGTCATCTACGCTGAGGCTGTATCAGCCACATGTCACTTCAGAGGAACCCTGGAAATTTGTTCATATAAAGGCAGTACAAACTGAAAATATAAATGGCTTCCAGAGGGTTTAGAAATCATCATGGGCAAAGCTATATATCTGTAACGGATAAGGAATGTGAAAGAACTTGCTGGCATACCCCTAGCCTTGCAAGATTTAAGTCCTGTTCCTCAGGCCCTCTAAAAGGGTGTCCTAGGTGTCACTGAGAGAGCAAAAAACAGTGACTTCATACTCATGTTTCTTTTACTCTGAGAATTGGCATTATATAGAACTAGATTCCAATTCCATTTCCAAGGTTATTATTTGAGTGACCTTGAGCACATAATTTTCTGAGCTTGTTCATTAATGTGTAAAATGGGGTTCTGTTTATTCACAGGGTCACCCTGCAGTTAAAAAGATGTAATCTAAATAAAATACATACTAGAGGGCCTATCACACAGTGAGCACTCAGCAGGTCAATAACTACATTTGCTTGGTCACCAGGGTTATAAAATACATAGGGACACTGCTAACTGTCAGTCAGGAGCTTTTTTTGATGAGCATAAACCCCAGGATATGAGCTCAGTATTACTAAGAATAACACAAATCCTAACACTAATACTGATTCTGATGCTGAAAGCAATGCACACCATGTGCCAAGGGCTAATCTCTGTCCTTTATAGGTCTCATTTTCTTTAATTCTTACAATAACCCTATAGGGTAGGCCCTATGATGCCCACTGGCTTCCAGCACATGCACCAGCTGTGTATGACAGCCCAGCTAGTAAATGGCCAAGGTAGAAATGGGTTTTATTTGCAGAACTGTGCAGTCTGATGTAAGGAAAATTTTTTGGTAGTGAGGATGGTTTAGCAACAAATCTGGCTTTCACTCTAGAGGTCCTTAAACACCATTATCCTTGGAGGTTTTGCTGGCTGCCTGGCTGATGAATTCCATAATTCTTTGATTTGGCCCTAGGAAGAGCTGAGATGGAAGAAGAAATAGGGAGTGTGTCTGAGTTTGAGCCATTCACAGTCCCTTCCCCTTCCATGTCCTCCTCATCCAACCTGTAAGAGCCTGCAATGCTCCACAAAGCCCACTGAAATGACCTCTTAGCCCCGCCTCCATCCTCCCTTCAAACTGTCTGGTCTCCTGTGGTTTCTTTCTTGACCTGTATATTTCCTTCTCCCTCTTGGCCTGGCCTTTTCTGATTGGCAACTCACTCAGACACTTCGCCTGACTTCTGCTTTGGTTTCGCCCAAGACACCCCATAGTTCTCTCATCTCCACACCCCATAATCTGAGAAATGGGATGTCCTGAACTAGATACCCAGACCTCGTACACCAGCTGGCCCCTACTTTTCAGTAAGGGGAGGCTAGGTTTGCTCACCACTTCGTTCCACTCTCTGAAGTTCACAAGGCTCCTTACTTGGTAGTCACGTTTTGTTGTTCTTCTGCCCCTCCTCTTCCACCCCTAAGCCCTAAGGTGTTGTGGCTGATGCTTAAATAAAAGGCATTACTGTCCTGAGCCCTACAAGCACAAACGGATCTAAACAGAGGGTTTTGTGGTCCCTAAGCATTAAATGACAGCAGGGGATACAGGCCAGCAGTCACAGCTGCCCATCTATCAATTTCCGTTTCTGAAAATTCAATTATTATTATAACAGTATGCGAACAATCCTACTCATCTATCTGCCTACATCATCTCAGTGTCAGCTCTGAGTTATGCTGTATACGTAAAAAATAATACATCAATTTTTACTGAACTGTAGCCTGTACTCCTACCTCCTTTATATTCCTCTGGTTACTTTACCTATTTAAAAAACACAGAAGTAATGGGCAGGTGATGCAAAAGAAAGTCTTTTCATTTTTATTATTTTTATGTATGCTTCTTAAAAAGTTCCTACTTACTCTCCTCCCAGCTTGGGTAACAAATTTCTTACAATTTGTCTTTGGCTTTTCTGATGCATAGGTATAGGGTTAGCATTTCTCTCACTGTGGGACCCTCTTTTGATGGGGGTAGATTTACCTTCATTCCTCTACTGCCAGTATCAGCCAGACTCTCCACTCTGGCATAGCTCATGAATTGGCTCTGTTTTTTTTTATTTCTTCACTACCTATAAATTGAAGAGAATTGTACTATTTTCTGTATCCTATTTATGTTGTAGGCTTGACTTATAGGTCATTTTATTTTCTTTGTTGATGTACATGCTTGTTGGAAGATGTGTAAAAAATTAGGAGTTAGAAGTCCTGTCATTTTTCTGTGAGAACATGGGAGTTCTAAATGAGCTTTTAATATCAAGTTTTCTTAAAGCCTCTAAGAGTTTGAGCCAGATAAGAGCTATAAATATAAACAATTGACTTTGATTCTGAGAAAATATCTATGGTGAGTCAAAACTTGTGGTTTCTTTCTTTCTTTCTTTCTTTCTTTTCTTTTCTTTCTTTCTTTTTCTTTCTTTCTTTCTTACCTATGTCTGAGATAAAAATAAAGGGTCAATAGATAGTGATTGATAGTTTTTAAAATGAGTACACATAGTTATTTTATTTAAATGTTATTTCTCTGTATTTTATTCTACATTATTTGATAGAATTTCTAACTGGATGTTTCTAAGTAGCATTATGTGAATGATATTTTATTTTTAATATAGTTTATTTCTATAATGAATTATCAATTGCCTATAGTCATGTGTTAATTTATGATGTCAATTAAAAATATTATATACAATACTGTTGAAAATCTGTCAAATTCCAGACCATGCCTCAGTTTAATTGAAGGTAATTGTGGGTCAGGGAAAAAACTTCCTCATATATGCAAGCCAGAGGAACAGAGTGATAGCAAATCACCTTAAATCCTTTTTAAAACAAGATTGAGTTTTTAATTCAATTTTTAAATTAGTTTATAGACACCAAATGTTTCTCCAATTAAAAGAACTTTAGAAGAGTCATAAAGCCATTGAGCTAAAGACACTTTAGAGATCTTCTCCTTTGATCCTCTCACTTTACAGGTAAGAAATCAAGCCTGGAAAAGATAAGTAACCTGTACAAGGTCATATTGCTATTCAAAGGCAGATCCAGAAAGACTCTTATGACATCAAGATAAAGGCAGGAAGTACAGGAACTTAGCAAGGACGTATACCCAGTGAAACAGGTCTTCAAGGTTCTCAAATTACACCTCAGAACTGGAAGCAAAGCATCTTTAAGTACAGCTGGCTTTGCCTTTTGTGTACCTTTACACAGGGATGTGGGAACGTTGTACGTTCAGTCTAAGATTGCATCTCCCATCACCCTGTCTGTCCGGCTTTCTTCTCAGGGCTCTCCCAAACTGATCACATTATAGACATGATTTGCCTTTTAAAAATGTGTTCACATGTACCACTGCAAACTCCTTTACTGGGCCAAAAATAGCAGTGTTCCCATCTGAGGCATTAAAATTAAATGAGCCTGTTAAATATAGCCAGTCCTTATAAATCACTTTCATAGCATTGAAGAACATCATTGAGATTTTAAGAAAAAATTCTCACTTAGAGCTACTGACAGAAACTGTATTTCTTTCTCTTGTTTATTCCTTGGTTTGAAAAATTCTTTGTCCTTTCCTTCTCCTTTTAAACCAGCACATCAATCCATTTCTGGCTATCGGCCCAGGAAAGATGTGCCTGAACCCATTAGGCTGAGAGGGTTTCATTGTGTCACTGCACTGGAAGATTAAGTGTCCAGGATGACTTCACATGAAAGAACTGGAGTAAAACCTGCCGCCCTCTCAACACAGCAGCTAATTTTTGGCATTTTTGACTTAGAGAGTCTTATCTCCTGAAGAAAAGGGAGCAAAGATGCACACTCAGGCAACAAAGGCCAGAAATTCCTTCTAGTCTGATAAGCAAAAACTTCAAAGGAACATGTTATATTTAAATAAACTGGTTATGGGGAAGGACATTCTTTTTTGTTGTTGTTTTTGGGTTTTTTTAGATATAATTGGCATATGGCACTGTATAAGTTTAAGGTGTACAGCATAAGACTTCACTTACACATACTGTGGAATGTGGAAGTTACCACAATAAGCCTAGTTAACATTCATCATAGTGACTTGATACAAAAGAAAAAATTTTCCTTGTCATGAGAACTTCGAGGATCTACTTCTTAGCAACTTCCAAATATATCATATGGAGTGTTAACGACACTCATCATGCTATATGGTACATTCCCAGTACTTATTTATCTCATAACTGGAAGTTTGTGTCTTTTGACCACCCCAACCCTCCACCTCTGGTCACCACAATCTGTTCTCTGTATCTGTGACTTCAGTATTTTATTTTTTTAGACTTCACATGTAAGTGAGATGATGTGGTCTTTGCTTTACTGTGACTGATCTATTCACTTAGCTTAATGCCCTTGAGGTCCATCTATGTTGTTGCAATGGCAGGATTTCCTTCCTCTTCATGGCTGATTACTATTCCATTGTGTGTGTATGTATATGTGTGGGTATATATATCTATATGTGTATGTGTGTGTATGTATGTATGTATGTGTGTGTGTGTGTGTATCTATCACATTTTATTAATTCATTTATCTGTTGATTATCACATAGGTTGTTTCCATGTCTTGGCTGGTTGTAAATAGTGCTGCAGTGAACACTGGGGTACATATATCTCTCTAACATAGCGATTTAATTTTAGGAAGGACCTTCCTGAAAGATGATGCCCCACATAACTCCACAGGAGCACATTCACCCTCCAGGCCAGTGGTGGTCTCATGGCTATTGTTTTCTTATTGAGGTGAATGGCCTTTCCTTTTCCTGCTATCTGCTCTGAGCTGGGGGATTTTCACTCAGTCGGCATTCCCGCTCATTCTGCCTCCTTGTTTTCCTCGGTACAAGCTGTGCTCACTTTGCTTTGTAGTGCATGATCATAAAAACTGGCTGTACAAGCTGAAACCATACAAAATAATCTTATCAATGGAAAAAATTACAGTTTACTCTGTGATATTTACAAATTGTTGTCTGTGAGATAATAGAAAATATATATATTGGTCTCTGTCCTCAGTTCCTGGCATAGAGCTCCTAAAACCCTGTAATTTCTTGAGTGATAAGAGCACTAGGAGCATCCCTTTTTCTAATATTTGTCTTTGACCCTATCCCTGACACAAATCTCCTAAAACCCTTATAAATTCTCTAGTGATAAGAGCACTAGGAACATCTTTTGTCCTACTGAGGTGACTCTG
This sequence comes from Eonycteris spelaea, assembly GCA_003508835.1. Classification (NCBI taxonomy): domain Eukaryota; kingdom Metazoa; phylum Chordata; class Mammalia; order Chiroptera; family Pteropodidae; genus Eonycteris; species Eonycteris spelaea. The sequence goes on along the minus strand of PUFA01000011.1, from coordinate 18,653,595 downwards.
AGTGGGCTCTTGGATGGTTCCTGGATGGGGGCCAGTCTCCAGAAAGAACAAGTCATAATTAGAAGCTTGAGATTTTCAGCTCCACCCCTTATCCTCCAGAGAGGGGAGAGGAGCTAGAAAAGGAGTTAATAACTGCTCGTGCCTATATATATGAGGAAGTCTCCATAAAATCCCAATTGTACGGTGTTCAGAGAGTTTCTAGGTGAACGAATACATCTACACTGGGAGATGACTTACCCCAACTCCATAGGGACAGAAGCACCTGCCTAGGGGCCCTCCCAGACCTCATCCTATGTATCTCTTTATCTGGGTATTCATCGGTATCCTTTACCATATCTTTTAATAAACTGGTAAACGTAAGTAAGGGTTTCTCTGAGTTCTGTGAGCTGCTCCAAGCAAATTAATTGAATCTAAGGAGATTATAATCTCCAATCTATAGCTGGTTGGTCAGAAGCACAGGTAATAACCTAGGCTTGCAACCGGTATCTGAAGTATGTGTGTGTAAGTGGTGCGGGGAGCAGTCTTGTGAGACTGAGTCCTTAACCTGTGGGATCTGATACTATCTCTGGGTTGACTTGAGGGATACCCAGCTAGGGTCGCAGAGAATTGCTTGGTGTGGGGGGAAAAATCTTCACATATTTCATGACCAGAAGTGTCAGAAGTGAAGTATTTTGCGAGTAGTAAAGGAGACAGAGAAAAAACTTAGATTAGAGAAAAGGCTGAGCTTTTTCATTTACATTGTCCAAACATTAAATATTCTTCCCATTGGTAATAAATGTATTAAAAATGGAAAAATAAATTATTTAGTACACTGTAATTTAAAATATTAGAAACATTGAAGATTAAATTACTTTATTTCATTTCATTTCTTAACAATACACTGTTTCTCAAGAGTAATTTGAACAGTAATCATCTTCCCAATGCCTTGGCAAAATCATACTGTTTTTATAGTTTGGATCAGCTTCCCATATTTAATCCTTTGCATTTTCAATGTCATGAACTATCTCCAAGAGTTCCATTAATGTGAAGTGTTTTGCCAGGGTCACTTTCTTTGAGACATGTTCACCCTTCTGTCACTACCACTTTTCAAATTTATGTCAATGTTTGATTTGTTGCACTGGCTGCAGGTCTAGAGTCTCTTGAACAGCAACAGTGTCAACTTTCCACAGTCACTATTTCTCCTATAATGCCATTTGCATTCCATTCAAATTTCACTTTCAGCATTATTACTTTTTGTTCTTTTTGCTGCACTTTCATCTTTATCGGATAACACTCTTTCTCGATTATCCATTTTGTAAAATAGCACGTGTGTTTATCACTGGGCGATAAGAAGGGAACAAAACTACACACTTTGCTGCCTGGTTTGAATTGAATAACAAATATGTAGTGACCAAGCACTAACAAACACCAAAAGAAGAAACATGATTGGTCACTGATCAATTTATCGGCCTGGTATTCACACAGTGATTTATAGCCTGAAGAGTGAGCAGTAAAATTTGCATCTTACGCAATTACTCATAGTTAATATACTATGATAACTGAAATTTAATCTGTGTTGTCGGGGACTGATGTTATTAACTCAACTACGCTAGCTGGAATTCATGATATCAAAACCATGCATAATGAGGACTGCATATAAATTATTTATGTGTATATATACATGCATATGTCATATTTTATATGTTTATGTTTTTTTATGGTCCTCATATAAAAAAGGTTTGTCCTGTTTCTACTTAGTCAAAATGGAAAAACTATGCAACCACATTGTTCTTCCTCAACCAAAGAAGTTATTTACACCTTCATCTCATTAAAAATTAGTCCAAACTAACTGAACATCTAGACCATGATCTAAATAGGAAAATTAACATTAAGAAGATGGCAGTCACTTCTTCACAAATTCATCTAGTAATATAACTCAAATCCAGTTGAGATCCCAATGCAATTTTAAGGGAAAGCGATTTAATTAAATGATTTTAAAGTTTGTCTGAAAAAATAATTACATGAGAAGAGGCTAGAAAAAAAATTGCCAAATAGGAATAATGCGATATTAAAATACTGTCTAAAGCTATAATAATGAAAATGATAAGGACTAGCACCAGAATGAGCAACATTAGTATATGATAAAGCTGACATTTCCAGTCAGTAGGAAAGTGATGGCCCATTCAATAATCACTTCGCTTAAAAGAGCAATGGAAAGGAGTTCTACTTCCTGGGTAACCAGTACGTAGAAATTGAAACAGTGCGAAACCACGTCTGACTATCAGATTGTCAAATACTTAAGAGAACGATAATTCCTTATGTTGGTGATGTTATGGTAAGAACGCAAACTTCATAGCTCTGATGGGTATTCTCTGTAAAAGCCTTTCAAACATATATATACTTTGACCCAGCCCAGTCAGGCTCCTGGTTAAAAACCTATGTTTGAATTGTCAGGCCGGACCACAGGCATTACTAAGGCTTTATTTACCTGGTAGGCCTCACTGGGAAGCTGCCCTCCCCACACCAGACTTGGTGCACAGCCATGTACCATATTGCCCCTATGGGTCAAAATTTAAAATATTTACATTCCGAGCCCGGTGCCTTCATTCTTAGGTCTCTCAATATGAGGCCTTGGTAGGGGCAACCTGAAAGACACTTTCCCCACTCCGGCTCAGTACATAGTGCTTTTCACTTGTAGTCCTTCCCTCTCTCTTCCTTCCACAATTCCAGAGTCTACGCTGGAGCCTTTTGTGCGGGGCTCCCTTAACAGTGAGACAATCCCCATGTTTGTGCTGACCCTCTACCAGTGCGCAGTTCCAAGGGGAAAGTCGAAGAGGGCAAGTCAATGCTTTCTGCAGCTCTAGTGTTTTAAACTATTGCAGAAAGTGAGTAAAGCCTTAACTATGCCTTTAATTTTGGCTCATTGTTGCTTAAATTGACTCCAACACTTTATAACTCAGCTTTCTCTCCAGGTCAGCTGAGCTCCCAAGAGTTTATATTTCTGAGAAATGATTCCAAGGAAATAATACTAAGACAAATGTGCAAAGTGATATATAAAGATGTTCGCAGCAGCATTGTTTAGAATACGGGGAAGCTTTAAAAAAATCTAATTGCTCATCAAGAGGGGACTGGTAAAATAAATTAAAATGCATTTTATACACTGAAATACTAAACAGCCACTAGAAGTGGCATACTGATTTATATTAATTGGCATAGAAATGTGCTCCCTAAATAACATTAAATAGGAAAAAACTGGCAATACGGCATGTATAGTAAGGTTCCATCTCTATTTCGGTATGTGTGTGCCTATGTATGTATGTACACAGATAAAAGTCTGGAAGGATGATGATACCACATTTTGTGTGTGCTTCCTCTGTGTGAAAAATTCCTCTGAATATTTTTTGTATATTATCTAATTTAATTCTCAAAAGGTAGTTGCTATTGTCGTATTCATTTTACACATCAGAAATCTGATGCATGGAGTACTGAAATAAATTGCCTGAGGTCACAGCTAATAAATGATGGAGCTAAGATTCTAACACAAGCACCCCAACCCCAGAACCAACTTATTCTGAGCATCTTAATAAAACAGCCTTACTAAGACAGAGTTAGCTGATAGTGGGGTTCCCATAGTCATTGCTTTGTTTTTATGTTTTTCAGTATTGTTTGAATGTTTAAGAAATATATTACTTGTGTAACTTAAAACAATACCCAAATTACTTTTATTCTGAGAAAGAAATAATTACAGCCAAAGTAAAATATTTCTCTTAGAACTAAATCTTTTGTCACCTTTAATCAGAGATGTCTTTAGCTGCAAGTAATGGAATGTTGGCTCAACATTAGAGGAAATAAATAGGAGTTTTGTTTTCTCAAGGAGAAATCTTGAGGTTGATAGTCCAGGGTTGGTTTTCTCGCTCAAAGATATCATCAGGCACGTAGATTCCAACTTTCTGCTCTGTTCTCTTTATTAATTTGGCTTTGGGCCTCATGGTTGCAAGATAGATAGTGTACCTTTAGGCATTATGCCTGAGTTATAGGTAGAAGGAAGGTGGAAACTGATGGAGTAATCAGGGAAATGTCCCAGACACACCCTCAGTAGACTTGTGTTTACACCTCACAAACCAAAGCTCTGCTACATGGCTATCCAGCTGGAAGGCCATCAAGAACTGGACAAACCGAGATTTTATCTTTTTTGCAAGCTAACAAATTAGAGTGCCACAGTTTCATGGATACTGGCAGAAGGCTCGTGAGTCAGAGACAAAGAACTTTATCCTCACAGTATAGCAGGCAGTGTGAGCTTCATGTTGCACTGATTCCCTTGCCCACACCTCCTCAAGTCCTATAGGGACAATAAGGAGGCAAGTCCAGGTTGATGCTAAGAACATGGCACATTTGTGTCACAAAATTTGTGTCACAAATGAAAACATCTTGAGCTTAGTAAGCCTCCAATTTTTAAATGGTTTGCTGGCAAACATGCCCAACCTATGTCCTAAAGAAAAACATTATCTTTATTATCCTGCCCTCTGACTCAGAGGAAGATACTATCTCTATCTGCCAAGCCTCTTCACTATAAACATCCTTGAAACGATAGTTCAGAATGAACTCTGACACAAGACATGAAGAGAGCCCCGAGAGAACTGTCTTCCAACACAGGCCATCTCCATTGAGGGAGAAAGGTTACGGATGGAAGTCGATTAGCCAACCAAAAGTATTTGTCACCCGCCTTCAAACGATTGTTCTATGACTATCGTTAAGCCTTGAACAATTACCTAGCAAACATTCTCTCCACTTATATACTAGTTTTCAATTAATATTATAACAAATTATTGCAACCTTAGCAGCTTAAAACAACATAAATTTACTCCCTTACCTTTCTAGAGGTCAGAAGTCCAAATGCAGTTTCACAGGGTTGATGTCAAGGTGCCAGCAGAGCTGACTCTCTCTGAAGGTACTTTAGGGATAGTCTGTTCCTTTGCCTTTTTCAATGAATGCCCACCATTCCTTGGCTTGTGACCCCTACTCCTATCTTCAAAGTACATCATTTCAATCTCTGTTTCAATCAATACAGCACCTGCTCCTCTAGCTCTGACTCCTCCTGGGTCTCTCTTATAAGCACTGTTGGGATTTCATTGGGCCCACCTGGGTAATCCAGGAGACTCTCTCATCTCAAGATCCTTAGTTTAATTACATCTGCAAAGTCCCTTTGCCATGCATGGTAAGATTCACAGATTCTGGGAATCAGGACCTGAACACCTTTGGGAGGCCACTATTCAGCCTACCACAACTTTAGTAAATAAAATATTTGCTATTCCTTTAAATGACTTATATTGTAAAACTTCATTAATTCAGAATTGATTCAAAAAGAGTGATAACTACAAATACAAATAGGACAGACTAGAGTGTTAATTCACTTAATAAGCCTTTATTCTGAAATTCTTCAGATTCATATTTTAAATAATATTGCTAAGATAATGTTCCTAAACCTAACAATAACTGTTTTTAAACATCCTTATTCAACATTATAAATGCATCTATTTACATATTGCCCATTACAAATTATTTTCTATTTTCTAATGTGGGCTCTTTAAGGGCCTCTACTAAGCAAATCTTAGAATCATTAAACCAAAGGGCTATTGAATTTTAGTGCTGCAATGCACTCTGGTCTAACCTCCACCCAGAGCAAGAACACCTCTCCCCATTGTTACAAATAGTTAAGCAGATTATGTTTGCATGCTGCTGCTAATAGCAAGAACCCAATTTTAAGAAGCAGGCCCTTATTAGAGTATTGGGTGAGATGATATCCTGAAGCGAGCTTCAGAGTTAGCTTGACCTGAGTTGAAAAATCAGTTCTGCCATTTAAATGACAAAATTGGTATAACTGTGAGTGTGATGGTCACTTTTATGTGTTAACTTGGCTAGAGTATAATCCCCAGTCAGCCAATCAAATACTAACCTAAGTGTTGCTGTGAAGGTATTTTATAGATGTGATTGAAGTCTATAATCAGTTTACTCTAGGAAAGGAAGATTACCATCAATAGACAATTGGATAAAGAAATTATGGTTCATATATACAATGGAATATTACTCAGCCATTAAAAAAATGAAATCCTACCATTTGCAATGACATGGATGGACCTAGAGGTTATTATGCTGAGTGAAATAAGTCAGACAGAGAAAGATAAATACCATGTGATTTCACTTATATGCGGATCTAAGGAACAAAAAGAACTAATCAAAAACAGACTCACAAATATAGTGGACAATTTGGTGATGGACAGAGGGAAGGGGGGTTGGGGAGGCTGGGAGAATGAGGTGAAGGGTTAAAGAAGTACAAATTAGTAGTCAATAGTTGGCCATGGGGATGAGGAGCATGGCAGAGGTAATGCAGTTAGCATTAATATGAGGCTAGGTGCAGGGTCAGGGGAGGGAGGGAGGGAGCAATTGTGGGGGATCATTTTATGAACCACATAGATGTCTAACCAATGTACTGTATACTGGAAACTAATTTACATAAATAAATTTAAAAATTTTTTTAAAGGAATTACACTAAAAAAGAAAAGACAAAGAAAGGAAGATTATCCTATATAATTTAGGTGGATCTGATTCAGTTATTTGAAAAGCCTGGAGTGGCACTAAGACCTTTCTGAAGAAGAAATCCCACTTATGAATGGCAGCTCCAGTTCAAAGCCAAGAGTTCCAGCCTGCCCTTTCTAATAGCCAGCCCCATGAATTTCCGATTTGCCTAGCCAGCCCTCATGAGCGCATAAACAAATTCTTTGCCAAATCTCTTTTCTACTTCAGGTGGAACCCTGACTGATATAATGAGCAAATTCTTACCTCTATCATTTCTCGTTTTTTCATCTATAAAATGGGCATAGGAATACCCTCACAAGCTTACTGAATGATTTATATTTGATAATTTGATAATTATGGTAAAGCACATAGCATAGTGACTGCATGTAACAGGAACCTAAAAAATAAAAATCCCATCTATCTCCTCTTTTTTAACTTATTAGACAATTCTCTCTCGCTTAAAATTTAATTCTGCTTTTCTATGACTTATATTCATTAATCCTAATTCCGCCTCTGCAACCAAAAGCAGCATGTCTATTTATGTATGGGGGCATCTAGGAGGGGCTTAGCCAGACATTTTTCTCATTTTGGCTAGCTTTCTTCACATGGCTGTGGGCTGACGTAAGACATCTCAGTTGGGATAGCTGTGCTGGCTGAGATGGCTGAGACAACTAGGCATCTTAGCGCTCCTCTGCTATCTCATATCCCTCCCTCAGACTAATGCTGGAATATTCTTATGGCTTGGATATAGAATAAGAATGAACGAACCAATCATACAAGAAAGAAAGCAGAAAGCACAAGAGCTTTTCAATTTTCAGCTTGGATCACATTTACTAATATTGTATTGACTGAAGCAAGACACAAGGCCCAACTCAGAGGAAGAAAGGGGACTATACAGTTATAAAGCACTGGGCATGGGTACAAGGAAGCCATTAAATGAGGCTATTAAGACAACAAATCTCCCACAGTCTGCTCTGCAGCCACCATTGTTCACAATCTCTCCTACATGTAAAATATACTCATCACCTGTAAATCTTATCCAAGCATGGCATCTGGCTCAAAGCCCATGATATGTTCTGCATCAGATTAGATGTGGCACTTCTTTACCTTGAGACTTATAAACAACTGGATTGTTGATAATATAAATAAACATGACCCAAGTTCTCACATGTGCGGGCAAGAGCAACTACTTCATGACGCCTGGCTAGATGACAAAAATGATAAGACAGCATTAACTGTAAAACACAGGCTAATTTAAAATACAATAAAATGTGGAAAAGTATGTCTTAGAATTGATGGAATATGGTAAGTTTGAGAGTGATCAGCATATAGAAGGCATTTGAAGCCATGGGACTATTTGACATTGCCTATAGGTAGTCACTGTATATAAAAAGAAGTGGTAGAACTGAGCCATGAGACACTCCAGTATTTAGAGAATAGGAATGTGAGGAATATCAGCAAAGAAGGGCTCTGATGTACAGCTAATGAGGCAGGAGGAGAAACAAGAGAAATGGTGTTGCATAGCCTAAGTAAAAAAAAAAAATCATTTTAAGAGAAGGGAGTGGGCAGCTGAGTCAGATGTTGACAGATGGAATCAGAATAGGACTGAGAACTGAAGTGGCTTACAGCAACTTGGGGGTCATTGGTGGCCTCATCAAGAGCTATTTCAGTGAAGTGGTAGGGGTAAAAGCTTGATAGGCTTGGGTTCACGAAAGAATGGGAGGTCAAGAAGTATGAAAGGTGAATAATGAAAACTTTTAAAAGGAGTTTGCTAGAAAGGGGAGCTAAGCAATAGGGCAGTAGATAAAGGGTGATGTCAGGCCAGGGAATGGTTTGTTAAAATGGATGATACTGAGGAATGTTGGATGCTAATTTGCCAGTAGAGAGGACAAAGCTGATAATGTGAGAGAGAGGGGATACTACAAGAGTGATGTCTTCAACTAGGTGAGAAAGATAAGAGCCAGTGAGCAAGTGATGGGATTGGCCACGGATAAAACCAAGTGCAGTATACCCGCTATAACAGGCTCGGAGCGTATGCATGTGTTGATAAACGTCCTAGCAGGAGTGTTTGCTTTTGATGGCTCTGTTTTCTGACTGAGGCTCAGAGTCCCCTGAGAGTGATGTGGGAACTGCTCTTTGACAGAAACAGAAGACATTGATTAGAGCCTCCAGTAAGTTTTTGGTAGATTTTCTTGGGTTTGGTAAACAATGGATATTTGTTATTTATGTAAAATATGTTTAGATTATAAATAACAATTTGTCTCTGTTCCAACACCCATTTCTATCACTGCTGTTTCATTTTTATTGCATTGTCCAGAACTATGATAATGTTAAATGATGATGACTTCTAGCAAGCCTCTTTGATTTGTTTCTGAAATTAATGGAAATGCTTCTAGCATTTCCACACTGAGAGTGATATAGCTGTTTTGAAAGAGAGCTACTTTATCTAATTAAGAAAGTATTCTATTTCTGAAGTTTTAAATTAAAAACATATGTAGAATTTTTTTTTCAAAATACTTTCTAGTATCTATTGATCATATAATTTTTCTTATTTAAGTTCCTGATATACTATACTAAGATATTTTTTATTTCCTAGAGAACTTACTGGACTTGATCTCAAATATTAAGAAAATGCCCAATGAACAGAATCTAAGAATGGATTTCAAGTTCAAAAATAAAAAAGCATGGCATCATCCAATTGGTCGTGATGTTTGTGTTGTTTGAGCTCTCTGGGAAGACTCCAGGATGGAGGAATAAGAACCACTGAGATTGGAATCTGTCTGAAAGCCTGTTATTGTTATGCAGGCTGCATCCTCTCTGCACAGCTCATTCCAATCTCATTATGGAGAAAATTATGAATTAATAGCAGTGGAGGAAGAGTTTAAATTCCATTTTTTCCCCCTTGTCAGCTCTAAAGGATGAAACAACTATAGGTCTTTCTCTGTAGTCAGTAGATGGTCTTCCCATTTCTTATTTTGTGATTAACCCTACTCCTTCGAGAGAAAGAATAAAATCTGAAAATATCTTTTTAAAGAGAAAAATAATGAGATAGGAAATGAAGAGTAACTTGGCGTTGATTCATTGCTTTTAAATGAGTCAATATTAAACAAACATCAATTCTATTTTTCTCTTTGCACACAATTCTCAATTAAACTACACCTGCCATTCAAATGTGCTGTTCAAATGAGCCATTGCACTATTAATTCTGCACTGTTTCAGTAAGTACATTTGCATCCTAGCTCTTTTTCAGTGTTGATTTAAAGTTAATGACTTGAGATTACAGCAACTGACATAAAACCCTTCTCTTTTGGAACAGGAAAGCACGATTTAAGCTTCTCCCTTCTTTGTCTATCATACAGGACAGTTTAATGCAGGGCTGTAAGGGATGGAGAGACTGATGTTGCCTGAGCCTCACTGCTCTTCTGAGTTTATTGTGTCACCGTGTAAAGGCAGCTGTGTTCTGAAGTTTTCCCAAGAGCCTCACCAATCCAATCCTCTATCTTTCAGTGCCTGTGATTCCAAGGTTCTTGCGTATAAAACATAATTAAAACAGGTTTTCCTCCATGAAGACAAAATGTCCTTTCTGTTGCCAGTTCTGAGAACCAGAGAGAGAGGTTTTAGGGTGCTAATCCCTCTACAAGGTGTCTATACTGCTATGTGGAGCTTGAGAATGCTTAAGAGATTCACACTCAGTGTACAATATTATCATATTATCATATTCAACATGAGACACAGGAAAGGGTCAAGAATAGATCTTAGACATCCTCTAAGTTTTAAATAAATTCCTACATGAATTGGAAATAAAACATGTATAAACTTGTAGCCAGGATTTTGATATATTAGATGTGGTCATTTATATCCAAGTTCAGATGATGAATTCACAAGCCCACCTTTTTCTTTAAGTTTAGGCAGACATCTGATTGATTTGAAGAGTGACAGTTGCTGCCATCATTTAATAAATATCCCAAACCACCACAATGCACACAAATAGTCCCTAGCACATAGCTGATGCTCCACTAGTAATTTTTGAATGAAAAAAAATGTCCTATCATCTGAGGAGAGAAACATCAAATGGGTTCCTTTGCAGAAACATGACCTTTTGGTCATTTGAGTACTAAGAGGTTCACAGAAAAGGATAAATATTTTTAAAATTAAAATAATTATAGTATGCCATCTTATTCACTGGATCCTCAATAATCATGTTAATTACAGATTATATACGAATATTTCCAAAAGAGTTTCAGAAATTTGAAGAAAGGTAATTACTAAGTACCAAAACCAAGGGCTCAAACCCGAGTCTGTGGACTGTATACTTTTTCCACCATGTAATGTAGTAGGGTAGCAAAAACATACCTTTTGAGTATGGCCACCTTAATTTCTGACTGCAGAAAGTGTAATTTCCCCCACTCCGAACCTTAGCTTACTTATTTAAATGTTTCTCACTGTAGAGGAATGCATTTGATTTAATGAGAGACTTAGTTAAGCCTTGAGCATAACTAAGCTAAAGGGCACTTGGAGTTGGACCACATAAAACTCCCAGCATTTAGTTCAGTGAGTTATAGACTAAAACGTTCTTTCTTTGCTATACTTTCCTTCATCATTTGTATTAAAGGCAGGTAATCAATAATGCTGAACCGTTTGGCTTTGGGAAGCCAGATCGATTGCAATTGTAACAGGGGCTCTGTTTCCACAGCTGTGAATCCTGTTCTGAAGCCCAACACACTGACGATTTTAGCCTCTTTTTTTTTTTTTTTAATTTTTATTTTTACTGTTCCATGAAGCTGATGACCTGAGAAGGCTTTAATACGGGAATGTTAATCTTTTGCCTTTCTTTATATATGAGCATTTTTGACAGCCAAGTAAAGCTACGCTTGTTAATTGATTTTTCTTATTTCTCAGAAAAATTGGAGATAATCTTTTAGCACTTGAGAAGGTCTAGTATTTGCTCTTCCTGTATCACTAGCAACAATACAGTAGTAGATAGAATCCAAAAACTCAGTCCAAAATAAATATGTAAAAGTATACCAGGAGGACCTCCTCACACCCATGAGGATGGCTACTATTAAAAACAATATACAGAAAAACAAGTGTTGGCGAGGATGTGGAGAAATTGGAACCCTTGTACACTATTGCTGAGAATGCAAAATGGTACAGCTGCTGTGGAAAACAGTATAATGGTTCTTCAAAAAATTCAAAACAGAATTATCACATGATCCAGCAGTTCCACTTCTGGGTATGTACTCAAAAGAAGTGAAATCAGGATCTAAATAGGATATTTGTATATCATGTTAATAGCTATATCATATTCACAATAGCTGAAACATGCAAGCAACTCAATTCATTGCCTATGAATGGATGAATGGATAAGCACACTGTGGTACATACACACAATGGAATATTATTCAGCCTTTAAAAGTAAGGAAATTCTGACATGTTACAGCATGGATGAAACTTGAGGGTGTTATACTAAGTGAAATAATCCAGTCACAAAAGAACAAATACTGTATGACTCCATTTTTCTGAGGTACTTAGAGTATCATAAAAAGTCAGAGATAGAAAATAGAATGGTGGTTGACAGAGACTGGGGGTGGAAAAATGGGGCATTCTTATTTATTGAGTGTACAATTTCAGTTTTTGCAAGATGAATAGAATTCTGGAGATAGATGGTAGTGATAATTATACACAAATATGAATGTATTTAATATCACTGAACTGTACACTTAAAATGATCAAGATAGAAATTTTATGTTATGTGTTTTTTACAATAAAAAGATTTTAAAAAATTTATTCCAGGAGAGGAATCAACATGATCTACTTCCTTACCCCATAATGCTCTGACCAAGGACCATCATTAATGAGCTCACTTTGTAAGAGTCTAGTGTCTCTGAGGCCAATGTGATTGTTTTAATCTTCAGGTGGGCAGCAAGCCCCAGTCTCTTACAGCTGCCGATGGTGCCCTTCCCCTTAATTGCTGTTCTCACAATGAGCGTGCTCCTGATTATAAGCAGGAACAAGTGAATGTGTCTTCATATTCATGATCTCTACATAAAGACAACCATGTGCACATATCCTTCTAATGCCATCAGTCTTAAATATAAAAAAAAAGATTTTATTTATATATCATATTGTGCTCCACCAGTGAATATTTACTGGTTTTTATTGTGGTTTTTATTACTAAAGATTTTTAAATCTTCTTTCAATCATCGTTTTTTTTAACTAGTTATAAAAATTGCTGTTATCATTGCAAAAGTAACAGAAACTTCATGATGACAAATGAATGCACATATTTGTTAACCTCCTTCCGCAGTCCAAAACCTGGCTAAGATAATAGCAAAAGAATAAAAAAAAAGAATAATCTCCTAGCAATAAAGAGACTAAGAAGGGAGGTGTGAATGGATTAGAGATCTCAACAAATTTCTGAGGGACAGAAAGTGGAAGAAAAATGTTGATTAGTAGAATGTGGTGGATAAAATTTTACTCAAGAGTATTCTGCAGAGACCTTGATGAAAGAAGATGCCCAGAGAGACTTCAGGCTTGAATTCAGCAGTGTAAAGGTTAAGAATGAGAAGGGGCTGAAAACAGGAGGGGTATTTACTGAGAGCCCAACAAAAAAAGAACTACACCAACTTCAACAAACTACAACACAAAAGAACTACAACAAAAAAAAACTACTCCACTTCCCTATCTCATTAATTAGCATAATATTTATAACAGTTGAATATAGTAGTCAAGAAGCATTTCATAATATTAAACAATTATTTTACTATCAAGTTCGCATTATGCAGAACTAAATGTAATATTTATGGAAATGTATACTCATTCTTTATACTGGCAACTAGAAGAATATTTCTCTATTTCATATTTACCTTAATTTACATTAAGAAATTTAAATATACTTTTATATACATTTACTTTCAATTTTTATTCCTTTAGATCATTACTGTCAATAGAACACAAATTATCTAAAAATCTTGATTACAACATAATCAATAAATTTGCTAAAGTGAAGGTAAGAAAAATCAATTTAACAAAATACATATAATTTATGTTATGTCTTTATTACTCATTCAAATAGCACCAGCCCACTAACAGAACACCTAAATGTATGCAAAAAATAATTAAACCAAGTTGTCTTTTATAGTTGCTGTCTTTCAGTCATATAGAAACCATGGCTTTATATGTAATTTTCAATTTTACTGTTATGAAGATATATTTGGAAGGTAAGAAAAGAGCATATTTTATTTAAAAGTGTAGTAGTTTAATATATAACTTTTAAAAATAATTAAACCAAGTTGTCTTTTATAGTTGCTGTCTTTCAGTCATATAGAAACCATGGCTTTATATGTAATTTTCAATTTTACTGTTATGAAGATATATTTGGAAGGTAAGAAAAGAGCATATTTTATTTAAAAGTGTAGTAGTTTAATATATAACTTTTAAAAATAATTAAACCAAGTTGTCTTTTATAGTTGCTGTCTTTCAGTCATATAGAAACCATGGCTTTATATGTAATTTTCAATTTTACTGTTATGAAGATATATTTGGAAGGTAAGAAAAGAGCATATTTTATTTAAAAGTGTAGTAGTTTAATATATAACTTTTAAATATTTAGATGCATGGCATATGGGCTTTCATTTGTATTCTTGCCCTGGTCCACAAATATCAGGGGAGGGCCTTGAAAGAGCCACCAGACAGTCCCTCGGAGTCAAATCAATTTCCTGGGACAGCTCAGTGGACGTGGCTATGATAGAGAGGAGTGCAAAGCAGTGTCAGAGCACAAGGGAAGGCAAAAAAATGGGTCTTCTCATCTTTGTATCTCTAACATGAAAACTTCGTAAATGTTTGGGGAATGAATAAATGAATGAATGCAGGGATGCATGAGGTACTTATAAATACAATAAATAACAGCAACAAATATTAGAAACAGATTGTACAATGTTGTAAAAGAATAGAGCATTAGACAGTGTCAAGCATTTGACTTATGATTATTATAGAAAACATTCATGAGTTCTGAGTTTGTTGATACTTGGTTGACCTTCAAAGGTCATATGAAAACAACATCACAAGGAATTAGAATTACGAGGGGGCGTGCTGGCAAAAAGATTTTATAATTCCATGAAGCCACTCTTAGGTAAGTTTCATACCTTAAGCTTCAATATAATTTTTCATTATAAAGTCTTTTCGGCCAATTCACTCAGCATCAAAATGTGATGTAGAAACATTACTGCTGATTTTGTCTGAGGAAGCAATAATGATGTTCCAAGTCTTTAGCAAAGTATTGATTTTTAGTGCAATTTCTTGTTTCTTCATGCATCAGACTGGTCTTATACTTCTTTTTCCCTCTATAGGAAAGAACAACATTTGCAAAATCAGGTATTTGTATCTTTGAACTGACAGAAGATAAAGAGTGATGGTGTGAGCAATGACCCCACAAAGTAACGATGAAGTAATGACGTCTGAAGTGTATACTATGTCAGCTCTGTGAGTTTACATAAGAGGTACTTCTCCCAATGATCGTAGAAGCTAGATTAAATTCTCTGAGCAGCAGTTTGATTCCTAGGGTTTAAAGGTAGCTATTAATCTGATGAATATCTTTTCCTGTGTCTGTATTGGAAGGAAGGAATGGATACCAGTATATGCAATCAGACTCTTGCCTCAGGGTCATATTACTCTTCTGTGGTCTGTCACAATATAGGTCTAAATGTTTTGGGATCATTTGGACATTCCACATAACATTGCATTGGACTGCCATATTACTGACATATTAACTAAACCAGAGAAGTGGGATATGGTAAGTATTCTGGTTGCCCTGATAAGATGCATGTGTGACACACTGTAGGAGTGTAGAGATTCAAGTTCAACAAAGTCAGAGAAAGTATGCAGATTCAAGTTCAACAATGGACTATAGACTAGTGGTTACCAAAGGATTAGAGAGTAGTGGTTATGAGTGGAGTGGGGGAGGAGTGGGGAGGTAGATGAAGTAAAGCAGGTCAAATATTGGTGAAAAGGGTGAGGGTGAAGTGAGTAAAGTGGATCAAATATACAGTAGCTGAAAGAAACTGGACTTTGGGTGGTGAACACAATAGAATATACAGATATCAAATGATAATGTACACCTGAAAATTATATGGTTGTATTAACCAATGTTACACCAATAAACAATAAAAAAAAGAAAGAAAAAAAAGTCAACACTGTCAGATGAATTATCTTGGTCAAAGTTGTTTCATTTTTCTGTACTTCAATCTCATTAAAAGCAAGTTGGGATGTCAATCTTTATTCTATTTTCACTGGCTGTACTTACTAAATCCCTTAGATTATAATAAAATTTGTGAGTTCTTTGGGCTACATAAGTATGATTCCTTATTACTTTTACTACTGCTCACCAATCACTTGAAAAGATTTTCTTGCTTGAGTAGGGAGTAGGGAAATAACAATTAGCTGTTTATATGCCCTTACTTCCTTTGCTATAAAATGAGTTCCTTGGTGAAAAAAAAGTGTTATGTGGGACATCATAATAGTAAATAAGGCTTTCTGTGAGCCCACAAGCAGTGATATTGGCCAAAGCATGGGTGATTAGGAAAGCAAATCCACATCCATATTTAGAATGGATATTTCAGTGACAACAAATCACTGCCCTGTCCATTTTTGTTCTTTTTTTCCCTACATGGTCAGGTAAATCCCTAGATTGAGACTATTTTATTTAATTAGAATCTCCTTTGTTATTTTCAGGTTTGGAAAAAAATCCCCTATGAAACCTGGGTTAGGGTTACAATCCAGAAAGGCTCTCCAATCTTGGAAAATTTGGAAGCCTTAGATCTGAGACAGTCTTGCTGACATACAGAGATGGAATAATTTTTTCATTCAGCTTAAGAAGCTCTGGCAGTCCCCACTTCCCAGCAGGCAAAAGCATAGTGATCAATTCTGAACAGCATCTCTATGGAGAGCATTTTAATCAACCAGAATGAGTATAGAGCAGATGGCTCGCCACCAAAAATTCCGAGACACGTTTGCACCCAGTTGGAAAGCAGTAAACATCAGGCACCAGGCCAGGTCCATTCGGTATATTAATTTCTTAGTCTAAACTAGATCTTAGGCAAACTCAATTTTTCTACTCTCATACACAATAATCTGTATCCCTTTCTTCTTATCATCTAGACTATCAGGACAGAATTAGCTCAAATCCAGCTTGTGATAGCCAAAATTGTTTTTAATATCTTCTGGCATTTTTGTATGCAAAACTATAGACCAAGAATAAAAAGAGAGGATGAGTAGTGAAAATCAACATAGGGGAATCCGATTTCATCTTTTTACCAATTTCCCTCACTTTTAAGATAATTAGAATCAGTCATTTGACTTTGAGCATGTGACTATAATATAAAGAGACTTTAACTGCAATGCTTAATATAGCTAAATGAAGGTGGACACCATGGAAGAAACATAATTATTCCAGGGATTGCCACTATTCAAAAATATTTTTGAATTCCTTCTTCAGAATGTCTCTTGAGGCCATCAGGAAATTCAATCTTGTAGACTCAATTCAAATTTAACAGTAAAATATTTCTCAATTCATCTATCCATTTATATCTGGCTTGACTCTGAATGACTTTTGGCAGTTTTAGAAATTAAAATCCACCCTCAAAAGACATTTTGCCACCACTAAGGATCCTCAAAGCAATATATCTATAAAAAATAGTCGTAAGTATTTAGCCATCTAAAAGGACTACTTTAAAAGAGGCAGATTTCTTTTTAATGTAGTTCTCAAATGTTTGTTAAAATTAACCATATTATTTTATAATATTTATCAACTTATAATCTATCGAAGTGAAAAATAACTTACTAATTTCCCCTCTCCATGTGGAGTCTTTTTGAAAACCATAGTATATTTGAGCATTTGTAATTATTAAACTCACAGGCGAAGGCCTAGTCCTCAGATGTGTTCTTTTCAAACCATCTTCTGGTTCAATTCCATTTAGCTATGTTTATTTCCAAAGTATGCACCCTGAAACCCTAGATCTATGCAATAAAGTACAGGTTCTGTAATGGAATAAATTAAAGAAATGCAGCCTGCTGTATTCCCTCTTTGATATTCAGTGCATAAAAACACATAAAAAGGTGCCCCAGAGCTCAGTTCCAGCTAGATCTACTTCTCAGGTGGCTTCATCAAGACTCAGGCTTTTCTCCCACCATCCTCTCCTCCCCTAGTTCTCCTCATCTCAGTAAATGGCAATCTTATTCTTCCAGTGGCTTGAGCTAAAAATCCTGGGAGTCATCTCTGAATCAACTTTTTCTCATACAACTATATCCAATCTATCAAGCAATTCTGTTGGCTCTAATTTAAAATTTGCCTCACCTCTTGCCACCTCCACCACTATCACTTCGGTTCAAATGATCACTAACTCTCTTCTAAGTTATTATACCAGCCTCCCAACTTATTTCCCTATTTTGCCTTGCTCCTTTCAGTCTACTGTCATCATAACAACTTAAGTTATTATTCCTTTATCCATGCCCACTAATGGTCTATGTATCTCAGTGTAAAAGCCAAGTTCCAATTATGTCCTTCAAATGATCTGCCACATACGGTCTGTTTTTTCTGCTCCTCCATCCTGCCTCTCATCTCTACCCCATATCTTTTATCTCTTCTTCTATAGCTTTCCTTCTAGATTAATCCACTCCTGTCATACCAGCTTCTTTGCCACTTCTGGAACATATCAGGCACACTTATATCAGTTTTTATATTTATTTTTCCCTTAAATATTCCTTTCCAGGTATCTGCATGGTTCACCTCCTTACTTCCTTCATGTTTCTACACAAATGCCATCTTATTAAAGAAGCTTTCCCTGACCCTCATTGTTACAATTATTTCCCCTACCTCCTCACCCCAGACTGTCACTGTATATTCTCACGCTGCTTTGTTTCTCCTCATGGCACCTATTACCACCTACTACCTATTTATTTGTTTTGTTTGTTTGTTTGTTTGCTTGTTTGTTTGTTTATTATGTATTTCCCCACTAGGATTTAAGCTCTAAGAGAACCATGTCTTGTTCTTATTGCTTTCAACAAAATTTTCAGTGTCCAGAATGGTGGTTGGAATCATGGGTATTCAATAAATTTTTGTTGACTAAATAAATGTAGGAAAGTTTCTGAGAGATCCTGCAGTAAAGAAACTGGTTTAATCATCATTCCCAATCACATGTATCTATAAAACCACACTTTAATGCATAATACCTAGTAGCAGCTTTTTGAACACACTTTGGAATCTCGTGAATATAAGATACAGTCCTGACTTACAAGTATGTGCTGCCAGTCTAGTGTGGGGAATGAAACACAAACAGAGAATTCAGCATTGTGTGGCAAGTGCTGAAACAGATGTATATGAAGGCTGCCGGGAAAGTACAGGATAAGACCATCTAATCAACGGGGACTCTGGGAAGGCTGCTTTCAGGAGGAAATTTCTGATTGTGCTCCTATAAAAATATGCCTCTGTAACTGACCTCTATATAAATCTTCCAGTCATTGTAAATTAATAGTTTTCACTGATATTTTATGGGATGGAATAAGACCTCCCACCCTTGATAAAAACTTGGAAAACATAAAGAATATAATTCGGGGGCCCTTTTAATAAGAACAGGATCTAAGTGGAGACAAATGTTACTTAGTTCAATAAGGCCCATGGTGATTGTTCTGTAAGGAGAGGTTTCAAAGAAATGTTGGTGAGGGTTATACCTTTCTCATGTGAGAAAGGATAATTTTGTCACTAGGAAAAAAATTATATTTGCTGCAGTCAAGTCTACTTTGCCCTTGGGTAACTCAGGAGGAAATGAGCTGTGTCTGCCACTGGTGGAATTAGGACACCCATTATCTTTCTTTTCACCCTCTAGACCAAAACACATGCCCTCACCTGCCCCCTCTCACCTCATATCCAGCAAAGCGTGGGGAGAGGAAATCTTTCAGCATCCAGAGTCTGAGGCACCAGACTTTTTAAGGCACGAAAAGAATCTTAGGACTGTGATGCTTCCCTTATGTGAAGAGGGAAAATAGTAGGAAGTGGATCCTGAGTTGGGACTGCAGAAAGGGAAAGCAAAAGATGAAAAGGAATGTAAAGTGAGGATTCCTAATCCTCATTCTCTGTACTGATTAAGATGTTCTAATGGGCTTCTATCTTTATTCCACTGGCACTTCCAAAGCGCTTTCTATTTGGAGAAACTCTCAACTGCATGGAACTCTGTGGGAGTCCAGTTAAAGGAGCCATGGGCAACCCGATACTGCCTCTCGTCACCTCTGGACGTTAAGGCAGGGTCATCATCCAGACTCAGCCAATCAGATTCTCATGCTTGGATAGTTCAGTCTTGAGCAAGATATGCAAAAATGAAAGATTACTAATAAACACTCTTTAAAATGTTTTATTTTTAATTAATATACTCTTGGGACAATAGGCGCCCCTTTGCCCAGCTGCTTTAGCGTGGAACTCAGCCTCCTCTTGGGGGTAAAATTGCCTCATCCCAGTGGTGGCAGTGCAGTGCCATATCTGAGGCTGGCCCTGAGTCAGGACTGGAAAAGATAAAAGAAAAAGAAAAAAAGAAGAAAAAGAGAAAGACTTTCCCCACTCTTTGGAAAGCAGAGAGCCTCTTTCTCGGCTCCTTTTAGAAAGAGATTACTTCTCCCCGAGTCCTTTTGTCAGCACTTGTTGTCCAGTTGCACATGTCAGTCTAAATTCACCTCAAATCCAGGAGTCAAAGGGGAGAAGAAAACACTCATGAAACCCTCCTTGTTACAGGTTGTTAATCGAGGTTTCACTGAGTCTTCGTTTCTCCTATTATTGTTTACTTTTCCAAGTCTTCAGGTAAAGTTCCCTTTTATGCTTTCCAGAGTTTTAGTTGTGATCAATGAGAGAGATAAACTGTGCTCTACTGGCTCCATCTTGGTCAGCATGGGAATTTCAGTAACAAACGTGTCTTTACTGTATCAGCACAAAAGCAGTTGAGTTGGCTTGCTAATGCATATATGTCAATGAAGAAATTAGTAGTAACTTGATTATTGAATACTAATTTCCCAGGATATTTGTCTGTAGACCAAAGAGACAACATGAATTCAGCTATACTATTACTAAAGGGCCATAAAGGTGGATATAGACAAATGATTAATGTTAAGTGGGTAAGCAGCTTCCAAGTTCTTAGTCAACATCATAGAATTAGTTCTCTCGTTTTTTTGTTTTCAACAATTAACGTCCTACGATTTTTTTTTTCATGTATAAAACCACGGATACACGTCTGCTCAATAAGTTAATTGTCTCATCTCCATAGACGCTTTGGGCAGCAACAAGAAGTTCTCTTGCCAAAGCAAATAGAAGAAGTGAGAGTTCACATAAAGAGGGGATAGAAGAAGCATTCAAAACGAGTACTGGCACCTTCAAAAGAGCCGTTAACAAAAAAAAAAAAAAAAAAAAAAAAGAGGCCCTGAATGTGCTGTTGGGGCAAAGGCTATTAAGAGATCGATCACCCATTTTCATACTTTAGGACAATAAAACTGTAGTCAATAAAAGTGAAGTGTTTGTTCAAGGTCAAGCATCTATATTTCTTTTTTTAGTTTACGATTGTTTATTGTTTAAACTGTCTACTTCCTTTTAAAAAAAATAAATTTATTGGCGTGACATTGTTAATAAAATCATGTAGATTTCAAGTGGATAATTCAATAACACATCATCTGTATATTGCATTGTATGTTCACCACCCGAAGCCAAATCTTCTGTCACCATATATATGACTCCTTTTACCTTTTTCTACCTCCCCAGTCCCCCCTTTCTCTCTGGTAATACTAAACTGTTGTCTGTGTCTATGAGTTTTTGTTTGCATGTCTTATTCATTTGTTGCTTTCAGTTTTATATCCCACATGTGAGTGAAATCATATGGTTCTAAACTGTTTTGTTTGACTTATTTCACTAAGCATGATAACTTCGAGATCCATCCATGTTGTTGCACATGGCAGTATTTCATTTTTTGTGGCTTAGTAATATTCCATTGTACATCTTATTCCCCATTGCTCCTGTTTCAGAATTTAGCATAGTAGTTACAGATAGAGTGGGTCATTTTGAGAAACACTGCTTTGCAGGTTATAAATCTTTTGCGACACTGAGCAGACAGCATGGAAAAAGCAAAGATGGACAATGGCAAGAGTAGAGAAATAAGAGAATAAATGAGTTGAAATATTGTATCCTGAAAAAAGAGAAGAGGAGGTGTAGAAAGCATAAAAGATCTGTCCTTGTGGCAGCAATATTTTAAGTTCCATGCCAGTTCTATTAGAAACAAAATATTTTTGCCATTTGGAAGAAAAAATATATAAAAATAATATCCATCGACAGTTGTACCCACTTAAAAGCTCATTTCCAATTAAAGATTATGTAATTTATTTTATTTCTCTCAAGCAGTACCCGGAACTCTAGACTTCCTGATCCACAGCCCCATGAATTGTTAGCTAGACCAAGAGGACCATTAACTGGTAGGAAACAATTTTAGTCCATCAAAGCAAAGGCAGCAGGTATTAAGAAAAACGGAACCTGAAGACACAGGTGAATGAAAGCACCAAGTATCATTTCAATTGTGTTTGTTAAATAAATGTTTACAGAATGCCTATTACAGTTGTCCCCCTTATCTGTGGACCTTAGCTGTAGACCCCCAAGGTATGCCTGAAACCATGGATTATATAAAGTCTGGTGTATACTATGTTTTTGCCTAAATATACATACCTATGATAAAGTTTAATTGATAAATTAGTCACAGTGAGACATTAACAAAAATAACTACTAATAAAATAGAACAATTATAACAACACACTAACAAAAGTTATGTTAACATGGTTTCCTTCTCCTCTCTCTCTCTCTCTCTCTAAATATCTTATTGTGTTGAACTCCTCTTTTCATGTAAAGAAGCACTTTACAGCTTCTCTTTGATGTATACAAATTGCTGCCATCACTACTCATGCGGTGGGGTCATTATTGAGTAAAATAAGGGTGACTTGACCATAAGCACCGCGATACCATGACAGTCGATCTGGTAGCAGAGGCAGCTGCTAAGTGACTAATGGCAAGTAATGAACACAGCAGGGAGACGCTGGACTAAGGGATGATTCACGTCAGGGCAGAATAGAGCAAGATGCCTCAGAATGGCACAGGATTTCATCACCCTAGTCAGAATAGCACAGAATTTAAAAGTTCTGACTAGTTTTTTTCTGGACTTTTCCATTTAACATTTTCAGACTGCAGTTGACCACAGGTAACTGAAACCACAGAAAAAGAAACTACGGATAAGGGGGAAGTACTGTAAGTGCTAAGCATAGTACTTGGAATCACAGAGATGAAAAAGCCAGGTTTCTCTCTTCAGGGAGCTTAAAGTCTTGAGGAAGGAACGCTCTTGCACATATAATATCAACATGAGACGATAATTTCAGCTACAAATTCAGTTCCCAGGATGAGGGCCTTGTGTGGAAGTAAGGCAGCAAGCAGCAAAGGGAAGTTTGCTGGAAGAGATGGGGTTGAACTCAGACTTGAACTTAAGATGAAGGAAGCCAGGTAAAGAAGAGGAGGAAAGAAATCCAGGTAGAAGAAACAAGTGAGTAAAGGCACAGACCTAAACAGATGTGGTGCCAGCTGCCTATTCAGGACAGAAGTCAGGATTGGAAGAGATAGATTTGGAAGTCAACCACGTTTTGAGTGGCATGATACTTTTGGGTTCTTGTTTTCCCTGACTTGCTGAAATCATTATACAATTATATGGGAGGCAAGAGGATGGGAATGTGACTATGTTGTGAGGTTGAGGAAATGTGAATTGTTCCTTTTTCCCCAGTTGGATGTCAACAGATAATGTCTGGACGGACTAAATTGTGTGCCCACCACCCCCCTCTCCCCTTCAAGTCATATGTTAAAGCTTCATCCCTTAATGTGGCGATATTTAGAGATAGGGACTTTGGAACGTAACTCAGGTTAGATGAGGTCATGAGGGTGGGGCCCTCATAATGGGATTTATAAAAGAGGAAGAGAGAGAGATGAGGACATGGTAAGAAGGTGGCTGTCTGCAAGCCAGGAAGAGGGCCCTCAGCAGGAACTGAACTTATAAGCACCTTGATCTTGGACTTCCCAAATTCTAGGACTGTGAGAAGTAAATGTCTGCTGCTTCAGCCACCCAGTCGGTGGTATTTTGTTACAGCAGCCCAACACAATGAGCTGCTCTAACAACTAATATAATGTCAAAGGCTGGAAAACCAGGAGGTAGCAATATGAGCATGTGGTTTAGAAACATAGGAGCAATATTGTTTAAAAAATCAAATGTGATTTCCTCTGGGGAAAAGAAACTGAGGGTGTTAGTCAGAGGGCTACTGATTTTTTAAACATTCCTTATAAAACAATTTGACTCATTAAGTTACTGCATATGTAATGTTAGTTGAAATTTTTTTAAAAATCTAAGGAAAAAAGCAAATAAAGAATGGGAAGGCCTAGCTTAGTGTCACCACAAGAATTACTGATACTATGGCCATGCCATCCTGAACAAGCCCTATTGTGTCTGATCTCAAAAGCTAAGCAGGATCGGGCCTGGTTAGTATTTGGATGGGAGACCACCTAGGAAGACCGTGTTGTAGGTGTAAAAAAATAAGGGATTGTAAGCTGACAAGGTCCTTGCAATCTGTGCGGTCAACCAAGAGTTGCCTTGCCTAAAAATATAAATAAGTAAATAAGTAAATAATAAATAAATAAATAATAAATAAATGGAATTACTGATTGATGGACACTAAATATTTATTGAATGAATTAATCAATTAATCAAGAACAGAATGTTGCCTAAATATTTTGAAGTTAGATAAAACTCACCCACTTCTCTAGAAAATCAATTTCTAATCAGTTCCTTAAGCACTTGCTCATGCTCTTCTGAGGAATTAATTCAAATCTGCTATACACACAGGACTTCAAGATTAGAGATGGGCTCGGGTGGGGTGTATGGTACAGAGGCTGCCCGTCCTGACAGTAGCAGAAAAGGGCCTGGAAGCGTGTCCGTGCTTCATGTTCTGGGGCACCGCCCAGCTTTCTTTATGTGTATTTATGTGTGTACACACACACACACACACACACACACACATACACACATAATTTTTAAAGAAATTTTGGTGACATTGCTTAACAAAATCCAGTAAGTTTCAGATGTACAATTCAACAGTAAGGCATATATATATTGCATTGTGTGTTCTCCTCCCATAATTAGATTTCTTTCTGTCATCATATATTTGACTCTTTTTACCCCATCTACCTCCTTCTTCACCCCTCCCCCCATCCCACCCTCTGGTAACCACTAGTCTATTGTCCATGTCCGCTAGTCTCTGTTTGTTTGCCCTGTTTGCTTGTTGCTTTTAGGTTTATATCCCACATATAAGTAAGCATGTGGTTTTCAACAATACAATCAAAAATGGGCAGAGAACCTGACCAGCTTTCTTCTTAAATGATAGCCTAGTGACAAATGATATCAATGTATTGTCCTGCCCCTCCATGGTTACAAACCATTTTACCATTGTTGTTATAATTCCACTCTTTTCCCCTCAAATCAAGAAAATGAGTGAGTGCTATTGAGGTTACTCTAGGAAGCTCACAGAATCCACTATAATTTCCATTAAAAGAGTGAATTTACTACAAACTTTGATCCATGAGTTATTGTTAAAAGTATACATTTTTGGTAAAAGTTTTATTGAAATATAACACATGAATTATAAGTGTACAGGTTGTGGAATTATCACAAACTAAAAATGTGTATCACCAGCACTCTGGATCAGGAAAAAACATTATAGTGCCCTAAAGCCCATATTATGCTCCTTTTCAGTCACTACTTCTGCCAAGGACAGCTATTATCCTGATGTCTGATACCATAGATTAGTTTTGCCTGTTTTTGAACTTTATATAAATGGAATCATATCACATATGTTCTTTGATTTTGGGGGGGGGTTCAACATTTTGTTTGTGAGATGCAGTCATATTATTCCATGTAGTTGTATTTGCTCAATTCCATTGCTATAAAGTATTTCATTTTATGATTAAAAAGCCACATATATTTATCCATTCTATTTCTGGTGGGTATTTGGATAGTTTAGTTTTCTTGGTCATTTTTTTATATTCCACACTACCTGAGAACTGAGGACTGCCTGTATTGAGGAGCGTATTAGCTAGGTTAAGGTAACAAACATTTGACATGCTGCTCAACTGGCAATCCATATCTGTTATAAATCCCTGTCACATATGATAGCCTCAGAGACTGCATTCCAATGCAATTAGTAGAAGTGTAAGTCAACTCTAGGCCATATAAATTAGTAAAGATAAAGCAAAATGAAGAGAATAATCATTAGACATTAGCTCATAATGATGTTTGCCATTAGCCATATGAACTCAACATTAGCCAAAAAATGCATCTTTTAGCTTTTCCTGGTCCCACCTCACATGTCATTGCCCACAAACTTTTGACAAACAGGGCTTTCTCATAAAACTTGGCTGCACTTTAGTAGCAGGACCTGAACCCAAAACAGTGACTATCACATAGAATAACTTTTAAATGCTATTAATAGTTGGAAAATAATTTCAAAATTCAAAAATAAAATATTAGATGGAGTAAACTGATAGAATTGAAGTCTTTGTTCAAAGTATTTCTCAGAATTCCTCCAGCCCCAAATGGTGAGAGGTCTATAAAACGTAGATCCATGAATGATTAAAAACAAACAAGCAAAATAAAAGGGGGCAGTCAACAGAGGGAATCATACAGATGTGTGAAGTGAAGCAGATGTAGAGACCCTGGGACTCTAGAACAAGAATAGAGAGAAACTTCTGAATCCCTATTCCAATTAAGATGGGTTGTACAAGTTTCCTAAGATTCTCCTACATTTTTTTCTATAACCTCTTAATTCCACTCATGTTTTTAAAATGAGTTTCTGTTCCTTGTAACAAAATGCCTTAAGGTCACATTTCAATAATATCCCAATAATGGAGCATAATTCAAACGCCAAATGCACCACACATAGGGCTTAATTTTTGAAATAGAAATCCTTAATTTTTATCTAACCTGAAATTATGATTCAGAGTAAAGGTTTGCATTTCTGTTATAAAATTACAAAGGTACTTCTTATATGGATAGTCAGTATAAAAAATCTAAAATACAGAAAATAGAAAAACTGTGAAAATTCCTCTACTTCCTCACCACAGACTGGCCAATCCCCTCCCCTCCCCAGAGGTAAACACTAAAAACAACCTTTTTGATCTTGCATATACTTCTACATATGTATCATATAGAGACGTTTACATATATAATGTCATACATTTTTTAACATAAAGAAATACTGTAGTACTCATTTGTTACTTGCTTTTGCAATCATCAGTGTGTCTCACATATATTTGTCAGTCCATTTAGAGCTTCCTTATACTTTTTAACAGCTCTTTGGCATCTATGGTATTGACAGCTATACCCTTAAATATACCCTCGTTATACCCGTTCCCTATCTATGGTTGCTCCTAGTTTTACACTATTTAAAATTATGCTGCAGTAATTTATACACCAATTACTGTGCACGTGCCTGAGTATTTCTAAGAAAGAGAACTGCCAAGTCAACTTTCAGAGATATTTCCCTTCTACCCCATTAAATAAGAAAACACATTTCTCCAGACATTAAACATTATCAGTTTTAAAATTTTTAAATTTCTTGTTTTGATTCTTATCATTCAAAGAGCAAACACATAAATTATTAAAATTTATTTAACTCACTTTCGAGCAGCTACTTTAAAATACATAGGTTCATATTGGAAAATTAAATAAGAAATTTCAACCATGTCTAAGAAAAATCAGTATATAAACTACTACATTGTAGTAATATATTAAAAAATAACAAATCCATGGACATTTCTTATAGGTAAGCTTGCCATATAAATATATTGGTGACATCTCTATATATCAATATTTTATAAAGATCTGCTATTTTTCCATAATGTAACAAAGGTTAGTGCACAAGGCAGAGAAAATGGGATGACTTAAAATGCCCCCCAAAATAAATAAATAGATAAAAGTTTTGCTCAATCTGCTCCTGTCTATTGTATCGACATTAATGTGTGCTCGCTGTGTCTTCCCTGACCCTCTTTACCCTGGTAGAGGAAGGAGAGGATATAAATACAAATGGCCCCACAATGACCATGGACTCTGCTTCCCTCCTCATGGTGAAATATGACTCAAAAGAAAAATTAATAAGACAATGACATGATGCAACTTATTTCTTTAAGGTCGAAGTCATTCTGATTTTCTTTTTCAAAATTTCTTTATGTTTTAAAACCAGGAAATAAAGAAACCAAAACAGAATTTAAAACAAACTGTATACTAGGAAATAAAGCAATGTCCTTTGGTCTCACTGAAGGGAGTTATTTCTAATGCAGAAATAAGAGTTTGGGTTAACCCTGCAATCAGACCATTTGCTATTGAATCCCAATGTCATCTCTTACCTTGGGCCAATTACTTTCATCAGTCTAAACTTCATAAAATAGAGATAATAATGGCAAGTATTCCAAAGAATGGTTGGGATTAAATGAGAACTGAATGCAATCATTTTTGTAAAGTTCTCAGCCTATGTGTGGTCCAGCTAAATAGCAAGTCATAGTAACTAAACGTTAATGGAGTTGAATAGTGATCTGTGTTTTACAGGCAAGGCTGTATGTGTCCCTAGGGTAAGAGGGTCTCTCCAAAGGACTATGAAAGTATAGGGATTAAGATATCTTTACTGGGGCTGGCTATAGTGGTATGAGCAGAGCAGGGAAGTTAAGTGAAAATACAAAGCATAAAGGAATCACAGACAAAAAACTAGGCAGACTGCTAGGGGAAAAAGGAGATGATTGAGACAGGAATGTATGCGGAGGCAGGCATGGCAGCAGTTAGCCTGGAGCTTAGTTGGTTCCCCACTCAATGAAGAGGTGTTTACCTGTGTCAAAACATTCAGCCGTGCAACTGGCTGTAGTACTGTTGGTCCTGTCCCAGGGCAGTCCTATCCATTGTTAAAGAGTCTAGCTCCCTGAATAGGAGAAGTAGCCATGGGGCTAGAGACATTCAAGTTTCCCCTTAAGCATTTTCTAGTCCATTCAGTCATTATTTATTGAACACCTACTAGGGGGCAGCACTGGACTAAATGCCAAGGATACAGTAAGTATAAACTAGTTGAATAGACAAGTGAATATATAATCACAAATTGTGAGTGATTCTGCGGAGGAAAAGAACAGAATACTATGAGCAAGAACAGGAGAAAAATTCTTATCTATATTGATAGGTTAGTGAGGTTAGTGAGAGCAGAGGTAGAGATGGCTTCTCTGAGGAAGTGACATTCAAGTTGATAATAACAGATAAGCAAGGATTAGAGTTAGAAGAAGAGCTTTCATGAAGAGGAAACGTCAGGTGCAAAGATCCTGAGGTAGAAACAAACAAGCCAAGAACAGAAAGTAAACTGCAGAGTAGTGTGCCAGGGCACCAGTGCGCAAGATGAAGTTGGAAAAGTAGGAAGGGACTAGACAATATAGGCATTATAGGCCGTTGTCACAGGCTGGGTTCTGAGATGGAGTTTGGCTTGCAGGATGTTTACTATAGAGTTGCTTTTAGATCAACACCTGTGGAAGAGGGGAAGTAAACAAAATAGGGCAGAATAAAAAGTGAGTTCAGATTCAGGTCCAAATGACAGTGGCAGCCAGTCCCATGTAGAGCTAGAATGGTCCTTCGAGGTTTTCCAGAATTGACCAAGAGGGCCAATCCTTAATATGCCTACATTGAACTGTCATTAGATATGGCCCACCCTCTGAAGGGCAGGACCTTGGGCAAGTAGCTCCCTGCCACTGAGGGCATTCCTGAAGAGGTTGACATTTGAAGACATCTACCAACAGCATTCCCAGCAGCTGAGGCAACAGGCCCTACCTTGAAGGGGAATCTGGGCAGGACACCACAGTGTTTACCATAGCCATAGTCTTGGAAGTTGGAATTTTATTCCTACGTAATAAGAAGTCTCCAAAGGAATAGGAGTGAAGTGAGTGACGTGACTCAACATGCATGACCAATATGGCTGCTGTGTGGAGACTGACTCAGAAGCTGTAAGCTTGGAAGCAGAGAGAGATCAGTCCAGGAGGCTGCTGTCCAGGAAAGATATGATGAGGCTGGGACTAGGGTACAAGGGATGGAGATGGAGAGAAATGGAGAGATTTGAGATGTACAGAAGAAGGAAAGAAAGGAATTGGAAAGGGCTCAGATGAATGAGGAGAGGGCAGTACCAACAATCACCTGGATGGAGCTTGATACTCCACAGGCCTGGGAGGTATCATTGTAGCCCTGGAGCTAGAGATCCTTTCAGGAAGTCATCTAGAGAGGAACTGATACCAGCACTGACCTGGGAAAAGAAAGTGTTAAGTAGCAATGATGTGTTAATTGAAAAAGAAAAATTAGCACTCCTTGGAAAAAGTAAAGAAAACTGAAAAGTCAAGTTCAGTTCAAATTTAGAAAAGAAGATAGAATTAAATACTTCTATCCAATATGAAAACCACTGACACACTATAGGAGAAAAATGTGCAAATCAAAGGTTATGCAAAAGAACCCAATATTCTTCAAAACATGAATTTCATTTATCTAAATGGCTTTTGCAGGATATTGCAAAGATAATCTGATTGTTTTGGAACATAGCTTTGAGCTTACTTTCTTTCAACAACAAATTAGATCTAATGGAGCCTCAGCCTTTCATTTGACATTAACATAATGGGCCAGCAATGGGTTAGTCCTCAAACAAGTGATCAAAGTTGCATTGGTGGAAAAGGCATCATCTCTTTTGGAACAAAATTTTTCCAGACAAAGAATTGTTCATGCATTACAGCTTACAAAAGTGAGAAGAAAGTTACGGGATGTTATAAAGGCACTTTTGAACCCAATACCACTTTGAACCCATAGCATTTTAGAACTAGAAGGGACCTTCAGAGAACATATGATCCTTTTTGTACGTAGGAAGAATGAGATTCAGAGTAATGGATCGATTTATGACCACATAGGAGATTTGTGATAGAGCATAAACCGGAATCCAGCTTTCTTACCCTGGGCATTTTCTACTATATCCACTGTCCTTCAGTGACTAGAGATGGAAGAGAGGCTGCAGACTGGAGCTCCTTAGCCAGTTATTGCTAAAACTAGATTTCTACCTCTTAGAACATGACATCTCCAGTCTGCAGCCCCTCTTCCATCTCTAGTCAATGAAGGACAGTGGGTATATTAGAAAATGCCCAGGGTAAGAAAGCTGGATTCCAGTTGATGCTCTGTCACAAATCTCCTATGTGGTCATAAACTGATCAATTGATCTATTGTTCTGAATCTCAGTCTTCCTACACACACACACACACACACACACACACACGTTGATATATATATATCAACATAAATGGCCAATAAAATAGTTAACATATTATTCTCAAACGTGTCTTTCTCTGAATATATAGATTCCATTTACATTTTTTTAATTTTGTGAATGCTCCCTCAAGGTTTAAATGTGACATTAGGAGAGTGCTTATACCCATGAATTTCCAACTTTTATACCATCAAGTCACAGTGTCTTTCTTTTCATAAAGGTCAGTGAACAAAACTTACAATTCTGAAATGCAATCTCCTAGATTACAAACCTTCTAGAGAATTCTGTCTGATGTTCAAGCCATCACGCACAATGTGGAAACCAATTCCTGACCTATGAAGGAAATAGCATGTCACAGAGACCTTTGGTAGATAGAATTCTTTTGTTAATAGAACCAGTGAGCCTCAACTGAATTCAATCTTAAATTTCCAGTGCACCATGGCTAGATGCCCATAAGAAAACATGTGCCCTTCGAGGATATTGTAAAACTTAAAATTGATAATATTTGTCTTTTTCCAGAATAATGTGAGGAAACATGAAATCTTTCTGCTTGCATTTATAATTGGTTTCCTTACCAAATTGCCCCTGAGAATATTTGATGGGTGTCGTTAGACTTAGCAGGGAGAGAGGAGAGGGGAATGAACGAGAGTAGAGAAGAGGGGAGGAGGTAATGGGAAGGAGAGAAGGGGAGGATATAAGGGAGAAAGGGGGAGAGGAGCGGAGGGGAAACTGAGCTTGGGGAGAGAAGAGGAAATGCTGATGAACCAGCTCTCATTAAGGTTTTCATTTCAATGTTTTCTCCTAGAGCTAAGAGGAATTTGAGAAATTCCTATAAAAATGTATTTTTGTTGATACGACATAATTTTGACAACAAAAGTTCTGATAAATACCAAATACACAAAATTAGTCTGTACTCAGGACTTTCAGAGCTTTAGGATCCAGCCAATATTTTACAAAATATAGTTTTTTTCTCTTAAAAAAAAAAAATATGCCCACAGCCATGCCACCCCAAACAAGCCCAATTCTGTCTGATCTCGAAGCTAAGCAAGGTCGGGCCTGGCTAGTACTTGAATGGGAGGCCACTTAGGAAGACCAGGTGGCTGTAAGCATAAAAAATAAAAAATAAGGGATTGTAATTGACAACGTCCTTGCAATCTGCAAGGTCAACCAAGGGTTGCCGCCTCTAAAAATTAATTTAATTAATTAAAAAAATAAATAAATAATAAAAAATAAAAAGATGATGAGTATGCTCAATGAGCAACTGAAACGGAGAACATGAAGTATTTAAATAATTTATAAAATGATTAGCTTAGTACTTGGCACTTGAAGGAGCTCAACAAATTATAACTTATTGTCATTTATGTAATGGTACAACCAATAAAACTTACAAAATTACCTGGACACAAATTACCCATATACACAAATGTAGTGCATGTGGTAATCAACCATAAATGGTAAATTTTCATAAATTCTGTGATTAATATTACCTTCACAGAACAAGATCTAGTTTTTCTCTTTTCTGTTTTAGAGCTCTCTATCTCTGTAGTTTATAGTTCCCCAAGTGCAAGCTAATCCTCTTTCCACAGTCATGATAATTCCATTCCTGAAGATTGCAGAGGCCAGATAGTAACCGCTCTCCTACCGCCCCCCACCACCAGCCCCCCAAGCAGATGTCCCTACTTCCCCTCCTGGCCTTAGGCAAACATTCCCTGTGACTCCTGTGGAGGAGGCCTGAGCTGGGTAGTTGAGGGCAGAGAGCTCAAGGCTGCTGACTCTGGAGTGTGGGTGGTGCAGAGTGGGCCAGCAGCACTTTCCTTCACCCACGGCCCCTCAGAGAAAGGGCAGATGTAAAGGATGGGCTGGGATAGGGAGGTTCAGAGCCAGGGGACTGAAATGTTCTGGAAAGAGGCCAATCCACTCTGGACCCTGAGGGTGGGTGAATGGGATCCAGCTGGGCCAGGACTGTGCTCAGGAAGGACAAGGAATACCAGTGAACCTTTTAGCTTCTTAGTAGAAATTTTGCAGCCGAGGAGAGAGTGGGATGATATATTCAAAGATGATATATTCACACCTGTTAGGATGGCTTTTATGAGAGACAATAAATAGGAAGCATTGAGCAGGAGGTAGAGAAATAGAACTCTGGAATACTATCAGTGGGAAGATAAACGGATACAGGCATTATTGAAAACAGTATGGAGGTTCCTCAAAAAATTAAAAATAGTACTACCACATGACCCAGCAATCCCACTTCAGGGTAATTATCCAAAGGAAACAAAGTCACTGTCCGGAGGCAATATCTGCACTCCCATGTTCATTTCAGCCTTATTCACAAGAGCCAAAAGGAACCCTGTGGGTTCTCTCAGATCATCTGCCTAGATGCCTCACCCATCCATCTCTCCTCTGCTGCTCCCATGCCATCTTGATGCTCGGGCTTCTCTAGATAACCTGACATCTGGCCTGGCTTCATTTAAAAAGCAAAGCACAGATCCAGCCTATTGTCAGAAACCCGAACCTATACATGGTTTGGAACATTCACCTGCCTCTGATTTTCTACCTTGGGCTCAGCTCCACTTTAGAGTCAGAGTACAAGACGCTTTCTCGGAAAGACTCAGTGCTATCAACCTGTCTTGCCCTTCAACTCTCCTCTTCTCCCCCAATCTGCAGGATCCATCGCTCCTCTGCAGCAGGAAAAGCCAGTTTTAACATCCTCGAGTATTCTTTCTAATCTAATGCATCAAAGGCAAAACTTTTGTGCATTGAGTCTTTCAGGATCTTAGCTTTTGATATTCAAAATTCAGGCTTTTGAAATCAAAACTGTTTCTTTCAAACTGACTCAAGAGTCCATTTTGAACCTCAAACCTGAGAGCTGATTCCTTATTTTTTTCTCTGCTATAACACTTTTTCCAGAGGAAATAGATACCTCTGGTCTTGTGTAAATGGGGTGGGCGCAGGGAGCAGCAGGGATTAAAAGCAACTACTAACAGGAATGTTTTTAAATGGTTTATATAATAAAATATTTGCCCTATTCCTCAACTGTGAGCATTGCTTACCAAAGGAATACAAATGTTTGACCCTTTGTGGCTGTGCATACATTCAGTTTGGCAGGAACACAGTTTATATGTACTATCTTGGCCCGCATCGGCCTCTTTTTTCTATTTGGTGGCAATATCTAGTTATATACAATGTATGTTCATCAGGAACATTTGGTATCCATCATTGTTCAAGTGACTTGAATTTAGAACCACTAGAACCACAGGATATGCAGATAAGAAGTAGAGCCAACCTATTCAGTATATTCCAGTACCAGCCAAGAAAACTCTGGCACCAAGCAAGAAAAACAAAAATGGAAAAGATATGTTTGTGTTTCAGAATCATTAATTGGGTATCATTCTTTGAAGCAAATAAGAACCCAAAATTCTTTGATCAGTAGCAAAGCTCATTAGTTCTTTTTATGTCAACTGAAATGCTGTGAATTCCTACTCTTTCCAAAAATGTTTTTCATGGTTGATCTTTTTTTTTTTTTTTCATTGAAATGAACTACAATAACCCTAAAAGAAATTTCTATTATACAGCTGCAGGCCTTGGAGCAGATGTGAGTTTGGGTAGCTCAGAGAGGAAAATTTAAATCTGTGTCAAGCTGCCCTGGCTTGTCATTCTTTTCCCAAATTACATCCAACTTTCACTAAAGTGAATATTACTATTTTCTATCAACCCTAGTTAAATGAGATCTCTATGGAAGTCATTGCAACCTGAAACTCAAAGAAACGCCAGCATCAGTGTTTCAATTATTCCAATGTTCAATAATTTGTAGAGTCCTATTGTCTCTGGCTTAGATATGAGTCAAAGAAAGAAAGGAGTCAAAGAAACCCAAGGGACTCATAGAAACCTAAAATTAAGAGGTCATCCAGTTCATTTGAAAGGTCACATTTCAAACCACTCCAGAGGATGATAAATCATCTTATTTTAAAAATCTATAACTATCTCAAATCACTTATTCTAATAGTCTATGTTCTTTGCATTTTAAAATACTTTCTGTTTATAAAATTGATATTTTTAATTTACATTGTATAAAAAATAAAGAGGAACTCTCCTTCTTCACCCCCCTCATACAAGCACCCAATGCTAATCCCTGAAATGTGAGCAGAGCTTGAGTTTTTGAGTTCATGGGTGAGTCAGATATACTTGAGGTTTATCTCTTCAATTTCAGGGACTGCCCGTCAGCATCTTGCTTGTATGAAGACTAGGAAGACTTGGAGAGTACATTCATTTAAAGAAGGGCTCATGATGAGCCTAATTTGGTGAGAAAGCCTTTATCTGTTGGAGGGAAGGGGTGATTCTGTGTTCTGCCTACATGGTGTATTGGACTTGCCTATTTGATTATTGTCTGAGCCCTATGAGAGTATAGAGGGATGCTGTGAATAAAAATTGTAAAAGCGATTTCACCTTCTGACACAGTGGAGCCAAGAGAATACTGTTCTGAGACCCTTTTACAGGTTATGACAAAGTAGGCATTCTTTCCTAGGGCCCAGAGATGGCTTGGGTGTATCTACGATGTGTCTGACAGAACAGAGGTCCAGAACTCCAAGATATATGTGAAACTAAGTTCTATGTAATACAAGAAAGAGACAGAGCAAGAAAAATATGGGTTTTTTCTATTGGTGTAAATGCATTAGTATCTACAGGAAGGCGAGGGTTACAAAAACATATAGTCATAATTTTTTATGATACGGGAATTTCATATTCTGGGATGTTTTATATCTTGCTTTTTTCAATACTCTGAAATGAACAGTTTCTTATTTCATTAAATATTCTTCAAAACATACTTTTTATTTTTACCAGTTCCCAGATTTTCAATCTTGATTAAGAAGGTCTCCCCCAATACTAAGTGAAGTGAGGGGGAGGAGTCAACTAGACTTTGAGTTAGAATATTTAGCTACAAGTACCAGATCTATCACTATGGCCTGTATTATCTAGCCCTTCAGTTATTTAATCTATAAGAGGAAAAAATATACACATTTCACAGAACAAAATAGGGATTCGTGAAATATATATAAAGTACAAATATTTTAAACATATATTATATAACTGTATTTTTATAAAACTTTATTCCTTTATTGTGGCATATGTCCTGTTTTTCAATGATATGTTCTTTTATATGTTTCTTCCACTAGACTGTGAGCTTTCTAAAGGGATCCAGGCCTCATTTGTGTTTGTATGCCTGGAGCTCACCACATTTTCTGACGTAGCGTAAACAGTAGATGATTAATTCTTAAATGAATGAATAAATAAATGTGGCCTGCTGTCATTTTACACTTTACAGGTTAAAAGAATAACCTCCTGTATATTATTTTATGAAATTCTCATTACACTTCTTGGCACAAGTTTGGTAGATTCCATGATTTTCTGAAACAAAATGGTCGAGGAGCCACATACATTTTATGACCTCTGTTCTTTGCTGGTTGTGCCCAGTGCTATTAACAGATAAAAATGAGCTCAATATTTAAACTTAGATACCATTCTCCTCCTCTGTAGCTCTACCACAGTTCACTGTCAGAATGCCCACTACACCTCCAGACCCCTTCTAAAGAGTTGCTGTCCATAGATTCTTGCCTAAGAATGTGGTTGTAGTCAAGTCCTTAAACTTGTGTGGCCATGATTGTACCACATATCTTTGCCATCCTACTAAATGTTTTACACCAGGAGAGGGACTTGATCCAAAGGCAACAAATCCCTGAGTTGGCCATCAGTCCATGAAGAGGCCTTGTACTTCAGCTTTGTCAAGTATGACAGCAGTTAATCAAAATTTATCAAATCTTACGTTCTAAAACTTGGGCTGTATAATATAGAATTTGGCAGAGTAAAGGAAGTTGAAGCAGAAAAACAGAGAATGCATTATACAAATGTTACTGTCCAATGCTGGTTCCCCAGCATATCACCAAACAACCTAATGAGAAGACAGAGCTGAGTTTATTGCTTACCTGAGGAGTTTACCTACTGAGAGAGAATACCATTTCAGCAGAGTTTTAATAGCATCTCAAAGGGCAAATAGGAAAGTCAGGATATTGACTGAAATTTTGAAATCTGGTGTAAGATGGGTCCTTTCCATGAATGAGAAGAGCTTAATTAGGATGGAGTCAGGACCAAGATAATACTTAATGTATTTATCAAATTTAAGATTGGTGCACATGACTAGGTGAGGATTTTGAGAAGAAAGGTTCAAAGAGTCTTGGGTATGGACAGGTTTGGGAGACATTCTATTAAAGAGTTTTTGGATCTTTCAGGATGTTACTAGAATGAACAATAAAGGTATTTGTAACTTTTATTTTCCTGGGCAAGAGTCTATTGGAATTATAAAGTTATACTGAAGACACATAAATGGTTTGGGTTCTCATCAAAAGCAGAAGAAGCAAACAAGTAAATAGAAGCATAAGGTAGAAAAACACCCTATAAGAGCAGAAACTGGGAATCAGGATCACACTGGTAATTTGTTTCAGACAATCAACCTGGGTTATAGAAAGTAGGCTTTTTCTCCCTGATCTACCCTGCTTTGCCCTCAATCAATCAGTCATCATGCTGTCCAATCAATAACTGTTTCCCACGTACACATAGAAGTGGTAATAAAGGAACATCTGGAATAATCCATTTGTCTAGCAAAATATCGTCTAGGCACAGGTACATTCCAATCCTCATTCTTCCTCTCTTCTTCCCATCACTTCACTGAACCCCTGGTTTCCAGCCCTTTTCGCATATCTGGTACCAGCCCTAGTCTGGTCTCACTTCTTCCCAAAGATCAGGTGCCAGTGCTCTGTGCTTTCCTAGCATTCTCTACTTTTCGTGTGGTGATTGCTTATCTGTCTTTCTCCCCTGGACTGAGAGCTCTGTAAGGGTGAGGCCATGTTATGATTCCTATGACTCCTTGTTAAGTCTCCTGCCCTAGCACAGTGCCTGGCACATAGTATTTCATCAATAAACAATTATTGAATGAAATAATAATAATAATAACTGTTTCCTTATGTTGAGCAAAAAAGATGAACCAATCCAAAACAGAGTATTCCACAATAAGTTTTGAGCTCACGAATTTACATTCTCACTTATGGTTCATTCAATGAAGCTTTGACATTGGTGGGATCTCATCCGGATATGACAGAAAAAATTACCAAATTAAG
Organism: Eonycteris spelaea; assembly: GCA_003508835.1. Classification (NCBI taxonomy): domain Eukaryota; kingdom Metazoa; phylum Chordata; class Mammalia; order Chiroptera; family Pteropodidae; genus Eonycteris; species Eonycteris spelaea. Next base: position 18,615,463 of record PUFA01000011.1, on the reverse strand, counting down.
AAATCATGGATTCCGCTGGCATATCTGATACTTCCCTGCCAGCAAGCAGGCAATGTAAGCTCATTATACAGTGAATATCAGACCTCACAGTTTGCTTCTTATGCCTACTAACTTGTGAACTGGAACACATTCATAGGGAAAGTGCTTTTGGGGTCTAGTCACAAACAGGTGTTGGTTATGATGGATTTGAGAACTGTGTTTGTCCTTTTCCTGCAGTATCCTCTCTAAAGTAACCTATTTTTCCTCCTGCTCTCTGACCTCTGGAGTATCTATCACTCCTGATATCTACCACGAGTACCCCAAATTCCATCATTCAAGAGCTAGTCCTTTCAGTTTTGATTAATTGCAATAGTCTGAGTGGTAGATGACGAGGAGAGAAGAGTCACTCAGAGTGAGCAGCCCACAGCTCCTCACACACCAAATGCCATGAGGGCTGTTATGTGCCAGCAATCTTTGTGATGAGCGAGTTGCTCCTCTTATTCCTCCAACCTAGCCTTTTTTTCCCCATTAGAGCCTACATCTTTCACCAAGATGTAACATTTCCTTAATTAAAAAGTCACAGCAAATTGTTTGTCACTGAAACAACAATAAATATGCCACTATCATTCTGTTCAATTGCCTATTAATTACATAATATATAGAAAAAAGAGTATAAAGACTCAGCTTTTATTTCTTCTAGAGACATTGAGAATAAATTTGAGCTTACTGTACTTATCAAAGCATTGTAGTGTTGTTTGAGGCAAACAATAGAAGGTTACTGTTCCTTGAGCAGCATGATGTGGTATAATCCCAGCTCTACAAGTAACTGGCTCTGTGACCTTGCAAAAGCTACTTAAAATATCACTTGTTCATTCATTAAACATATATTTTTAGAGTTTAACCATGTGCTGGACCCTGTGCTAACAGCTAGATACAATGGCAAGTACAATACAACCCCTACTTTCTTTGGCCTTATGATATACTAATGTCTTCAGCTGAAAATTAAGGTAGTAATATCTACTTCTCAAGGTTGTAAGGTGTAAATGAGATTATCATACATGGAAAGTGCCCAATTTGGTGCCAGCTCTGTGGTAAATATTCCTGTAATGTATTTCTCTTCTCTTCTTCGATTGGCACCATTCAGTTAAATTTCATTCTGGGTATGGTTGTACAACTAATTTCAGAATTTCAGAGGTTATGTACAGACAGAGAAGACAAAAATGTTATGTACACCTGTCAGATACTCATGCTACCTTCCAGTGGCTAAATTATGTTACAGTTTTTTTAAAAAAATGTATGTGTATGTTGGAGTGAAAGTGGTTAATGTCCTGGACATCTTTTAAAAAAAGATTTTTAAAAATCTATCTTATTCCTCATCTATTTTAAACACATACTGAGACAAGGATTAAAGTACAAATATTTTCACTGAGAGGTTAAAGAAAAACCTCTTTCTCTACTCATAACACTTCTGATACCAAATGTGTGGGGTTTTTTCACATCAAGCAATTCTCTAATTTACTGCAGACACGACCTGGGTGTCCTATAGTTTAATTCATTTTAATATTAACTGTGTGGAGTGAGCACAGACTCCAGAGGTTAAGGGCTCAGTCCACAAGACTGCCCCTCCTTCAGATGCCAGCGGCAAGCCTGGGTCTCTCATTTTCTGACTGACTAGCTATAAATCAGGGGTTCCCATAACCCCCTTCTAGGGTTCAATAATTTGCTAGAATGGCTCACAGAACTCAGGAAAACACTTTACATGCAATTACTGGTTTCTCACAAAGGATATAACCAAAAACAGCCAGGTGGAGGATCTGCACAGGGCATGGTATGGGGAAAGGCTGTGGGCCTTCCATGTCCTCCCTGGGCATGCCACCCTCCTAGTACTTCTGTTTGTTCACCAACCCAAAAGCAATCTGAACCCTGTAGTTTTAGACAGCAGTCCCAACCTTTTTGGTGCTCCTATGGGAATCTAATGCCTGATGACTGAGGTGCAGCTGAGGCGGTGATGCTAGCTCTGGGGAGCGGCTGCAGATACAGATGAAGCTTCGCTCACTCGCCCACCGCTTACCTCCTGCTGTGCAGCCCAGTTCCTAACAGGCCATGGACCAGTACCAGCCTGGAGGGTGGGAAACCCCTGGTTTAGGAGGTTTTATGGAAGCTTAATCACACAGACACGATTGATTATTAACTCAATCTCCTGCCCCTCTCCCCTCCCACCAGAGGATGAAGGAGCTAAAGGCTCCAAGCTTGGTGTTTCTGGTGACCAGCTCCCATCCTGAAGCTATCTGGGAACCTACCAAGACTCATCTCATCAGAACAAAATATGCTATTGATCTTAATCACAGCAGGAAGAGGATTTCTTTTATATGTTGTATTTCAGTGTCATGTAAGTTACAAATCCTGTTCAAATATTCTAGCTTTTAGAGAAGAATCCAGAATCTTTTGCAAATGTTCAGCTTAGAGCTCTTATTTCTAAAACACAGGGTCAAGGGATGGTTCACCAGTCCTGGCCTCCTCCAACTAGTTTTTAACATACCCAACCCACAATCCTGGAGCATGGGAAGGCCCCAGGCAGGTCAGTAGGATCATTTCCATCAGCAGGTGGGGTCTGGAATCAGCTTGCCATCCTATACAGAGTGAACATATAGTGAACTTGAGTACCCACAAGCCTTCAGAACATAGCTTCCTTCACCCCAAAACTGCTCCCATGTCTGCCTAACCTCTAATCCTTCCAAGGCTTTCTAATTATCTCCCCACTTCCCAGCACCCAAACTTAAATCCTTTATGAGCTCACTTGCCTGGGACCCTGAGACTTACCTTACTCTAATTTATAACATCCAGTGTGGGCTAGACTTTTTTCTCCCAAAGCACTTTGGATTATCCAAAAGCATAATACTGTTAACTATCTAATTTCAAGTATGGGCAACTTCTGGAGACTCTGGATTTATGTCCTACTCACTGGACCAGATACTGGGATTTCAACACTGGCCAAACCCACATACACCTCGCATCTTAGGATACTATCATTTAAAAAACCTTACTGGGCTAGATTATTATGCAGGGTCCAAGAGCCTGATTTCTGTCTCCTTCCTGGTCCATTCCTTCAGTCCAGCATGCTTCACAGAAAACCTGGTTTGGACTGACCAGGAATGGATCAGGGCCTGGTTTGGACTGACATGGAATGAAAGGGAGTCAGTCTTGGACTCTCACCTTCATGTCTTCTACTACATCCTAAATTAAATGTACTCTCCCACCATATGGGAAAGAGAGAATTTAGCCAATTCAGAGTTTACGCCAATCTACCTGGCTTGATTTTCCTCCTCAAATGTAATCTTAGAATATAGACTAAAACCTGTTAAGCTAAGGTATATTAGTTTGGCTTTATTCTGATAATTCTTCAGAAATTTCCTCTGGAAAGCTTTAAAACAGATATGCGTTTCAGTTTGTTTCCTCTTTTGTACTTCACTGACTGTTATCTAAAGGTAAGAATTAAAATATTGGGTCCTTTCAGAGTTTTCATCCAGGAACTCCTCCTGCTGAATAAAGCCTAAAGACATGATGTGAGGTAAAAACAAAAATGAAGTCACAACTGATCATATCTCACATACTGGTTACACTTCCTCCAACAGTTTCATATTTTTTGACATTTTTTACAGCCAAGGGATATGTTCTTTTTTCTATTCAATAAGGAGATGAAACAACTTTAAACATGAGAATACAAGATGAAATCAACCAAATATTTGTGGAGCCTATTATGTACACTAGTTCATTGATTCCACAGGTATTTATGGAGTGCCTGCTCTGTGACAGTCATCATGCTAGGTAGGCCCTGACTGGGGGTGCAGCAAAAAAATAATAAAGCATAATCCTATTACTGTGAAGTTTCTTGGGCAGGACACACTTAGACCAAACAGCGACAATTCTTGTGATTGAGACGGATCATCCAGACTCCATGGCATTATGGTTGCTTCGTTGTGGTGGTGGTGATATGATTATTTGTGCTTTTCTGTCTTTTATGAGGGGGTGAGAAACTAGGTACAATTTTACCACTTGTTATTTTGGGAAGTTGAGAACGATATATGAAAGAGATAAGAGATATATTAATTAGTATATATATTTAGGACAGTGGACATCGCCAAGATCATTCTTGACACTGCTCCCCCTCAAGAGAAAGCAACTAACAACTATACATGGACAAGAGAAAATAAATCCATTGAGAAAATCCTAGGACATATTTAACAGTAGCCTGGGCTTAGAGAAAAAAAGAGGTTAAAACTAAAGGTCAAAATATGTATTTATGCTATGTATGCTCTCCTACTTTTCCAAAGAAGCTTCATGGGAAGAGACCAAAATCAGAAACAATTTTACAGTCATCTTAGACAAATAAAATGCCACCAGGAACAAATCTGCCTCCTCTACCTTTAGCCCACTTGTTGTCTTGCCTCTTGCTGGCTCTCTCTCCCACAGACATAGCATTTTCCAGTCCTCACACTCCCACAGTGCATCAACAGAAATAAGAGCATGTACTCAGCAACAGTAATTAGCTAGTCACCAAGACCATGCAGATTCATTCACCTCCCCCGTTTAGACTAAGCGACGTTATAACTACATCTGTGGTACCAGAGAAAAGGCAAGTAGAGATGCAGATGCCACCACTTCCACCTCCAGACAAAAAGAACAATTCTTAAGTGTCCCAGCTGAGGGAGCAGGAAGAGCATTCAGGACTCCGACACACATGGACAGTTGTCACTGACAGGCCAACTCGGCCACATCTTGCCAAGGCTAGCACTGCACTGTGGAAGTCAGCTGGGGCCCTCAGGGAAGAAGATTGGGTGGTTGGTCAGGAAACCCAATCCTGGAGCCAGTGCTGCTGCCTCCAGCTTCCGAGTCTCAACTTCTCTGCAAAATGAGGCCAGTAACATTGACCTTCTTACCTCTTGGCATAAAAACAAAAATCAAATGGGATAACATGATCCTCTTCTGCAAATTGTAAAGCGTGATGCCTACGGGAACCGTTAACATTGAATGACACTGTTGAATATCAAAGAGGTTTCAAAGTACAAAATGAGGCCACTTTTTAGGAGTTTATTATACATGATACTGAAATTCTCTGCACTGCTGGAGAGGTTATCCAGCACTTGAAGAAATATTATCAGAGGCTGGTAGAACCCTAACCATGGCAATGGCAAGTCTCCAATGTCAAGGAGAAGACAAAAGAGGGACTGGCAGAACTGTGGAGAGGACTGAGTGGTGGGCTTAACCCAGTCCAGATGCCCATGGAAGGAGAAGGGAACTACTGAGGACTGAGCTGTACCAACAAACCCTGAGTCACCAGCCAGGTGGGAGTAGCTCACAGGTAACCAAATCAAGGGACACATCTGGACTCATTACTTCTCTTGCTATCTGGCTCACACAACTGATTAGTAAAAATCATTGCTGGGAACAACTCAAATGTCCATCTGCTGAAGAATGGGTAAATAAAATGTGGAACATTATACATTGGAATATTATTCAGATATTTGAAAAAATGAAGAAGTGATACATGCTATATTGTGGATGAACCTTGAAAACATTATGCTAAGTGAAAGAAGCCAGACACTGAGGACCACATATTATATGATTCTCTTCATATGAGAAGTCCAGAAAAAGCAAATCCATAGAGACAGAAAATAAATCAGGGGTTGCTTAGTGTCGGAGGCAGAAGGGAAATGTGGAGTGACTGCTATTGGGTAATCTTCTGGAGGTGCTAAAAAGTCTTTAAAATCAATTGTGATGATGGTTACACATACCTATGAATGATGTACTAAAAACCATTTTAATTGTGTACTTTAAATAGGTAAATAATTGTGTGAAATAGGTAAATGCTAAAAAGCTCCATAAAGCTGTTATTTAAAAAAAAAAAAAGTCAAATTCCCTTTCTGACTCATTCCCAATCAACACCAGCATTCTCTGGTCGAGACCAAGAGCATCACACAGCTGAATCTACCTTTTCTCAGGGGTGCCCCTATTCAGAGACAGAAGGAGCAGGGATGAGGCTGTGCGGAGACACGGCTCAGAGACCTTATCAGAGGCCCATGTTCGTGGTTCTTGGGTTTAGGCTTCCTGAAGGCATGTTTAATATTCTGTCTTTCTTCAAGCCTCTATTAAATCAGAACAATTTAGATATTTTGCTTCATCTGTTTTCTTTCTTGGTTACTCAGAATCAGACTGAAGAAACAAAAATGAACCATTTGCCTTTCAAAACCTATGACAGTTTAAAGAGGATTTGTCCCAGTTAGAGGCATCCTTGGTCCCCATCAGCAACCACTCAGTGACATTTGTACACAAACCCACAGTTTTAAGCTTTGCTCTGACATATGCCAGTAGACAAGTGTCCCACCCAAAATAAGTCATTCCTATTATTCTCTCTCTCAGGGCTCTTTCCTTCTTAGCAGTTATCTAAGTTTTATACGGATGTTTGCTTATATCTACCTCCTCCATTAGCCTGAAAGTGTCACCACAATGTAGCATTCCTGATTTGGCCCTTGTGCCTGGCACAGAGCCTGGCATGGATCAGACTTCCTGTAAGCATTTGTTGAAGGAATATAGATTCCTAGTGTGCTGCTTTAATGGTATGCTATGATGAAGACCATTTTGTTTCTTTTAAGTAATATTTCATAGTAGAAAGAGTCAGAGCTCCTCCGCCTGTTTCCTTAAACCAAATTTAAAATGAACATATATTTTCCCCCAAGCATCTCTCCGTTTGGAGACCACCTCTCTTCTGTATGGTGTAGATGGGGTAGTGGGTCAATGGCGTAGGCAAGTGTAATTATTATGGCCACTTTGATTGGTTCAATGTTGGGCACATGACTCAAACTGGACCAGTCAAAATCTCCCTGAAACGTCTCCACCAGAAAAGATGCTCTAAGATAGGGCTTTTTAATATCAGCCCTATTAAATTTTTGGTCAAGATAATTGTCTGATGTGGGGATCTGTCCCATGCACTCAGTATTCCCAATAGATGCCAGTAACACAGCCCCAGTTGTGACAACCAAAAATGTTCCCAGACATCACCAAAAAATCCTTCGGGAAGTGCAAAATTAACTCCGGTTAAGAATCACTGTTGTAAGATGTGCTTATGAGAACAAAATAAACTAAATTTGCCCGCATCCATGTTCCCTGGGGCTCCCCGAAAAGCAACTTCCACAGAGAAGCCATTTGCAGAAGAAGATAAAGCCAACAGAAAAAGAAAAAGCTGAAAGATGGGGAGAGACCTAATGATGTCTTTTAAATCTCATTTGGATTTGATTTTTAGCTTTCCTAAAACTAAAGCAGTCCCCTGAGATATATTATATATATATAGATATATACACTATGTAACTATATTCTTTGAAGCCAAGTATGACCCCAGTATCTCTTTCAGAGTCACATTTATTTGCCCATTCTAACCAAAGAAGGTGAGCTGGTCAAAAGAGTCTCATGATCAGCCAAAAACAGATGCAAAAAACCTTCTACTCAGCCATGGGAGCATCCTGTACAATTACCCATTCCTCCCATCTTTTTTAGTACAGTGTGAAACACAAAGTAGCTATCATTCAAAAGTGTTTTAAAGATAATGTGTTATTTCCTAGGGCTGCCTTAACAAATGACCACAAACTGGGTGGCTTAAATCAATGGAAATTTATTCTCTCACAGTTCTAGAGGCCAGAAGTCTGAAATTAAGGTGTCAGTGGGATTGTCTCCGTCTGGAGGAACTAAGGTAAAATCTGTCCTGTGCCTCTTTCCTAGCTTGCGGAGGCTGCCAGCAATCCATGGCCTTCCTTGGCTTGTAGCTATATCACTCCAACCTCTGTCTCACACAGCCTTCTTCCCTGTGTGTCCTCTCCTCTTAAAAGAACATCAGTCATTGGGTTTAGGACCCACTCCAATCTAGTGTGACCTCATCTTAACTAATTACATCTACGAAGATCTTAATTTCAAATAAGGTCACATTCTGAGGTCTCAAGTAGATGTGAATTTGTGGGGGACACTATTTGAGCTATTACAGATAGCATGATATTACTTTATATTAGAAAGCTGTACAGCTTTCAAAGTATTTTCAAGAAAAAAAATAGCATAAGCAGGCATGCAAGTCACCTTTTTCAAGGATGCCCAGAGTGAGCCAGAGAACCACCTAATGGCATTTGGTGGGAGACTGGAGACAAGCTGGATTGCCTGTCTGCAGACCACTATCCCCCCCTCTCTTCGTAACTCTGCCTCGATTTTTATCTACAGCCTCAGCACCAGGATTTAAATGCTCTGCATTTCCATTTGGAATTCTACCCCAAATAAATAACACCACAGCCAGCCAAAGGAGCTGCTATTTCTTTTTCCAGTTTATTCTGTTACACGGATATGCATTTCTTAACGCATGTATTAACGAACTGCTTACTAGATGATTTGCCCCAGAGGATAAGGACAAGAACTTCAGCAGAGCATTAGCAGCTGGAAGCTTGGTATTTGAGAGTTATTGTATATTAAGGCTTTTGTTCTCACCTAATCACTACCAGTGCTCCAGCGTGGAAGAAAAGGAGAAAAGAAAAGGCAACTTTGCTTTGTTTCATAGCCAAATCCTGAAGTGAAAGGACTCAATAACACTAGAGAACCCTGGAACATTCAAGAGTCCTTTAATGTAAAAGAATTCTTGTTCCTTCATGGTCATAATATTATAGGGCAGGACTAAAGTGTAAATTGGAGATAAAAGCAGCACTCCAAGGATATATTCTGAAGCAGGGTCATGCTCACCTTGTTATCATCGATAATCATTTGAAGTGCTGGGATTATCTACAATCATTCTGCCTGCCAGTAACAAAGAGGACTTGAATTTCATTTGCAAAAGTGAACTCTGTGTCCCCTCTATTTACTATCAGGATCTAGCCAGCTCAAGAATTTAAAAGAGTAACAATTCTTACTAAGATGTACTGTCTTCTCATAACAAAGCATTATTCCTCACAGTCAGATCATATATAGTACTTAGAGAGATGGATTTACTTAAATTGATTCTCACATCACAGACATTAACTATCTAAGTCTATGTCTGCCAAGGGGTAGAATGATAGATGGAAACCATGTTCTTCCAGGATTTAGTCCCAAAAGTGATAGTTTGAACTTGGGAGTAGAAGAGGAAGCTAAATCATTAAATTGTGCAGACAGATGGATCACTTGTGGGCTTGGGGGCTCTATTTTATTGTTCCATATACAGGAGACAGTTTTGTTCTTCAATTCTGAATAGAGGGCATTTCCAATCAATGTGCACCAAGAAAAGTGAGAAGTCACAGGACACACAGAGTTGTCGGAGTATTTCATTGGACTAAGCCCACCCACAGCCTCTCTTTTCAATCCTGTAGCTTCTGGGACCCCTGATTCAAAGTAATCCAAATCAGAAGTATCTGAAGGGCCCCCAGACAGTGAGCCAGTACTCTCCTTGACTTCCGAATACTTGTTTTGAATAAACAAGATACCATAGGCAAAAGAAATTATATTTTATAAACAGGAATTTAATCACCTGAATCAGAAAAACAAAAGAAAGCACTAATTTCTCTAACCTTCTAAAAAAATACCAAACTATATTAAAACAATCAAAATTCCATCCCTAAGATGTGAAGAGGACAGATTTGGTCTTGAGCTGTAATGTGTAATTCATGCTTTAAACATACACGAGTGCTCATGTAAATCTCTAACCTTTCTTCCCAGAATATTTTATTCTATGAGTATGCTTTCCATAACATTGTGCTAATTCGCAGCTGTTTCTTCCCTTCGAGTAAAAGAGGAATGCAAGTAGTAAACTGTTGTAAACAAAAATGTAGATCTCAAAACATAATTTAAATGATGAAGTTGACAATTCTGCCTACCTTGCTAGCTTCATCTCCCACAATTCCCCTTGACATTCAGTCAGCTGGACTAGCTCCCATTCACAGATCCAAAATCCTTATCCTTCTTGGTGATTTCTCAGATCTTTCCAGCAAGAATGCCTCTCTTCCTCTACTTTATTTACTTCCAAAGTCTTTCCACTTTGTGCAGGTGTAATATAAATCTGTTGAATCAAATCTCAGTGTTAAAATTAGTTAAACCCACAAATCTAGAAAATTTTACAGACCTCTTCATGGCACATTTGCATCATAAGAACAGATGATTCAATATTTCAATCCAAAACCTAGAATTAGAATAACAGACCTATATGGATAAATCTTTGCTTTCTTTTCCAGTGCATTCCAAGATCCGACCTCGCTGTGCCCTTCCCCATTCCATCATCGTAATAGCACATGTTCCATAATGAACAGGGAATATAGTATCATAAAATAAAAGCAGTGAGCTAGTAAAGAGAGGTGAGTTCTCAAGGGCCTCCCTGGTGATCTTGTGGGTCCTTGATTAACATCAACCACTTGGTGATTGAAAGTACCAATGGATTAAGGCGTTCTTGATTTCTTGGCACAAAGAATACTACTCAGAAGCTTAAGTTTCTTATTCAATATCCAGGCCACATAGGAATATCATCTAAATATCAGCGGAATCTTCAGCCTCTTAAGAGCTAGGTAAAGGAAAGTTTCATCTCATCATCTCATACAGTTCTCTGGCTTTCAGGACTGCAAAACTTCTCTGAGACAATTCAATCTGAGGGTCCCTGGTGTGCTTTTTCCCTGTCCCAGGAGCCTTTTCCTCACCTGGCACCTCAACGTAGTCAACTTAGACATGAAATCAGTCTACCTGCTTGCAAACCTATATATTATTCCCCAAAACATGTTTAATTTTTTTAAAACATCTGGGACTCCTAGGAAGGGTTCTATTCCTGTTCTCCAACATTTTTATATCACCTTACCCCTCTCAGAAACGGGCCCTTCTCCTTCCGTCTTTATCTTCTTTATCACCTTCTCTCATGGAAATGACAAATACAGTCCTCTCAATTCATGAGGGCCTGCCCTCTCTCCTCAAGTCTATCACCAGCTGATCAACGCCTATGCCTTTGATGTTTCACCTTCTACCCCAAATGCTTTTTTCAAACATAATTCTCTCCCTAAAGAAATAATCTTGCTAGACATATCAAGAAAGTATGAGTTTTTTCCAGCTTGTATCAAGAGAAAAAAAAATTATACACCTGACTGTCTAACTTTACCTAAATCACATAAGCCCATAATATGTCCCAGAATAAAAGCAGGGGTGAGCTGTCAACTAGAAATCAATATGTTGAAGAGTAATAAAAACATTATTTTAATGGAATAAAAATCCACTTTGCAGGGTTGATTTAAAATAGTCACTGTCTACAGAACTCTCCCCTGTAAAATGTCAGCTACCTAATATTGCTCACCACAATTCCACCTGAGTAGCCTCTATTATAAATCTTTCTATCAAACAGGTCAATTAATAAGGTATTGACTGACAGGCCATAAACCACAGCAAGACCCAAATCAGGGGCATGTGAAGATACTAATACCAGAGAAGAAATGGATCTATTTAGCCCCTGAAATAAGTGTTGGAGTTTTAATGCAAGGCCAAAATCAGGTCTCGGGGATCAAAGAGCCCAAATGTTACAAAAGGCAGACAAAAGAATTCTACCTTGGGAATGGAGCCAAAGTATAGGAATCTGGGAGCAGGTAAAGGAGTAAGAAACAGGTGATCGAATTCTGTTATGGAGCTCAAGGTTTATCTGGTCTTAAGATGATTTAATGGACCAGAGTACTCAAGCCGTCTGGGCCTGCGACTTATTGAGACCTCTCTTGGCATCGGGGACCTCTGCAACACAAAATGCGTGGCATCAGCTGACAGACCAGACATAGCCCTAATAAGGACAAAAAGGGAGAAGGAAATGTATTCCACACTTCAGTGATGCCAGTCAGTGGCATATTCTTTCCCAAGTCACAAACGCATTTACATAGTCTGAGACTGAAAGGCCGATACCTTAAAATAAACCTCTGGAATGAAAGAAAGTAGATTTTAAATTGCAGAGGTAACATTTCCATTTCATACCATCTGTTAGACTCAAGTTTCCAGCAAATGGATTATACCAGAAATGAAAAAAAGAGCGAGATAAAAATTGTTATAGAAAACAAAGCTATTTTAAAATGATGCTAAATAGATCATTTTAAAAGTACTGACTCAAATTTGTTTAAAATATACTTATAGATTATGGATTATGTATCAGTGTTCTTCGTGGACTAAAATGATGATAAATTAAACCTTTTCCTAAAATAAAACTAGAAATGCAAGTGAACATTTTATCTATTTTATAAATTTCCTAGCACTAGTACTAAAGTGTGGGCATTTCCCTAAAGAATGTTTTACTCTGCAGATTCCCTTTCAAATCTGAGATGGTATATAAAGGCAGCTGGCCAATGATTAGGAGACCTGAACATCTCTGTGATCTCCACTGGAGGCACAGACCGGTAAACCTACTGTTTAGATCTGATCAATAACCAAAGTCTCAAAGTCCTTAGTTTTAATCACAACCAATACCAATTGCTGACTTGTATAGAAAACAGTCAAGACTTCCTAAATTAGGGCTGGCACAAGTACTTCAGAATTAAAAGGAATCAAAACATTCAGTCGACCATATGGTATGGTTAAGAACAAGAAACAAAACAAAACAAAACAAAACAAAACAAATAGGATGAGAAAACTACCATCAGCCTCCCCTGCCACCAACACAGCAGTATTGCTCAGAGAAGGAAAAAAATGTTTCAGTAATATCTGACTCTAATATTTATGCATGGCTGGCCAGAAACAAAATGGTATTTGTCCTCATTCACCTCTACTGACAGTAATATAGAGGCTCCCACCCACCTTAAAGACATGCCTAGCTGCACTCACATGGTGAATAGGCCCCGAAGTCCAGGAAAATGAGCACGATGGCATTCAAGCATTCGAGCTTAGGGCACGTCCTATGCTCTCTTTATTAGACATCACAGGGGCCTCAAAAGGGAGACTAAATGAAGAGGCACAGATTTTGTAGGCCCTCAAATCAGAGGGTAGCACGTGGTGGCATCTATCTGGGTATTGTCACCATGCCTGCATCTTTTGCTGCTCCCCCCTTCTTTTTAATCAGTGGGAGGATGATGGAAATTTATAGAAATAAGGAGTTTGGGCATTTGGGATTTGTGCAGGTAAGCATCATCTTTGAAGGCTTCTAGACTATTGCCACACACTCTCACAGGCAAGGGCTAGCCCTCTTCCCCACCCTGCCTAACCCAGGAGGAGAATGAAGGTGACTGGCCCACTACCCTGTAGACTATCACTGTATTCTGTGTGTAATACAGACTTGCTACAATGGGAGGTCCGCCAATACCCACTCCCCCTCTGAACACGTGTACCTGTTTTGCAAAACACTGACCTAGGCAAATGAAGGAACAGTGACATACTCCTTGAGTGCTCATTCTGTTTTCATACATAACTTAAAATCCAAATTGTGGATAATTTTAGTATTAGCCAGGAAAATACGACTCTCTTTAAATACAACACATTAGAAAGAGCATAGGAGGCCAGGCTTTTCAATTTATATACTAAACCTTCAAATCCTTCATTGTGTGATCTTGGGCAAGTCCCTAAATTTTTAGGTATTTCTTTATTCAGAATTAAAGGGACTGGAAAAAAGAAAAAAAAAAGAATTAGGGGGACTGGAATGGGTTACTAATACTCAAGACTACCTATGCATTAGAAGTACCTGTGGAGCTTATAGAAACACAGATGCCACTGGCCAATCCAAACACTTAACCCAGCATCTCTACAGCAGGACCCTCAGACAGGCAAGGCTTCCTTTTCGTTTTGCAATCCTTGAATGCAATGATAATTGTAAAGTCACTTATTCATTCATTCAGTGTATCCCTAACCATGGCTTACTATGGGCCAGGGTTTTATAGGCTGAATTGTGTCCCCACAAGTCATATGTTGAAGTCCTATCCGCTAATACCTCAGAATGTGACTGTATTTGGAGATCAGGTCTTTAAAGGGGTAATTGAGTTAAGTTATTAGGGTGGGCCCTAATCCAATATGACTGGTGTCCTTATAAGAGGAGGAGTTTAGGCATGCACAGTAGGATGAGCAAGTGAGGACACAGAGAAGACGGTCATCTGAAAACTAAAAAGAGAGGCCCCAGAAGAAACCAATTCTGCTGACACCTTGATCTTGGACTTCTAACTTCTAGAATAGTAAGGAAATAAATTTCTGTTGTTAAGCCATTCAGTCTGTGGTGCTTTGTTATGGCAGCCCTACTTAGCAAGGGTAAATGAAGATTCTGGGGGTGGCATAGGGCAAAACATAGAAATAGTCCTCAGTCCCATGGTGCTTACAGTCTAATGGTGGGTCAGACAAAAAATTTTCACATGTTATGGTAAGTCCTATGATGCTCATATATTGATTACTGTAACAGAGAAGGCCAAGACAGGTGGGAATTGACCCACTTTAGATGAAGTCGACAGAGAAGGACTCTCTTAAGCAGTCACATTTAAACTGTCAATCTGAGACCTGAGTATGAGACAGCTATGTGATCGCTAAGAAAAGGGATTTCTACTCTGAGAAAGCAGCCCATGCAAAGACCCGGGAGTGAGAAAAAAATATATACTTACTTAGGAAAATGAAATGTCTAGTGGCCAAAATGGAGTTTGTGATGAAGGAAGTGACATGAGATGAGTTTGGATAAGTGGACAGAGAAGCAGTGCATTGAAATCTGATGGTGGAGAGTTTGAATTTTATTTCAAGTACAAAAAAAAAGCAATCGAGTTAATTTTTTTAAAAAAAGAACAAAGTGGTTCTGAGCTCTGACTCAGATAAACTATGCCTACAGCACAATCCTTTTATTGGAATCATAAGGTTATGACCCAAGCATCACCCACTGGTTCCAGTGCTAAAGTGCCCCTTTTGTTTTTTGAGCAGGGTTAAATTTTACACAGTGAACTGAGATGAACAGAAATGTTACTTTTTAAATTTGCTATAGGCAAACGCAACTTAGGAGATCCTATTTTCAGTGATGGTAGAAGAAAAAATTATTCTTATTTCTTTAAGAAAATACACACTTGAATGTTTTTAAGCAGAGAATTAACATTTATGCATAATAGAAAGTAAAACAGGCTTTTCTATTTCAGTTTTGGCTGCAGCATGAAGACAATAGGCACTATATTCTGAAGTTAGAACTACCCTGATATTTCAAAGTATGAGTCTAAAAAGTGGTTAGATGACACCCAAGTTCTTTCACATATTTTGTGCATAAAAAGGTCAGGATCTGAAGTTTTAAAAAGAGGTTTGGTTTATTTGTTTGTTTTTTAAGAATTGTGGAGAGAGCTATGGGAATGCCCTAGGTCCCACCATACATTGCCCAGAATATCTCATTAGTCCATTATATTAATGACATCTCATCGATTCGCGTGGATGTGCAAGAAGCAACAAGTGTATTGAGGCCTTCGTAAAGTATTTCTAGAGGATGGGAGATAATCTGAGAAGATGGAGGGTTCTGCCCCATCTGTGAAGATTTTAGAGGTCCAGTGGTCTGGGGCATGCTAGGACATCCCCTCCAAAGCGAAGGACAAATTACTACAACTTGCACCTCCCATGACTAAGAAGGAAGCGCCATGCCTGGTAAGCTTAGGCTCATAACTATGAAGGTTTGTCTGGGACTAGGGACCTTCCTGGAGGATAGGACTTCCAGTGCTGAAACTGAACAGTCCCCAGGCAAATGTGGGTAGTTAGTAAGCTTAGTAGCCTCTTATTTTTTTAAAAAGCCACTTTGAGTCAGGTTTCTTGTAACAAAAAAACATTCTAACTTACACAATCCCAAAATCTCAAAGAACACAGAGTGGGCTTGTATCACAGCTGAGGAACCCTGAGTTTAGGAAACTCCAATCTTTTGGGCTAGTAGCGAATCTGCCTATCCTTTGCCCTAAAGGGAGACATTATATTTATTATACTGGTCAGGTAACAAATCTGCCTCTGTCTTGGAGTCAGATACTATCTCTGTATTCTAAGCCTGTTTGCCATATAAACAACCTTGAATAGGTAGTTCAGAACAAAAATTGGTAAGAGACATGCAGAAATGTGAGAAAACCATGGAGCGTTGTCTCTCAGCACTTTGGGAACCCAGTCTGTGCTATGCACACATGCGCACATGCTTATGAAGCTATTATTATTTCAGCTTTCATGCAGATGTCTCTTTATTTTCATAGAGTAGTGTTTTATCATTTTCAATTATATATTTGAGGGTTACTGTAATCTTTTTTCTTTTTAATTTTTACCTTGAAATATGTACATAATTTAAAAAAGAAATTAGGACTACAGAACTCATAATGAAAAACAGTAATTCCCTACCTAATCCCCCTACTATTTCTTATTCCCCCAAAACAACAGCTTTTGATTATTGTAGCCAATTCCTCCAGTATCTACCTTCATATTTATAATTTTTAAAAAATACTGATCGTGTCATTTTTGTCTGTGTCTCTTAGATGAAATCTGTTGACTTCCTATAGAAGTTGAGAATTTAAATCTTACGTTAACTATCATTTAGACATATCTTTCTTCCCCCAAACTCTCAGTATGTTTTAAAACATTTTTTATTTCAATCCATATTCAATTTTTCATTGACAAGACCAAGTCCCTTCCATATTCTATACCTCTCAGGAGGGACCAGCGTGTGGTACCTGCTATGAGTTTGCTGGAGGTGCTAGAGGCACAGTCCCAACGATTCTTGGAGCAGGCTCCAGAACCCCAGTTTAGCGGGAGATGGATGGGAAAGGGAATAAATTTCGAAGAGTTAAAACCTTAGAAATGGGAAGCAGGAATTTATGATAAGATAACCCACACATCTAAATCCTTTCTCTTTTAAAAAGAATTTACTAAGCAAATAAATAATATAACTATAGAAATGCTGCCCCCTCCCCTTTAGAAGGCCTTTAGCAATAATCTTCATCAAGCAATAATCTGCTCAATTTAAATCTTTTTCTCTTAAGATTCACTAACATATAGATCTGTAGTCCCTCCCTCCACATATGGCATTACAAAAGAAAATAATTTTTCTTTAAATATGTTGTATTACTCAGACAGCTTATTAGCGCAGGCTGACTTTCTCTGCTTTTCCATTCCCTGACGAATAATAACCACGCCAGAAACGGAAATTGAATGGCAAAAGGGGAAAGTTCACACAGTAGGAAAAGGTAGGCTCAGAAAGTGGCATGGACACATGGCATGGAAAAGAACTCAGAAAGTGACTAATGTAGGTAGAAGGAGAAGGTCCGGGCTGCAAGAAAAGGGGCATACCAAAAAAGGATGGGATGAGCAGAAGGACCATGCAACGGGGCAGGGAGCCGGTTCTACTGGGCACTTCCCTTGCGAAGGGAAGACTTCAGAGCAGTTCTCAGACAGGAAACCCAAATGCCCCAGCTCCATTTGCCCCCGTTAGGACTCGTCTGCAGACTGCAAGCGTTCCAGGGATTCAGATGTGACAAACCCTGATTGATGAACTTCAAGTCTTATGAAAGTGTCTCTTAATCATGAATTATCTTTTCAAAAAAGAGGTTTGGGGCTTTTATCTGATTTTTTAAAAAAGTTTTAGATTTTCATAAAAATAAAAATACTAAGTTTAAAAAATCTTGTATAATCAAGGACCCAAACTCCAGGTTGAGAGATGTTGCTGCAGAAGGCCAGGGAGAGGGTCCACAGAAGCATAGCCTAAGGAAGACTGAGGTATGATGGGCGGAGGACACAGCACCTGCTGACATTTAAATGAAAATTGATTACTGGTGTTTCCTTCAGGACTGTTGCTTTAAAAAAAGAAAGCAGGGGTGCAAAAAGGGTGGTGACGGGAGCTATGGCAGGGAAAGGTAGCAGACACACAGAAAAGGGGTATGACTTTTTCTGCTGATTTTGCAAAGTCATCAAAGAAGTTCTCATGAATTCCTAAAATCAGGCCAGCAAGGACTCGACAAGGTCATTTAACCCGGCCCTTTGCTTCAGATAATGTGGTAGCCAAATTCTCAAGAGCAGGGGCGGGAGTGGGGGAGAGCCAAGTCACATTTAAGGTTCAACTTTTCTTGGACCAGCAATTAAAAAAAAAAAATCAGTTGTCAACAATTGTCAGGTATCCAAACGGGAAATTCAGCTTTCTTTACCACTGAGCAAACATTACTTGCTATAAATACAACTTGTCTAAAAGCTTTCTATTGAGAATGCCTTGCAATTAACAAGAGAAATTCTGCAGCCCAAGGCGGTGAGTCAGAATTTTTATGCTGTGCTAATTGCAACCAGAAGCAAGACTGGGAGTTGCAGTGCTGCCTGTCCACCAACTGCTCCCACCGCCACATTCACAGTGCTTTGGTCACAGAGCAGAAAACACTCACTACCTGCAGGTGTCCACAGGGCACTGTGTCCAAGACATGGGCTATGGCACTAGGGCAAACTGTGCCCGACGCCACTCCTGGAGCCTGGCAGGCCTGTTGCTTGAGCTCTGACTCTGCAACTTACTAGTTTTGTGACTCCAGAGGAAGTAGGAAGAGGGAGAAGAGGATAAAAAGTAGGAAATAACAGAATTTGCCTCATAGGACTATTGTAAGGGTAAAATGAATTAATGTATGCAAATAATTAGAAGAGGACCTGGCAAATCTTCAAAAAAATGCCAAATGCTATTAGCATTCTTAGCAGCAGCGTGGCACTAATATCTATATTAGGTATTAGGATTTCTGTATTATTGGTGAGCTTAGAGAGCATAACTTAATTGGAGAGGAAGGGATAGTGGTATGACGGTCTTAAGCTGTATTTATGTAGTAAGGAGATATATAATGCATGTTTATTTGAAATGGTTTAACAGGGAGGCAAGAATCTCTTGGCAGTACTACTTACCATTATTAATATTATTACTTTGTCCTCATAACTACTGTGATGACTGCTATTGAGGTGTCAGAATATTATGTCATGACTACTTGCATTTGAAGTACATTCAGTTGTGTGTACTCATGCACACACATGCACATGTTTTTTTTCCCCCTAAAATAGCTAATAGCTATCAGCAGTCATTCAAATAACACATGAATTATTTTTTATTATTATTTTTTATTTTTTTTATTTTTTAGGCGAGGCAACCTTTGGTTTTCCTCACAGATTGCAAGGACCTTGTCAGTTTACAATCCCTTATTTTATTTTTTTATTTTTTACGCCTACAGCACCTGGTGTTCCTAGGTGGTCTCCCATCCAAGTACTAACCAGGCCTGACCCTGCTTAGCTTCTGAGCAAATATTACATGAATTTAGACTTTAGATTGGTGAGTAAATCCCTCTGATGTTCAGAAATATCTCATGCTCACTCTAGGGAGTAGGTGGCATGTTGAGGAAATGACAGTCTGATGGCAACAGAGTTTGAAATTAATCCTGCCCTCCCCCACGCACTTCCTTAAGCTCAGAGCTTCACAGAAAGCAATAGGCACTAATGTGGACAATTTTCTCCTCTTTGCTTATGTAATGAAGGCAGCTCTTCTGCTACCGAGAATGTTTACCTTCTGTGCTTCCCTTGGTTGGTTTCTCCATATCCATAATCAAGGTAAAACAGGAGAAGAGAGGAAGGAGAAGGTGAGAATGAGGGGCGGGGGGAAGCATTAATTTATAGAACATATTTTCCGAGAACCTACTGTGTGCTTATTAGCATACAGTAGGATGATAAAGCCACCCTGAAACAAGGATGTCTGAGGGTGAAAAAGAGCCAGCTAGGTCAGAGTCTGTTAGAGATAGCTGAGAGTCAAATGCTGTAAAGACTTAGCACAGAACTTAATCCGGAAGGACAAAAGCAGGCTGAAGTTTGGGCAGCAGAATTAAGTATTCAGGGTTCATAGCCACACATAAACTATTGTCTGATTACGGCAAAGGTTCTACTGTAGTGTATGGGGAAGAATGACCTTCCTTATAAATAGTCCTGGGTCATCTGGATACCCTTATAAAAAATTAACCTTGACCTCTACCACCCACCAGAAGCAACGTTGGTTCCCGGTGGATTGTCAACTTAAATGTGGAAAGAATAAAGCTTCCAGAATTTAGCTTAGAAGTGTTAGAATTTAACTTGATAACTTTGAGGCAAACAAATATTTCTTAAATGGGTCACACAAAACTCTAAACCTCAAGGAAAAGATGATAAATTAGACTACACTAAAGTGAAGGCTTCTGCTCATCCAAAGACACCATCAGGACAGGGAGAAGATAAACCATAAACTAGGAGAAAATATTTGTACTACATAAATCCGACAGAGGACTCAAATCTAAAATGCATTTTTTAAATCCTAAAAATCAATAAGGAGACCAACAATTCTTTTAAAAATACACACACACAAATTTGAAGAGCCACGGCACAAAAATGGATTTCCAAAAAGCCAATAAATAAATGACAAGGTGTTCAACATTATTAGTCACAAAGGAATGCAAATGAACACCAAGTGAGATACTATACCACACACCCACGAGCATGGTTAAATTTATAAAACTCGACATACTCTGCTGGTGAGAGTGTAAGTTGGTACCAGCACTTAGAAAGACTATTTGGTAGCATCTACTCAAGTTGAACACAGACATATTCTCTGACCTGGCAATTCACGTCCTAGTGTACACTCAACACAATTGCATGCTTGTGTTCACTAGAACACATGCACAATGATGTTCACAGGAGACCCAAACTGAAAACAAGCCAAATGTCCAACAGCAGAATGAATAAAACATAAATTGTAGTCTACTTATGCAACAGAATACCACACAGTAATGGGAATGAACGTGTGTTACACACACGGAAGAATCTCATAAGCATCATGTGGTGGGAAGGAAGTCAGCCAAAACAGAACACAAACTGTAGGATTGCATTTGCATAAAGTTCAAAAACAGACACCTAATCTGTGCTGTTAGAACTTACGATAGTGGTTACCCTCAGAGAGTAGTAATTGGAAGAGAGCATGAGGGGGTTCCTAGGGTTCTGGAAGTTGCTGTACTTAATGATATTTTTCACTTTGTAAAATCATCAAATTGTACGTTACAGCTTGTACACTTTTCCTTAAATGTGTTATATCTCAACATAAAATTTAATTAAATTGATAAGAAATAAGAATATAAAATAATTCAGCATTAGCAGGGGCAGGATTTGGAGAAAGAACATCTCAAAAAGAATCCTGAAGAGTCCAGAAAGAGTTCTGCAAACAGTTGTGAAGGGGGTGGTGACAGTGGTGGTGTGTGCAGGGTTAGTTGTTGTCTATCATCTGAATGATGCAAGATGTGTCAGGCTGGCTAAGAGGTCAGGTAAATGAGGCAGGGTAAAAATCCGTTAAATTTCAAACATCGATGATAACCTCATCTTGTGCTTGTGTGTATGCTGGTTCATACTGTGTACTCCTTGTTACTGATTTTTCTGTTTTCCATACAAACTGATATAAATTATTGATTATGCTACATCTGTTAATTTTCCCAGGAATATTTCAACTTCATTCTGTTTGACTTTCACCAATGACTAAAGTTCTAGTTATAGAACTCAGACATCAGAGAACCAGGTGTGGGAAGCATTTTGAGGACAATGCACTGCTCTGAACACTGGAAATCATATCACATAACCCACCACCTTAAATGATACATTTAAAGAAGCATTATGGAACCTTAGAGCTGAACCAAATCTTTATGACCAGTGCTGCCTTTAAACACATAAATGACTTTTGTATAAAACGGGCAGGGGATTCTGCATGGTCCACCAGGATACACTGGGACACGGATTTCACCTCAGAGGAAGAAAGAACCACGGGCTCTCCCAGGACCAATAGAGTTCAAGGGATGATTTCATGTATAGTCTGGACAAACATCCAGTGAGGATGCTGCAGTGGGAATTCAAGAATTGCTTGTGTAGGGTTG
Source organism: Eonycteris spelaea (assembly GCA_003508835.1). Lineage (NCBI taxonomy): Eukaryota > Metazoa > Chordata > Mammalia > Chiroptera > Pteropodidae > Eonycteris > Eonycteris spelaea. Next base: position 18,593,633 of record PUFA01000011.1, on the reverse strand, counting down.
GGTATATCACCTTAGAGCAGTAGCTCCCAATCAATTTTGCCCTCAGGAGTTTTAGCAATGTCTGAAGACATTTTTGGTGGGGTGGTGGGGGCTCCTGGCAGCTAGTGATTAGAGGCCAGGGATACTGCTAAGCAAACTATAAATGCATAGGACAGCCCCCCCAACACACACACACACACACACACACACACACACACACACACACATACACACACACACACACACACACACACACACACACAATAAAGAATCATCTGGCCTAAAATGTCAATGGTGCTGGAATCGAGACAGGAGGGAGGAAATTTACTTGGTAATCTCTAGAATTTGTTTCGCCACAAAGAACCACATTTGAAACAATAAGCACTAAATTTCTTGTCTGTGTCACAGTTCTAGGATAAACCAGTTATATAAAATTTTCACATGTTGAGTCATAAATGTATTAAACTCAAAATAGCCTTTATTCTATTGATAACTTGCTTTTGTTGCCTTGAATTTCAAGTATTATCTAGTTAGTATTTTAATTGTAACAAAGGTTTTTATTATTATTACTACTAGTTGTGCTGTGAAGATTTAATATTGTCTACACACTAGAATGAAGTACGTTGGTTGAGTTCTATACAATATGTTTTAAGTTCATCATTTAGGTAAGTTTGCAACTCAGTAAGTAAGCAACATCAACCTAATTTTACAATATGAAATAAAGATAACCAAACCATCAACCTTGTCTATGAACAATACTTTAGCAATCAGAGAAAGCAGGTCTTCCTTTAGTGGACATAGTAAACCATTATTTTATGACATAAGGAAGCTGCTTCTGTAGGATATTATTTAGCCATGTAAAAACAAAGTGTATTATTTTTTATTAGAGTTAAAATAATGTCCAATTATGCACAGTTTGATATCAATGACATAAAAGCAATTATGGTGCAATCAAGCAAAATGGCATTGTTGGCAGGTTCCACTTATCATTCCTAAATTACCACATTGGCAAAAGTCAAGCATTTATTAGTGCTGTTGCAAAGTCATCATATAGTCCATTTACAAGGTCCCCTTTGGTGTTTCTCAAAAGTTGTGCTCACACCTGGGGAGCGTGATTAACTCATGGTGTTATTTTTTCAGTTTGCCCTCCCCAGAAAATGCCTCAAGATTGGGGTGTATCTTTCTAGAGTTTAATAGGGCCCAAACTCACTTTCATTGAGCCTCAGTCTTTGTTAATTTCCTTCTTAATCAGAATTTTCAACCTCTTGCATATTCTTTAATTATCAGGCTGACTGGAAAATGATACCATTGTAAAAATTCAATTGAGTAGACTGTTCAGACAATGGTCTGCTCCACTTAATTCTATTTCTCAGTTAACATAGTAAATGAGAAATATGCCTAAAATAATTGTTTGTTAAAACACATTCTAAAACATTTTAAATATTTCAACGATTTAGTAAGTATACTAATAAAAATAATAGCAAACACTGTATAGTACTTACCATGGGCCAGTCACTGTGCTTATATCAGAATCAATTTTTCCAAAAGAGGCCCTTTCGCCCTTTATTTTCTCTCCTTACTTGATAAATAATAACCATGAGCTGTTAAACAGAACATGTTTCTTATATTGTTTCTGATGTCTTTTATAAAATAAATAGGATACATAGAATTGTACATTAAAATTTATAAAAAAAATAATAAAAAAGTTCAAAGTTACATTGCTAACTAGGGCTAATTATAAACTGCGTTCTTTACATAACAGGCAGAAAGTTGAATATGCCCAAATTTCTATTTCTCATTTATTGGAAATTAAAAGCTTGATATATTTTAACCCATTTCCTGTTTGCCCTGAGAATACTCGCCAGCAGCACTTATAGCTCCAGTATTTACCCTGAAATAACTCACAGATTACAGTCCTAACATTACCTCCAAAGTTTGCCAGGAAATATCTCGCTTTTATTATTTTTTGTATCCCTCTAGTACATCAATAGTCTTTGGAAACAAATGACATCATTCTATTTATAGCATTCTGTTTTCAGTAGTGCTATTTCCATTTACAAATATAGTAATTCTCAATTGCTGAAAATGTCAAATCCTAGAAAACGCAGCATTTCCACACATGATGGTAAATTAACACTGGCAGCAAGCTGCACTTTTTTTTCTAAAAGGGAAAAGGATTAAAGACACTTTAGTAAGCAAATTGAATCAGCAGACTAAATCAACAGAAAAACATAGTTTGGGGTTATGGAAAACAATTGGAAGGAGTGACATTTAATCTGCTCAGATTGGTATTTGGGCACAAAATCTTGTTCGATAAATGAGCTATAATTACATCATCAGAATGTTAGTCTAAAAATATCTCAGGCATTAATGTCATCATGTTGCCTCAGTAATGGGAACTTATTTATGATGAAGCAGAGCCAAAATGTGCACAAGTTCTATGAGAGATGCAAGTAAGAAAAGATGATTCAGACCCTGCTCTTAAGAGAATTTACGAACTTCCCCAGGTATATTCCAAAGAGTTGTTGGTTTTTCTCTTGAAGACCTCAGATAAACTCCTACAACATAGTGCCTTTGCATATGAAGAGAGAAGAGGCACAGATGGATAATTATGAGGATTCTATTTCTTTAATCTGGATATTATTCAAGTGAGAGTTAGGAACTTTAATGATAGAATAAAAATGAATCTCATTTCTTTGTTAAATGTATTCAGTACAGAAGTTACCATTTCCCCTTGAACACACTTAGACAATTTCAGATTAGTGACATTTTCTCCAATAATAGTCTCTTTTAAAAAGAAAAAGGAGTCAATACTTTGGGTATTTGCATAAACATTATTGACTATAGAATAGAACTGTATGCTAGACTGAAAGGATCTCTAAGCATATACAATTTCCTATTTTATGGTTATTGAAAGCAAGTGACTTCATTACTAAAATACTTTGTCTATTTTCAAATTACTGCTAATATATTTAATGGTGAAAGATTAAGTACACATCTCTTAAATTTGGAAGGAAGAAAAACCTCCTTCATTATTCCTATTCCTCATTGTACTAGAGCTAGTGCAACAAAGCAAGAAAAAAAGGTACACATTTAGAAAAGAGTAAAATTGTCTTTATTCACAGATGACATAATTATGTATATAAAAAATCCTTAGGAATCTAAAACAAAAGCTAGTAAAACTATTTGTTAATTTAGTAAGGTTTCAGGATACGAGGTCAGTACATAAAAATTAACTGTATTGAACTCAGCCTGCAATTAAATTGAAAATTGAAATTGAAATATCCGGTGTCATTTACTATAGGGAAAAAAACCCATAAACTATTTAGAAACAAATTTAACAAAATATTTGCAAGATCAGTAAGTGGAAAATGACAAAATACTGCTGTGAGGAATTAAAGACCTAACAAATGAAGAGACACACTGGGTTTATGCTTTGGAAAACCCCGTATCGTTATCAAATCCCCTTAAAATTACCTATAGATTCAAAAATTCCATTCAAAATTCCAGTGGGATTTTTTATAAAAGCTGACAAGCTGACTTTAGTCACATGAAAATGCAAAATACATAGAACAGCCAAAAAAGTTTTGGAAAAAAACAAAGTTTGAAAGACCTAGAGCACTAATAGTTTTTCCTTACATATCCACCACACTCTTCTAAAGTCTTATAGATAAGTATGACTATTATGTTGTCCAGACTTTTTGTATTAAAAAAAAAAGTCTTCCACACCCTTTCTAAATGTTATGAGCACCCAACTCCAGTGAGGGTTGTCCACACATCCAAGAAATTCTCTAACACCAGCAATATGTACTACAATTCAACACTGTATTCGGACGTTGCCAGGAGCTAGCATCAGATTCCACAGGTTAAGAGCTCAGCCCCATAAGACTGCCCTCCACTTGCGTTGCCAATCGCAAGTCCAGGTTGTCACCAGTGCTTCTGACTGACCAGCTGTAGATCCCAAGTTCCAATGACCCCTCCTTGGGTTTAATTAATTTGTTGGAGCAGCTCACAGAACTCAGAGAAACATTTTACGTATCAAATTACTGGTTTATTATAAAAGGATATCACTCAGGCACAGCCAGACAGCAGAGATGCATAGAGCGAGGTACGAAAAGGGGTACAGAGCTTCTAAGCACACCACTCTCCCCAAATCTTCCTGTGGTCATCAACCTGGATGCATTCTAAATGCTACTCTTTGGGGTTTTATGGAGACTTCATTACATACGCAGACTGATTAGATCATTGGCCATTATTGATTAGACTCGGTCTCCAGTCCCTCTCCCCTCCCAGGAGGTTGATGCTGGTTGGGGCTAGGAGGGGAGAGGGCTGCGTCATGAGGAGGGTTGGGAAGGAATGAAAGTTCCAACCCTCTAATCGCATGATTGACACCCCTAGCAACTAGTCTGCATTCTTAGGTGTGATCCAAAAGAGACCTCATTAACATAAACCCAGTTGTGGTGGGAAGGGGCTTTTTAAGAACAAAACACATTCCACCTTTAAGGCTCTGAAGGATTTCAGAAACTGAGGACAAGAGACTACATATTTTGACAAAAGATGCTCCCATTGCTCTTAAGGCTCAGGAAATTCCAAGGGTTTGAGGAACTGTGAGCTTGGAACTGTGGGTGAAGACCAAATATATATGAGAAATATATTTTGATCATTTGAATTACCAAAGATATATTTCTTATAAATTATAATATCACATTCACATCCTAGCTTGAAGTAGAACTGCCTACACCAGTTATTTTATTTTTTTAATGTGGATTTACGAGAAGAATGTGGTCTTTTGGATTCAAATAGACATGAATTCAAAACTTGAACTGTTTTTAATTCAAAACTGCATTTACTTACAGAATATAGTTTAGCTAGTAGCTAATACATAAAATATTATATCTAGTTCATAAAAACCCTTAAGATATCTTACTGAAGAATTCTTTCATGATACACATATATAAAAGCATCTCATTATATACTGTAAGTATATAATTTGTCAATTATACCTTAATACAGCTAAAAAATAAAATGTATGTGTATACACACTCACATACTTACATACACACATATAAAAAAGATATCCCATAGAAGAACAAGCCACTGTTAGATAATATTTCTGCTGAAATTTTCTGGGTCACCTTGCATAGCTAGAACTGGAGCTAGTGACCCCACCAAAACTGAATGCCAATATGTGTGCTGGGCCAAGATTTAACAATTAAATACTGTCCAATGTTAGGTAGTCATAGTAACAAATTGGTTGTTTTGTTCTTGGAAATGAAGTGATGATCTACTCAAAAAGCTAATTTCATATTGTTGATTAGAAGAAAATAAGAAGCTTCAGTTTCAAACCCTGTCTTTAAAAGTCTAATAAAAACCTAAGTATTTTGTGGTTATTAAAATGAGTGCTTTCCTGAAAGTGTCATCTTACTTTGCATGTTTATAACACACATTGACAGAAAATCAACTTGCCTCAACGGTGAAAATCATGCTCACACCAATTATTGCAGCTAGCAGTGCCTGAATATATTTATAAAACATACATTTTGATTCAGAGTACCTAATTAAGTAAATAATTCTGCACAGAAATAAGTACTTAATAATTATTTGTTGGTCTACTTCTAACATCTAATTTTATCTGCTAAATCTGTTAAATAAAAACTTGCAATTGATAGAGAAACAGCAAACATTCTACTAAGAGTAATAATCTCTGAGCTTCTAATTCTACCTTAGTTTGGGTAGAACTCACCTTCCAGTCATTGATATGTTTATTGAGTATCTACTGTGTGTCAGACTGTGTTAGGAACTGGGGATACAAGGGTGAATAAGATTTTTATGGCATCTGTCCTTAAAAAATGTATAGTGTTTCAGAGATATTTGAAGCAACTATTACAAATGGTGCTATTGTAGTATTAGAATAAAGGCTAACCTAATCAAATGAAGTTTAAACTGAGACCTGAGGATAAGCAGGAGATGACAGGCCCTGTGAGCGTGAAACGCCCATGCAGCAGCAAATATCGAAAAGGAGAGAAAACGATGCGAGCTAACTGCTTATTTCATTCTTGCTCACCTTTGGGTATCCTAGACAGTTTGATGATCTAAACTAATAAGTTTTCAATAACTAATAAACTAATAAGCATTGAACCGTTTTATGGAACATCCCTGGACTTCATTTCTTTTCCATCTAAAACCTTCCAGCATCTACATATTAAAACTTTTCAAATCGTGGTCCACTGACCAGCAGCATCAGCTTGCAGGAAGTGGGCGTTCTGGGTCCACATCTGTATGTGTTTCCTAAATTGTTTCCTTCTGTAACAAATTTACCATAAAGTAGGTGGTTTAAAACAACAAACATGTATACTCTCAGCGTTCTGGGGGCCAGATGTTAAAAATCCGGGCGTCGGCAGGACTGCGCTCTAGGAGAACACATGTGCTCTTCCGGCTTCTGGCGGTTCCAGGTGTTCCTTGGCTTGTGGCTGCAAAACTCCCATCTCTGTCTTCACATGGCTGTCTTCCATGTGTTTCCTCTTTTATAAGGGCACGTCATTGGATTTAGGGCCCATCTAGATAATCCAGAATGACCTCATCTGGAGATCCTTAAATACATCCACAAGACCCCTTTTCCAAATAATGTCACGTTCACAAATGCGTGAATATCTCTTTTTGGAGGACACTATACCATCAACTATACCACTCATTAAATCAAAATCTCTGGGTACAGGGTCCAGAGATCTGTGGTTTAACAAATTATTCAGGTGATTCTTATGATGCTAAAGTTTGAGATTCATTGGACCAACTTCTTTCTGCTCATCTGGGTTCTATTATTAGCTTCTCCTAGTCAACTTTTTCTGGCTGCTAGTCAGAGAAAGGTCATTACAGGAAGCAGGAACCATTCTTCTAGATTAATGTTATTATTATTGAACTATGACATACTTAAAAGAACCCAAGAATTAACCTTTTCCTTTTCTCAAAAAAAAAAAATTGACTAATGGCTTGCTGAGAATGTCATAATATTAGGGCAGACCACTTTGTGCATAGGGCATTCCTTATGTACCAGCAAATATGGAAATCAAATGTTGAGGATTTTCTAGAAAAATAGACTTAAACAGCATCATTTACTTTATCTAGGATATTGAATCTCTTTAAACATAAGAAATATAAAATTTTCATCATTCAGAGAACCATTAGCTATCATTCCCAGCACCATGATAAAAATAATTACAAACATGAGATTTTAAAGGTTTTCTATTTTGGAAAATAGGAAACAAGGGGAAAAAAAGGAAGGAAAGTATACTATGTCCTAATCTCATTAACTTTTAAGATTTTGCACTCATTCCAAGGTTAAGTCTATTACCTATTTTATAAATGAGCCAGGTCTAAGGGTTAATTGTATTTTAAAAATCTGCAGTGGTCTTAAAATGTCAAATGGAAATCTTTTAAAATTTTCTTCATCTGTACAAGTTCTTTAAAAGTGCTTAAAGCATTGGTACTGATCTTATGATGCAATAAATTCCATTTACATTTTTTTTATACAGAAAAACTCAGTTTGCATATGATAGACAGACAGACAGTCAGCTAGACAGACAGACATAGAAGTTCAAACATTCAGGTAGGATTGAAAAATCTAGTCCAAGTATTTTATGGACACTCAGAAACACACTTTTTAATAAACGTACACATACTATTGGAAAAGCAGTGGTCTGTAAAGGTATGCTTTTATAGCTCAGGATTATTATTATTTTTTGTCTATGTGGACCATGGATTTCTGTTCTCTTTCTATTATAAAGATATATGTACATATGAATATAATTGTGTTATTTCCTTCACTCTGATCATAATCTGTTCTCCTAAGACTTACCATTTACAACCACCTGCTCTTCCCTTCACGTCACTAAGGTCTAAGTTTTCACCTTTTATTTGGGACTTACCCTATGGGTAGAAGTTCCTTTAATACTCCCAGCTATCTCCCTAGAGCTCCATGTCAATTTATTCATTCAACAATTACTTATTGGGTACCAACTAGGTGCCAGACACTATGGATACAGAAGTCAACAGAGAAATTCAGCCCGCTTGGAGCCTTCCTTCATGCAGGAGGGTGGAAGGTGGGGGGATGGGAAGGAGGGAGAGCACTAGAGGTTAAGAATATGATATGTTGTAATTATATTCCAGACACTATGTGCCAAAAGTGTAATATATTTTATCTAAAAATCTCACAACAACTCCATAAGGTTGAATATTATCATATATCTGCAGATGAGGAAAATCAGAATCAGTGGAATCAAATAATTTGCCCCAAATACAAAACTGGTCATACTTGATGGAGCCAGGATTGAAACTAGATCTATTTTTTTTTTTGAGGCATAATGGACATGCAACATTATATCGTATCAGTTTCAGGTGTACATTTCTATATACTGCAAAATGATCACCACAATAAGACTAGTTAACATTCCTCCCCATACATAGTCATAGTTACAGAATTTTTTTTCTTATGATGAGAACTTTTGAGATCTACTCTCTTAGCAACTTTCTAGATCATATGCTCTTGATCTTATCACCAGACTGTCCCATATGGGGTAGAAACTTCAGCACACTCCTCTGCCACCTCTATCCTCATCCCCCAAACCCTGTCTTGACAGACTACCAGGCTGGGCCACAGAGGTATGAATTAAACAGGGCAAACATGTTCACTTTATTTGTCTAACTTAATTAAATCTGTTTCCAGACTGCCTAGTAGCAGACAATTTAAAACAAGCAGTTCCTGGATTTTCTCAGTCCAGCAGTGATTTTTAACTTAACTCCAACTTGTAAGCGGACCAGTTACTATATTAAACCTTAATGAACTGAATGTTCTGTCTTCTTCCATTCTTCTCTCTGGGGAAGTATCTGCATCCCAGGGAAGCATATGGCAGCATTATAATGTAGGTAGGCTATGAGTCACTTCTCTGAGGTTGTCTCTGCTGGTGTCTACTAGGAATGTAACTTGTCTGTCCTCTTGGTTCAAGGTGTTCCGCGCTTCCTCAAGCAAAGCTCAGAGCTCTTCACACCTGGCTCCCTCTTTGCTCTCTGGTGCTGCCGGTTCTCGAGGTTCAATTCTGCCTTCCATCTTGTCCTTGGATGGAAGTGCAAGCAGCACTTTTTTGGTGAAGATCTTCTCAACTACAATAGGTGATGTCCTGAGAGGTGTTTTACCAGCTCTCACCCTTAGCTAACTTCTGTGTCCCCACGCTGGGCCCATAGGAATAATGGATCTCAGGATCCAAGGAAAAGTTTTTTTTTTTTTTTGGGGGGGGGAGGCGGCTCTGGCCCTCTTTTCCATCTACACCATTCTGCCATTTTATTAAGCCAGCATGGAGCAAGGCATTTCTCTCGGGGTTTTGCAATTATTCCAGATTTCTCCTGGGACTTTCTGGGATCCTGAGAGTAAAGAAGATTTGAAAGGGTGGAGTTCAGAGAGTGAAGTCACTACACCGCTTCTAATTTCCTTTTGTCTTCTCTTCAAAGTGTCTCCTCATCTCTAGCTTGGATGTCATTTAGTAAATGTGAGCATTAGGGGACAAAATATAAGCATGTTCTTTCAGTTCCTCGAATTCATTTCTGGACTCTTCTATCTCACACCCACCTCAAACTTAGATCAAACAGTAAGTCGGCTTTGTTCTCAGCTGTGAATTATTCCTACATCAATAGAAGTGCCTCTTGCCAAATGGGAAAAAGTGGGCAACTATGCAGGGTAGACTTAAAAAGTGCAGCAATTAATGATCAGAAATATTATCCGACAATTCTCACAATAAATACTTAACAGGATTCTAGATTTTAACCATTTTCTCCTTCAAATCGGTATACATGGGTAGGCACAACTATAAAAGTGAAGTTACGTGCCAAATGTACACATAGACTCCACGTTTTCTTAAACAGCAAAATAAATGTTTGATAAACAGCAAGATGTGAGATCAGGGACAGAAGCCAAGAAAATATTCATATGATATAAATTTTGATATACAGTTAAAGGAAGCCAGATTGGTGTTGTTTGAAAGCATTTGGAATCATTCAGAGAAAAACTGGAGATTTTCATGATTCTTCACAAGTTTCTATCCTCAACCTGTAAAAGCAAATGAAAGATGCAGAAAACAGTGGGGGAATGACAATGTACAGATAATCACGTGGAAATCTCACTTCGTTCAAAGACAAATAATGATCATAACAAAGGTGACTTACCTCAACAGAAGTTAAAAGGCAAATAATTTGAAATAAAAAGTACAGGGGTATTTAATATGTTGAGCTGCTTAGAGTGGTTCAATGCAAATCAGCTGGATTCATTTTTCCCAGGCAGAGAAGCAATTATATTTAAGAAAGTTTTAAAAGGTGGTAACTAAGCAACTACATTCAGCCTACACGAATTGTTCATCTTTTGTAAATTATAGAAAATGACAGCCTGTCATTATAGAACAGAGACATACAAAATTAGGGCATTGTTATTCTTTGTTCCTCCTACAGAAGAAAGATAAATTGTATCTTTGGCACATGGTTAAGTTAAATAACTACAATAAGTATTAAATGTTAGTGTGTCGTGGTGAAAATGCGTAAAAAGCCCAGGAGTTTTTCAAAGAATGACCCTTGTCAGCAGAGAAAAACCCTCCCCTGACCTGACTCCACATAATATCTTTTCTGTCACAGCAAGAGCAGTTCAAAACTCTCTACTTTATTGACAGAATTTTAAATGAGTCTTTGGTAGAAGAGCTCTGTAAGAAAAGACCTATATTAATTAGTATTATTCATAACTCGGAATTCTTTATTCTCTCTAATAAGATGATGATATTCTTAGAGTCAACACTGTTTTGATGATGGTGCCTTCATGACTGCCTAACTATTCCTTTGGATGAGATCACTATGTAGCAGTGGATGAAATCTAAATGCCCCATTTTAAGAGTATCAGGAAAACACCTTATTTCTTGGGTAACAAAATATTTCTTTTAAAAGAATATGTCACTGAATTTAATAAACATGAGACCAATATATAATAGATAATGTAAGTGTTATCAAATTTTAGGGAAAACTATTGAACAAATGTATTTTGAAGTTTTGTTCATTCCCTATTTATAAAAAATAATTCCCATGGTTGAATAAAACCAGATCTCTACTAAGCTACATATTTCCATTTCAAAATGCATTATAAATAATACATCTTTAGAAATAATGGAGTACTTCCTTACACTCACTTCCTAAACCTCTTCCCAGACTAGAGTGACCAAGTTCAGATGGAAATAATGAGCACAGAGTGGCTCTTTCTTACCACTCAGCAGCAACCATTTTACACAGTTATTTCTCTCTAATAGTGGCTCTCACCATCACATCAGTAAAAATTCTAAGAAAAGGAGAAACTTGTTTTCCAGCCCTGTTCATTTCGGGCATTGTTATTGACTGTGGCCTAGAAAAGCAGGTAAGAAAGATAAGACCAATGTCAAAAGCAATGAATGAATTGGGACTAAACAGACAGCGGGCCATTCCAGAGGCCCACATGCCTTATCATGGTCCCTTTCCAAGGCCACATGAATTTTCTTTTATTCCATTTCTCCTTTTCTCTACTTGACATTCTGCTTTCTCATAGCTTCTGCTTCTTAATAACCTTGATTTACCCAATGCCTTGTCGATAGATAAGTAATATATTTGATCATTGCTACTTCCCACTTTTAACTAGATAATTCGTTTTCATTACTTAGTTTAAATTTTTGAAGAAAAGAAAATGATTAACCCAGTTTATCTCTCTCGGCCAGAGCATGTTATTATTATTGTCTACTACCTTCTGTATGGGTTAAAGTATTCAAAATTCTTAGATGCTGCTCCTATCCAGAGATGGGGTTGGGGAGAGAGGTCTTCTGCTCTTGAATTTGGGCTATATGAACACAGTAGAAGTGACACTGCCCATGTTTCCAGAACCAGACCTTAAGACACTCATAGCTTCCTCCTGGAATCTAGCCATCATGCTGTGAGGAAGCCCCAGCCCACAAAGAGGGGCCAGGTAGGTGCTGTAGCTAACAATTCCAGCCGAGATCCCAGCCAACAGCCAGCATCAACCACCACAGGTGTGAGTAAAGCTGCCTCAGATGATACTAGTCCCCAGTCATTCAATCATTCCCAATCTTTCTAGCTGATGCATCAGATAACATAAAGCAATGACAGGCCACTCTTACAGTGGCCTGTCTGAGCTCTTGATCCACAGCATCTATGAGCATAATAAAATGCATGCTTTATACCACTGACTTTTGGAATAGTTTGTTCTGTAGCAATAGATAATTGGAAAAGATTTTGGTACTGTAAGTCAATTATCCATAGCTGGATGAGTTAAAAATACACTTTAGTGGCTTGAAGCAACAACAATCATTTTCTTTTCTCTCCTGTTTCAGGGGGTCAAGAATTTGAGAAGCATTCAGTTGGGTAGTTGTGGCTTAGGGTCTCCTATGCAGTTGCGATCAGATGAAGGCTGGAGGTAGAAGACCATCAGGGCTGAAGTGCTGGTGCCTGGCCAGGCATCTCTTTCTTGTGAGGTTTCAATGGCTCTCTGTGTGGTTTCTCCATATGGGCTCATTTGGGCTTCATTGCAGCATGCCTCAGGGTGATAAAAGTCTTACGAGGTGGTTTCAGGCTCCAGTGTGACTGTTCCAATGAACCAGGTGACAGATATATCACCTTTTCTTACCTAGCTTCTAAGTTACATAGCATCATTTCTACTGTACTCTGTTGGTTAATTGGTCACTAAGTTCAACTTTGGTTCAAGGATTGGGGAGACTTCGATCTCATCTTTCAAAGAGAGAAGTTTCCAAGAGTTTGCAAATGTCTCTTAAATGTCTCTGAATACAATAAAGAAGTAAATAAGAATTATAATAACAATTTTTATTTAAGAGCAGAGAGAAAATAAAAAACCACCTGTTAATCCTGAAATTCTAGATTTACATATTTTTGATCCAGTAGTATCTCTTTCTATTCTGCATTTTTCTATTAGTATTTTATTAGTATTCTATTAGTATTCTGCATTTTTCTTTTAGTATTATAAGCTTTGTCATTATTATTATAATCTCTTAAATCATGTGCTCCCTATTTATATTCTATGACCAAAATATTAGTCCAATGAAGAGAAAAATTGAAGTAAATATCTAATAACTTAAGCAATTCATTATCCCATTTTCCCTCATCACCTTACTGTTAATAACAAAATATTTTTGTTTTAAGTTGAATTGCCAGCAAAATAATATGCCTAATTATAACTCTATTAACCACTTGTTTTTATTTCAAGTTTTTTTTTCTAATTTAAAATGTGATACATAAATATGTTGGTAAACTTAGTGGATTGAACATAATTGTTTTTCCCTATTACTTCCTGAAATCCCACTAAAATGAGAAGAGAATTTAAAATCATAAATTCACAAGGAAATAAAAACTAAGGACTAATTATAGCATATGAGAGAGATGTCAAAAAAATCTGAAAACTGGAAAGCAATAAATATGAAGAAGCCTAATAGACCAGAGAATGATAAAGCCTGAAAGTGTAAGGAGAAATCCAGTAAGCTAATCATGTGTCAAAAACTTAGTGAGTTACAGAACCTTAGGACTTCCCAAGAAATGGATAAACAAGGAATCCCTGAGTCCAACAGTTTAGTTTGAGCTGAAAGCAAGCAAACTAGTTGAAAGTCTTTATAAGGAGTTGATGGGACCTCAATGCCCAAAGCATCCCCCAGCCCATTCAGACAGGGCGCAAAGAAAAGGAGAAGACCAGAGATCAGAAGATCAGAAAATTGATTGAGAGACCTGAGTAAGACCAGTCAAGACTGAGTGCAAAGATGAGGAAACTTATGTAAAAAATAACTTTGCTAAAATGTCAATACTACCCAAAGCAATCTACAGATTTAATGCAATCTCAATCAAAATGCCAACGGTGTTTTTTGCAGGAAAAAAAAAAAATCCATCCCAAAGTTCATACAGAATCTCAAGCACCTTAAATAGCCAAAACAATCTTGAAAAAGAAAAATAAAGTTGGAAGTCCCATACTTCCTGATTTCAAAAGTTATGAGAAAGCCACAGTAATCAAACCAGTGTGGCACTGGCATAAGGACAGACGTGTAGATCGATGGAACAGAATAGAGAGCCTAGAAATAAATCCTCACATATAGGGGCAAGAGATTTTTGACAAAGGTACCAAGACCCTTTCATGGGGAAAAGACAGTCTTATGCAATGGTGTTGGGAAAGTGGATATCTATATGCAAAAGAATTAATTTAGACTCTTATACCACATATAAAAATGAATTCAAAATAGATCAAAGACCTAAATATAAGACATAAAACAATAAAACTTTTAGAAGAAAATACAGGGGGAAGATTTCATGACATTGAACTTGGCAAAGATTCTTTTGATATGAAAGCAAAAGCATGTGCAATAAAAACAAAAATATTTAATTGGACTACATCAAAGTTTAAAATTTTTCCTATCAAAAGATACAACAAAGTGGAAAGGCAACCTGAAGAATGAGAGAAAACATCTGCAAATCATATATCTGATAAGGAATTAATATCCAGAATACATAAAGGACTACAACTCAGCAACAAGAAATAAATAACATAATTTATAAATGGGCAAAGGACTTGACTAGACATTTTTCTAAAGAAAATACACAAAAGGCCAACAAGCATATAAAAATATGTTCAACAACACTAATCTTTGGGAAAATGCAAATCAAAACCACAATGAGATGTCCCCTCACATCAATTGAGATAGCTGCTCTAAAAAATGACAACGGAAAGTAACAAGTGTTGGCTAGGATGGGGGAGAAACTGGAACCCTGTGCATTGTTGCTGAGAATTTAAAATAGTGCACCACGGTGGAAAACAGCATGATGGTTCCTCAAAAAACTAAGAATAGAAATACTGTATAAGCCAGCAATTCCACTTCTGGATATATATCCAGAAGAACTGAAAGTGGTCTCAAAGTGATATTTGTATACCTATGTTCATAGTGGCATTATTCACAAGAGCCAAAAGGTAGAAGCCACCCAAATAAACATTGATGGATGAATGGATAAACAAAATATAGTATAGATGACAGATAGATAGATAGATACACACACAATGGAATATTATTCAGCCTTAAGAAGATAGAAAATTCTGACAAGTACTACAACACTGATGAACCTTAAGGATTCTATGCTAAGACAAATACTGTACACATAATTCCACTTATATAAGGTATCTAGAGCAGTTGAATTCATAGAAACAGAAAGTAAAATCGTGGCTGCCAGAGACCTCAGAGAGGAGAAAATAGGGAATCTGGGAATATGGAAAAGTTCTAGAGATTGGTTGCACAAAAATGTGAATCTACTTAACTCTACTGAATTGTACATTTAAAAGTAATTAAGGTGATAAAATTTTATGCCACGTGGATTTAACCACAATTTTAAAAAAACAATGTTTAATGTTTAATGCCTTACATTGCTCAGCTGTGAACAACATGTACATACATATGCATAATAATATAGCACTCATTTATTTAGACAAAAGTTGTGATATGGCATTTGCAAGATAAAGGAAACATAGCATGGGGGAGGATGGAAATAGTTCAAGAGAACTAAATTTTCAATGATAGGATGTCAATAAAGTCTAAAATTGAAAAATCAGTAAAGTAATATAAACACATTATTCAGAAATAGAGGACAGACACATGCACTGGTCTTAAGGCATTTGCTCTCAGCTTTAGATTTCATCCTTCGACTGCTCTGTTTTGTCTAACAAGAGAGGTATCAGATCTCTGCAGGTATCATTCTCCAAGCTGTCCTGTCAACTGGAGATAGCTGGTTTGGCCAGTGGGTGAAACTATCAGGAAAATGAATAGCAAGAGAAGGAGAAAACATTTTTTTCCTCCTTCTATACCTCGTGTGCCATCTCAACCACTGTCTGTGTTTTCCCCATGACTCCAGCTCCCACCAGAGAAGCTCCCCATCGTTCTAGGTTCCACTTCATTATCCTGGCTGCTGAGCTGAACAGCACCTTCTCTCTCCAGCCTAGACTTCCTGATATCGCAAATCTTTAGTTGCTCACAAGCCCCTACTTGGCTTCTCTGCTTTGCCATTTCTAATTACTGCGTAAAGTTCCTCTGTTGTGAGAGTTTTGTGTCTGCCTACTATATAGCTAAAAAGGTGTTCTTTCCGCTCCAAGTACAAGAAAAATATCATGAACTACAAATTCATACTTTTCTTTAACCCACCAGAAAGCTGAGTTCAAAGGGCAACCAAGTAAATCAAAAGCCAAGATAAGACAGGAATCTCCAAATGTTGTAACCAAGGTAAGACTGGCTTACTTGTGGCAGAGACTTAGAGAGAGACACTAAACATCAAACAAGCGGGCAAGAAGAATTCAGTTAAAATTCTTAACAAGTTGCTAAAGGCTCTGTGTGGACTAATGTGACATCATAGAACCTGTGGGAGCTTCAGACACAAGGGGAGTTCACGCCTACTTGCAGGTCTTCTCCACAGCCCTCCAAGGGGTGCTCATAAAAAAGATCTGGGCAGGGTAGGATGAGAAAAGCACAGAGCTCACCGAATGAGAAAAGCACAGAGCTCACCGAAACCCTTTTCTGTGGAAAAAAAAAAGCCTTAAGTCACTGGGGAAAGGGCAACAAACCATGTCAATCCCAGGGAAGGTGATAAGCAATGGATGCAGATTCTACACCCAAAAACAACCTCTTAAAAAAAATAATATAGTAATAAGTCAACAGTGGAGATCAATGAAATATAAAATACTTAACTGATCCCAAAAGAGGGGAAAAGGAACAAAGAATAGACAAGACAAACAAATAGTAGTTTTAAATCCAACCATATCAATAATCACACTAAATGTAAATAATCTGAACATTCTAATTCAAAGGCAGAGATTATCAGATGGATTAAAAGAAATCCGCAGATATGTTAAAAGTAAAAGGATGAAATAAGATATACCATCAGTCCCTCAATTCTCAGGCTCTCAGCTTTGGATTTACACTACCAATTTTCTTGGTTCTTCAAATGGCAGACGGCAGGTCCTAGAACTTCTTGGCCTCCATAAACATATGAGCTATTCTTGTAATAAGTCTCCTCTTAAATCTCCTGTTTTTTCTGGAGAACCCTAATACAACATATACATGAAAAGGCATTTATATCCAGAATACTACATAAAGCTCTCTTAAACTCAATTACAAGAAGACAAACACCTCAAGTAAAAATTGATAAATGGACAATAAGCATATGAAAAAAAATGCTCAGCATTATTGGTCATTATGAAAATGCAAACTAAAACTACATTGAGGTTCACTATACTCCTATTAGGATAGTTAAAATTTAAAATATTGACAATACCAAATATTGGTGAGAATATGGAACAACCAAAATTCCATTCTTTGCTGGTAGGAATGCAAAATCATACATCCCTTTGCAAAACAGTGTGACAATTTCTTACAAGGTTACACCTACTCTTACCATAGATCCAGCAATTCCACTCCTAGGTATTTATAAGAATGTTCATAGACACTCCATAAATAATAGCCCAAAAACTGGAAATAATCCAAATATTATCAACAGGTAGACGAATAAATGAGTTGATCCATTCTTGCCTCAGTGCCACGGTGTTTTAATAACTATGCTTTGTAATATGTTTTAATACCTTGTCTGGCAAGTTTTCACTCTTTGCTACTTTTTTTCAGAAATTTTTGGTGAATTCCTACATATTTTTCTTCCAAATTAATTTTATAATATTCTTTTCAATTCTCCTTCAACCCAAAACTCCTATAAATTCTAATTTAAGAAAGAAGAAATTCATACTAGATTGAATCCACCAACCCAAGGATAAATGCATCATCATCACTTATTCAGGGGTACCTCAGGAAGTTAAATTACTCTTATTGGGTATCTGCTAATTTATAGTACAATTCACTCCCAATATCCCACCTAGAACACTTCAATTTTTCTGTTAACAATGTTGTATTGCTGAGTTTGGGGCTATGGAGATAAAGGGATTTGCTGAATCATAATAGTTCATTATGTGCTCAGGGCCAATTCCTCAGCAACATGATCAAAATTAGAAAGCAGGATGTTTGTTACCATAATAGAATTCAGTTTAATTTAATTCAATAATCATATATTGTGCACCTACTTTGTGTCAGACAAGGTGCTCATTTTTGTAACGTCTGAAAGACGAACAACCTGTGGGCCCTACTGTCCAGGATCTTTCACTCTATGATGGTGGCGACCATGTAATCAAAATGCTTCATGGGAAGCAGTGTCCCAGTTGTGTGAGCACAAAGGAGAAACTTCCTAATTAGGTAAGAAAAAAAGTAACACGACAAAGTCAAGACTTTAACATTCTGTATAAAAGTATTGATTCAACTCTTCGTACATTTTTCCTAATAAACTCTAAGGCCTAGAAATTTGCTGAACTTGGTGCTTTGGTGACTGAGTCCAATTTGCTTCTAACTGCAAGGTATAGAACATCCTGAGATTGTATTTTGTTTTATAATCATATTTCTCACATTACCTGCTGAGGTGGTAATTCTTTTTTAGCTAAAAACAGAATTTGCCAAAGAAATTTAACAGAGAAATTAGTGCAGGAATGAATGGTGGGGCAACTCTTCACTTAATATTTTATCGTTAATTATAAATTTACTGCATAATTTCAGTTCCTAAGGAAGCTTAAATTTTGTTCTAATTATAAGAGCCAAGTGGTGTGTGTCAGAAGCAGCTGCTCCAGAAAGAATTTTGCTAGCAGTCATCTCCAAATTACACACACACGAATGCATTTGGCTTTATCTTTCCATTCAACCCTGATATGTGTGGGTTTGTAATTTCTTCACATACAAAGAAAAATCAGTTCATATCTCAACATTTTTACTATGCCTATTTATTTTTTCAATTCTATGAATAGCTGTGCAAAATAACCCAGCCGAAATCATTAAAATGTAGGGAGGAAAGGAAGGAGGGAGGAAAGGGCAGAGGGATTAAAGGAGGAAAGGAGAGAGGGAAAAGACGAGAAAGGAAACAGAAAGGATAAAAAGACAAACAGAAAAAAAGTTCAGACAGAGGACAGACTACTGACGAGTACAGAATAAAGAGGAAAACGTGACTCCTGCACGGAATCTGCATTGTTACAACACATCCTGGCCTAATAGTGAAATGAAAACTGAAATGTTGTAACTAAGTTAGACACTCTAGGATCGTTCCTGACTTCCTGTTCCCTACTAACTGTGAGGTCATGGACAAATCATTTTCTAAGCCTTAGATTCATCATCTGTGAAAATGAGATTAATAATAATATCTGCTACCTGAGGTTGACATCAAATAGGAAAATAAGAACTATAATGTGATATCATATCACGTTCATCGGATAAGCAAAAATATTCATATCCAATAATAACAAGTGTAGTAGAGAGGTCAAAAAATAAAATTCTAATGCACAGTTTATGGGACTATAAAGTGGTAAGAAATTTAACGATAGAAAAATTTAGAAATACACATACCATATGACTCAGCTATTTCCTTCCTAGAATGTGCCCTACAAAAACTCCTGTACTTGTGAACAGAGACATGTACACAAATGTTTACCAGTTTATTATTTGTAATTGCCTCAAGTGGAAAAATTCGAATGTCCTTTAACAGAAAAATGGGTAAATCGTAGCATAGTCACATGGTAGGGAAAAGGAATAATGCAGAGTTATATGAATCGGTAGAGATGACTGTCCTACACATATTTGGGTTTAACAAGGGCAAGACACAATGAAAAAGGAAGGAACCAGGGAGCCTGAACTTGAAGCTGGACATAGCTAATGTGTTCTTGGTTGTACCTAAAATAGATGTTCTCATAGTAGCATGAGGCATTTAAAAATCTGAATGCACAAAGATCTTTGTGTGATGTGGAAGGAAGGAAATGAGTGTCAAAGTGGTGGAATATGATGAGCGTTTGTTCTTTTTGCCTACCCAGCCTCCCTATCCTTTAATGCATCAGCCATGCTTTTTGTCCTTATCAATTATAATCCCCCTTAAACCTCCACCCTGACCAGTGGTTAGAGACAGAATTTAACCTAGGTAAATTAGACACCCTCAATCTTCTGGATACATCTTTAGTGGGGTGACAAAAAGATGAAAAGTGATGTCAGTATTCCCAAAGAGCTCATGACTGACCTGGTCACAGACTGATCACATTGGATCCCCACCTTCATGAAAGAGGTAGCAACTTAAAGCACAATAATTGACACTTATTTTGGATCTGGATTTGAACTTCCTGGACTGCTATGCCTCTGCCAACAAAACCATTGATAGTCTTATTGAATGGATTATTCACCATCATGATGTCTCATAAAATGTTGCTTCTGTTCAAGGAGCTCCATTTACAAGAGAAGAGAAGCAATGGGACCCACTAGTTTACACAACATGGCAGTTAATTTTACATTATGGAATATAATTGCTGAACACTGACGTAGAGTTACCTGGCACTGGATTTGGAAACGTAATGCCCCACAGAAATAGCCAAGTCTCATTCACCATCATTTTCCTCCAAGCGTCCTATTTTTCTTTTCTTTCACGAAATAGATCTCTGTACCATAAATTCAACAATTCCAGAGTTAAACTCTTTCTGCCCATCAAATGATTGTCTGCCCTGAATTCTAGATCGGGGAACTATGGCTGGAATCTGCTGACAATACTGTCATCATATTTTTCACACACACAAAAAATTTATGGACAATAGCATCGTCTTGGTCAAGACATATAGGGAAGAATAGAAAAGATGAGGTTTTTAGAGTGGATTTACTGTTTCATTTAGTGATAGCTGGTAATGTAAGGGTTTGTCACACTGCTCACAAAGCCCTCCTCGAACCTGGTTGCCTTATAACTATACAGCGTTTTACACATAAAAATACTGGTCTAATGGCGTTCTGCTATTTTAAAGTAGAAAATGTCTCTATAATGGGAGTTCTGAGACAGCAATATATGTATTGTTATCCTCATCACCTTTGCTTCTAACTGTGAAATGTAAATCTGATGATACTGTTGAGAAGCACACCTGTGAAAGCTAAGTCTGCATCCCAAACAAAGCAGGTGCAACTGAGCCTTTCTAAAGTTTCTGTTTGGGCTTCATAGGAGAGCAGGAGGAGCACAGGAGGCTTTTCATAGGCTTCTATTTGGATTGCTCCGAACTAGACTAAACCTATAAAGCATAAAAGAATGTGCTAACACAAGATACTTTTTAGGAGAACTGATCAGGTATATTACAAGACACCCCTTTATTAGTCTGTTTTTCTCATGAGTAGACTTTTGGTGAAGAAGAGATAAAGTGCCATTCTCATAGCATACCAAGGGATGTGATTTATGACCATTGATGTTGACCTTGATCACCGACTGAAGTAAATTTTGTCAGGTTTTTCCACTGTAAAGTTCCTCTTTTCCCTCTCCACCTTCCATACTGTACTCTTTGGAAGGAAGTCACTATGTGCAACTCACATTTAAGGAGTGAGGGTTATACTCCCCTTCCTTTAAGGCAAAATACCTATCTAGAATATTTTAAATTCTTCATGGGAGATAATTGTTCAATTTCAGTACACATGTGTAATAGCATCAGAGTTGTTAACCTGTACCCCCATGAGACACAACTTTATCAGCTAGAGTTCAGCTCTTACATACAGTTCCTTTTGACTTTAGTCTTACAAACTCCTCTCATTTCCAAAGTTACTTAGGCCTACTCACTTGAATGAGATTATTTAAAACATTTGATGTAAAATACAGCATAAGGAATAAAGGTAATAATATTGTAATAGCTGTGTATGGTGTCAAGAGGGCACTAATCAAGAGAATCACTCTGTTAAGTTATATAAATATGTAACCACTATGCTGTACACCTGAAACTAACAAAATATTAAATGTCAACTGTAATTTTAAAACTTTTTAATTAAAAACTATATAATACTTTAAATTCTCTTGTCACAATCTGCATTCCATGCATAGATCAGACCCCCTGAACTTCTACATGATTTTTTAAAATTCTCATACATTAAGGTTCATTCTTTGTGCTATGGTTTTTGGCAACTGCATAGTCACTATTACAGTGCCATACAGAATAGTTTCACCACTTAAAACCTCCTTCCTGCATTTCTCCTACTCATCTCTCCCTCTCCCCTGGAATCCCTGGCAATCATTGATTTTTTTTATTATGTATATAGTTTTGCCTTTCCAAAAGGTTGCATAATTAGAATTATACAGTATGTAGCCTTTTTAAACTGGCTTCTTTCACTTGACAATATTCATTTACGTGTCTTCCATGATTATCATAGCTTAATAGCTCACTTCTTTTCACTGCTGAATGGTATTGCATTATGTCAACGTACCATAGTTTATCCATTCACCTACTGGGGGACATCTTGGTTGCACATGGCTTTTGGAGATTATGAATAAAGCTGTTATAAACATGCATCTGTAGGTTTTGTGTGGACATAAGTTTTCAATTCATTTGAGTAAATACCTAAGAGTGTGATTTCTGGACCATATGGTAAGACTTTGTTTAGCTTTGTATGAAACTGCCAAACTGTCCTCCAAAATGGCGTACCATTTTGCATTCCTACCAGCAATGAATGAGAGCTTCAATAACAGATTTTTTCAAACTTCAAGAAGAGGCAAGCCCTCAATTACACAGAATCCCACTGCTATAGAACAGTTCTGTCATGGGTATTAGGTAGACATTCAGTTTCCGTGGTTCATGCCTTCTTGGAAGAGAACCATGAATTTTTGTAATTGTGTGGACACAGCACTTATGTTTGAGGGAACAAAAAAAGTGTAATTCTTTTCCTTCCCTGCACAGCAAGCAAATTTTTGTCATAGGAACATGCACTGGCCAGCTTCTAACTGGAAGAGGCTACTGGGAGAATTGAACAAGTAAATCTATACTTAATCCCATGTATACCAACATTTTATTAAGGAGGGAGGGGATATACCATTTTAAACATAAAAAAATTCAGCAATTAAAAAGACTACATGATTTATTACAGAAGATCAAATGCAAGAGAAAAATAGAAGGGTGTTACAACTATGGGCCCTTTGCCAGAGCCCTGGGTTCAAAATCTGCCTTTGCTACATACTAATCATGTGTCACAAGGCAAGTTTCTTAATCTTGCTGGACCCTGATTTTCCACATGTAAAATGGGAATAACAATAATAATATTCTCTCATGGTGTAGTTAGATGCAACCAGTATATAATGACTATCAATGTGCAACCCCCTTGCTCAACTCAGAACAACTCTGAAGGGTCATCCCAGCTCCTGAGCTCTAAGTAGAACTGGCAGAATCATCTGTTGCAATTGCATCTTATTTCAACTTCTCCTTCTGCTCAACCCTGTCTCCCTCACTTCTGTACAAATGTCATTCTCAAGAGCTCTTCCTAATAAACTTCCTGCACACAAATTTCCAACTAGGTCAATCTGACCTGAAACAGCAAGCATACCATCATAACCACCACTATGATTGCTGTTGTTTATTCCAAGGCCCCAGGTCCATGGCTGCATGTGTGCTGCAGCAATACATCCCTCAATCCTTCATCCTAAGGACCACTTTTTCTCCATAGAGAGTGGTTCCTCACATTCTCCAAAGTGATGACCCACCCACCTGAATAATTCAACCTTGTGTTAGCATAGCTAGTTATTGTGGAGGATGGTGGGTCAGGATGAGCAAAGAGAACAGGAAAGAGATTTTCAGCTGATGAAAGTTCCCCAGTGCAGCCTAGAATAATAAATCAATAGAATAGAATCAAAGTGAGATTTGAAGTAAGTTTTTGGCAGAGGACAATGTATTGAAAAAAGTCCCTTACCAGGAAAGCATAAATGACTGGAACTTAGTTACACAAACAGAGATTTAATAACGAGCTCCAGAAGGATGGGATCTTCAGAGCTGTGTTGATTTTCACACAAAGGCCCACAAAAAATCCCAGAGTATAAGATTCATGCTTTAGAATGGCAGCAGCCTGGAGCAGGAGCAAAAATGATATCTAATGGCACTGGGGTTCCACTACACCATACAGAGGAAAATTGCATTATTAAATGTCCAAGTTCAGTAATTTCCTTTCCTTGTTGTGGAAAGTCAGCTGCTTCCATCTAGCAATTTACAGAATATACAGATATTTTGTATATATGAACATACAGAACGGGTCATCTTTCCATTAAAAACATTCAGAGATATTTCTAGCAAACTTACCGACAGCCATCCTCTTTTGTGTGCTTCCCCAAAAGCTAAGTGTATTAATTCTTCATGTCAACTTAAAACATGAGTCTTTAAGAACAATAACAACAAGGACCTCAGCAGTGGCAGTCAACCCGTCAAGAGATTTTTCTTTTTAAAATTGGGATGTCGGCTTCTCCTTTCTGCAGACAACTCTAATTATTTGATTACTACAGTTTTCAGAATTACTCTAAACAGCTTTCTGGAACAGTAGTTATGAGGGTATAAGTAGTGGGCAGTGGGAAGAGTTGTCTAACAAAAATGAGCACATCTGGTGACCTCTGAGTGTATACTACTTGCAGTGATTCAATTCCAAATTTATAAAGTATGCTGTCATTTCAAATTCCCATCTCTTAGATTACAGAAGATACTTCTGTTTAAAATTCTTAAAAACAAAAGATATGCATAAAAATGTAGACACATAAGAAATTCATTTAAGTCAGCTCTGCTATCTTTGAATTCACCAAGACATAAAATTATTCCCTCTCAGCTAGTTCACGTACTGAAGGCTGAGCTCATAAATTGGGTCTTCCCTACTAATTAACCAAATCTACCTTTGCCACATTCAAGTCCCTCTGTACAGATCAAGAGAGGGCATGGATAAGGGTGACCAGAGATACAAACAGTTTTGTTTGCTGGGCTCCTGGTGACCTAGCAAAGGTAATGAACATCTCCTTTACCTGGCATGACAATGGGGATGATGACACAACTGGACGAGAGATACAATGCTGGGCTCAGACCACCCAGAGGCACAGGCAGACACTGGGTACCTGAAGTGGAAATCAAACTGGAATGTGATGTGACCCAGCATTGAGAGGGAAGGTGCTGAAGACAGAGTGGCACAGAAACATCTGATATCTGACACGCAAAAACTAACCGATGGGGAGAATTAATATTAAAGAACTTATTTGCAACTTTAAAAAGATAGCAAAAAAATCTCTTTTTATTTCTATAACACCTCTTTCTCTGATGAGTTCAGAACAATTAACACTCAATCAGTTCTCACAGTTTGAAGTTTTTCATAATTGTCAAGATTTTCCAGGAAGGATTCTTATGAGAGATTCTGAAAGAATACTTTTAAAGGAAAAGAAACATTTATAAATTGAATCAGGCCATCTTGGTTCAGCATCTGGTGAGACAAACATTGCCCAGAGTTGTCATGAGTGCTCTCAGCCCCAGCACATCCTTAGGACTGCGATGGACAGCCTCTTGAGCCACACCCATCATTTGGCAGCAGTCATTGGGGACTCTATTGAGAAGCATTCAGAGACCAAGCACCAGCTTAGTGAGAAAGGATGCTATGATCAATTTATGTCTTGCATGGAAAGAGAAGCCTAACAAATATTTGACAGCAAGCTTGCCCTAAGAGGTTCTGCTAGCAAACATTGTCCCAGAACAGATAACCTCTCCATACCAACCAGAACAGATTAGACTACAATGGCACATTTCCCTTATCTGGCTCACAGAGACTGGGCCAGGACCAGGATTAATGTATGGAAGAGAGGCCTGAGATGACAGGTGTCCAACTCACACTGTGGCAGCGTAGAGTTTTCATCTGCCTCATTCCTTCCCAGGGAGTTGGAAGTCTCTTAGTAAAACTGCTAAACCATGAAGATTAATCCTTATTAATAAGAGAAAGATTTGCTTGTGTTTTGGGTGCTCCCATTACCGTGGAAGGCCCGAGGGAGCTGCTGACTCCAAGAGCCCATTACTATCTGTTTAGGAAATGGCTAGTGGATTCATTCCCTGTGGCTGCTGGAACGCATCACCACAATCTGATGCCTCAAAGCAACACAAATTTTTTCTCTTATAGCTTATATTTCTGGAGGTTGAATCTGAAACCGGTTTCAGTGGACTAAAATCAAGGTGCAAGGCTGCTCTCTTCCAGAGGCTCTAAGGGAGAATCTGTTTCCTTGCCCTTTTTTTCATGCATACCTGGCTTTCCTTGGCTCATGGCCTCTTTCACCAATACGAGGCCAGCAGAGTAGCATCTTGCTTCTGTCTTCAGATTGCTTTCTTCTGTAGTCAAATCTCCTTCTGCCTCCCGTTTATGAGAACATATGTGTTACATTTAGGGCTCACCCACATAATCCAGGCTAATCTCATCACCATCTCAAAATCCTTAACCTAATCACATTTGCAAAGTCCCTTTTGTCACATAAGGTAACATTAATGAGTTCCATAGATTAGAATCTGGATCTTTTTTTTGGTGGGGGGGCGGGATCATTATTCAGCCTACCACAGCCAGGAACCATGACTGCCTAGCCTTGATTTCACCACACTACCAAAATGAAGCTGGGCATGTGGAGAAAGGGAGAGAATAGAAAAGGAATGAGAGTACAACATAATAGAGGTGGTCAGTCTGAAGCTATAGGGGCTGGAAAAAGCAAAGAATGTCACGTATCCACCTCTGCCTCCAGACTATTCTCTTTCTATAATGTAGTATACACATCGACCATCTAGACACAACAATGCTCACCAATGAGGTATGAGTCTATTTCTCTACATTATATTTATTATTTTTCCTAATTATAATATCAATACCTATTCATAGCAGAATTTTGAGAATACAGAAAATAACAATCACCTATGATTCCTCCACTATTGATAGTTTGATATATTCTCAAACAATCTGAGTCCATCTTTCTTGAATTAAGTTCTTGAAACATTTCAAATTCAGCCCTGTCAAGAAATCCTTACTCAGAAAGTCAGAAGCAGTTTTTAATTTGGGGGGTCTTTGATGAAAAAACACACAAAATATTAAAAACATGAAATGCTTCATCCAGAGTCATTCATTAGGATCATTAGTAAACAGTGAGATCTCAGCCTCTTCCTTATTATTTCTTCTAGTTGTTATCAAAGACTTCTTGGTATTCCATATTCAATTAAATACATCCAAATTCCTAGTCAGGTTCTCAATGATTCATTTCTTATACATGTTGATGGCACATTGACATTTTGATTTTTTTTCCAAGTCATAAATCAATATCTCCTTTTCCCTAGTCTGAAGCTACATTATTATTATAAATCATAATTTGAAATACAAATTGATCGATTATTTAGCCTGTTAAATCCCTGGAGAAAAAAGAGTATTGATAATCCTAATATAATCATTTTGTTGTTGAGCATATCTTTGATAATGAGAAAAATATCAGGTGTTTTTCCTCACTGTTGGTCATGTGATTCTCACCCACAAATAAGTAAAAGCAGCCTTAGCTTTCAGATAACAAATCAATAACCATAATAATGCTGTTACACTTCAGGATGGGTTTCATTCTTTACTGAACTAAAAAAGACTCTAAACAGAGTGAGAGAGTTCTTAATGAAATTGAAAGTAAAGCCATTCATTTGAACTGAAGAGATCAACACACTCTCTCCTCACCCCATATTAATCATTATTCCTGTTATGAAGAAAACTACAGGTGCCAAAAATGTAGAGTCCAGGCACATGCTCAGAGTGCAGGACCTTCCAGGTCTTCAGCACTGCTGGATAATACTACACAAAGTCTCCTGCAGGGATCCCTCACTTTCTAGCCTGTTCAGAAAGATTTCCGTATGGGCGGACCCTTTGAATTACTATCTTATTCCATCCTTTTTCTTTGAGTGTAATTCTGATCAGATTCTTAGGATTTGGGTATTCCCAGAACTGGAATAAGGGTGGGTTACCAAGCAGCAGCCAGCTTTAACAGGCACATAAGAGTTCTGCAGTAAATCAGAAATGTAATGCCATTATCTCAGGTTTCCAGAATCAATCCCTTACATAACTGGTGAAATGTAATTTGGTCCCATTTCCTGTGAAGTAGGAAATGGGACCAAATTACGAGGGAAAAAAAAATACCCCTTGGGAGAGCCAACTCATATCTCTTGAATATTTTCATGATACGCAAAAGTTACATGGCCCAACAGTCTATGGCACCAACACTGAGACAAGTTATCTAACAGAAGCCAGGAAGTTCATAAAATTTCAGACTAACTAACATGTAGCATATTGCATTGATTGAAAGAAGAAATTTAAGTTCTATAATGTACCTCCCAAGAACTTGTTTGATTTTTGTCTTCCCAAGAAAACAGAAGATAGGACAAGATACACAGACAAACGGGGAAAAAAACATGAATAAGCTTTAAACACAAACAAGATTCTCTCATCAAATCCTCTTACCTCTATCATTAGAGAATCAGCTGGGAAAACAGAAATAAAAGAACTTCGAACAAGTAAGAATTTTTTGAACAGTTTGTTTTGAACATTAAAAAGGTATAACGTTATTATTAATAGATCAGTTTCTATCTCTACAAAATAAATATTTAAGAAATATTTAAATAACATTGGTGAAGACGGCCCTAAAGTATTAGCTTGCCTAGAATATAATGACATGTCTTACTCTTGATCTTTCCTCTGTCACATACTTACACATTCTCTCCCAGCTTTCGCCTATAAATGGCTAATCCTACAAGTAAAATCTCTGCAGCAAAATCATTGGGCTTTCCACTTCCTACTTACATGATGTTGGTGAAATTCCCTCATCTCTACAAGCCTTGGTTTCTTCGCCTTTAAAAGCTGATGATCATAGTACTACTTCATATAGTTGATGCTCGAAAACATGCAAGTGCTTAGAATTCCTGTGAAGTAGTAATATTTAATAAATTATAACATTGATGATTATCATGACTTTGGTGGTGACACATGGACTTAATTTAATTTTACTCTATTTAGGTGTTGCTATTTCAAAAAGCTTTATTGAGGTATAACTGACATACAATAAACTACACATATTTAAAACGTACAATTTGAGAAATTTTGATGTATATACACAACCTAGAATCATCGCCATGATCAAGATAGTACACATATCCACTTCCCTAATAGGTATCTGTGTTCCTTTGTAATCCTCCTCCTGCATCCAAATTGCCCTACCCTCTACCTGCCAACACCAGGCAACATGTTAACTATTCTGCATTATGTCACTGTGCATTAGTTCGCATTTTTCTAAAATTTTATATAAATGCAATCATATTGTATGTAGTGTCTTCTGTATGGTTTATTTCACTCAGCCTTATTAATTTAAGATTAATCCATGTTGTCACATTATTCAATACAGTCTGTACCTGAGTTAATGGTACTATACCAACATCAGTTTCCTAGTTGTGAAGATGTGCTATGGTTGTGTAAAATATTATCATTTAAGGAAGCTGGATAAAAGAAATGCAGGAACTATATTATTATTTTGCAACCTGTGAATCTTAAACTACTTCAAAATAAAGAGCAATTTTTAGAAATTATAGCTCAATCTCTACTATACTTTGGGGAACTTTAGGGAAGGGCCTATCCTACTCATGAAATAAAATAGACAAGAAGTTGAGAGAGAATTCAGTACAAATTGGCTAACTCTACCATTTAAAAAATATATATATAAATGTATAATATATGTATATATAAATTTATGATATATATATATATGTAAATTTCTCTGACTCTATGACAACCAAATATGGCCATTTGACAGAGTTCTGGACAAAAATATATAAGGAGAAGTCTGCTGGTGCCAAATCTTTTCTGTCTGCGTTGTTCCTGCCTGGACTGTGGATATGATCTGGAGGTGCAAGCAGCCATTTTGCAACCATGAGGATAAAGACCACAGGCTAAAAATGGTGGCAAAGAAGGAGTCTCAACGATACACTTCTAACTTATTTTGCGACAAAAACAGATCTGTATCTATATAAGCCATTATAGTTTAGTCAAAGCTGAATGCCATCTCTATAAAGAGAAAAATATATCTTTTCTCCTGAAGCAATGAGGCTCACCAATGGAGGGACAGCTGTGCCATGTAAAGCATGAGGGCCAGTAGACAGAGAGGCACCATTGTCAAGGTGTGATGGGGAAATGGAGGCAAGAGGATGAGAAAGTGGGGCTTACCACATATGAGGCAGTACCTCAGGACCTCTCCTACATATCCGAGAATACCTTGAGGAGGGTAAATAAAGCCAGTGGGTCTTGGGCCATCATAACTTGGATTACATTTGGGTAACCTAGTTTTCTTGGTGGCCTCCAGAATCACCACCTTGAAAAGGGCAGGATGAAACCAAGTAAAAACCACTCACTACCAACCAAGGTAGGTCCATCTCAGTAGTTCATTTTTCCCCTAGATACTTAAGGAAACGAGGTCCTTTATCCTGGGTGCAGACATAAAGACTAGTCTGCAGTCCAAGTTTCAGTAAACGTTCCTAGTCCCCACTCACCATTGGCACCATCTGAATTGTTTTCCTTCTTGCCTTGAGGGGAGAGACGCTGCTCTGATATATCTTACTCAGTCTCTTCTCATCTCTTTCTACCAGCTCTGAAAACTTTTATGACATTATTTCAGACCTTCCCTATCTGCCTATGGGTTTGGGTATTTTATATGCCATGTTTAATGTGTGGTTTCTTCATGTTTTCTGTAACATGCTTTATAAATGTTTCTATATTTCCTAACACTCATGCTTTGAACTCTCAATGGCATTCATGAGCAATGCTTTCTATGCCTGTCATATATAATATATAGGCCAGGGGTCAGCAAATTCCAGCCCCTTCTGTTCTGTTTCGGTAAACAGTTCTATGGGCTCACTGCTACCCACATCATTTACTCATGGCCTGTGGCTACTTCTGCAGAATTGAGTAATTGCAATGGAGACCCAACAGTCCCACAAAACCTATAATAGTTGCTATCAGCCCTTTACAGAAAAAGTTTGTCAACCTTGGCATAGGCTATAATGTATTATGAGTTAATATAAAACATCAGCATATCAAAATATCAGCAATTTTTACTGTTCATATGCTAGACAGATGGGAAAAACCCTTTATTTATCTGTTCAGTGACTGACTTTTGCCATATTTTCTGTGAAACAACATTTATTCTTTTACTCAATCCCCTCAACTACTATGTAATATTGTGAATTAAGAACCTGATATTAAAATATCGCTTATTATTTGCATTATCTGATATAGTCTTCATAGATAAAGCATAAGATAAATGCAAAATATTCATAAATTTGCAAGAATATTTTTAAAATTATTACTGCTAATATTGGTTTATTTTTAAAGGCACTCTTTGTTTTGACAGGAGGAATCCGCCTAAATTATTTACATAAAATGTATTATCACTCTTTTTGGATCAGTGAGCTAGATGACAGCTCAATTTAAGGCATTAAAAAGACCTTTAAGGAAATCATTTGTGATTTTAGCAAAATATATATACATATATGTGTGTGTGTGTGTATATATTGCCTTTCAGAATAGTGATCATATGATACTGAATAAGAAAACTGCAAAAGAATAAATAATTGTGTGGCAGTAACATGCCTGCCACTGAAATGAGATTTATTTTGTAAATAAGCCAGCAACAGAGGAAAATAAAAAAGGAATGAAAATACGTTTTCAATTAATCTAAAATAAAGTTGCAGAATTTAAGAAGCCCAAAACAATGACCCCATATTTAACTGCTACTGTGTCAGGAGGCAAGAAGTCCACACTAATGGTATGAGTAGAAATTGGAACAATTGCTAGAAGCAGTTCTGCAATATAGAGAGTCTTTAAAATGTTTGTGCCTTTTAAACTCAGTTACATCTAGATACGCATTCTGAGGAAATAATCTAAAATGTGGATGAAGATGTGTGCACAATGATGTTAATTGCAGCATTATTCATCGGCAAAAAATAGGAATAAAATTAATTAATGAAATGCCTGCCTTATTTTGAGCAGTATGCTAGATGTTGATGATTCAATGCAACAGGCTTCTGCAGGGGAACAGTCTAGCTGAGACCCAAAAGTACTGGAAGTTAATCACCTAAGAGAGTTAGAGAGAAAATGAGTGTCTTTATGAAGCATGAGAGGGGAAGGAAGAAGAGATTGGAGGGAGGCTGGTAATAGTTCTGATGATGGTGAGGATAGGGGATCACAGGGATCAGGAATATATGGAATATAAATACCAAACTACAGAGTTAAAGTGCAGGCATCCAATATAGTAGACACCTGTATATCAACTTAATCTTTCTGTAAAATACTTGATTTAGATCCCACCTACAACTACTGAAAACGTAGTATTTAAGAATATGTTCTGTCCTAGATATCCCTGGAAAGAAGGATGGGCTGTTACATTTTCTAAAACTATTGAACCAGAACTTCAACACATTTTCTGAACTAACTCTATACCAAGAGTTATTTATGAGCTAAAATTTAGGAGAAAAGTCTTTTATTTTTATTTTTTTGAGTGAGTAGCAATGCAAGAATCAGGACAAAATATATGCCTCATATTATTCAAATCTATAGTTGTTCACATAAAAACTAACCTTCACCAGTAATGTTAACCCTGCCTCTATTTATTTTTAATACACTTGATGGAATGGAAATGTCTGGTAATGTAAGTTATCTTTTTCTAGATGCTTTACTTAATTACATCTTCCCTATCCCCAAGTCATGCTGCCTCTCTTTAGTACTGATAAGTCTGATTAGTGTATTTGGAAATTCAGCAAGTTTTGATAATTATTTTGTTGTATAAGATATTAACATAAGGGGAAGCTGAGTGACAGGTGTATGGAAACTCTGTACTATTTTTGCAACTCCTCTGTAAGTCTAAACTTAACTCAAAAAAAGAAAGTTTTAAAAACCAACAACAAGAACCTTGTATATGGTTTGCTGCCATTTGTGCAAAGCGGAGAGAAAAGAAAGAATAATATCAATGTGACTGCGTATGATTCTGGGCATAACCACACAGAACTGGTAACATAGGTTAACTCTGAAGAAGGTACCTGAAGGCTGACAGTCAAGGGTATGGGAATAAAGTTCCTCTGGATACCTTTTCTCAATATTTTTATTTTTCTACCATGTGAACATTTTACCTATTCAAAAAATAATTAAAATGAAAAAACTAAGACAACTTGGAAAGGACATTCTAGCCCCAGATATTTTTTAAAAAATAATAACACTTGCAAAAATTTATTTGTATTATTAAGTGAAAAATATCAATCCATAAACAGTTTTATCTCATTTTTATCTTGGAAAAGATGCATATATATTTATTAAGACTAAAATAATAGGTAAGATGTTAACAAAGGTTATCTCTGAAGTGAGATAAATAACTTTAATATACTTCTTTTTGCCTCTTTATATATATATATCTAAATTTTCACAGTGAACATGTATTCTCTTTCAATAAGACTAATAAGGTTGTGCCTAAGTTATGTGCAAAATTCCTATAGGAAATATTGCCTTACAGGGTCATGGAGCCTAACCTCATCCTAAAAGGAGTGGCATTCTCATCACCAATCATATAAGGAAAAGTATCCATGTGCTCAACAAAAATTCACGGTTTTTATTACCAGAGAGAATGGGGAAATGGACTGAGGGACAAAGTATTCTCTACTGAGTCAATAAGAATTCATTCACATGACGGTTGGGCAAATTGAAGGCCTAAGTAGAGCTGTGACCAAAATGTGAGCGAGCTAAAAAGAAAAGGCATGATGACAATGAAACAATTTCTAAAACAAGGAGAAAGAAGAGAATGTAACTGAATATAACATTTACACACACACACACACACACACACACACACACACATTCCACTCTAAGAGAAGATATACCCTAAGAAACAGAACAAAATTTAGTACAATAAATATTTTGTGTCCTTAAATAAATTCTCCACACTTGAAGAAATAAAGAAAATAAAGACAGTAGAATTTAGTTTTTTTAAGTGAGACTGCAGAACTCAGGGAAAAAATAAGAGTAAGAAGACCATTAAAGACCTAGAAATAAGCTGAGTGAAGAAAGGACCATTATCAAAATGAGGGGAAATCAAGTCAATAATCTGTAAGACAGCATTGGGAAAAATCACACAATGAAGAGATAAAAGACAAAGAGATAAAAGCAACCTGAGAACAATAATAAGAATGAGGAACAAACAAAAGGAGAGACAGTATGTGGTTTGATGCCACTGAAGCAGAGGACATAATAGAACTGTCACTCTCCAAAAAGAACTAACCAATAGATCCCAAAGAATATGTTCCTAAAAGGAAGAACAGAATTATATTTCTGAAGTTTTTCAAGAGAAGAGTAACCTTTTCATAAAATTCAATGTATCTTCTTGATTAAAAAATAACTCTTAGTAAAATAGATATTAATATACTCTGCAAAATACAGCTTTATGTTTGATGGTGAAAGACTAGAAACCTTCCCAGTCAATTCAAGATTAAGATAAAGATACCCACTAGAACCACTAAAATTATTCCTTAAAGATTATATCATTACATATTTTGAAAACTGAAAAAACAGAATAGGTGAGGTAGATAGGTACAAATCATATTTTATTTACTTTTAGTAATCATAATATTTTATAAATATTAACTTAATTTGAATATTAATAAAACAAATAAATGCCCTGGTGTAAACTTCACAAAAAGCATGCACACTTAACAAAAACCTAAGTGAAGACAATTTTTCAACTCAACTGAAAGGCAATAAAAGACGATTGTTAAAAAATGCACTTTGTTCTTGGACAGGAAGCCATACTTGTAAAGAGGTCAATTCTCCTTATTGAATTTACAAATGTAATGGCAATAAAAATGAAAACTCAGAAAACTGAATTTTATGGGGAAATGGGAAAATTTGACCAAATGACCTATAGATAAACAAACAAGATATTTGGGAAAAACCTGTAAAGAGAGCAATAATTGAAAGCTAGCACCTCCACAGTTAACACATCATGTTTCACTAATTTATAATATATGATCACCCCAGATTAATACATATCAGCTAATGAAACAGAATAGAATACAGACCTAAACACAAGTATATACAAGAATTTACTTTATGATAAAAGGTGGCATTTCAAGTCTGGGAGGCAGAGATGTTGGGGCAACTGGCTAGCCATTGAGAAAAAAATAAATCCCACTCCTTTCACCCAGATAAATTTCAGATAGATGAAAAAACCATAATGAGAAAATTGCACAAGGAATGCTTTTGGGGTGACAGAAATATTCTAAAACCAGATTGTGCTGACTGTTGCATAACTCTAAATTCGCTAAAAGTGGATGAAGTTGATGGTATGTAAATTAGGCCTTAATAAAACCGCTAAAATTTTAGTTGTCATATAAGTAAAATATGAAACCATAAAAGTACTGGAAAAAATATGATTATTTTTTATAATCTTGGATTAAAAAGCCTTTCCAGACATGACACAGAGTCCAGAAGGAAACACAAATTTCAAACATATACCTGAATACAGACACTAAACAAAATCAAAAGAAAAAGGCAAACTATAAAAAATAAAATGTGAAATGTGTATGACATAGGACTAATTATTTTTTTGTGCAATCAATAACAATGAAACTTAATAACTCAATATGACTATCATCATTCCTGTCTCCACACATGATATATTGATTATATTAACAATACATACTAAGTATGACCAATCTGATAGCCAAATCATAAAATATGCCCCAAGAGAAAAGCTTTCCAAGTCCTTACCAAATACCTTAGCTTTTCAAACTGATACGCTGTGAAGCAACAGCATCACCCAGGAGCTTGCTACCAATGAAGACTCTGGATCCTGGTCCTGCCCTCTTCACCAGAATCTGCATTTTAACAAGACCCCAGGCGATTCATATGCACATCAAAGTTGCAGAAGCACTGCTTTAAATTGTCACATTTCTTTTCTGCCTGACAATTTCTGCATCAGAGGCAAAATTCTCACATAACAGTGTTTGGGATCTTCTGACAGATCTAGGTTTGTTGCCTTGGAATTAATTCTTACATGTGAAAGGCCACCAGAAAAACACCACTTGGGAGGTTACTTTGAATAGTCTACCCAATGTGCTTTCTTCTCCACTGAGCTAAACCAAGAAATCTTGATGATAGAATGATTCACTTTGCAGAAACATCCTAGACTTTTTATTTTAGTCAAGTTTTTCATAAAGTTCCAATTCACCTACTCTGCTGTAACCATCACTGCTCTGAACCATCACTCGCAACATCACGGTTTTTAGACACTGTTGTGTCCGACCATGGAACCATAATTCCTCAGCTGAATTTCAGGAATCTATAAAGAGTTACCTTATCAGACCTGTCACCACTCATGCTTTGTCACCTTCAACTAAATGGTTAGCCAAGCAATAAGAAAAGTACAGACTTCTAAGGAAGATGCTCAAAAGCAGATTGTTGGACTAGATCTCCCTATAAAGGCTGCCAGGCTTCTCTGCATTCCAATGCCACTCCACGTTCAATAATGAGAATCATTCCAACAAAATACTAAAAGAGTAGTTCAGTTTCTACTTCCCTAATAAAATTGTTCCGTACTCAATTGAGGACTTACAAGATTATTCTGTATGCTAGCCTGTCCTCAGCTACTTTTCATTGAATTCCTTCAATAACATTGTTATTTTTTCAAGTTAAAGAAAAGGTAACACATTCAGACTAAAATTAGTTTTATTAAAGCAGAATTCTGTAGGAAAAAAATTACCTGGTTTTGCCTACTTCGGGCACCAGAACTTTGACTCTAATCTAAAGGTAGGCTATATTCAGTTTAGGTATGTATTATATGACATGAATTATTGAACCTGATCTTATAGAGCCAACAAAAACTTTATTGGAACAACTGAGCCCCAACTGTAATGTAATTACTAGATTCTAAATGCTGATCCATAGAACAGTGCTGGGCTGGCTCATTAGAATCACCTGGGAAACACTTTTTAAATACAGGTCCTAAGACCCTATTCTCTAGATTCAGATTGCTTAGAAGCGAGGTCTGGAGTGGGCATTTCTTCTGACAAGCTCTACCAGAGGATCCTGATGCACACCTAGGGCTGGGGACACAGACAAGAACTCAAAAGGCCATTCACTGGGTTCTGATACTCAACCCTCTCCCCTCTACGCTTCATAACTAATGACTCTTAACATGGCATTTCCATACTATATATTCATTAGGACATGCTTTCCTTGAAATGTTAGTAATAAATAACTATCTAAATGAGCAAATAAAAATAAGGTTCTATATTCAAAAGATTTGAGAAACACTGGGTTTAAATAAAGTTAGATCGTTTTCTTTACTTCATATAACTAATATGCATAACACATCGCCACCTGGGAAGATACGGCTGCCAACATTTCCCTAATTGATTTAACCAAAGAATCCTCTTTTTGGTGTATCCTGTCTTAGTATCTTGCAAAACTGATGCTCTGTATAGTCCAGGAAATTGTCTTTACCAGAATAGCTAGAAAGCAGTACCTGGAATGTTGCTGTCTGTATCCTCTACTATGAGCCCTGTCATTCTTGTTCCTCTTCCCACTTTTTCTACCATACTGTGATGTCTCCTTTCCTCAGAGCCGCTTGTGTCTGGTCACAGAATGCTCTTACCCCTGGTCCTGCACTTGTTCATGCCTAGTCACTGAGGATTGAATCATTACCAGGGATTGGGATGAAAGACTTTGCTTCCCTCTACTCAGCTCTGCAGTATTGATGTGGCTTTGATGGTTACGGTGCCTGCTCTTGCTCTCATGCTCGCTGTCATTGGAGCATAGGTTCTTCCTGCAGATGTCAGTGTTTTTACAAACTAAAAGGGCAGCTGAAAAGGGACCCTCCATTTGAGCTTCTCCAATTCCTGCGTGACACCATTAAACACCTGTCAGCAACCCCAAGATATATTTAGTTTTCTTTCTTGGTGCCAAATGTTGCATGAGTGAAATGAAATAGGTTCTAACAGACATAAGAATTTATTCCCCCTCAAATATAATCTCTAAGGTCCCCAGAGGACAGAGAGGATGCTAAGAGACCTTTTTAGACAGATGGTAACCTTCACATAATAGGGACACAATGTCCAGGTCAGAAATAAATGTCCATGTGGATTTCATAAGTTTTCAGTACTACAATAAGTTCTAGTCTCTCACAATTCTATCCCTTTCCTATCACCATGGCAACCTATAAAACAAAAGAGAAATCAGGAGAGGTTTCTGATCCCACCCATTCCCCTCCACCTCCCTGCCCCCAAAGCACATAGTGTATGCAAGTTCCTTAAGACTTTGTTTGTTTAGGACTCTTTGCCTCCTTCACCCATTTTCTCTGATCCTGTCTTGACCAAGGAGCCCTTATATTCCTTTGATAATGAAAATAGGCAGTTACTATATGTGAAAAGCATATATTCTTTGCATTTCCTAATCAATATTCTACTTCAGAAAGACCTTCAAACAATCCAAAGAATCAGGAGAGAAAAAAGAAAAAAAGGAACAGTCAGCAAAATCATCACTCAATTATATAACCACTCAAAAACAGGTTGCTCTGAGAAAAGAATGTCAGATAACAAGAGAGCAAATTTGAAAGATTTTACCCCTCAATGCTATTTTAATATTAGATTTCCACATGTGATTGATTTATAATTACATATCTCCAAGAGACTATAGAGTTGGACCTAAAATCAAGGTCTGTGAAGTCTTGGTCATGCGAGAGTACAAAGTGACCCATGTGTCATCACCATGGTAACCATACTTGAAACTATTCTTCCAAGGGTGACTTGACAACGGATAGCAGCAGAACCATTAACAAAGCTTCTCTAGAGACAAATGGACGGATAGCACAGTTATAACTACTGAAAACAGATGAAGCCCCAAGGAGAAAACAGGAGCTTGTCTTGTACGGCCTTTACGAGTACCAAGATACAATCCCCTGAGTCTCCTGCACTTTTCCAAAGAGAAACTCACTACCAGGTAATAATAACAGCTATTAGATTTGGAAGGGCTTTTATAGTTAAATGTTACCATATTTCTGTTCCTTTGAATTCCTATTTCCTATCCCAGAGAGGCTTTTCAATAAAGGACTGGTTTTGCTAAAGGCCTGCCTTTATTCTTCATTTGTTTTGTTGTTGTTGTTGTTGTTTGTTGT
Source organism: Eonycteris spelaea (assembly GCA_003508835.1). Taxonomy (NCBI): domain Eukaryota; kingdom Metazoa; phylum Chordata; class Mammalia; order Chiroptera; family Pteropodidae; genus Eonycteris; species Eonycteris spelaea. Next base: position 18,554,498 of record PUFA01000011.1, on the reverse strand, counting down.
TGTTGTTTGTTTTGTTTTGTTTTTTTACCATTCTCTAACCCAACATTGGAATAACCAAAGACCAACCCATCAGTTCCATGTAGTAAATGGACTGGGGGCCACAAAGAAGTAAAATCCAAGTTGTCCTGAATATGCAATGAGCTGATGGCAGGCCGCAGTTAATCCAGTAAGCTGTTGGTATTGATTGAGTTCAGCCTTTGTCAAAGAAAAATATGCTAATGCATAACCAACAGGAAATCAGAGAATGGGCTACCCCCAGCCCCATGTAGAGTGACCTGATAGATAAATTAGAATATAATATATAGCACAGATGATGCTCCTCTAGATTTCTCAGTGTAGTGGCCACGGGAATGCATTGCTCAGATCTCCTGTTGGCAGGAGCAGAATGGACCAACATTCTGGCAGCCTCAGCTGCATCCCTCTGGATTCATCACCATGTCTATACCAAGGCCATGGTTTCCCTAGGCTGCCCCACGTGTGACTGTGCCTGGCAAGGATACTAGTACAGTCCATCCTGTAGGATGTGAGACTCCCCTAACAGGTGACTTGGGCTAGAGAACTCTCCAATGATCTGCCTGACATTATGAGAACTGCAGTGCAGTCTGAGACTCTTCCTGCCAATCCTCCTTTTTCCTCTCCTTCTCAGGTATCAGACTTGCATCATAGTCTGCAGCTCTCGCATCTACTCCTGCTCTCTCTTCCCTTTATCTTTCACATGCATTTTCCTCATGTTTAAGCCCATTTTGGTGACTGCTTCTCTGAGAACCCAAATGATGCAGTTTACATAAAATAGTCAACATTTGAATATTGACTTTAACTCCTTCAGTGTCTTTTTTTTTTTTGTACATAATCTTATTTATCCATGTAACTGTGAGGTTTTCCTAAGATCTTTCATGAATATAGAAATCCTTCCCTCTTAAATTAATAATAATGCTCTAAGTATCTATGGCCAAACACAGCTATTAAAAATAAACTTGATTTTTTTTAAGTTATATCATTCATTCATCCATTCAACAAATAGAGTCGCTTCTATGAACCTATTGACAAAGATTCTTTGCTTGACCAAACCTTGGTCAGGCTCCTGAAACTTCTCCTAAACCCATTGTGCACTTCCTCGTAAAATCAAGTTTTAACAAGAACCCTGCAAAGTCAGTTGAGTAAGAACTTCCCAACCTCAGGATCTGTTTACATTCAATATCTGATCATGTTCTTCATCCTCCACCATGCCCCCAGATGATATCTGATCACCCAGGCCTGTCTTAGCAAGAATCTCGTTAGATACGATTGCCAGAATCCACCCCTACCAATGATATTTACTCTTAATAATTTTACATTCACTGATCCCAACCCTGCCCCTTGACTATTAATTCCTGTTACCTATGCTGTATTGAATCCAGTCTCTCTCCCCCACTGCAAAATTCTAAGTAGTCCCTATACCTATCACAATGATACTGAATAAAGTCTGCCTACCATCTTTAATGAGGGGCAGGATTAACTTTCTTTAACACCGTCTCTGTGCTTGACTCTTTGAATGATATAGCAGTAGGCAAGGAAAGTCAGTCCTTACCCTTACAGGATTCATAGTTTAAACAAACAAAAAAAATGATCAATTTTTAAAATTGTTTGTGATAAGAGATACACAGAAAAAGATCGGGGTGTGATAAGGCTAGGAGTGATTCTAGGGAGCCTTACTTTGTAAGTGGCTTAGAGAAGGCTTCCCTAAGACCTATGCTGAAGCTTCATTCAAAAGGATGAGCTGAAATCATCTGGTTAAGGGTGGCTGAGTTAGTACTGAGGGCGGACTGGGGACACTGAGTAGACTGAAAAAGGAAAAAAGCCTTGGTGGGAAGCAACTAGAATTCAGAGAACTGAAAAATGACCAGTGATTCTACAAGCAAAGATAAAATGAGAGGAAAACAGAGAAGCAATATCAGTGCTTCTTGGCTAAAGGAGTTTCCATATTTTGCTTATGCATCCTTCTAAAATAATTTGGAAAACTATGTACTCACTTATACATTGCTAATTCACATCTCACTTCTTTTATTTTTAATTTAAATAATTTCAAATAATTGATATCTGTAAATACTGACATTTTCAAATAATGAAATAATGTATCCAAGAAAAATTCCAAAGCTACTGCTACTTGATACCATCCACTGAAAAAATATATATGGACAAAGTGATCTTTAACACTTAGAAATTTTATATCATTCTTTTTTCTTTTTAACCTTGCAGTCTGTTTTTTTTTTTTCTTTTTAAACAAAATTATTTTTGTGTGAGGTAAATATATATGACATAAAATTTTTACCATTTTAACCATTTTAAGGGTTCAATTCAGTGGTCTTAAGTCCATTCATATCATTGTGCAACCATCACAACTATCCATCTCCAGAACTTTTCGTCATTCCTAACCGAAACTGGACTCATTAAACAATAACGCTCCAGTCCCCACGCCCCCCAACCCTGGCAGCCACCATTCTACTTTCTCTATGAATTTGACTTTAGTCAAATTTATACCTTATACAAGTGAAATCCCTTGAGATTGTCTTCTTTCAAGCTTGCATTTTCATTCCACCTTTCCCACAGAATATCTTCACGTAAAATATTTTTATACTTGAAATCTTTTACTGATGTCATTTCATTCTTCAAGGAAATATTTTCCATCTGTATTGAGTTACTACTACAATTATTATTAATACTATATAGCTTAAAAGCAATGTAAATATACTGTAAATTTTAAACATAAAAATTGGAAAGTCTTTTCTTAATAAAATGAATAAGGATTTTTATTTTATTTCATGTTTTTGTGGATGAATATTATTTATTGCTATAATAAGATTGAGTTCAGCATCAATTCTTTGTGTTTCTGTGAGCTCTGAGAATCATTGTTCACACACAAATAAGTGGAATTGGAGCAAATTTTGCCATAAAATGTCATTCAACTCTTTGAATTTCTACTTTACATGCCAAAACCATACAGCAGAACATCTTCAAATATTATTTTGTGACTCATCAGCTGACAACTCAATTAGATCTTCCTCAATTTTGTTGAAGGAAAAAAATGGAAATCATCCTGAGTTGTGAAGAGATTTGTTACCCATCATTAGAAACATTAATTTTTTTCAATTTGGGGCAATATATCAAAAAGACTTTTCTAAAACTGATAGAATAACACACCTTATACTCTTTCATTTAGAGGCATCTTCTTTAGCCTCATATACTCATATGTATGATGCTTATGTTTTAAATAATTGTTGGGAAAAGTAGGACATTGTTAATTATATTCAATATTAACACATTTTCATTGAGTTAAATTTACAGCATATATGTATACATATATTTTAAAAGGTACTAACAAAGGTTTATTGAAAATATTCATTATATAACCTAATTAGCAAAGTTATTTTTCATTGTCAAACCAGTAACCAATCAGAATTCTGACTCCTCTTTTCATTTCAAATAATCCTGCATTCTGAATTCTAACTGTAGAAACATAGGTAGATAAGACATGGAGTTCTGCCCGAGTTTCTCATCTGGACGTGAGAGAGGAATAGAGAGCATCTGCTCCTGGAACAAATAGGACTTTTGGCATGATTCTTAGTAATTTTTGAAAAGGAATTATATTCATTGTTCTATATAAGTTTAAAGATGTTTATTGAAAACTTATAGAAATAGATATTTGCAATAAAATATTTACGTAATCATTAACATCTGTTTATATTCAATTAGAACTGTTTAATGATAAGGCCGATGGCATAGTTACAGAAAACAATCAGATAGAAAATCTTGGGCCCCAAATTTTATGGCGGGAAAGGGAAATGGATGAGATTCAAATAGAGTAACCATCATCAGGTACATGAAAAATGCTGCAGTGGATCCTCGTGCAGTGTCAAGAGCAGGGATAGTTTGCATCACCCCCGTCCAATTTAACTCACAAAATGCGGCCGATTTTCTCAGGGCACAGTGTCAGTATTATGTATAAAATAAACCATGGTCCATGTCCTAGTCGAACTTACCTTTTACTGATAAGACAATACCTATTCTTACCCATGCGAAATTTAAAAGCCAAAACTGATACAAAATCCAGTCCATCCTTCGAAAGACAAAAGAGTAACTGTGGACTGGTATAGTTAGAACAGGCTTCAAGGATCTTGATCTGAGCCTTGAAAGATAGGTTAGATGAAAAACCAGCATTCCAGATAAAGGAAAGACTTGGAGGTGATTCACAGATCAGTGAAGAAACAACACTGGCTGGCATAGTGACTTTGAATTAGGGAACAATATAAGAAAAAGCTCAGATTACAAAGAGTCTGAAATACAGCCAGAAAGGCTAAGGCTTGATTTTATAAGCAGTGGAGAGCCACAGGAGACTGTTGTACAAAGGAGAAATACAAAGAATACAAAATATCTTATGTTCTGTAAATGGGAATGTGTGAGAGGAGAGATTAGAGAATACTAAGAACATATTGCAATAAACCAAGTCTCAGATGATGGTATAGTGATAGCATGGGCAGTGGAGCCAAAAAGCAATAAAGTGAAACTTGACTTCTATTCCCAGATCTTTACTAACTGGCTTAATGATCTTGAACAAGACACTTGACCTCTTCACCTCTTTTTCCTCCATTCCAAGGATACCTTGGAATTAAGTATCTTTGAAGGTGACCGCAAGCCAGCGAGAATGGACCAAACAGAGGTCTGTGACCCTCCCCATGACTCTTGCTTCAACCAAATCAGATTTAGTAGTAGTAGAATAGTAGTAATTGGGGGAGTTTCTATATATCATTTGGAGAAAAGTTTCTGCTACTTAAAAAGTTCTAAAAAAATTGGACTATAGGAGTTTCCTTCAAAGACATAAAATTCAGAGATTCTATTGAGGAAAGCAGTTTTATAAAGAAGATTTTGTAGGACCTGGTAACTGATTGCATAGAGAAGGAAAGAGTGAAAAGTCTCAAAGAAGATTAAATGACTGGAAGAAATGAAGCAATAATGATTATAGGAGCAGGAGCTGGCTCCTGGGAGAAAGAGTTGAGTTTTCCCTAATTTGAGGAAATAAACTAATATGAAAGTATGTATTTTTCTCTTTGTTTTCTAACCCTATCAAAGTAGGTCTTAAGCTATAATCTACAACATCCAAAAAGAGTATAATTATATTCCAAACATAATTCTTTAAAATATATATCATTTATTAGAAATGGAATCAATACAGTCTCTAATTAAGAATAAAAAAATTAAATGTGTTCTTAGGCAAAATGATTTTGTTTCAGCAATACAGAAATTTACAGTAAACCTTTGAGACTTAAATTATTGGCTTGAATTTTCTGTTTCTTACATGTAAACCAAGCCACAATCTCGAGAAGTATTTTTCTCCTAAGGTACTTCTTTTAACATAAAAAGAAATTAATTTGATATGCCACCTTTTGAAATGTTATTTTTGCCCTGGATTATTCATGCTACATTCTGGATGGTATAGCTCAAGAATGCTCTGAACAAGCAAAACTATAGCCCTTCCATATGTAAAACCAGCATATATTTTACATTTCCTTACACAATTACAGTATCATATGCAACTGGGAACAAAAGCTACAGGGAACAAAGTGTAATAGATCGTGATGACTGTTTTAGAACAGCTTGAACCTCCTTATAGCCTACAAGAAGGCTATGTGAGCTGAATTCAGAAGTACTGAAAATGGATTTTGCTGCAAGTTACAAAGCTTTGGGGGTACATATGGTTTTTTATAACTTAGAACTATAGAAGGATTCTCAAATCAATGAGTTCATGCCAATGAAAAGATGTTATCTCCTATGTCCTTCCATTTTGTGTATTTCTTCTTAATGCAAAGCACACACAAAATCATACACAGAATGCTTTCTAAACTACTAATACATTTTGTTGCAACTGCTGGCCATTAATGCAATAAATCATATTTTTCTATCCTTTTATTGATGCTATGGTTCTTGTCTCATGTGAATGAAATTATTACAGCTACAGAGAATCAATGGGGTTTTAATGTTTTATGACAAAAAGAGGACAAAGAGTGAGTTTTTGATTCATTGTCTCCATCTTCTACATGTACCATACTTATGCTTTAAATAAGAAATAAGGAAAGGAGAGAAATGTTCCACATGTCCATTCTATTCTAGCTTTTAATATCCTCAAGGTATATTACCCTTGTCTTATCTCTTTGGAAGTAATTTTCATTGAGTAGAGGCCACTTTTTTTTCAGATTAAATTTTTCAAGCTTTGCTATTTCAGTGGGCTTTTAATGAACAGAAGCCTCCCACATCCTGAAAAATTATGTCCCTTCAATGTGCCTGAGATAATAACCTTCAGTTCCTCACTGAGGGATTACAAGTAAATGTGTCTGGGGAAGACTAATGACCAAAGAGGTTTGATAGTGGTAATGGTATTCTGCTGCTAAGGTGATTCCTCACCCCTCACCCCTGCCTGGAGACCTGGCAAGCTCAAACAGAATCTTTTATTAGGAGAGAATGCCATTGTTAAATGACTCTTTGGTTGCTTGAGAATCATGACACACAGTGAGATTTAGCTGCCCATTAAGCACATTGGTTTATTTTTTTTCTTGGGGGGCGGGGGCAGGTGGGGAAACCCAGAACAGAAAACTATTCATTAATTCCATTTCTCCTAATCTAAGTCCTCCCAGACAGAACCCTCTTTTTTCCTGTGTTGTGACTCTCCCAACTATTTCTGATAGACTCAAGCAAGCATTTAATGGTGCAGAACAAGCAAGGCAGTCCTCTCTGCAATGCTTCCAGACACAATGAGAGTGTCAGTCATGCTCCCCATGACTCAGAATGAATCAGATGGAGAGGAAAAACTAACTGCACAAAAGTGCAGCTTAAGAAATAAAGGGCAAGCTGTGATCTGGAGAAAGGAGACGGCACCGCTGATCACAGCGAAGAGCTGGTCGTCCCTACTGCTTCCTTCTTCAATGAATAACTAGAATATAGATCTGGTTTTTCTTCCTGAGGGAATCAAATCATTCTGATGTTTAAACACTTGGCAAAATAAATCATTTATCACCTCTCCCAAGATGGTTTGATTTCAAATCAGGGGTGTAGTTGAAAACCTGTTCTTTGCATTTCCTTTTTTAACTGTTCCAATTTCTGCCCTTTGGGTGGTAGCTTTATACAGAAAAAAGAGGGAGGGGGAGAGGAAGGAATAGAGAGAAGGGGAGAGTTGGGTAGAGAGAGAGAGAGAGAGAGGAGGGGAAGGGAGAAGGAGGGAGGGGAGGGAGGAAGGAAGGAGGCAATGGAAAGGGGGAAAAGAAAACAGACTCACATATAAAATATAAAAGATGTGTGCGTATGTGTATTTTTACTTCAAAATATTGGGACAGGGAAGTTCTTTGGGTCATGCCTACTTCCTTTTCCATTATTTCAAACTGAAATATGGAAAGTCCTTCACTAGCATATTTGCTTATGAGTAAGAGTGACCAACCCATGCTGACCGAGACCTACTCCCTCTCTACTTATTACTGGAATTTGCCTTCTTTGCATCCTCCCTCTCCCTTTGTTTCTGTGTTCCTGCTGCTGCCTGGATCCTCACCCACTTCCCCATTCCCACACCCCACATTCCACACCCACTTTTGACTTCACCCCACCGCTAGTGAGTTGTGGAACCTATGATAGGAAGACAAGGTGTCAAGGGAAGACCAGGGAGACCAGATGTTCTCTGAATATTCCTTGCTTTTATTGCACCCCAATGCAATCTGTGAGGGGAAAAAACAAACAAACAAAAAACAACAAACAAAAACAAACAAAAAATCTTTGCTGCTCCTCCCTGCCTAGCCCCTCCTATCCTTGCCTCAAAGCTGATTGGTTCACCACTCACAAGTGGGAAAAAGGAAACAGAAAAATAGACAAGAACAGCAGGCACAAGATCAGATGTCCACTCTTCCCACTACTTTGGCACAATGTAAGCCCCTTGGAAGAGAAAAAGAGGAACCCTAATTAACTGAGATTAAGGTTGTACCATCTGGCAAAATGAATTTACAAAATTTACTTCAGTTACTTTTCCTGCACACATGAGTTTGTGGCCTGAGACTCACATCTGGTGCATTAGGAAAAGAAGGATTCTTTCTCAACATAAGAAATATCTACTCTAAACTCAACAGCCAAAGAAACAACTTACAATAAGACCCTAGAGGCATTCTCATTGAAAGTAAGGATTTAAACAAGAAAATACACTACCATCATTCTTCTGTCGAATTCAATTAAAAAGGAAAGAAAGTGAAAGTAAAAATAAGCACTACTGAAAATGAGGACACAAAATCATTACTATTTGTAGTTCAAATGAGAATCAATTAAAAAGCTCTTAAATTTTTTTTGAATTTCAGGAAAGGAATCAGATACAAGATAAATATATACTTTCAAAGTCTTGCCTATATAGCATCAATGGCTAAAAGGATGTAATGGGAAAACCAAGTCTATGTAAAACAATATTAAAAACCACAGAATACCTATGAATAAACCAAATCAAAAAATGTGATTAATATGAAAAAAATTAGAATTTTGCTGAGAGATATAAAAGATTTACATAAGAGGAGAGACATGCTACTTATGAGGTGGAATGATCTAGTACTATTAATGATAATAAAAGGCATCATTAATTGAGAGGCATATGATAATGGGAATTAGTAATACTTAGTTATTTTAATTAACAAGCATCTATTATATGCCAAGGACCATTCAAGATGTTTTACATCCTATTTTGATTTTATTTCATCTTTCCAACAAACTATCAAGTAATACTATCCCTATTTTACAGATAATGTATAAAACCAATACTTTTAACCACTTTGATACATTACCTCTGTAAAAATATCTAGGTTTCTCCCCTAAAACATGTAGCTTTAACAAAACACCTGTATAAATGTTTAACATGATAAAGTTATTCTAAAGTTCTCTGAAAGAAGATGTGAAGGGAATGAAAAACATTTTTAAGAGTAATGCCATAGAGGAATTAACAGAAGAAGCAAAAAATAAACAGACCCTAGTATACACAAATTTTTAACATTTGGTGAAGGAAGCATAACAAGCCAATGAAAGAATCATTGATTATATATCAAATGATGTTGAAAAACTGACCCTTTTTTAATTGATCGCTTGGTTAATATCACACATTAACTCAGCTGCAGAATTTTTAGAGAATTCATTTTTAAAAGACACACACATCATCATCATAAACTAGAGGAAACCATACAAGGATAGACTGAGCATAAAAGTAAAAGAAATTATGAAGAAAAAGTTCAACAAATTCAACTACAAAATAAAAATTTCTGTATTTTATGAATAAAATGTAAAAGTAAAAACACTGGGGGAAACATGTGCAATGTATATGACGAAGGGTTAATATATTAATACGTAAAGGAGTTCCATCCATAATCAAAAAAGACAAAAATTCTCAATAGAAATATGAAGAATATGAATAGACAACTTATAAAAGGACCATGCAGATTTTCTACTTCCGCTTATGTCAGAAATAGATGTCACTTTTAGTAAATTGTACTTTTCTAGAAATTAGATTATTTCACTTATTTTTTAATTCACTGGAATAAATATTTATAATAGTCTCATTTTTTACTGTCTATAGGATCTAAAATGAGATCCCATTTTTTATTCCTGATATTGGTAATTCATAGGTTCTCTCTTTTTCTCTGCCCAATCTTTCTAGCGCAGAACCAGCTTTCATTTTTGTTGATCCTTTTTACTATATTTTCTTCTACTTCATTAATTTCTGCCTTTATCTTTATTAAATGTTTCTTTTTCCTTTGGGTTTAATTTGCTGTTCTTCCAACTTCTTAAGATGGATGCCTACATCATTGATTTTAGCCCTTCATGTTTCCTGACATGAACTATGGTTTACAAACTTCCTTCTAAGTAAGGCTGCATGCCTAAACTTATAAAATAATTATAATGGTTGGCCTAGTCATGAAGCTAAAGTCAGGTAACTAAATGAATTAATTTTTAAATAGCAATGATAATAGAAAGACAGTGCCAAGAGAACTTTCGGTTAAAGATAAAATTGGCTAGAGATTGACCAAATTGAGCAATGGTTTCAGGAAACAAAACTAAAGATAATAAGAAAATTTTTCCTAAAAGTGCATCAAATTTTGTCTTTACTTCCCTATTATGAAAAGTAGTCTCACAACAGATGTTCCACCCTCTCCTAATAAAACTAATGTTCATTTCTCCCAAAGCATCCATACATGACCCCCGAGAGGTAGTGGGATTGGGAGAATAGGTTGTAAAGTCATCAATAAGAGTTCAATAGATGAGGGGAAAGGAGGGGCATTCTGATACACTGTAAAACTTTACTGGAATTGATAAAATATAGAGAAAGAGAGAAAAAGGTCCATGACAACTGAAAGAGGTTCGAATCTATTATCTACTGAGTCGAACAGAGCTCTATCAAGACCCACACACACAGACACACACACACACACACACACAGTTTTCAGGAAATGGGAAATAGTAAAATTGGAACTATTATCTTCCCAGAATCCTCTCTATTTTCCCTGATAATGGAGCATTCCGAGGCTCAGTCCTGATTCCTCTTTAAACTCCTGCCCTTCTTGAGCTCACCCAGTCTGGCTTTACGTATCACCTCCCAGGATTTATCTTGTTCAGATTCCTCTCCCAAACTTCAGACTTGTGCACGTAAGTATGTGTAATAGACATCCCCAACTTATAATGTTCAAAACTGAACTTCTCATCTCCTCTAAAATCTGCTCTATATGCAACCTTTTCCATCCCCATTAATGAAAACGCCCTTTTTTCTTTTCCTTTTGAAATAATGTGAGGCACACAGAGCAGTGGCAAAAATAGTAGAGTTCCTGTGAACCCTTCACAGCTTCCCTGTAAAATAACATCTTACATAACATAGTACAATTATAAAAACCAGGGAATTGTCATTGGTACAGTACTGTTAACTAAATGTAGAACTTATCTGGATTCACCAGCTTTTATGTGCATTTTTCCCCCTCGTACATAGTTCTATAAAATGTTATCACATGTTTAGATTTTTTTGTAACCAGCAGTAAATACAAGCGGTTTCATTACCCCAAAGAAACTTCCTTATGCTACTCATTTATAGTCACACCCTTCTCACTCCAGCCCTAACCCCTGGCAACCACTAATCAACCACTGATCTGTTCCATCACTACAATTTTGTCATATCAAGAATCTTATATAGGTGGACTCATACGGCATGTAACCTTTTGAGATTGGCTTTGTGCACACAGCACATCACCCTTGACATCCCTCCGGGCTGTTGCATGTATTTCTTTTTTTGTTCTGAGCAGTATCCACTTTTGTAGAAATACCATGGTTTGTTTACCCATTCACTTAGTGAAGGACATTTGAATTGTCTCCAGTTGTTGCCTATTACAAATAAAACTGCTCTGAACATTGATGCACAGGTTTTTGTAGAATATAAGTTTTCATTTCTCTAGGGTAAATATCAGGAGTGACATTGCTAGGTTATATGATAAGTGGATATTTAACATTATGAGAAACCACCAAGCTGTTTTCCAGAGTAGCCATGCCCTTTCACATTCTGCCAATAATGTATGAGACCAAGTTGCTCCACATCCTGTCATTGCTTGCTATTGTCTGTATTTTTATTTTAGGTATTCTAATAGGTATGCTGCAGTATCTCACAGTGGCTTTGATTTGCATTTAATGATTTAAGAATCTTTTCATGTGCTTATTTGTCATCCTTCAAAGTATCTGTTTAAATCCTTTATTTTTGTTTTCAAATTGGATTGTTTGTTTTCTTGCTGTTGAGTTTTAAAAGCTTTTTTTATAGATCCTAGATACAAATCCTTTGTGGAATATGTGATTTGCAAATTTTTCCCATACTGTAACTTTATTTTCATTCTCTTAATGGTGTCTTTCACAGAACAAATATTTTTAATTTTGATAAAGTCTAATGTATCAGTTTTTTTTTCATTTACGAAGCACGTTTTGAGGTCATAAAGAGCACTTTGCCTACCCATAGGTCATGATGATTTTTTCTTAAAGTTTTAGGTTTAGACCTATGGTAGATTTTGAGGTAATTTTGGTATAAGAGATATTCTATCTTTTCAGTTACTCAGGCCAAAAATTTCAAAGTTACCTTTGACTTCTCTCTTTCTTTTACACTCCACATCAAAATCATTTGGAAGTTCTACTGATGCTTCTTAAAAAGAAATGTACTTAAGGGTTGAGAACTATTATCTCTCATCCAATTTTTACACACGCCTCTTAATTAGTCTCCATTTCCTTTCCTTGTCCTGTACAGTCTACCCTCAACACAGCAATAAAATTAACCTTTTTAAAGCCTAAGACAGATCAGCTAACTCTTTCACTAAAAACCTTTCAGTAGCTCCCACTTCTCTACAGGATCTGCTCCCTCCCTTCTGTCTCTGGCCACATAACCTAGGACTTTACTGTTCAGTGCTTCCACTCCCTTCCCACCGCTTCCTGGTGCTTTTTTGACTGCATCAGGCATACTCTCACTTTACAGGCTTTATACATTTGTTCCCTTGACTGAAATGCATCGTCACCAGAGAGCCACATGGCTACCTCCCTTACGTCCTTGAAGACTTTGCTCAGATATCACCTTTGCAATGAAGCCTTCCCTGACCACACTAAAATTTCAACCTGCTACTTTTTACCTACCAGCATTCCTAATCACCCTTACGTGGTTCTACTTTTCAGTTTTCCACGGCGGCACTTATCTCCTAATGCATCTCCTAATTTACCTATTTACATGTGTTGTTGTATTGTCTATCACAACCGCTACTAAAAATAACCTCCATGAGGCAGAGCTACTGGGTTTGTCTGCTGACACAACCTAGGCCCTGAGAAGTGCCTGGCAATAATAGGTACTCAGGAAGTGTTCTTTGGTTTTTTGTTGTTTTGTTTTGTTTTTAATGACAGAATGATAGCATTTCTTAAATCAGTGGTTCTCAAAGTATGATCTGCCAACCTTCGGTGGTTCCCAAATCCTTTCAAGGGAGATGCTAAGGTGACTTTTGTCTTTTTCACTACATTGCCATTGGCACTGGTGGTAAAACTGCTGGCACCTTAGCAACAATCAAGGCAGAGGCACCAAACCAGTAGTCACATTCTTCATTGTCATGTACTCCAGTTCCGACCAAAAAAAAAAAAAAAAAAAGAGCCAGTTTCACTTACGAATGCCCTTGATAAAACACTAAACATTGTTAGTTCTCAACCCTTACGTACATTTCTTTTTAATATTCTACATGTTAAGAAATGGGAAGTATTCATAAAGTACTTCTGCTGCATACCAAAGTACAGTGGTTGGTTTGAGGAAAACAACTGTGTGAGGATTTAAGTTGCAAGCTAAACCAGACGTTTTTTTTTTTTTTTTTTTTTTCCCACAGAACACCACATTGTGTTGAAAAGACACTAGCCACGTATGATTATTGGAAACAGGTATTAGCAGGATTTTCATTTCACAGTCAAGTCACTTTAAGGAAAAGAACACAGTACCTGTTACCAATTACAAACTCTAATCTTTCAACATAAATTAGAATACTGAAAATTCATAACCTCCACCGTGAGCTTGTTAGCTTCCCAATACTTAAAGATTTTTCTGATTTAACTTCTAATATAGTAAACATAAATAGATATAATCCACATTAAGAAAAACTCTTTGGTTTCTTCACTAATTTTTAAGAGTGACAGCAAAAAGTTTGAGAACAGGTGACTTGTCCCAATCATTGTGTGACCCCTGCTTTTCCACAACCCTCGCTACTTCTATGGGTGTGTTCCATGGCAGAGCCCACACAGCTCTGCACTTCTGTACTGAGAGGCCCCAGCCCACCACCATTCTATAAATCACTTTTTTTTGTTGTACAACCAAGGGTAGCTCTGAAGGTTGGGCATCTATAGCCAAGATTATTGCCTGGTGGGAGTGAACGGTCCTGGCAATTCAGAGAGACCAGGGATTTCATGCAAGACTCACCACCCCAAAATGGACTTTTGAAGTTTCCAATGCCAAACGTTAGCTATCTCATGGTTTTCTGACCAATTCTCAAAGAGTTTCAAGTACCATTTGATTTACTGTATAACATAAGTATTGTACAACAACAAGTACTTTGAGATTCACCTCATCACCTAGCCCTGAAAATAAAGTTGCACATAGGAATTAAAATTATAAAAGAATATATATATTTACTCACTTGCCAACTTTCACAAACTTACTTGGAATTGGAAGCCAGGAGACAAAAATATCCAGGAGTAATTTTCTTTCTGTAAGTAAACATAAGTATTAGCCAGACTTTCCTCTCAGAGGTGTGAGAATATAAGAGTCATTGAAAATGTCTTTCATAATTTCACACATATTCTGTTTCAAAAAACATCTTAACATTAAATCAGTTTTTATTGTGTTGAAGGAGATTTTTAATCATCATGCTAAGTCTCTCAAAACCTTTTTTCTGATATACATATTTTCTCATTTTCATCTTCAGTGTCTTGCCAGCTCTGAGTCTGTATTTTAGTCAGAACTCTTTCTACTGCAGGCACTATAAACCTAACTTAAACAAAACCAAGTATACATATATACTCACAAAAAAATCGGCTCAGAAAATCCTGATGTTGGTTGAGCTCAAGCACAGCCAGACCCAGGGACTAAAGCCTCAGGACTTTTTGTCTCCACCACTTGCCTCTACTTGGCAGCATTCTGCATGCAATCTTCCTCCATTTAAGGGAGTCAGGATAGTGACCACAATCATGCCTAGTCTTATGTTATGCCAGGTTAGCAAGTGAGGTAGAAAGAGAACTTCAGTCCACAAGCACCCCATTTGTGTGCTCAATCTTATGGTGTACTAAAATTGGCCCTATGCCAGTCACCTGCTGTCTGTCAGGATTTTCCAGAGAAATAAAACCATTAGATACATATGATATATTGTATACATGATGCATGATCTCTATAGACACCTATCTCTATAGATGTATATATTATATGTGATATATCTACATATTATATGGCTATAGATATCATATATACAAGATTTATTAGGAGAAATTAGCTCACATGATTTTAGAGGCTGAGAAGTCCTATGATCTGCCATCTGCGAGCTGAAGACCAGAAAAGCCAGTAGTGTAATTCCAGTTAGAATCCACAGCTCTGAGCACCATGGGAGCTGACGGTGTAAATCCCAGTTCAATGGCAGGAGAAGACTGACAACCTGGCTCAAGCAGGCAGGCAGGAAGGGACGAACCCTCCCTTCTCCTTTGTATTCTATTCAGGCCCTCAACAATAGATTGAAGCCCACCCACACTGGAGGGCCATCCATTTCACCGAATCCATGAATTTAAATGCTAATTTCACCCAGAAACACCCTCACAGACACACCCAGAAATAATGTTTAATCTGGACACCCTGTGGCCCAGTCAAATTGACACATAAAATTAACCATGCCGTAGGCCAACCCTGGAAGGGGTGTATATATATGTGTGAGACCCCATTACACACATACGCCCGAGGTCAAATGAAGCTGGGGAGAGGTGGACCCACAAGAAAAAGATGCTGCCCCCAAAAAGAGCTTTCCACTAAAAACATAAAAACAAAATCCCTTTTTATTTGTACTCACTATTCCCATCCACAGCCGAGCATCTACACAGTATAGTTTTTATAAATAGGCAGTGCTTGACTTTTAATATTTTTCAGAATCATTACTGTGTAATTTTAAGAACTGTCAGGTTTGAGGGAGTGTAGTAAAGTGACACTAGAAAATCAATCACCTCTCCCTTATCCCACCCCACCTGACTATTCAAGAGAAGAAATTCAAATTGGCAGTAGTCAAATTATTATAAAAGTAGAGACAGGGAAAGTAGAGTTAGACACTATTGGATAACTTATTCAGGGAATAAAACAGAAAAGTCTACATAGACAGAAGGTGGACATAATTAATAGTAATTGAGGTTTTCTTCTAGAGACACTGTAGACCAATGTTTCTTGATACTAGTATAGTTAAGGAAACTCATAACTGTCTCTTAATTTTGTAAAAGAATTTGCATCTAAAATGGAACCGGAGGATATGAAATGGAGAATGTATGCCCTTCAGGAAAATGAAACTGAATATCTGAGAAACAGATTTTCTGTAAATGCCTGATTTACAGAAGACCAGAAACTTACCTCCTGACCAATAAGCATCCACCAAGAATCTCTTCCACATCCTCAAGTCAATGAACTTACTGCTTGGTCTCTGCCTGGATTCCTCTGTCCTTTGCAGCCCTTGCCCATAAATACAGCCCACCCCAAACTTTCAGTGGATTCACCTGTCGCTTGCTACATTTTGTGTTTTCTGAGTTGAAATTCCTCTGCTCTAATACTCCTGAATAAACTCAACTTCTGGTAATTCGAGCTTGCCTCACTTGACCTCTTTATTTAGGTGGACAATCTGTTCTCAAAATGCAAGTCTACAAAACACAGAGCTGAGAGTAGCAACCATTCTAATGTCGAGGTCTCTAGCTACAGCAGACACTGTTGGGACCCCATCCACATCCCCTCATCCTGGCCACTTTACTGCAAACAGCCATTAAACTAATTAAACAAAGAAGCCATTAGACCAAGGTGGCTCTAATGCGTGGTAGCCGGTATAAACCTACAAATGCCTTGAGGTTATAGAATCAAAACCTAAGGACAACAATTCACAGCTGATGAGGTTTTAAGCTATACTCCATCAATAATTTCTTTACTTGCTTCTGCCTTTTCTCTATAAAAGTCTCTTCTTGAGCTCCTGTCTGTGGAATGCCTCTCACCACTTTCAGTTTGGCGCTACTTGATTCCAATCGATTTTTGCTCCAATAAACTCTTAAAAATTTTAACATGCCTCAGTTCCTCTTCTATCATGCCTAACTTCCACCTTACCAGACCTGCATTTCTTTACCTGAGGGCTTTCTTCAGCCTCTCATGGCACACTATTGCCACCTTCGCAGGCCAGTGCAGAGTACGAAGGAAGTACCGATGCTCCTTCACGCCCACAGCTAAGGTGAGGGAGGTTGCTTGTGGTGACTCTGCAGGGCATGTGCTACACCATCTGCCGCGAATGAAAGCTCCAGCTGCCCACAGGGGTAGCTGGCTTGACAACACACACTTTTTCAGCTGCCTTCGCTTCTCTTAAGCCCCCACGCCCCTGCCAGCATTTCCTTCACCTGCCAAATAAACAACAGTTTATTTGTAGTCCTCAGGCAACATCTTCCACAGGTTCTGTGACTTTAAGTGAAACAAGGCATAATGAAATCAACTTTACCATAAGCTAATTGACATAAACAAGAGTTAAGTTCCTAAGGCATTTCATCCACATTATCATGAACAACAGTGAACAAAACTACTGTATTCAAGAAACTTCTGTACTCTCATTGGACTCTTGTCTCAGGATCTGCTTCTAACATAAGAGACAAACAAATAAAAAAGCCGTATCTTCAGTAGGCCATCCATGCTTCTCCTACACTTTGAAATACACAGACCTTTTTCCCCCCAGATTTACTGAGGTATAATTGACAAATAAGAATTGTATATATTTGAGGTGTACAATGTGATTTAATATACATGTGCATTGTGAAATAAGTACCACAATCAAGGTAGTTTCCACATCCATCACCTCAGAGTTACCATTTGTATGTGTGTGTGTGTGTAGAGAACACTCACTTACGGTCGACTCCCTTAGCAAATTACAAGTATGTAATACATTATTATGAACTAAAATTACCATGATGTACATTAAATCCCCAGAACTTATTGATCTTAAAACTGAAAGTTTGTGAAGTATACAGACCATAGTCGAATAATATGCTATATCTCCAGCAGTCACTTTTTTTAAAATAAACTGGAAGACCCATAGGAACAAAAATGAGAGAAAACGACCTAGAAATACGTGCACTTGGCACCTACATGCAAGCATTTGGAGTCACCCTTGGGACCCCTCCAAAAACAGCATGGAAAAGAATATAAAATGAAGTTAGTGAGGGACGAACCAAGGTTATCTATATAGTTCCTTGTATCAACCCTCAATCTTTTTGAGTTTAAATAAATAGATTAGAAGCAAATGGGCACAGTAGGGAGGGAATGGAAAGAGAGAGGAGGCATTTAATACACGGCCCCATTATGTAATATATATTCCCCTATTGGCATGCGATTCATTATCTGATCACCTTCTCTGTGTCTGTGCACTTTAATAAACCTCAAGGACAACGATCCTTGGTGAACTGACATGCATAATTATTACCTTAGAATGCTTAGGTTATATTCTATGTATTCGGCTTAAGAGGGCAGGAAATCAAGCAATATATTTTGAAAGAATATTATTTAATTGTTTAAAAGAAAAATGCAGCTCTCGAAGGTGTAAGTTTTTGGTATTAGAAAACTTAGTCTAACAGATCCTTCCCCTTAAAGTCATATAAGCGATTTATACTGAGCTCAAGACAATGTACCCTCCATTTCTTAATTAAATATTTTAAAGCCAAGTCATAGAGCACTTGTGTTTCACATATAATAAGTATTCATTTAAGTGATGTTTGGCAAGTACTATACTAAATGAGCGATTTAAAAACAGAAGGTATTTTACTCACAATTGCTCATAGATATTCAGTATAAATATAAATATACAAACAAAAGCCTACAAATATTGTACTCCTGTCACAAATAATCACAGACTTTAAAATATCAATTTACCTTAATAGTTCAAGCAGCTCATAAAAATTCATTGTCAGGGAAGCACTAAAATGAGTCAAGAGAACAATGTGTTCCTTGTCTTTCACTTCAATTATCTTTACATAATTCCTAATTCTGTGATGAGACATTCTGGAATATCGATTGTTTTCTTAAAAATCTGATTGCCTCAGTACCTGCCAGAGATTGTCAGGTATTTAAGAAGTATGCAGGACAGAGACGTTCTAGCAAATTATAAATCTGAACTTGCAAATTGAATTATTTACTTTGGAATAAGTAACTTTTACTTGTTGGGTACTTGACAGTCTTCAAAGCAATAACACCCCAGGCACTTCACACTTAAGGATGAGGATGTTGGATCCAGGTGTCAATAGCTGTGCTTCCATGGCTCTAGCAGACTGCTGCTCTCTGGACCCAGCTTCAAGTGTAGCGATTTAATGGTTACACTGCTACAACGGAAAACAGTCTGCCTCGTAGCATTTTAAAGTATACCGACTGGCCTCCCCAAAATGTAGCATCCTTCTGGGAAGTCTCTGTGTTTCCATCAGAAGATCAGCAAATTAAGGACTGGTTGCCTAAGAATAGATAGATACACGGTACCTCCAAAAATCAGATTGGAAAGAGTACACGACAAGTTTACTTACTTGTGAGGATGGAGTGTTGTGGCCTCTGCATTTCTGCATTTTTCCTCCTTGTCACAGTCCCATATTCATTTCTTATGCCTTTATTCCTGTGGTGGATGATTCTACCTGCTTTATATGCATTATAGTTCCATCAGCAATTGTTTAGGTTCAAGGGAGAGCTGCTGCAACACAGGTCAAGAGCCAAAGGGTTAGTTCTGCCTCGACCTCCCAGCAAAAGACTAAATGTTTCCCTCTCTGATAGTAATGGTGACTTCCCTGGGCCTTATGAATATAAACATAAAAATCCGAAATAAAATGTTAGCAAATCAAATCCAACAATATGTAAAACAGATAGCGGCAAGCACAGATTTTGGTATTTACCAAGAGAATGAAAACATATGCCCATAAAAGGACTTCTTTATGAATGTTAGTAACAGCCCAAATGAGAAATAGCCCAAATATCTACCCACAGATAAACGAACCGTTGTATATTTATACAATAGAATAGCAGTCAGCAATAAAAGGTAATACATTTCTCATAAACACAATAACTTGGATGACTCTCTCAAGCATTACTCTGGGTAAAAGTGGCCAGGGTGAAAAAGTACATACTGTATGATTCTATGTATATAAAATTTCAGAATAAGTTAAAACTCATCGATAGTGATTTTAAAAAATTAGACTAGTGTTGACATTGAGGTGAGGGTTAGGGGGACTGTTTAGTCCCCTGGGGCTACTACCACAAAAATACCATAAGCTAAGTGACTTAAACAGCAAGTATTTATTTCTCAGTTCTGGAGGCTGGGAAGTCCACGATCAAGGAGCTGGCAGATTCAGTGTCTGGTGAGAGCCTGCTCCCTGTTTCATAAATGGCTATCTTCTCTCAATGTCTTACATGGTGGAGGCAGGCTAACTAACTGTCTGATATCTATTTATAAACACACTAATATCATTTATGAGGGTTCTACCCTCAAGATCTAATTACCTCCCAAAGGCCCCACCTCCTAATATCATCACATTGGGGGTTAGGATTTCAACATATGATTTGGACAGGAGGGGATAAACATTTGGTCCACTGTAGGAAGACTGACTATAATATGACATAAGTGAACTTTGGAAAGATGGCAATCTTCTATATTTTGATTTCGATTGCAATTACATAGACGGAAATATTTGTCGAGTCATCAACCCACATACTTAAAACATGTGAATTTTATTATTATAAATTTTACATTAAAACTTAATTTAAAGAAAACACGTAATTGAAAAGTGATGAATAAACCACCTTTTTTACAAAAATTTTTTAAAATCTCAATGATTCCATTCTCTGACCACCACTTCCTCTGTATATTACCAATGCTACAATCCTTTGAGACCAGTGGACCCTCCACCTTTTCACTCTCTCTCACCTACCTCATATCCTTTTTTCTCCCTTATCCCACTGAGCTTCCATTGTCTATCTTTGCACCCCTTATCATTCTTGCCCTACATTTCAACTGGCTAAATAGTATCCCAGGTTAAATTGCTCTGCCTACTCCATGCTTGCATCTAAACAGCTGAGTGTGGCTGGAGAAAACTACACAAGTCAGACGACTGGCCTCATTTTAAACTCACGACCACTAACTCCAGGTGGCCCGTGGTGCTAGCAACACTGCCCTAGGTAACCCGCTGCTTCATTCTTCTCGGCAATTGTTTATCTTCTCATGAACGGTCCCCACGCCAACTAGAAGGGACATGGGGTACTGGTCAGACAAAAACAACAGTCTCCAATTCTGCTTTTTAAAAGACCGGTACTTTGCAAAGGAGGTAGATAGGGTAGCAGCGGTCAAATATGTGGTGACAGAAAGAAATCTAACTATGGGAGGTGAACACCCAATGCAATATATATATTAATGCAATATATATTAATGCCTTACTGTTAAATTGTACACCGTCACCATAAAAAAATAAAAAAAAATAAAAGTTAAAAAATTAAGAGACTGGTACTTTGCTAAATTCCTCTTAAATATTAAATTTAAATGTTTCCTAGAATAAACACTAAAATTCCTAGTTTTGAACATTAAAATTATTTCTCCCTTGTTTATAGAAAGTATGCTCCTTATAGATGTAAATATTAAAATAACTTTTTCTCAGTTGTGGTTGCTTTATCTCATTTACTGAATCTTTAATCAGTTTCAGATTACAATTATTATTTTTTCTTCCTTTCTTGTTTTCATATGAAAATTTCCCTAGATTTATAACATAGAATTTTTACAAGTTATCCCAAATTTATGTCTAGAAAAAAAGAGTATGTCTCCTTATTCCTTGTTTCTAGTGTTTTAAGCAGCAAACAACAAAACGTACCTTGGCTGGCTTAGGTGGAAAAAGAATTAGTTAAAGGCAGTAGGTAGTTCATAGAAGCTCTGAGAGGGCTTGAGAACCAGGCTCAGATGCTGAGCAGACAGGAACAATGTTTGATTACTCTGCAGGAGCCACTACAGCTCATACATCCCTGCTACCACAGGTCTGCACTTCCGCCATGACTTGCACAGATGCCGCCCAGCTCACGCTGGAGATGCTCAGGAGTAGATGCCAGAAACTCCTGGCACTGATGCCCCTAAAGAACGCAACACTATTGTTGTTAAACTTGCCAGACAACAAATTCTACACGCCTCCTTTCTCCCATTACTCACTTCTGTGCAACTGACTGGTGAAATTCAGGCCATATACCTTCTGCTGTAAGGGAACCTGAGAGAGCCAGTGTCCTGCTTCATCCCAGAGGAGTGGAACTCAGGACATTTCCAGGCAGTAATAAGAGTATTCAAGATGTGCAGGGCACATCAGAAATGTACACAAGGCAAATTTCCACAATAAGTCCTAAAAGAGAGATTTTTCTTTATTAGTGAGTGCTTCCTCTATCTTAGGGTTCTAACAAATATTCAGAAAACCAACTGAAATGTGGGAGTGATGATATTTACCAAGTACTGCAGACTGTGCTCCTTTGTGGAGGAATATGGTACTGATACCAGAATAATAAAATTGTCCCTTATTTCACCATATCCAAAATTCAGAGGGGCGCTGGCCATAATCCCAACTTTAAGACAATAATGGTATTTAAAAGCATGGAAAACATTTTTCACAAATAATTCACTGCACCAAAATCAAAGCATGTTATAAGTCCAAAAATACTGTTTCCTAAGAATCAGATTAATCTCTTAATGTTTTATAGGTAGGATAGTTAGACCATTTGAATTCCGAAGAATAATTGTGCCTTTTACAGCTATTCTCATATTTACAAAATAATATAATAACAATAACTTTCAATATGACCACTTTTCTCTTTGATATAAATGCAAAGACTTACCCTGTTCCATCAGGATACATATTTATTTCTCTCTGAGTACCTGTTGACAATGCAAATAATAAAACTTTTTTCACTTTTCCCGGTCAGCAGCAGTCATAAATCCCACAAGTCTTGTAATCTCTGATTAAAATATCCCTTCATTTATCCCCTTTGTGCTAAACTATTTTCAAATGTTTTCTTTGTAGAATCACTGCATTGTTTTTCCTCATATACCTGCCTTGGCAGCCATGCAGGCGTAGGTCACACTGCCACCTGGTGTGGTTGGGACAAATTTCCTTCCATTCCATGGAAACTACAAGGGGAAGGATGACACTCAAATCCTGCATTGCTGAGTCATGCTGCAGGCTGAACTTCATTCTGGAGGTATTTGTAGGCCTACATAAAATGAGGAAAGAAGTTTGCATCAACAGCAAACACAAATCATTTTATAGAGGAGAAGGGAAACCATAAGTATTCAGCATTTTTAATTCAGCAAATGTTTATTTAGGGCCCACTGCAGGTAAGGTCTGTGTTTGCTTGGTCCCACAGGTGACCCAAAAGTGAAGAAGACATAATCCCTGTCCCAGAGGATCTAGCAATTATGGCACAATATGAGTTAAGAATTCAAAATGCATGAGTGAGGAAGAGATCACAAGAAATAACATAAAAACAACAAAAACAGACTTCTTATGGGAGCGGTATTTGGGATAGATAGGCTTTGAAGGAGATTTGGGATTTTATGGGCACTGCCTCAACTTAAAAACCAGTTCTGCACTTAGTTGTGTGATCTTAGGCCAGCCAGTTCCATAACCTCTCTGGGTTTCAGTTTTCATATTTGTAAAATGAGGATAGAAACAGCATCTCCATCACAGAAATAGCTTGAGAATTAAGTGAGTGAATGAGTATAGTGCCCAGATCACACAGTGTGTTTATTAGATAAAATAAGTTCTTTACCCATTCATCCTTCAGGTCTCAGCTTAAATGTGCTTCCTCAAACAGACATTTCATGATTTCTTCTCACTTCAAACATAATTTATAATTATTTATTCATTTTGTAGGGTTTTGTTGTTGATGTGTCTGTTTTTTCCCATGAGGATCTAAATTCCGTGAGGGCAGACTGTATGTAGTTTGTTCACCCTACTCCTAGCACCAACAAAATGTTTTGCATATAATGAATGCTAGATAAATATTTGTTAAATGAATAAATTTTAATGGTTCAAGCTGGCAATTTAATTATTGAGTTTAGAAGGGCTTTATTTTCTCTCTTTCCCTCTCTCCCACCCCACTCCACATTCCTCTCTAGGAACCTTGGGAAAAGAATCAGTTCTCAATTCGTAACATCCAGTCTAGGTTTGGTCTTTCTCTCTGTAGCTTCACAGAAGAATGAAGATGAATTACCCAATAGTTTTCTATGACAATCTGTCCCCCGAAAGAAGACAGAGAAGAGAAATATGGAGCCAAGTGGCAAGAGGGCACAGGGATAGTGAATCAGTGTTTGGAGTCACCACATGGCAGGCAACTCAATGAAAAAACAAATATTTGAACCAGGTATGAATTTGTAACTATTGATAGGAATTTGTCCTTTAAAATAAGCATGGAAAATGGGGGAGGAGCGTGCAAGGATAGCTTATGTCAAAGGAACTGCTGGCACTCTTTATTTCATTGTTTGTAAGGTCTGGTTTGCCAACAGGTTAAGTAGGTGAGAACCACTTCTACTACAGAAAAGAAACGGATGCTTGTTCCCCAGTAACACAAGGAGCCTGAAAACTCACCTAGGTCTCATTACCTGCTTACATATTGGGGAACTCCTTTTGCCACCTGGACCCTAATGTACCTCTAGGTATAACTGTTGCCAATACAAGTAGAAAGACTAGTATTTTTGACGTTATGTGATAGGTAGTTTGGCTATATTGTCATTTAATCTCTCTACATCTTTTTATATGGGTGGCAGTGAGTAGATAGTAGAGACAGGATATAACTATGATCTGATTCTGAAGTTGATATTGTAGTCATTAGCAAAAACCAGTCCAGCAGTTTCTTAAAGCGTGGTTCACAGACCCCCGCATCAGAATCACTGGCGGTCTTTGTTACACACAGATTCCCCAGCCCTGCCCCAAACCGAAGGAATCAGCAGAGGGAGTACTTTTAAAAAGCACCTCAAGTGATTCTGTTGCAGGGCACCTGTGGACATAGAGTGAATTTCATGCACGAAGACCGCACGCAAAAGTTAAGAGCATTGACGAAACACAACATACCGCCCCGGCTGACTGCAGCCTGCCCAGGAGGCCCTGACCAGATTAGAATCAGGTCGCCTCGGCCTCTGCAGCCGTAGAAGGAACTGAGCACGCGCTCCCTACCTCGGGGAGGAGCTCTGTACGACCCCGCCCGCCTCCGGCCGGCCGGCGCGGGGCAGGGCTTTCCTTAAGGAACCTAATTCCGGCTTCTCCCCCCCGCCCCGCGGCCCAGAACCCCGCCCCGGCCTTCGGACCAATCAAAGGGCAGGTTGCTGAAGCTCGGGGCCAATGCCCAGGGCCGTCTTTATCCCTCTCTGCAGTTTGAAACTGTCAGGTTGCTGCTAAGGTAGCCGCTGTGCTTGCTGTTGTTTCAGCTGCGATCTGGCGAGGAGACGAGGACAGAGGAGTCGGGGTTCGTGGAGAACCGCGACGGTGGGTAGCGGTGCCGCGGGCCGACCCCCCATCCCTGGCAGTGGCAGTGGAGTGGGAATTAAAATGCCTTGGACGGGACTTCCGCCCCTGGGCTCGTAGAGGACCAGCCTGGGAGCATCTTCCCCGAGACAGGCCTTTCAGCTGTTCTGCGGAGAGGGGAGGTCCAGACATTTTCCGCTCCGAGGCGTCCGGGAAGAGGGCAGGAGTGAGGGGTGCCTGAAGTATAGCGGTTACTGCCGCCATAGGTTCTGGTCACTTAAAATGTAAGGGGGGAAATAACCATGTCTAACGCTTTTTTTGTTTTTAAATATGAATTTGATTAAAACAAGGGTGGGTAGGAAGGTGATCCAAGAGAACTTGTAGCCATTGCTTACTTGCACCTGACATAAGGAGGGGCTGGCGCGCCCCTTATCCTTGACTGGGGCAGGGATCGGTGAAGGGGGCTGGAACGTCACCCTGCTGCCAGCCTGCACGTTAATTCACTCTTTCCCTGCCTCTTAGGAGTTACATTTGAGTTCCCGGACCTCCTTTCCCTATCAGCCAGGTAATTACCAATACGTGCCTTGATTTTTCTGGCAATAGAGAAACACTCGGAACTTTTCATCTGGTGGTTTCTGATATCTTGGGTTAGAGAATTCTAAAATTCAGTGAACTGATGCACATCTGCCATGCATTAAAGCAAGCTTTATTTTCCTTCTTTGTTTCAGAACCTAGAATCAGTAAGAAAAATGCTACAGTTGTAGACTTTCAAATCAACTGTCATACTTTGTTGGCATCAAAGCAGAACAGGTGGAAGATTTATAGCATATTTTTCAAAAGTACAATAGCAGTCTTGTGTTTGCAGTATCTATATTCAGAAACTTTTTAATGTCCAACCATACCTTTCAGCGCATTTGTTTTTTGACTAATCAGCCCAACTCCAGCCCCACTTCTATAGCTAACTGGTCAGCAAACACATCCTAAAGGAAGAAGTGAATAAAAGTAGAAATGGACCACATTAACACTGGTAGATTTGAAGTCCCATGAAGCAGCCACTCTTGCTGCAGATGTATGGGCTTATTTTATCCTCCCTAATTGGCTTAACTAAAGACAGTCATGCTGAGATTTAGTTATCCTGTGAGTCCCAGCCTATGTTGCTATTCTAATATCGCACTTTTCCCTGTATTTGCCTTTTGTACATCAATTTCTTCAGCTCTCTGTCACTTATTTTTCAGCTCACTGTGATTGAGACTCTCCACTGAAATTGTTCAGGCAAATATCATAGCAACCTCCTGACTGCCAAATTCAAGGGACTCTATCCAGTTCTCATTCTTCTTTGGCATGTGACTGACTGCTCCATTCTCCAAGTTTTTGTGATGCTATTCTTTTTGATAGTTCTACAGATTTGACTTCCTTTTCAGTGTTCTTTGCTGGCTTTAAATGTTACTGGTTCTGGTTTTAACCTTCTTCTCACTATGGTAGTGGCCTTAACTTTATTAGGGTTATAGTCCTCTGAACACTTACTGTAGGCTAAGGATCCTCTTCCCAGAAAAAGACACATGTGCATTTATACTAACAACACTGCATACAGTTTGAGTGTATAAACTTCAGAATAGATTATCTCCCTTTTTTCAGCATTTCCATTATGCTTATGATTCCTCAAACTGTATCTCCAACCTAAAGCTCCAATGCAGGGCTCCCACATTGCTTAACTCCAGGCAGCACCATTCACGTTGTAATCATTGTGAACTACAGTCCTTGGAGTAGTACACTGCATAGTAAGTGTAGCCATATGACTGCATACCTGCAGCTTCACCTCAGTGCCTCACAGGCACCCAAAACATCTGATATTGAACCCATTGTACTTCCTCCCAACCTGCTCACCTTCCTGTATTTCTTGCCTTGCTGAGTGGCACCGTCATCTACCTAGTTACTCAAGCTAGATATCTGGAAACCATCAACAATTCCTCCCTTTAACCCCTTGATCAATTATTGATCATGATCTCTCATTCCCACTGTCTCATAACACAACCGTCTCAGAGTCTTGCCCTCCAGCCACTTGCTTCCCTTTGCTGCCTCCTGGATCACTGCTGGAGAGGACACTTACCTCTTGTACTACTGCAGTCAGCTCTCATTGATCTCTTCAGGACCCCAACTCTCCAATCCATATTGAAAGTTGCCAGAGTGATCTTTCTAAAAGACAAGCATGATCTGGTTATCACTTGTTCAAAACATTTTAATAAGTTCTCGAAAGAGCAAAATTTTTAACAAGACATAATCACGATCTTCCATAATCCGGCTATTCCTGATGTGCCTGTTTCATCCTTAGCCAAGCCTCGCTTTGCACCTTTTGCTTCAGCTTTCAAAACTACTTAAATTCCTGGTGTGCATGTCCATGGCTCTGTGTCTTTGCTTAGCATAGACATTGCCTAGCATATCTTGATATCTTTTATCTGTCTTTCGGGTCTCAAAAGGGTCATCTTCTCTATTAAAACTTTCTCTGGCTCCATTCCTACTTCTTTACACCCTCGAAATCTCACCCCATGAAAAATGGCAACTCCTAC
The DNA here is from genome assembly GCA_003508835.1 of Eonycteris spelaea. Taxonomy (NCBI): domain Eukaryota; kingdom Metazoa; phylum Chordata; class Mammalia; order Chiroptera; family Pteropodidae; genus Eonycteris; species Eonycteris spelaea. Next base: position 18,526,638 of record PUFA01000011.1, on the reverse strand, counting down.
TTCCCTTCTTTGTACCTCTGTTATTTTAGGGTCCAACAACACTTTTTCATCAGTCATTTATATTAAATGTATGTCTGGTCCTCTCTACATATTGTAAAGTCCTTGAGGATAGACTCTTCATCTTTCTCACCGTGTATGTAACTGATGTTCAGTAGTTTGAATACTTACTACTTGAATTTTAAATAAATTATTTAGTTGTTACTAAAAGTACTTTTATTTTTTTATTTTTGGTTAAGACTTTCAATAATTTTTTTATGTGTATAAGAATCTGTTGTTTTGTATAGACTTGCTTTTCTTTAAAATAGTACTCTCAAAAGGTAAGTTTCCTGAGTAGAGTATTTATAAAATTTGTTCATTCTCCTTGGTTCAGTATCTTCAAAGAAAGTGCAAAGAAAGTGCACAGCATCCAGGCTGTCACATTGTTGAATAACAGTGAAGACAATCTGTTTTCAACAGCCCCACTGCAGATTTTTCTGAGGAGCTTCCATTTTTCTTTAACTTCTCATATATTGTTCTCATCTCCTTTATTACCTTATAAATTCACTAATATGGAGAATTGAGTCTTTAACTATTTTTTCTTGCGCCGTGATTTTGTCTATAGGTGCTCAATACGTTGAACGATTTTAGCATATCACACAATTATTATTTACAAATTAAAATGACGTTCCACAGACATATGAAATATTTTAGTTTAAATATTGAGGGAAATACTAAAGTTAGCTTCTACTGTTTCTAGTATTTGTGCAGAATGTCATCAGATGAGGAGAAATGCTCACTTCCAGTTATGCAGAATGACTCTGACCAAGGCAGTTCTGTTTCTTCAGCTCTTCAGGTAGGAAGACGTGTAAATTTGTCATAATTAAATTTATTTTCAACAATATGAGGAAAAACTAGGGATACATATTTCAGCAGTTCATTCCACTTACATTTATGATTATAATGTATATGTAATGTATGATGTATATCAAAGGATATCAAACTTTGGGAATTATTTTCCAAACTTAAGAAACACCTTACATTGTTTCAGCCTTTCAGAAAATAATCATGAGCTGTTCAAAAGCACTTTTTTTGCACAAAGGCTTCAATCAACTCAATGAAAGTAGCTGAAAATCTCAAGAAATATTTTTTCTTGAAATTTTCTCATTGTAGCTATCTCCTATGAATGCTGCTTTCACTTTAATGCAAATTAATACAATATCAAACTGTCCAAAGTTCTGGAGTTCTAGGTTCCCTCGTGTTCTACTCTAGGTTTTAGTTGCTGTGGCCACAACATTTAACACATTCTGCTGCCCAGCACCTCTGGACAGTGACAGATAAATTGACTACAGAAGGCATGATTTTTACATGACATTCTTTTAAATTTCCTTTATTTCTGAATGCTTTATCATCAAAAATATGGATTCATATTTCTAGAGTAGATTTGAGAGAATACTGACATGGTCTACCTTGAGTTTTATAGTTATATCAGGAGGAAAAAAAGCTAGACATCATCTTATGTTGAGTAAATTCTTATTGGCACTGTCTAATATGAGAAAAGCTTTAGGACAATAATTTGTGAAACGAATGTGTTCCTTTATTGAAATTACAGATTTTGAAATTGGGAAGCTATTTTAAAAATATCTGTGATATTTACGAGGATAAAAGTAGTACAAAATTGTGACATGGTTCATTCTTGCCTTCCCTTTGGATGGTACCTCTGCCACATAGTGCTGTCTTTTTAGGTGACAGTGTTTTCCTGCTGCCTTCATCTCTGCCTTAGCTAAACTTCTCCGTATCACAAGTATAAATTTTTGTGATATAACTCATTTATTCTTGTGATATTGTGATTTATTTATATATATATATATTTGGTCTTCATCCCTGTTTCTGGTACAGGGCTCCTAAAACTGTTGGAATTTTTTAAGCGATGAGAGTGATAAAGGTGTCTTTTGTTATGAGGTGACTTTTGGACCCTCATTTAAAAATGAGTGCTGGTTGCCAGACGAATCAACCATGGATTAGAGGATAGGAACTGTCAGCCCCACCTACCCCAACCCCGACCTTTGGGGACAGGAGAGGGGCCAAGAGATTGAGTTCAATCACCAGTGGTTTTGAATTAACCAATTGATGCTATTTAATGGAGCCTCCATAGAAACCCAAAAAAGTGAGTTCAGAAAGCTTCTGTGTTGGTAAACACGTAGAGGTACTGGTTGATTGGCCTACCGTGAGAGAGCATGGAAGCTCTACACCCTTCCCACACCTTGCCCTATCATCTCATCTATCTGGTTGTTCCTCAGTTATATCTGTTTATAATAAACCAGTAAGCTAGTAAGTAAAATGTTTCTCTGAGTTCTGTGAACCACTCTAGCAAATTAATTAAACCTATGGAGAGGGATGTTTGTAACCCACAATCCATAGCTGGTCTGTCAGAAGCACAGGTGACAGTTTGGGGGGGGTAAGCGAGGAAGTCTTGTATAGGACTAAGCCCTTTACATGTGTAATCTGTTGCAAACTGGTGGATAGTGTCAAAAGTGAGTTGAATTGTAGGACACCCAGCTAGCGTCCAAGAATTGCTTGTTGATGGTGGGAGAAAACCCTTTCATACTAAAATATAAACACTGTAAAAGATCTCAGTTGTCATTTCATCAGGAGACAAAGCTTAACATAAATAAATCTTAACAAAAGAATAAATTTCTAGAGTAGAATTTAAAAGAAGGAGGGGGAGGAATCTTCTAGACATGTCAGAAATTATTTTATGCGATTGGTTACCTGCTTAGAATGTCAGCCCAACTAAAATTCTGTTTATTAGTAACCTTCAACTTGTGACCCTACTGGTTCTTGACTACAGTTGAAATCTGCACATGTTCCATTATTGAGAACATTTCAAAACATAAATACCAAAAATGATGTTTAAAATAATATAAAATAGCTGTACAATGTTATATATAGTAACTATATAAAACTTTTGTTGTTCTTTTGCCTGAGTGTCCATTGTGACAGTGTTATAAAATATGATTTATTGTCGGCTTCTCATAGGAAGAGTATGAGGAACTGCTCCGTTATGCTATAGTGACTCCAAATATCGAATTCGGTACTTCACAGCCATCTCATTCTAAGGAAGAAGTGGTGCCAGATGTTAGATTTCCAATTATAATTGATGATATTCTTCATCATCAAGGTTATGTATATTTTTCAAGCTATTTCTTAATTTCAGATGTTATTGGAGCTTATTAATGCCATTGACCTACATGATTGTGAAAATGCTTCTCGAGTGATTCTTCTTAATAGTGTGCATCACCATTATCTGAGGAGACTTTTTCCATTTTAAGATGTTATTCTTGGACAGCTAGATTTTATTTGAACTTTGACTATTTTATGGAAAGTAATAAAGTTGAAGCAGCACTGTAGCCGTCGCATGTCTCTTAGTGGCGTTTGTTGCATCTCTGCACTTGTCCCAAGAGTTGTATGCCAGGATCATCTCGGACACTAAATGCCCAAGCCCCCAAATTAAAGAGGTCCACAGATAGCCCTCAGAACCCCTTAAGTGTATGAACCATGTGCTAAGACTTTATCAGCAGTATTTCTATGGACATGGAAGATCGTTTGGATTATCGCTACAGAGGTGAACTCATTTTCTGGACTATATCAATGACAGAATTGAGAGCTCATACAAACCAGGGTATATGTTGATAGATAAGTGAAGGGTGGAAAAAAGGAGGATAAAGCTCCTTTTACTTATCTGTTCCATGTTAGCAAAATACTGGATTCCAAACAGCTCACTCGAGATTAGTGTTCTTTCAAAGGACGCAGAAAGCCCTCCTAAAACAGCCCTGATAATGGGCAGTTTTCAATAGGTGTAACTCTAAAGATCCTTCCTTGAAGGCACATGACACAGCCTACTTAGAGTCAACAGCCTCCTGAGTTTCTAGTAAGTCACAGCTCTAGGGTCTCTTGTCCCTCTCCCTCTGTAGACATGGAGTTTTCATCGCCCCTCCAACTTTGGCCTACTATATTGGATCAACAAAATAGACCACAGTCTTAAAATACATAAATTTATTCTACCACTGAAACATTCTAACACAACATTTTATACCCAAATTTTATTGAGCTTCAAGAAATATGACCCTTGGATTTATTCATTCTACATCAGTGATCTTGACCATGTTTTCAGTACACTGGTACCTCAACACGGAGTTCCTATGAGCAAACCCAAACGAAGTGCTGCATACTCTCTTACAAGTGAAAATAGGCAATCTGTGTGTTAGCCCTCTAAACCCCTACCCTTAAGGTGGTTGCCAAAAGCTTATTTTCTTTACCTTTGGCTATAGTACCGTTGTACTGTCGTTCCCAGTGACACAACACAGGAGTCCTTTCTTCGCCCCAACTCTGCAAATTTTCAAGGTCCTAACTTGGAATTTAAGACCCCTGCTCTTTTCTAGCATGTAAGATAGTATTTGTTTGTTTATGCTCTTTATTTACCAAAAAAGATTTGAGATCTAAGCATACAGCATGCAGTGAGTTTAGATATCCTGATTCACACATAGACTTGGTTAGAATAGACTTGTAAATTTATCATCCCATTCTCTTGGTTCTTGGTTTTGCCATTGCTTGGTATAAGTGGAGTGTGTCAAAGTTGGCAAAGTTATTCTTGTGAGGTTTTCCCCAGTTTCCTTTTCGACATGTATTGACTAACCATTCCTGAGGTGGAAGTAAGGAAGTTCCTGTTTTGGGGGAATCAGTTTTACTTTAGTTTGACTTTTAGTGAAAAGAAGCAGGCCCCAGAAAATGCCCAGTGTTGTAAGATAGCATAGCCCTAAGTTCTAATGTCATTTATCCACTGATTCTCTTAGTGTGAATTAAATGCCATAGTAGCCTGAATTCTCTTTGATCCATATTTGGTGGGTGAAATGGATCTTATTAATGATAACAAGACTTTTTTGTTTCAGATTTTTTCTTTGTTCTTATTCTCTGTTTTAATGTTCCTATATCCCCAGCATGTTGTATTTTCTTTGTTCTAAAATCTTATATACCTCAACCTTCTTAATTGTGTATGATTAGACATTTTATTTAAGAATGCTTTGTTTTAATTTTAAAGAATGCTTCTTTTCAGCAGGAAATAGCCCTGTAGTAAGAGAAACAAGGATAGATGTTGGAAAAGGATGTGATTTAAGTGTTTCAAGTCATTCAAAGACAGAAGGTATGGCTTTTCCTTAGCTTTTTATTAATATATAACATTTTATAGTTTCATGAATATTATCTGTGTAATAAGAGGAATAATTTAAACATGTTACTTATTTGCAGGATTTTAAAATGCTGTTGTTTCTAATATGTTAAGTAATGTTATTTAAAATAATTTCATAACATTTTCCAAAATACTATAATTAAGACAAACAGGTCTCTATATTATAGTGTATGGTATCTTTTCTTAAATCTGCTAGTTTAGAGAACAAATATTTTTAAAGATTTAATGGGATATCAGATAATCTGGCCAGTTAAAATTTTTTCATAAACTAATGTATTATTTCCCAACTTTCAGGCATTTGTGTACTAACTTACTGATTTTTGTCCTATCTTTATACCACCTGTTGTATCATTTAATGATTTTTCCTTTTGCAAAAAATTCTTGAAAGATTTACTTTTAAGTAACAAGTTCTATAGTAGATTTATCTTTGATTCATTTAGTAAGGAAGAGAGAAAAGCTCTTCAGTCTTAGTTATAGGACCCTCATAACAAAAGTAAGATATATGAGAAATAATGATGAATAGTTTCTACTTCCAACATTTATATGTAATAAAATAGAAACTTTTCTATTTTGTGCTTTTTAAAGGTAGATACCAGTTCTCTTTCTAGCTGTAGCTCTCACCCCCATTCCCCCTGCCCCATATTTATGTGTGTATACACACACACACACACACACACACACACACACACACACCTATCTATAGACATATGTATATTTCTCACCTATATGTTGAAGGCAAACAGGGTGCATTATAGTTGAGTATCTGATAAACTAAATTACTAGTCTTTACTACTTATAGTGTTGAAATTTAGTAGTGTTAAAACCCATCCTAGTGTTTTATATAAAGTAATAATGTTCTATATACAGTCACTCCGACCTTTGTCAATTATTTAACCCTTTCTGAACTTCAGTTTCCTTATCAGTAAAGTGGAGATAATAATACCTATTTCTTAGGGTAGCAGATATTATGAGAGCTAATCTTCATAACGTTTTTTACAGGAACATACAAAGCACTTAGTAAATGTTAAGATGATAATAGTTTCAGCTCAGGCTGGACCTAGATGAAGCATCCTTGTTTGGGTAGTGGAGGAAGATATAAGGGGCACCTCATGCTGCTCAGTCCTAAATCAATGACAATACTGAAATTAGGAATAGTCAGGTTAAGTACACCGAAAGGTCGTTCTCTACATTATTCTCGGCTTCCGTAGTAACCAACCTCTTCTAGCCTTGCAAAGTAACTCCTCACCAGTTTGGGTTACCAGTTTGCCTTGACCACTACAACTTTTCTTTTTTATTCTAGAGTTGTCACCATTGTCATCACCAAGGAAGCCTTCTCACCCGGTCATGGATTTTTTCGGTTCAAATCTTTTAGATGACTCTTCCTCACCAAGGTCTAATTCTAGTCATGCAGGTGTTCAAGAAATACTTACGGGTGATTTTCTTATTTCTAATGAAAACCTTCAAAAGGTGGAAAATGTACTCGATCTTTGGAGTTCAGGTCTTAAGGTATTACAGTTCAATTAGTATAACAGTTTTGCTCTTAATTCTACTGTTTATTCTTCTTTTCTTTGAATTAAAAGCTTTTTTTAAAAAAAGAAATCTTTGGTTTGATGAGCTCCAGTATCTTAAATCTGTGCTTCTCAGTCTTTAACCTGTGGCTCCAGTTGAACCGCAGTTTCTTATTCAGTCTTGGTGAGAGGCCGAGATTATGCATTTCTAACCAGCCCCCAGGTGATACTGTAAGTCCAGGAACTGGACTTTGACTAGAAAGGTTTTAAATAGTTGCTGGGACAGCTCTGCACGTTCCACTGAACTTCTCAGATATTTGGAAAGACTCAGCCTGTGTGTGACTGAGACACCCGCTGAACCTTTACCATATCGTAGCTCTAACGAAAATGTCTCCTTTTACATGAAGGACAAAATCCAGTTTTAGCAACGTACACTCATTTTATAGCTGCTCTTATTATAGTGCCCACAATATGTAACTAATAAACCTATAAAAACTGAATTTTATTTTGGTGATGTTAGTGGTCATTAAGTAAAACAAAGTATTACAGAAATGGCAGGGGTTTTTTTTTTGCTATTTATAATTGAGAAAATGACCATTTTTCTGAAATATCATTTTAGAAAACAGAGCTAAGTGTTCACACGTATCGAGAAATTATGGTCATAAGAGTTTTGTAGTATCTATATCTCTGTTATTTGAACCTTAAATTCTAGAAATAATCTTTCAGTATATTTTCTACCATTATTCCCCCATGGAAAAGGTTTCATACTTCTAATCATGATGTTAAGTCCATTGGAGTAGTGTACCAACAATCATTTAAATTGTTCTATATTCAGTTAACCATATTGTTATCTAATTTTTGATAACATGATTTTTTTTTTTTTTTACTTACGCCAGTCAGTAGGGTGAAAAGGGATCAGACTTAGCAACTTGTTGTAAAGTGGCCATTGTGATAAATGCTTAAAATAGGAAAAAATCTATATCCTTAGTATGGTGAATGTGAATTAAGAAGAGCTGTGACTGTTGAACCTGCAAATGTTTTCATTAGTGATTTTTAAAAATAGCTCTTATATTGATTGCTTGTTCTGATTTTTTAAAAATATTCCTTCATTTCAGTGTGATTTTAAGAAACAGTATTAAGGGAACAACATCGGTATATTTATTTTTCAGACAAACATCATATCTGAATTAACTAAATGGAGATTTAATTTTATTGACTGGCACCATATGGAAATGAAAAAAGAGAAAGAAAAACATGCAGCACATCTAAAACAGCTATGCGATCAGATCAACAGCTTGAAGGAGCTGCAAAGAGCATATGAAATTTCCATTGGGAGAAAAGATGAGGTCTTCTTTTTTGTATTTTCTTTTTCACCGAGATTCAGTAAATGTCTTGCTAGGTAATAGATGCCAGAAACTAATTATTTAGGTCATGCAAGATACAAAGGGAAAAGCACTTCAAAACTGGTAGTAAAGTAGGTGCATAGTTATACAATTTTTCTTCCTGTTGAACATGCCAGGGTCATGTCACTTTATCTTTGCAATCATCTTTGGTGTACTTGAAGTTTTAAGAGTGCATGCGGAATGTGGGAACACTAGTTTTTTCTTCTCAATCTTCTTTGCCTAACTTTCCTTAAGAGAACATTAGGGAACCAGCATTACCCACATTTTAAACCATTCTTTTAGGGGTCATTTTGAAAGTATCTCACCTTCCATCTGTGATATGTCTATGTTCACTGATGAAGGCTTTTCTTTTACTGATAAATAGCTACAGCACCTTTTCTTTCACTTTCTGTTAGCCTGTTAAGAACTTGAGAGTAAATAAAGTTCAGGTCTATGCTGATTTTGTGCCTCCAGATAGCACCTTGAACAAAGCCAATGGGCAACAAATGTATGGTTGCCCCTAGGCTGGTGGCTTTCAGAGAAGGAGGACTCCTATCAGACACCTCAGCTACTTGTCTGCAAATGCAGCATTCACTATTTTAATGAACTAGATAAAGAGTCTGGTTTTCTTTTAAAATATACATTTCTTTTGGTATTGCTAGATGTAATATAAAATTGAACATTTTTCATAGTTTACTTTTTTGAAACAATAGATATTGTCAGTTATGTTCTCTGTTACCCTCAAAACTTGGTCTTAAAGTTTTTAAATGTTTAAATTTTTAATTTCAAAGTGTCACAAAAAGAGTGTACATATACGTACACTTTTTTAAAAACAGAGTGAACAGCCACGTGCCACCACACAGCTTAAGAAATAGAATGTTTCTTAAAATGTATCTTAGAATGTGTGTCCTTTTCCGCTTTTGAAAATTATTTTTAAAGGAACCAGAATATCTCTTGGTAAATGTGTGCAATTTACTAAATCTTTTTAATGTGGCCATTTTTAGATATATATTCCAGTTACTCAGTTCTTTATGAGAGAATATTGTCTGAGGATTTAAAAGCCTTTATAGATTTTTTTTAAGAATAAAAATAATATCACTGAAGAAGTACATCAAAGTATACCATTATTTGCTTTTATGAGGTCGTTGAATCCAGAAAATCATTGAATAGTTGCCGAGAAATTTCTAACCCAAGATACTAACTGTTTAGGGACTAGAAAGTTATTTAAAACCTGGATCCTGCCTTCAGATCTACTCAATAAGCCTTTCTGTGTATGCAGCAAAACTTTCGAATGTGTTCGTTTTTCTTGAATTAAATGTCAGTGACCATATTAATTTTCATAAACTTTTTTGGTGATTACCAAAATACACATGATGAGATTTCTTTCCTATTTTGTTCCCCTTCATTCCCTGATTTGTAAGGTATTCACGAGGAGAAGTTTTCTGGTCTTTTTAAAGATAATAATGAGGTTAACTGAATGAATATAGTAGTGACCCATAAGTATTCTATCATTTTTTGATATATGAGAAAATCACTTTACTAGTTGATGTTATTGTAACATCACAATAATTGTGTTCATTTCTGTTTACAGGTGATTTCTAGCTTGTCTCATGCCATAGGCAAGCAAAAGGAAAGGATAGAGTTGATGAGAACCTTCTTCCACTGGCGAATTGGCCATGTCAAATCCAGACAGGACGTAAGTGTGAAAATGAAAAGACAACTGACAGATATTAGATTTTCAACTCAAAAATATTTAGGATCACATATTAGAAACTCTTATTAAAGTCAAAGAGTTGTTTTCTAATAAGTCAAAATGAATTTACAATTTAATGGTGCTCTTTTGTCAAAGGAATTTGATTGTGGTATAGTTTAGGGGGAAAAAAATACCACTTGTAGACCTATTGATTTATCATTTCCTACTTCACAGTAGGTTAATAAGGATTGTACCCAAGTTATAAATGCCCTGGTAATGGAACCCCTTTAACAAATTTGACCTCAGATGTAATTATGAGGAGAAAGAATTTATAACCTTTAACATATCGCATGATTTCTCTATTGTTTCTACTTCTAAAATACCTTCATAAAGAGGCAGTACTATATTAAGTGACATGAGACTATATGATGTTTAAATCTTAGCTGAAATAGTTGAGGCTGCTGTCACTTTTTGAACAGCTTTTCCCATTTAAAAAAATTGAAAATTGGAACTGCACCTTCAAAAGAATTTAAATTCACTGATTAAAGAATTGTTCCTATTTGGATCATTTTGGCTCTATCTATGATGGCAAAGTATGTAAATTAAGCTAATCTTACGTATGATGGTGACCACCAAGCCGAAGAGAAAGCAGTGCCACCTGAAGCCACAGCCACCACCCCTGTCTGTCTTCCAGCCACTCTCTCTTGTTCTCCTAGTTCTGCTTTCACTGAAAGTTCATGCAAATTCAGTACTAAGATAGCAAATGGCACGTCACTCATTTTCTTTCATTTGTTTTTTGTTTTTTGGGTTTTTTGCCCCCCAACTTGATTAGTTATGTAAAGCAATGATATAATGGATAAGAGCGCTTAGGCTCTGGAATGAGGCAAGGCTGGCTTTTCCTTTTCTGCTTGTGTGACCTGGACAGGTTACTTAACCTCTCTAAGCCTGTTCTCCTATTTGCAGATAAGAATAATACGATTACACAGGATTAAATGATAATGTATGCACACTGTTCATCACAGTGTTCCTTATATTCTTATTGTCAGTGTATTTGCCAGTTCACTGTGTTTTGAGGTTGTATATTACTTTCTTTGAGGTTTATGAAAGTAAACTAGCTGACCAGTACTTCCAGAGAACTTTACTGAAGAAAGTCTGGAGAGGCTGGCGTTCCATAGTACAAAAGCGGTGGAAAGATGTGGTGGAACGAGCTTGTCAAGCAAGAGCCGAAGAAGTTTGTGTCCAGATTTCCAATGATTATGAAGCCAAAGTTGCTGTGGTAAAAATTTTTTGTTTTTAATTTTCACTTTCCTTTAATAAAATTAAAAAGATGGGTAGCATTCACTCAGTATTAGGCAGAATAACCCATTTCTCCAATTCCATTTAATGCAGCGTAGCTTCACATGAGCCTGTTCGACTGAAAGAACAACACTAAAGTCAGACTTAGAGACTAATTTATTCTTTCAAATAGTTGTAACTCTGGCCTCCAAGCTTGTGTTGGATCTCTTGTATGTACACTTCTCTTGAAAATGTAAATCACTCACAGATCCTTATGTCTCTCAGAAAGCATACTTTCTTATGCTTCTTTTGGCTTTTATTTAGCCGAGATAAAGACCAACCAAAAATGTTTATCTTCATGTTAATTTAAATAAACTTTGTTCTTATAAGGTTGATACAAAGCAGTTGTATATAAATTGGAATTATTTTCCCATTGACTTTTAATAATAAAATTAATGTTGTTTCCATGGGAAAACATTTGCAACTCAACGTGAAATAAAAACCATACTGAAGAATATAGTAGGCCTCTTGAAATTGAATATTAAAAGGAGAAAAAAATTTTCATCGTTATCCTACTAATTTCTTAATGTTAAAAATCTGTTTCATAAGATAATTTTCTTCAAAATGACATGCAAAAATGGAGTCCTTTTAGATGTGGTCTATGGGAAAGGATGCTTTACCTAATGTCGCTTTGCATTTTACGTGTGTAGTAACATTGAGTTTTTTAAAATTCTGTTAATATTGCAGGCATTTTTTTTTTCCTGAAGGGATGAGGGCTGTCTGTGGCTCTTAACGTATTTTGTTTAATATTCTACATAAAAGTTGTATGATAAGAAATTATCATAAATTAAAACACATCAGCAACCTTAAGTGGGACTTGTATAAAATTCCTCTTATGTGAACTTTAACTTTATGGTTAACAATGGTTTGTTGATGGAGACAATAGAGGTAAAATGCACCTTTTAAAATAAATTGAAACATGGCAGAAGAGGTGTGTGATAAAGTATTTTTAGTATTTCACATAAAAGTAACTTCACAGTTTGTCTATTTTTAACAATAATATTCTTCCTTGTATTTCAAATATTTTTTCTTTTTTAAAAATTCTCCTTATTTTAGTTATCTGGAGCTTTGGAAAATGCAAAAGCTGAGATCCAAAGAATGCAGCATGAGAAAGAGCACTTTGAAGATTCCATGAAGAAAGCTTTCATGCGGGGTGTATGTGCATTAAATCTTGAAGCCATGACTATATTTCAAAACAGAAGTGATACAGGTTGGTATTTTACTTAAGATTTTCTATCTATTTTCAAAAAGGATTTGTGATCTCAGTGATTGGTTGGTATGGGCTGTAGTACTAAGTTTCTGCAATAGATATCTCATCCAGGCACTGTATTTTTAGTGTTGTATCCAGTTTTAAATTTGTCATGAAAATTCACTCGTGGTTGCTTATGGTTCTTTAGACCTGAGAAAGTAAACTGTCACCTCTTATGTATTTAGGCTCAGTGTTACAGTAATTCTTTGAATGCATAACATCTGTAAGGCTCTTTGATAATAATGAATGCCTTTAAGTGTAAAATTTCTATTTTTGTGTTTTTCTAGGTAGCTAAATTCCTTGGGCTATTTTGTTGATTAAATATTTCTTATCTAGGCATAGTTTCCCTTTAAAAAAATTGCTTGTTTTCCAGTTTAAGAGAAGCCTCAACTAAAACTAATTTTCAATAGTTAGAAATATAGGACTTCCAAAGAAGTTAAAAAAAAAAATCTGATTTCAAGAGAAGTCTATGTATTGGCTGGGATCTGAGTGGTTTGTGTCTGAGTTTCATCAGCATGGCTTAGAAGAGCACATGACTGGAATCCTTTGCCACCAATTTATAAAGAAGCCAATTTTCCTTATTGGGTTTTAGTTTTCTTCTCTGAAAAAAGAAGATAATATAAACCTTCTTTACCTACTTAATAGGAGGTTCTTTTGAGAATGCAGTGAAATATACTTGAAAATACTTTAAAAGACAAAAAGTACTTTAACTTGTAAGATGATAGTATGATATAATTACTGTAGTCTTATTTCAAGTCAGCCTCCTGTGTTTCATGCAAATACATGAACATTTTTATGGTATTCCTTTTATTAAATCTTGTTTGAAACTCACGGTCAATTTATCAACGAGATAGTTTCCTTTTGTAACATCATTAACATGATTTCATTCTAGTGATTAACTTCTCTGCTTGGTGTGCCCTCATGTTAAAGCATCGACAACATTTATTACTTAAATCATGCATGTTGTGGTTGGTAGTGAGCTAAGGCAAATTGTTTTCTCTCTGAAACAGTTGAGGTATGTGGCCCATATATAGGTTAGAGACTTAGAATCATAGAATCTCAAGGCTAAATAGTTTATTTTATTGATTCCCCAATGTATGTTTGATTTCTCCAATAAATAGTCTTTTAACTGAGTATCAATGCTGAGAACAAACTTATCACCTCCAATGATAGAATAGTCTGCTTTCAGTTCTAATCATGAGCAAGTTATAATTTTTAAATTGAAGAATTTAATTATCAACTTAGAAGAGATATCGGGTTCCACAAATAAGATGACAAATAATTATCATTAGTACTTCTTACATTTAATTACAAGAAACCTGTTTCTTGTTACCTGCTTTAAAAGGTTATGAATTGACTTAGGATAGAGTGTTTTACCACCTTACTAAATTAACCGTCTCAATTTTAAATTCAAATATAGCTCTGATTCCTACAGGCAAATATTCATAACAGGTTTTGAAGAAAATGTATTCTGATAACTAGCCAACATGATTTGTTTTGCTCCTGTTGCTTTTACATATACTGTCATCTGCAGCTAATGGCAAGTTCTGAGAACCCAGCTGTGTTTGAGTAGTCTTGTGCTTTGTTTATAACAATGAGGGATACAGATGACAGGAATGGTAAGACACAAAGCAATAGTGTTAGTGGAGCTACCAGAAGAAAAAGTGCAATGTTATCTAATGGGGATTTCCTTTTTGATGTTTCGATTTTGTGGCATTTTAATAACAGTTATTTAAATTTTTTAAAATTCTCACAAGAAAAAATATTACATCTAGCCCCTTTTTAAAACAATTGCTTTTTATAATGCAGTTTTTAATAATGTGATATTCTTAATGTACCTGTCTTTATTAGAACAAAACAAATAATGGATTCTTTTATTTGTCCTGATTCTCTGCTGTTTGTTACCTTCTCATGTTGTGAAATATTTTAAATCTTATAGATTGTAAATTAGAAATTTCTATGAAGGAGGCAAAATGTAACAATAAAAATGGCTTTTAAAATGATATCTGCCAATTAGAAAAATACTTCACAACTGAAAAAAATGTATCCCAATCAAAGTGAGAATGATTAAAACTACAGTTATCTGACAAACAGGAACTAAATGCATCAGCCCACATTAGTGAGAGTTGTTCATCTGCCTCTCTTCCAAGTAGTCCTATGGTCAGAACTGAGCTGTGTACTGATCCCACATCTGATACGAAGTATGCCACCCACCTAAAAAGAGACAGAATCACTTTCTATCAAAAACATGTTAAAACTCAATGTGTGTGTGTTAATTTCAAAGCAAAAGCTTGTATTTTATATGGAATTAGTCCCTTTCATCGAATGATTTCAGAGGACATTATAATCCTCATTAAACTTTGTTAATGAAGTAACTATTACTCTAGTTTACATAAAGATAGTCTAAGAAAAGGACTTACACAGAAGTCCAAATTTCTAGATGGAAAGAGAACAGTATTTAAACATAGATTACATACTCTATTTAGATATTCTAAAATATATAAAACCTCACCCCAGTGTTTGGTACCACATAGCAATAGTCTTAAGGGAAATTTTAACCAAAATCTAATACTGGAAGGGAAATATCCAAAACAGGACCCTTTCTCCTAGCTTCCGGAAGCTGATGTTATTCACTCCTTTAATCTAAGATTAGGTTCTGTTTTGAGAGAAGGTTACTATTTGTGTGTCACTAAAATCAATCAAGTGTGCAAATATGCTCTTAATTCATGACATATATAATTAACCTGAGAGAGTGCTTTTCTTTTACAATGTCAAAATTTGCTTATTGATTTATTATTGTTTGCTGAAAAATCAAAAATGAAAATACATTGTGTTTTTAGGATAGGGGCAATGGATGGAATGAGAAGGTATGGTGATATAAAATCGTTCTAAAGTTCTAAAAACTAGGTCATTTACCAGGATAGTTGTATGTAATAATGCAAAAGGACATAAATCCTTGGGCTCAGCAAGACCATATTATTGTAATGGTTCTGTTAAGACCAAATTATAGCTGTTATGTTTTTTTTATTGTTGAGATAAAAGAAATCTTGGGAGAATTTTAATGCAATTCATTTGTGATTTATAGGGATAGACTTCACAAATAATAAAAAGGAAGAGTATGGTCCTGGTGTTCAAGGAAAAGAACATTCTGCTCATTTGGATCCTTCATCTATTCCGATGCCCTCAGCAGAACCATCCCTACCAGGAGCAGCCACGGGAGTGACCAGCACTGCTGGTTTTCCTTCTGCTTCCATCACTTCTGCCGGGGCTGCGACCACTTCCTCCGTCCACTTTCCTATTTCTGCTCCTCTGGGCGCTGGATCTACATCTACTGTCGCAGCAGAAGAAATGGTTCGTGTCGCTTCACATGGGCGCCCACGCTGGGAAAAGGGTTCCCAGCTCGTTTGTATATTGAATGTTTTGAACTCAGCATAGTTTCTCATGGAGAAAAAAAAGCCCATATCATATTTAGTCCAGGTCACAGAAAATATTTAATATACAAAGTGGCTAAGACATTAATTTGTGTAAGGTCTACTGAAAGAAATTTCTACTCTCTTAAAAATGAGAAAGGTCATTTGGAGCATCCTGAAAAAAGAAAAAGTTCTATTACAGTAGTGATAACAAACAAAAATAAAGAACTTTTTCATTTTACATTTTTCAAAATAGATTTAATTAAGAGTTGTTTCTTATTTTAAATTTTTTAAGGAAACTGGTGGGTATTTTCAAGAGCTTAGGAGATTGATTAATGGCTCTTTTGTATATTTTCTATTCAACCATAGCTTTCCCTTTTCCTGGATGCAGACATATCATTAACACTACTCTGTAGTAACTCCATCTTGACTTGATTAGGTTTTAATTTTTAATTTATAATTGGAATGAAGCTAGGTATAGTTTTTCCTAGAGTCAGTATTAGAGAAGTGCATAGAGGGGGATGGAGTAATTGTGTAAGAACTTGCCTGCAGTGAAATTCATCAAGCTATTAATATGGGAAGAGTTAACCACATCATGATGAACTCTATTAATATGGGAAGAGTTAAGCACATCATGGTTCTGACTCCTTGGCCTCCTTTTGTTAAACCTGTATGCTTCAGTGCTTCTCAGGAGAGAAATGCGTAGGGATATAAGCCAGACTTATCAGACTCATCTCTGCAGGGCTTTTTAAAAACAAAAACAAAACAGTATACCCTTCTTCTTGGCAAAAAGGTACATACAGTTCAATAAAGGTCCTGAGATTATTCTGATTTACTTGTCTCCCTGACCACTTACATGAGGAGAAAGACGATGGCAGAATAGATTTTAGGTCTTACAGTTTCACTGACAGGCCATCAGAAGGTGCCATCATGGAGTCAACCAGACAATTGGTCATCTTTAGAATTCCAGCTATCTTAAATTTCTGCCTTTTGGAAACTACTGACTTTGCTGAAAAATATGTTGAGATCTGCTAGTTATCATATTTGCTCTTAATTCAAAGAGGTTAAAATATATAGCTGTTAAGAGAAAATTGAATGTGTGAGGAAGTTTTGACTTAGAAATAAGACACCAAAATTCAACCCTGAAATATGTTTAGCTGTGTTTTTCATGGTTATACATTTTAAAGTGTGCTCCTATATAGATCTCATTTAAATAAACACAGTATTTATTAAAATCTAGTCTCATTCATGTAGCATATTCAGATAACATACACGAGCTAGATTTTTCAAAATTCCCTTCTTAAAATATGACTATATGATTTATACATCTGCATTTATATATAAACCTGAAAATGCACGGAAGAACTGAATGCATGAGTATGCTTACCACCCTTTTGTTATTAACTTTGGAAAACAATTTGATCACCTGAGATAATTTCAAAGTCTTTGAAACATAAAAATATAATATTGTGTAGGCGACCTTTCTTCTCCTACCTGTCCAACTACATCCTTCTCCTTCAGAAAGATACACATTGAATTTTATTCACATAAGTACAGCCTTCAGGGCCGGGGAGGAAGGAGAATCACTAGTCAATCAAGCTGTAAGTGTAATGGTAGTTTTCCTCCTTCCTTAGATAACTACAATACTCAGATTCCCCCAGTATATCCTCTCGTTTTTAAAAAGAACCACATAACTAAAGTAGCAACAAATATATCAGTTGGCTAACTTACCTACTGTGAAGCTATCATTGTTAGGAACAGGAAAGGAAGCGATTTGTGGTCCAGGCCTGCTCATCTTTCTCTCCGTTAATCGCAGAGGTTTCCTATGAACATGCAAACCTTTTCCCAGCCTTCCGGTGTTCCCACTAGCTAGAGGGAGGTGTGTGCAGGAAGTAAACTGCAGCGATTTGGGAGGCAAATAACTGGAGAAAGGTGGATTACCGTTCTAGTGAGATAATATCTTCACCCGTAAAATCCTTTTCCGCACATATCTCCAGTATGTGAAATAAATATCAGAATTTCATGGCAGGAAACATTTTTCAAAAAATACTTAGGCAGTTGTGCAAGCAAATATATTGACATTCACATGGTTGAACAATAGATGGCACTTTCCTTATTTCTAACCTCGTTTGGAATAATTGTGAGATTTTAATTAGGTCATATCAATAGACGCAGAAAAAGCCTTCGACAAGATACAGCATCCATTTATGATCAAAACACTTAACAAAATTATAGAGGGAAGTATGTTAACATAATAAAGGCCATACGTGACAAACCCTCAGCCAACATTATACTGAATGGTGAAAAACTAAAAACTTCCCTCTAAGATCAGGAGTAGGCAAGGCTGTCCACTGTCACCACTGTTATTCATTATAACATTGGAGGTCCTAGCAAGTGCAATCAGGCAAGAGAAAGATACAAAAGGCATCCAGATAGGAAACGAAGTCAAACTGTCACTATTTGCGGATGACATGATTTCTATATAGAAAACCCTAAAGACTCTGCAAGAACACTACTAGAAACAATAAGCAAACACAGATTTTTAAATTAGTAACGTTTCTCATCTAACATTCTTTTTCATCTGAATGGAAAATGAGAGTATCATTAGGCAGCTGGTCCTGCTTTTCCATTTTGTAAATGAAGAAATTGAGGCTTAGAGTAACTTGCCTGTGGACACAGTTAGTAACAGAATTGGAACCCAGACTTTGACGTCTGGCTTCAGAGCCCTCGACTCTGAACTAATAATCCTCATTGTCTCCATATCAGATATCAAGATACAAATATTGGGTTTTTAATATGTTTACAATATGTCATTTTCCTTTTTTTCTTATTCCTTTTGATTTTTGCCTAGCTAATGTAATTCGTTGACAGTGGGCAGAAAAAACATGAGTACATGTATGTGTTACTGCTGATGTAAATATAATTTTGCTGGACTATGGTCTAGTAGTAAGCAACAATAGCTGTAAAAGCTGGCCTTTGATCTGATCATCCAGTTTTTGCAATAATCTTCTACAAAAATAACTCTCAAAAGGGGAATCCTTTTTTATAAAGTTGGTATATATTATAGAAAAGGAACTGAAACAATTAGATAAACTGTAGTTTGTTGCTATAAAAACTCAGTAATTATAGCAGGTCTCTGTTCATGGGGGAAAAGTATATTAACAAAGCGATAAGATGGCAGAACACAAAAGCATATGTGTGATGCTAATATTAATTATGCATAAGGATCAAAAGAGGTCATAAAACAGGAATGGTGCCAAGAGTTAGGGATGGTGGGGCAAGGGAGATGGGTGTAACTAAGGGTAGCATAAGGGAGGTCTTTACGGTGATGGAATAGTTCTGTATCTTGATTGCCAAGATAGTTATAGGAATCCACACATGTGATAAAATGACATAGATCTATACCCAGGCATTATACCATTGTCAGTTTCCTGGTTTTGATATACACTATAATTCTAAAAAGATGTAATCATTTCCAGAAATTGGGTAAAGAATACAGACTTCACTATACTATCTTTGTAACTCTGTATGAATCTATATTATTTCAAAATAAAAAGGTTTTAAAAATTTCATGAAGTCCTGTAAAATAGATGGTACACCAAGGTTAAAGGGATATTTTAGGGTGTTTGGTTTTACATTTTTTATTTTTCCATATTAAAGTTGGTTGAATATACAGTTATTTTAAATGTTGGTGTATTTTCTTCATAAGTTATAGAACCAAAAGTACTATAAATTTGGTCATGGATTTTCTATCATCTAGATATTTCTTTGATTTTTTTTTTTAGTATGTGCCAAGAGTTGTGACATCTGCACAACAGAAAGCTGGAAGAACAATTACGGCCCGGATCACAGGGAGATGCGATTTTGCTTCAAAAAATAAAATTAATAGCAGTTTAGCAATAATGGGAGTTTCTCCTCCCATGAGCTCAGTTGTTGTGGAAAAACATCATCCGTGACAATCGTGAGTCCATATTTAATAACGTTTTGTCAAAAAATCTTTTTCCTAAGAGTTTATAGACTAATAAACACTCAAATGAAATGTTGAGAAGATCAACATTCATGACTGGTTCTTACTGTGCCTTTTAATGTTATAGTGTTTATATACTTAATTTATCATAACTGCTCTAAATATGCCTTTCCTCTTTTAGAAAATCAATTTCAGAAACATGTTTTTCTTTTCAATGGTAAAAATTGTCAGATAACAAAAAGTAAGCCAGTGTGTTTGTGGCCAGAAGGGTAAAATATATAAGCGATTTCTCATTAATTTTAAAAAGTTAACTAGTTGTTCATGTAGCAGATTTTGATTACAAGAAATGCATCCCTATTCTTATAGTTTTTAGTCTTTTTTTTTTTTAAGTCTTCTTCCCCCTTTTCGGTACAATTGTTTCATATTTCTAGTTTGGAAAAAAAATTCAGATTGTAATAAATTCATATGATATAAAGAAAAGTACATGGAAGTTAAGCAAAATAAACCCTAAATTAGTGCCCCAGTTTTGCTTATTGCCTTTGTGATTATATACTAAACAAATAAAATATTTGAGCCTCCATTTTCTCTGTATATAATGGAGTGATAAGAGTATTTAGCTCCTAGGGTTTATTGTCAGAGTTCAGGATCAAATGAGATAATGTGAAAATTAAATGAGATGTATAAAGGCACTTTGTAAACTGTAAAATCACAGGCAATTTAACTTAATAAAAATTACCAGAGAAAGATACAGGGATACTTCTTCATTATTTCTTACAACCGCGTATAATCAACAATTATCTCAGAAAGTTTAAAAGTTACAAGAATATATACCCAAAGAGAAATAAGGGTTGATTTTAAAAGAGAATGCCCTCTATATAAATTCTCAATGTTAGGCAACATTCCTGTCTACTCAGTATGTCAAAATATTAGGAAAAAAGATATATGGAATGATTTTAAACCCTTTCTTTCTGTTACTAAAGATTACTTTGACTTCATAAACTGGATGACCTAAAAATCCTTAGATGACTTCTCTATATATCTTTTAAAATGTGAATATTTAAAAAAATGGAATGAACTAATTTCTATTTTTATCAGCACTTATATATATATAAAGGGGTAGGGAGAGAGACTGTCTACTTGTAAGATAAGAGCATAGGTGTTTGTTTTTAATTTATACACCTTTTGTTTTTGGACTAATGATGGAAATTTGTATTTTATGGAAGAAAAATCAGGGAATTAAAGACTTACAATCCCCGTTTCTAATATTTATCTCCCAAAATGTGCTTTGCTTATTCAGCATATATAGTACTATTCCAGTAATTGGCCACAATTAGCCAGCCATAAACTCCCATTATTACCTAATTTGGATTATGTGACAGACACAATGGCCGTCCTCAGTAGGATTTTTCATTTTTCCCAGGAATCAAGATCTAGCACTACTAGAAACAGTTATTACTAATAAACCAGTAATCATATCTCTGACACTTTAGCCCCATCTGCTGGATAATTGCTGGCTCCCAGTGCTTCTTCATTCTCTGCTAGATTTTGTAGATCATGACACCAGTGGTAACATGAATCTGTTTCTACAGTTCCTCTTGTCTGTCCTACCCAAAGGTCAGATTAGGTGGTTAACAACTAAAATTTCAGACTAGTTACAAGATGATCTCCATTTGTAGTAATTAAGTTATTATGTACAAAGAAATATATAAAACACTTTAAGGAGGTTATTTTTCCATTTCTTTAAAGAGCTCTTATTCTTAACGCAGAATTTGAAATGAAAACCTGCATAGCCGTATAACAGAGCTTTTGAAATACATAGTGAATGTTTTGGTCAAATATATATAATTTTACAAGTATTTTTTTTTTAAACTAACTGCTGATTTATTAGAGTCATTTTAATTTCCTAAACAGATTTATGTAATTCATTGTATAACTCGTACTGGACAATAACAGGAAATATCTAAAAGAAATGAATTTGCACAAAAATGTCAACTCAGATTTGGACTGGGAAATTGAAGTCCCATTACTTCTACCCAGGAAGTCCTATTCACAGTTTCAGAAATACGCAACAGCTCTGAACCGGGAGAACTGGAAATCAAGGAGAGCAAAGAAGAGAACCATAGGAATATGGGGATGATATAATTCAGTGAGGCTTTGATCACAGTTTGAGCATCTGCTTTAGCCAGCGGGAACACTTCTGGCTATGCGACACCACACTACCATTACGAAACAGTATCTCTTATCTTCTGATGGCAGAAGCTCTGCAATGTTCATTTGCCACCAGGTCCTAGGTAGCCTGGATCTCAATGGGTTTCCTTGACAAACTTTGGTATTCCTTGTAAGGAAATTTTCCGACAAACAGCACATGTTTGTATTACTTACTGAATTATTTGGCCTTATACAGGACTGGTATGATTCTAAGATTTTCAGTATATTTGTTTTGTTTGAATATAGTGCTGGTTAGATGGCATGAAAAGTCATGCATATGTACAATTGGAGTTCAGGAATAATTCTTGCAGTATCTTAAAGATGACTCTTCTAAGTGGAAGGCCCTAATCGGAATCTACATGTGCTAGTCAGTGACAAGGACTGAGAAGTTGCCTAGATAACAAATCCTATTGCTGCCAACTAAGAAGCTGTATCATGTATAGTACAGGAAAGCCTTGTACTTGTACATATACATGTATGTAGATATGTAATATGCACTTATGTACATAATGTGAACTTACACATGTACATGTGCAGATGAAGGCGATGTGCCCTGACTTTAATGCTTCAGTGCTCACGTCTAAGATGTTCCTCTGAATTCAGAATTAATGCTTATGTCCACCCCATAGTGTCATCGGCGTCTCGTTGTTTCCCTGTTTAGAAAGTTATGGTCCATATTAAGGGACCATGTGTGACCGTAAAAAGTTTAGTCAGCTCCCAGGGGAATGAGGTGAAATATGAGAGACCTGCTTTACTCTGGTTTGAAGCAAGGACCAGACTGGGCTCTTCATGGCTTCTCACATAGTCCCCAGGATTAGACTCCACATATTAACAGCCAGGAAGGAGGGGAGGATTGGAGTAGACCCTTCTTCCAGACACCACAAAGTCCCTTTCTGTATGAGTCTCCATCCACTCACGTCCTCCTTGAGGAATGTATATACTCTCGTGGTTCTTTTTGTGCTCCTCTGGAAGACACCTTTGGTATAAATTGTGGGTATTGTTACATTGGTCTAACTGGGTATAGGCTCCTTACAGAAAAGGACCACATTTCGTTTGTTTTAATGGCTGCTTCACCCAATTCATTATTTGTATGCACTGATACTTGGCAAATGTTTGTTGAGTTAAATTATAGATGATGAAATGATATTTAATATGTGTAATTTTTTGAGATTATTAAAGCAGATTTTTATCTTTCCAGCAAACCATTCCTCAAGCTGCTGCAGCCAGATATCCCCGGACCATTCATCCTGAAAGTACTACCTCGCTTCCAGATCTCTTGGGACCAGATCAGCTCACACCCCGTCTCTCACAAGCATTCATTCTATAAAAGTGGTTGACTAGAATGAATACATTCACATGAAGATCTTTTAATTCCTCTGGTTTTACCAAGGATCAGAAGTCTTTAGTTTTTAAATTTTCCATATTTTTAGAACATAATGGATATATCATGTTCATCTTTTCAAAATTACAAAAGACTTTTTCAAGCCATACCATCCTTTGTAACTATATGTAGGATTATTTTAATGTTATTTTTTAATTTAAGTAATTAAGTAAAACTTTTTTAAATTAAAAAAGATACTGGACTCTTTTTAATAGATTCAGCCTATGGCTGATTATATCATCAAAGTATATAAATCCCGTTTTCTCTACATTATCCCAAAAGGCTAAATCATTTCTAATGTTACCAAGTAAATTTTAAGAGAGTTTATTTTTAAAATTATTAAAACTAATAAAACTAAGATGTTTTTAAGTTAAAAAGATAAGCACCACAAGTAATATTGATATTTTTTGTGACTACAGTATATTTGTCTCCATTTTCTATTACTCTAAGAATTAAGAAGGGGGAAATGACAATACTTATGAATAATTTATAATGTTAAAAGGGAAAATTTTTTTTACTAGCACAAAAACAGTTACAGAAACATCAAAGGGAAATTTCCTTTGAGAATGATCCTATTTCTGACATTCTTCTCTGCCTTTTTTGAAACCGTAATGTGGAACCCACATTGTTTATTCTGCACATCCAGTGTCCTGTGGTGGTGTAGCCGAGGCAACTCAGCAGACCCTTCACACCTGGGCAGAGACTTTTCAATGTCCATTAGGAAGAAACCATCCAGGCAAAACTGATCCAAGAGAACAAGACCAGGCCTCTAATGGGTTTTATATCTGACTGACTGGAGAACCTTGGGCTAGACAATTTAAGTGAATCTCAGGATTCTCATCTGTGAAACTATGAGATCTACTCATCCTACCTATTTCACAAATTACTTGTGGGTTACATAAAAACAGGTAAATTCTGAAGAATCTGTCTAGGGCCTCAATTTTATATCATTAAGTAAAGATAGATTTAATAATCTGAAGGTGCTTCCAATTTGAACATAATCTAGCCCTATATTCTAACTTTATTATAGGAAATAGTTTTTCTTATTGCTTTACACTGTTAACAGGGCATCAGAGAATAAATGTGAGATAGGTAAATAACCCATTTTCTCAAGTGGGAAACCAAGGCTTTTCTGAATTGATAGAAGTATCTCGTCATGTCTTTAAAGAGTATTAGGTCCTTCTTATGCAACACTCGTTCTGGGTCCTGGCCCAGCTACCACTGTGGCAAACAGCTCCTCATGGGTTTCAACAAGCACAAACGAACAGCATGTCATCTGCTGCCTGTACAGAGGGCATTCTCCCCAGGGCTTCCCTCTACTCCCAGGCGAGTCAGGAGATACCAGCAGGCCCCACTCGGAGTTCATTCCCATGCCGCCCAGAATGAACACTCCCTTGTGGTAAACAGATCAATTCCTCCCTTCTCCCCCATATTAATTGTCCCGAGATGTACTAGCCACCCTCTCTCTCATCTCTCAGAAGAGTACCCTCGAGGTCAATCAGTTGTGCTTGATACCAAGTGGTGGCCAATTTGGTAATTCACCCTGGTCTTGACTCCCCTTTCCCATATCACTCCCCTTTTCCTCCTGCTTCCTTGGATTTGTGCCCCTAAAAAAGGCAGTGGCACATACACTTTGGCCTCAGGCTTTGCTCACTGAAGAACCTAGATTAATGACAGTATTCAGTATGTAAGCCATAACCATGTGGATAAACTGAAGTGAATGTTATGGATGCTGTAATTAATCTTATGTTTCTTTTTAAGCCTTATGCTCCAGAAATTGTTTAAAGCATCAAGTAATTAGTATTAGCCTAAGTTAAACTCAACAATTAAAACACTGTAATATGTGTTCATATTTATTTTTATATAAGGAGGTTACCCAGATTTGGGGGGCTGCAGGGGAAGAAGAGTAGCAAGGCCAGTGGAAACTGGCCAGACTGAAGAACAAACGGGGACAAGACTTTTCACTGAACATCTTTGTTAAAAACTTTGGGACGCATGTGAACATCTTGTAAACATTCATAACATTAAGTGGGCTCAAGATGTTGAACTATAAATTCATGATAGAATAACTGGATTGAATAACTGGATTGAAATTGCTCATTATATGGTATTATTTTTGGCCTTATAAACCTAGAGTCAGAATTTGAGAATGGAGAGCCTTAAATTCACTATGTGAATAGGTGTAATAAGCTGATATAAATTGATACTTGATTCCATATTTATTTACTAACTCTCAGATTACAAAAATACTGCATGTTTATTGTGAAAAAAATTGGACACCAAAAAGTACAAAGAAAATTCAAATCACCTATAACTGAATCACCAAGAGATTAAAAAAAGAAATTGGTATATTGACTTCTAGACTTTTCTAAGTGATATATTATACATATGTGCTATTTAAATCCACCAGTGGCTATAAATTTCCAAATCGTTTCTCTTACAGGAGAAATAAAAGTTAATGATTTCAATATGGTGGGCATGAGGTTATGCATTTCACAGGCATTCTCCTTTCGTCCTCACCAAAATATTATGGAAGAGGTAGACATGTCTTCCATTTTACAGAGCAGGAAACTAAAGATCAGAACTTGAATGCCCAAAAGCTCATAACTAATAAGTGGCAAAAGTCACGATTCAAAACCATATCTATCCTAATACGCTTGGTTTTCCCATATACCATGATGCTGCTCCCACCATCATATTTTGCTAAAGCATGAGAGACAAAATCCTAGATTATGCTATCACATGTGTTGCATCAAATGACAAGAATTGGAAAATCATATAGAATTTCCCTAAAGCAAAAACTAAAAAAATTTTTGGACTTTTCAGTGATTGGAAAGTATAATACCATTTTTCATCTGTTAGAGGATCCTGTCACCACCATCTTCACAGTTGAAAGGAAAATCAATCCTACTGCCAGAGGAACTTTACAGCATTAAAGAACTGAATTTAAAAGGACTGAATGCTGAGTGGCAAATCATTTAAATACAGTCTCTCAGCATTTATGAAATTGCGCATTTCTTGAGTTTTGAGTTAGTTTCGCTTTTGAATTGACAGATCTTTTCTGGAAAAAAACAGCATAACATTTATTATTAAGAGCTAATATTTATTAAGCACTTGCTATGTGCCAGGCACTACTACTCACTCAATCCCACAGCAGCCCTTTGACATAGACACTTTTTTAGTTAATAAATGAGAATACTGGTACAACGAGGTCATAGAACTTCTCAAGATCACACAGCCTATCAGCACTGGAGTTCAGATAGAAGCCCAGAGCACATGCCCTTCTCCACTTCAAAGGGCTGCCTCTAGTCTCCCCTAGGATAAGCTTTCACAGGAATGAATAAAGTTGAAGGAACATCCCCAAAGCTACAAAGATAATGTCATGGAAGGTAGGCGTCGCCCCTGTACTATTCCTGCTTGAAACTAAATATTGGATCAGTGATCTGATTCATGCAATTATGATCTCAGATTCAGGTAAAGCAGCATCATAAAAATAATGGATAAGTGTTTGTTTCTATATTTTGCTTGAATGGTTTTTATTACACGCAAGTTACACCTAATTAATTGATAAATTTTCAAAGCATTTTCCCTGACAATACGATCTGCAGAAAACTGATTTTTAGCAGTAACCTCAGCTCGCAAAGTAATAGCCTGTCTGCTCTTTTCTCTCCACGCAGAGATAACATTTTCAAATACACTAACTTGCAGAAATTTCCCAACATAGGCAAAATGGCATTTGGAGCACAATGATTCTTAGTGGTGGAGAACTATCCTATAATCTTACGATGTGATTCAGCATTCCTCTGCCCCTCCCATCGTCCCTATCCTCCCTCCCACAACCACACGGACAAACAAAAATATTCCTATACTTTTTCAAATGCCTTGTAGGGGATGACGCTGAGAACCAGAGGGCTAAAAAACGGAACGTATTGACTGAGTCACACAGCAAAGGAGAAGTTGCATATTCTGAAAGAGCCACAGCTAGCACCAGGCTGGAACTGCTGCTCCTCAGGCAGTGTTACTTCTGTTGACTGTCCCCTAACATTTTAAGGGAGCAGGAGTTTCTGTTTGTTAAAAACGGACTCACCAGCTAGTTCTGGGAAACCTGCACGTACGAGCTCTTCATACAGGTGCTTGACCGGCGTGTCCTGTGTCATCAGGGTCCCGTGCAGCCAGGTGAGCAGAGCCCTGTAGCCATGTTCACGGAAGCTTTCCTCTCCTGTGCCAGGCGCAAATGGTCACGGGCAAAACATGACATGTTGATAATGTCTCTTTATAATTGTGATCTCAATTCTCACTAAATGTTCTCTATGACTGTGGTTGCGAATTCATTCTTTCTTATGACTGTTAAATAAAAAGCCCAGTTGATGAAAGCTCTTCCAATTCCCCTCACCGGTGCTTCTTTAGGATAACTAGAGTTTGGACTCAGTCAGCACTTGCCATGCACCTATTGTGCTCGATACAGCCCAAAGGAGTAGATAAAAGATTTTACAGCTGCATCCCTGCCTGGTGGTCAGGGACAATCTTAATCAGGCGTGGACCTTTTCAAACCCAAACTGAAAGTGTATATTTCACCTGGGGATCTTGTTAAAATGCAGATTCTGATTAAGTCGGTCTGTGGTGAAGATCTGCATGTCTAATAAGCTCCTGGGTGGTGATGGTGCTGCTGCTGCTGATGCTATTTGTTGTCCATACTCTGAGCAGCAAGCGTACATCCTGTCACTCCAGTTTGTGATGGAAGTCTGCATCCCCCAGGCCAGTAAATACTGGGCAAATACTCACTGATACCTAACTCCTGAGAAGTGTTGGGGGCAGTGCTGGGATATGAAGATGGGAAGCCATTGTCACTCCTAGCAGAAAACTGGGAGTTACAAACATATGATACAAACCAGTTACAAACACACAATAGGCTCCTAGCTCTACCCAATGAGTGGGGGCAGACAGATACCAGGAGGAGGGCCTGAGCTCCTGGGAGAAAGTTCGTGGGACAGACTATTAGAGGGCAGGCGCTTCAGGGAGAGCAAACTGCACACATAAAAAATGTACTCCTAGGTGAATCCTCCTAACCCTGCCCTTGTCAAACTAAACTTTTCTTAAATATCATCATCAACATGTCACTTCTTTGCTCAAAAGCTCACAAACTCCCTGGGCCATGACTTTGGTCACAATATAACTGCATTGTGAATGTTACTGTTATTGTGCCAACTAGAATATAAATTCCACCAAACAAGCACTAGGACTTACAGAGCTGATGTACCCCTCACCTGGCAAAGTAAAACACACGCTAGGCACTCTGTAATGTTGGACTGAAACATTTTAAAATCCCCCTTATCCTGACAGCAAGTACTCTGAAAGTACACTATATTTCCAAATCATTTCTCTAGGTCAAGAGAGATTTCCAGGAGATAACTTTCCTGAAGATTCCACAGAACACTACATGTCTAATTAGCGACAAAGGAGAAATAATAACAAAGAAATCTTTTCCCAAACTATAGTCAACATTCAACGTTTTCAATGCATTCATTATCTTTCATTTTTTAATGAAAATATATCTTAGAATTAGCAATAAAAATGCCACAATTTACTAGTATCTGGTGGGCTGTGGGTTCTGTATCTATAATCCCTAGCAATCAACAATGTGAACCAACCCCGAGCATGGGACTCATCCACATCTCATGAAATCCATGTATGGAAAGTGTCCTGAATAGAGACTTTTGCCAAAGGTGTTTGCTTCCTTGTTTTTAAAGCTAATTAGTTAATGCCAAACAAACTTTCTATATTTCCTACCTTTTTGTCAAATCATAAAAAAGCAAAACTAAGGACTCCAGTTGACCTGTCTCACTAACTCTGACAGCTGGAGTCTGGCCGAAATTATTCCATGGCTTGGAATCCTGTCGCAGAGAGCCCTGGTCTGCATCCACCACACTTAGAAGCTTGGCCACCAGGAAGGGCGGCCGTTTCTGATGCTGGATACTCTTGCCCGTATTGTCTAGGTATGCTCACCTGACCACTGCTCCTCAATGGCTCTGATCTGGTCATCTGTAAAGTGCCACGAATGGGCCAACCTCTGCCACTCATTGGCCTTCAGCTGACGGTAAGCCAGGTTCCAGAGAAGATCACGAATATGCCTGGTCTCCAGACTGTGATCTTGCTTGAATGTTAGAGTAAAGCTTGTTCTTGGCTCCCTGATGTTTTCACCATGTTTCTAAATTGGAAGTAATTGCATTAGACAATTTCAGACATTTTTGCTTATTGCCTTATTTCAGAGCATATACATATATATGTATATTTCCCATATATAACTGGTAAGGTGGTAAATGAGACTACATTTTCAATGTTATATGTCATTGGATCATTTTTTGTCATTCAAGATAGAGAAGTCTGACATAAAAATCTGGAGTACTGTCTGTCTGACACAGGAAACGAGAGATTTTGCAGTGTTGTGTCCCATGCTTCGACCTCAGCCTGCTGCTGATATTTGTCCACTCCCAAAAAAAGAGAGGGGACACCTTGGCTAAGGAAATGTCACAGCAGCAAATGCATCTCTAATGGAATCAACCTTCCTTACCTCTCTCCAGGCATAGTATCTCTCTGCTTTTATGAGCATGTCCACAACAAGGCTGTGATTGCTTCTGGAGGCCACAGCCAGGGCAGTCTTCCCATGCTGAAAGTCAAAGTGAAAGCATCAAGTGATGTTGCTCAGTGGTTAGGAGCTCCAGTTTAGAACAAGGGGACCTGGGTTGAATCCTGATCCTACTGTTTCCTTGCAGGGTAAACTTGGGCCTGTCTTCAGCTTCTTCTATCTCAATAATTACTCCATGATGTACTGGTGAGAGGTAAATGTGATATTGCATGCAATGCCCTCAGGACAGTGCATGGCACATGGTAATTGTTCAAGTGATGACAGATATTGATAGAGCTTGGTACTATGTCAACTGGGCAAGGGAAAGAGTATGGGCTTAGGCGACCCACCATCATCAGTTGGTGTTTTACAAATCCCTCTATCAATGAGAAACTAAACATTTCTCTATTATTCCCAGGGGTCTCCCTGGCTCACTGCACTGGGAAGTCTTCAACAAACAACATGATCACACATTTTCTTCTCTGAAGGCTGACTCCACCTGTGGTAGAGGCTTTAGTCAGGGTTCCATGTCCCCTTTCCTTAATACCTTTTCTTCCTTCCTTTCATAGGAAAAGACCTCCTGGCACTAGCCAGGCACTTGGGCACCCCAAGCATTTCCTAGTGTCCTATGCACTTAGGTATGGGACCTAAGTTCTGGTCAACGGCATGTAAATGGAAGTGGCATATTCAACTTCTGGGAAGTATCTTTAAAGAGAGGAGGGATGTCATTCTCTTTCCTTTCTTCTCCCTGTTAAGTGGAATGCTAGCATGCTCGCAGGAGCTTGAACGGCCACCTTAGACCAGGAAGTGGAACCCATGTGTTGAGGATGGTGGAATGTTAAGATAGAAAAGGACTGGGTCTTATTAAGAATAATACAAATCATGACAATACTACTAATTCATAGTACAGAATTCAGCTTGCTGGACTTCTACCTAGAACTTTTCTTTTCTATTATATCATTACTGCCTTTAACCAAGGGTGAGGGTTTGGAATGATTAATAAGGGCTATATTGGACATAATTTGTGCCATAAGTGGCCTGAAGCCCATATGGTACCTTGTACAAATTACAAAAGGCACACCTTTGTCAAGATGGATATAGCTCAAAGCCAGGGCACACAGCTTTTCGAGCAGTTTCTCCTATATTTTTTCCCCTTTATTTTATGCAGTGTACAATCTATATAACTACACATTTTTTTTCTGAGCAAAAGATGGTGGCACTCATTGCTTTGAAAATGACCCATGAAAAATTTGCTCAAAGATCCTGAAGATAATTTCAATGATTAATCAGAAGTAACTCCAGAAGAAATTTATAATCTTAGGAACCCATATTTATCCTTAGGGAATCCCAACAATTTTCTCACATGGCTGACTGTTTGTAACTTCCAACAACCCAAATGATTTGGCTGTTAGTCCAGGCGCTAAGACTCAGGTGAGCCTGAAAATGAGGGCTGAGAGTAATCAGCTTTTAATCAAAAGAGGCAGTAATGAAATTAGGAATCACTGCATTTTGTAGGCATTCAGCAAGTCTCTAATTGTACACTGTCTAAATTCTGGCTTATAAAGCCATTTGAATCACCATAATTAGCCTATTTTGGGAAGGCAGTATTCTGAGTCCAGAGTTTCAGATCATAGAAAACCTTCCTTGGGAGGGTACGCTAGAGTAGAAATCTAAATACTCCACGCCATCGAGGGTAGAAGGCCCCCAAGATCCTGTGATGCCTCAGACCAAGAAAAAAGATTTCTGGGAAAGTCAACTTTACACCATACTTGGGTTCCCTTTTCCTATCCATAATTTCCAGGCCTTAATTCAGTCTTAGAAACTGTCATTTACCTTTGGTGAAAGGCTATAGAAACATAGTTTTTACTCATTAATTAAATATGTATTGGGTGCCAACTAGATGCCACACCCTGAGAAGAAGGAGGGAAGAGGAGAAGGGAAATCTGGGAAAATCAAACTGTGGGCTTTTGTTCTGAAAACAAAGCCAAGTTGTAGCATTGAAGGTGTTAACTTGAATATCCAGTTCAATAGCACCAGGGCCCCCAACATGAATTCTCTGCCAATACTGTAAATTCTCTACCCACAGGACTGCCTGGGAGGTGTTAAGAATTGATGAAAAAGTAGGATAAAGTAGAAAACAAAAGCATAGGAAAATACTAATGCTTAATGTTAATACTAATGCTAAATATTTACAGAAGTTAATGAGCTACGACTAAGCGATGGGATTATGGGTGATTGTGTTCTCCTTCTGTTTTCTGTTTTCCAGATTGTCATCCTTGGGCTTGATTAATTTTATGATTAGGAAAAAAAAAAAGAGTTAATTTCAAAAAACTGACATACAGAGAATATATCACTACTTCAGATTCTAAAAATGTAAAATGTGTGATTCTGAAATAGAGTAGAGTGGACTCAGGCTCGTACTAGGAATTAGGGCTGTGCTGAGCTGATAAACCGTGTGTGCGAAGACAGGGAAGGGAAAACTTACAACTTTTGGAAGCAGTCACCTTTGCCGACATTTGTAGGAAAGCATCGACAACCATGCAGCCAGTAGCCATGGCTTTGAAGCCAGGCTCTGCCCCTTACTATGTATGTGACTCTGCTGTCATTAAAATCTTTCAAATCTTGTCCTGAAAACAGATTATTTTGTCCACAGAGGAGATGCGAGGACTGAAATAAGAAGGCGTGTGTGTGAGCACCTAACAGGTGTTTTAGCAGCAGACCCCTGTATTTATACCTTTTAGTAAGACTAGAACTTAAAAGACAGTCAGCATACAACCTTCTGATGGCCGAGCCTACATCAGCCTGCATCACTGCATCAAACAAGCCTACATAAAACCCAAAAGGTGGAAGCAACCCACATGTCCATCCACGGATGACAGGATAAACAAAATGTGGTGTGTACGTACAATGAGCATCATTCAACCTTAGAAAGGAATGAATTCTGACATGCTGCAGCATGGATAAACCTTCAGAATGTTACACCAAGTGAAATATGCTAGTCACGAAAGGGCAAATATGTATGGTTTCACTTATCCGAGGTGCCTAGAGCAGTCCAATTCCTCGAGACTAGAGAGAAGAATGGCGGCTGCCAGGGGCAGTGGAGGAGGAAATGGGTAGTTGTTGTTCACAGAGTTTCAGTTTTGCAGGATGAAAAGTCTTGGAAATTGGTTACATAACAGTGTGAATACACTTAACCCTTAACACTACTCAATTGCCCAGGATGGTCAATTTTACATTATGCATTTTGTATTTTACAATTTAAAAACTTTTACAAATAAAAAATGAGTTGAGTACATGTACGTTTATTCATTGCAGCTGTTCATGACAGTAAAAGCTTAGGAACAACTTAAATGGCCACTGGTTGAGAACTAGTTTAACAAACTGTGATATGTCCGTCCATATAATAGTCTATTATGTTGCTGTATAAAAAAGAATGGAGAAACTCTCCAGTTACTAATATGAGATGATCTCCACTTTATATTGTTAAACGAAAAAAGCTAAAAGCAGAACAATATGTAGAGATATGTCACCACTGTGTAGCAAAGACAGAGGAATTGAAGAAGAGTATAACATACTGACGTTTACTTGTCATGCAGAAAGGAACTCTGGAAAGAACAGACAAAGGTATAATAATGGATACGTATGGCAAGGGTAGTATGAAAACCAACAGGGACAGGTGGGTGGGAAATTTTTACTGTCAAACCTTTACTAATTATGTGTGTGTAAATATATATGTTTTGGACCATGTGAATCTTTAATCTTTTCCAAAAATTAATCATTAAATTTTAAAAATATTTATTGTTCAGAGTAAAAATTCTTATGAACCTATCTCAGTCAAAATTGGAAAGTTTCACTGATGATCAGTTTGTGCCCATTTCACAAAGGCTTTGCTAATGCTGCTGCTCAAGGCTCACAGCCAGGAGTTCTTACCAACCATCTCAGATGAACAGAGAAATCCATAAAATTACCTTATCGACAATGTTCAAGTCACAGCCAGCCTTCAGCAGGATTTCCACCAGTTCCACATTTCCAAGGTCAGCAGCCACGTGCAAAGGAGTTTGCTGCCTCGTCATGAGAAATTTCAAAAAGTAACCCGAGCAAGTTAAGAAGGGAAAAACTTGCATAGTGAAAAGAGAAATGGAAAATAGAGGTGTCCTATACAGACATAAGGGAAAACAGATCAGATTATATATGTTTAAGTAGGTACACGGGACATTTATGTCTGTATTATTTAGGACAGTGAAAAACAAATGAAGTACACGTTTAACAAGGAGACTCATTAGATAAATATGGTATGTCACATATTGGAATAGTAGGCAACCACTAAGAATAATTTTTAAAAACGATTTCAATACAAGGCACCTAGAGTAGTCGAGTTCATAGAGATAGAAAGCAGAATGGCCGAGGGGAATGGGGAGTTATTGTTTACTGAGTACGGGAGTTCATTTCAGGAAGACAAAAAATGTTCTGAAGATGGATGGTTGCGATAGTTATACACCAATGTGAATGAACTTAATGCCATTGAACTATACATTTATGAATGGTTAAAAAGGTAAATTTTGTTATGTATTTTGGCACAATAAAAACAGTTTCAAAGATTATTTTTAAAAATGAAAAAATACTTATTTAACATTCAAAGCCTTAGACGACAACACTATATTTAGCTGAGCACAGATACACACACACACACACACACACAGAAGAAAATCATCAATTATATTAGGAATGATATACAATGGAATATTTTTTGGCCATAAAAATGAAATCTTACCACTTGCAATAGCATGGCGGACCTAGAAGGTTACGCTAAGTGAAATAAGTCAAAAAGAAAAAGGACAAATCCATATGATCTCACTTATATGTGGAATCTAAAGAATACAATAAACTAACAAACAAAACAGAAACAGACTCATGAATACAGAGAACAAATTGGTGATTTCCAGATGGGAGGAGGGTTGGGAGACTGGGTAAAAAGGGAGAAGGGATTAAGAAGTACTAATTGGTAGTTACGAAATAGTCACAGGGATGTGAAGTACAGCATAGAGAATATAGTCGATAATACTGTATAACTATGTATAGTTCGGGTGAGTACTAGACTAATCAGGGGGAATTACTTCATAAATCATATAAATGTCTAACCACTGTGCTAAAACTAATATAAAATAACATTGCATGTCAAATATAATTAAAAATTTTTAAACTGATAATTCGTAAATAATTAAAAATTTTAAAAAGAATGATAATATGTAGATGGAGGGATTAGAGGTTATTTTTAGTACTTTCTTTATGCTTTTTTCTCTCTTGTAAATTTTCTATATTATAATGTATAAAGAAGTACAAGACTTCTAATTTCTTCTGGAATAATCATTTTCCTATCAATAGTATCATAGTATTTCAAAGAAATACATGAGATCACAAGAAAATCACCCATCTTAACCTCTCATCAAAAGTAATGCTGATGTGAAGACATTTCTAAAATATTAGGGCTGAAAGAACATTGGTTATGATCTAGCCCAGTCTCTAAATCGGAGAAGGTAAGCAGCTTTCCCAGGGTCACAGAGCTGGGCAATAGCATCTTGCCCAGTATTCTTCCTACCAGGCACGGGGCTAACTTATTTGGGGTGTTAGCATAATTAAAATCAATGGTTTTATTAAAGATTCACTTTGAGGGGGCAATGTGCCCTCAGGGGGCTCCTCATCCAAGATGGGCAAAAAGACACGCTTACACTGACTAACCTATCGAGGTCTATACTGACATGAAATAGAGACACAATACGTCACATACGTCTTTGTGACAGTGCTGCTGTAAGTCTAGAAGGCAGGAAACGTACCAAAATGTTAACAGCGGTTCTTTTTTTCTGGGGGGATTAAAAACAAATTGTAAGCTTTTAGTTTAATTATGCTTTCTTATTTTTATACTTTGAGTATATTCCTTGTCTAACAAACAAACAAACAAAAAAACTGAAATGATAAAATCTAGTTCTATAACTGGATGGTAGCCTAACATACCC
Source organism: Eonycteris spelaea (assembly GCA_003508835.1). Classification (NCBI taxonomy): domain Eukaryota; kingdom Metazoa; phylum Chordata; class Mammalia; order Chiroptera; family Pteropodidae; genus Eonycteris; species Eonycteris spelaea. The sequence goes on along the minus strand of PUFA01000011.1, from coordinate 18,490,651 downwards.
TCCTTCTCTGGAAGGAACCTAGCCAATTCCGGTGAAACCAAAATCACACCTGAGTTCTGTCTGTGTAAGTAGCGAAGAGTCCACCCCTTAGGAAAGGTTCGGGGCATTAACATTGTTGGACACCTAAGTATATTTAATAACAAGAGGGGTTTTCCCCCAAAACTTTTGGGTTAGTAAAAGATGGAGGAGGAAGAAATTCCCTGGGAAAGCAAGGGGCAGAAGGGGAGATAAATCTCCACTCAGCTTAGGACACAACTGACCTCATACGGAGGCGACTGCAGAGATCTGATTCGGTGCTCTAGTTTCACAGATGAGAAACTAAGGGCTACAAAGTGGGTTAGGGTGGCACACCCACTGTGCCTGGCTGTTCCCCACCGAGGGCACAACTGAGGCTTCTCTGGGAAAAGACAGCCCACCTCAGGATGTGTCCAGATCTAATCTGTCCTCAGGACTCTGGAAGGGCTCCTCTCCTCATGGTTTCTTCTCTTCCCAGTCCCTCCCAACAGCTCCTGGAAAAGGCAGCCGAGCCTGAGAGCAGGCCCCGTCCAGACAGTGCCCACCCACACCCACTGTATTCTTCCACCTCAGCATTTCCAGCCAGCGATGGATTCCTCTTATGGTCCAGTGGATTGAATTCATGGTGATTTTTTTTTTTTATTACAAGATTTTAGCCTTTAGGCAAAAAAGAAGACACATTGTTTATATTATAGAAACAAAGCTTCCTTCTTGTGGGGAAGGGCTCCCCCTAATTACATTTCCTACCGGGGAGCGGCTTTTGATTTAAAGAGCCTCTGGCAATTTACATCTGAGCTACTATTTATCAGAAGTGCTGGGCCTGTTAAACTAATTCACTGGCTGAACTCCAGTTGTGTGAAAAAGACAAAGCATTTGTGGGAGTGGGGGTGACAGGGGAAGGGAAAGGATAAAAAGAATGTGCACATTCCTCCCAGGAATTTTTAGAGTACCTCGAACTTGATCAAATGTACCCCTAAGCACACACTGGGTTAAAACATAAGAGAACAGACTCCCCAGGTTCTCATTTGTTTGGCTTACCTGACTTAAGATGTCAATATCATGCGTGCACTTAACAGGCTGTTTACCACAGCAGTATGGTTGTTGATAATAGCTAAATGAAGAGGGGACTCCTTAGGCTGCAGAAAGAAATGGAAATTTGAAATCCAAAAGGTTCTGGCTTCATCATTCAGATCAAAAAGCTACTCATTTCGGCAGACATTTCCTGATACTCTCCCGAGAACGGAACTTGCCGGGCATGGTGACAGGCCCACAGTACACGTTCAGCAGGCATCCCCTCTCCAAGGCCGCGGCAAGCCTGCTCACCAGCAATCAGCTTTCTCCTTCATTCATTCTAGAACTACGCGCTGCGTACCTGCTGGGGGGCAGGCTCTTTTCAGGAGGAATAGGGAATAATTGGTGAATATGGCCCATTCTCAAGAATCTTCCAATCTAGTGGGGTAAGCAAATATTAACTGTTTTTTTTTTAATCATAAAATAAATATACAATAACGAATTGTGATAAGTGCTCTGGAGGAAAAGCAGAGAGTGGTATGAGAGCATATGTGTGGATGGGCAGAGAGCCGACCTTTCTGGAGGTCAGTCTGAAGAACTGACCTTTGAGCTCAACTCTGAAGGATAATAAAGTATTAAATAGGTTTAACTACAGGACTTCTCAGTGCCTTCAAAGAGCTACAGTGCCGCTGGAAGAGCCACAAAGAGGAAACAGCATTTCCTGAATTGCTCTGATCTCAAGCTCTTTCTCCCTAGAGCATGTTGTGGGACTAGCGCCCCACTCAACCAGGGGCACCATTCTTGTGCCCGGCCCTCCCACATATATAAAGTCTAGCCACGGTGCATTCACCAAGCCCTTGCAGCCTTCTCCCCTTTCCTCCTCGTTTGAGGCTAAAACACCTGTCTTCCAGCCTCACCCCCCTGCATTCCCCCATATCCCCCTGTGCTTCTTACCCAGCCCTCCAGGCTTCCTTGCCCACCTCCGCAGTCACACACTTGGCCTCCAGCTGCCTCACTCCCACCCAGCTGCCACGGGCCCTGGAGGCAGGAGGGGGCAGAGAAGGCAGCTGAAGGAGTGGGAAGAGCACAGGTAAAGCATGAGAGAGTAAGGTGAGGGTCGTCCAGTGGGGAGGAGGGGAGAGCAGGGTACAGGTGTGAAATAACAAAGGTGAGAGATCCAGTGAGATCTTTAGAGAATAGCAGTTGAGCTGAAAAGCAAAGTGAGCGGAGAGAGGGAAGGCAGATGTGTGTGAGGGCGGGTGATGAGGATGGAGTGCAGTGTTGCTCAAGTGGAATGGATGATATCAAATATTAGCTACATATTCTTATAATGGTACTTACTATATACTCACTTCCCCAACAGTATTGTTTTAAACATAACTTTTCATTCACAATTACCCTAGCAGTTAGGTCTTCTACTTCTTGAGTTATATACGAGGCACAGAGAGGTTAAATAACATCCACTAGGTAGCAGAGAGAGGAAGCGGCAGAGACAGGATTTGAACCCAGATCTTCCTGACTCCAACATCAGCACCAGACTCCTTCTCAGAAAACAGGGGTAGATTGATGGAAGAGAGATGCAGGGAGTTGGCAAGGGTGTCACCAGCACGCAGAGGAAGAGGAGAGGAAGGAGCAGGTAGGATGCGTAAGGAAAACAGTCTGAGGGTGAGCAAGGGAAATAAGAGACAGATGGAGCTGGAGGGGGCGGTGTGAGGGGAAGGCTGTCCGTGCAGACCTCTTCTGCTCAGGAAGAACCTTCCCTCTTGAGGCCCTAAGCATGAAAAGAGAGAAAGCATCGCTCCTCTCAAGGAAGTGGGCAGTGTCCTTCCTGCTGAGACCACCGGCCTTGCTGGGGCCCAGGCCCTCTTGAGAGACAGGAAGCATCCTTGGACAAACCAGGCAAGTTCAAAGCCAATTCCCCTAACACCATTCTCCAAAAACTACAATTCATGGAGCAAATCACATCCCTTCTCTCGAGTTAATACAATAAGTAGTAATGGCAAAGCAGGATCAGAGGAAATAATATTCCCACAGGAGAAATGAAAATAGAGTGAAAAAGAAGGGAGTGTTCTCAATCTAATTCCAGCACAGAGAACCTTGTTAACCTACCAAAGTAAATTCGAACTTCAGAAAACCTAAGTCAGCATAAAGGATTGACTTTCAAAAGAAAAACAAGATTGTTCATGAAGGGGGAAAAAAACTCATATTTCCTATTGACAGCAGCCTCATCATTTTCCTAGACAGATAAATTTAATACAAGAATACTGGCGTTCTAGACACAGGAGAAAGTTTACTGCAGCAAATGTAAGTATTTAAAACACAAAGATTTCATTTTGTTCAGGAACTTCAATAACTTCTAAGATGTATCCTTGGGTTTTTTTCTTAAGATTAAGACTCTCTCCAAAAGAAGTTAGTTAGCCCTTCCCAGAAAGAATTCCTCCTTTGTGAACACCCCATCCCGCCCCCCGCTGCCCAAGTATCTGTATCTCAGGGAGCATCTCCCAGCACAGATCAAAGCCTGCGTTATTGGAATAGACTCCTTCCACCTTCATGTGCAAACAAATGTTCTCACTGAGAAGAAAGCTGACAAGGGACGTGTGGCCATTCTGGGTCGCTATCTGCAAAGCGCTGATATTGAGCTGCAAGAGATAAATGGAGAGGCACAGAGGGATTCCCGTGAGAGCCCAGCATGCCTTCTGGTGTTCATCACATGGCAATCAACCAATGCAATGAAATAGTATGACTATTTAATAAAGAAAATCTCCAGTGTGTTTCTGATAATTTGGGAGCTCTTTGTTGACTCTAAGCGTCTCTCATTAGAGAGTCAGAGTCCTACGTAACACAAGCCACAGGCAAATAAGAGTTAATCCAGGAAGTACAAAGTAGAGTAGGGCCAAGTGTTCTGTGTACCTGCAAATCCCCTCCTTGAGCCAAAATAGCTGACGTGGTATTGTTGCCAAGAAATGCCTCACCACCCCTGCCTCCCTGTTTCCTAGCAGCTCTCCCTTTGTCAAGTATGGCTTTAAAGCCTGGCATGATTACTACCTACATGCACATTCATCATGGCCCTTTGACTAGAATCCCTTAGCACCTCCTCTCCTTCACTCTTACCAGCTGCCTCCCACAGCTCCCTGTACTCAAGTGTCTTGCTTAGTGCCCACGCTAGATGCCCAAACTGTTTAGGTCAGGGCCTGCTCTTGATTATCCTGCCATCCTCCAAAAGGCCTAGCTTGTGCCTGGTAGTACTTGGTCAGTGAATAGTTATTGATCAATTCACTGTAAGACTGCTACAAAGTAATTTCAGGTCCTCCAAATAAGGATGCTATAGGACACTGTGTTTTCCTAAATGGCTGCATAAGTATCTCCTATCCTACTTGCTCTTTTGCAATGTCACCCTGCCACGCCTTCATCAAGCAATGGAGTTCATTTCTTATCCCCTTGGATCTGATGGACCTTCTAACTGCTCTGACCAGTAGAATATGACAAAAGTGACACATGCCGATTCCAGGTGTGGCCCCGAACTGGCCTGGTGGATTCTGCTCCCTACCTCATCAAAGCCAGCTGCCCTGCTGTGAGAAGGCCAAGGCATATGGAGATGCCACATGTCGGTGCTCTGGTCAAGAGTCCCAGCTGACAGCTGGCCTCGACTGAGTGAGCCACTGTGGATGTCTACCTCAGTTAAGCCTTCAGATGACTGAAATCCTGGATGACATCTAACTACAGCCCTCAGCGGGTTGCAGTCAGCCCTCAGAGGCATGAAAGATAATAATACAGTGTTTTGAGCCACCATACTTTGGGGTAGTTTGTTATGACGCAGTGGATAAGTGGACAGATGCTAACAGGAATGATACACACTCCGACCAACTGAAGTCTGCCTTCAGCTGTTACTAAATGCCTGTATGACCTCAGATAAGTGGCCTCTCAAGTATGGAATGCTCTGTCTTCCTCTGTAAAAAATGATATTACCACCTACATTAGTTTTCTATTACTGCCAATAACAAATTGCTACAAACTGAGTGGCTTAAACAATACAAATATATTATCCTACTGTTCTGGAGGTCAGAAATCTGAAATGGGTCTCACCAGGCTAAATTAAAGGCCTTTGTGGAGGCTTTCAGGAGAATCCATTTCTTTGCCTTTTCCAGTTTAAAGAAGCCATCCACATCCCTGGACTCACGGTCTCCTTCCTTGATCTTCAATACTAGCTAGCAACTGTGTGCTAAGCCCTTCCCACACAGCCTCCCTCTGCCCTCCTTGTCCCCCTCCCTCTTCTATTTTAAAGGACACTTGTGATTAAATTAGGCTCACCTGCCGAATCCAGGATCATCTCATTTTAAGGCCAGATGATGAACAAACTTAATTTCATCTGCAACCGAAATACCTCTTTGCCATGTATCGTACCATATTCATAGGTTCCAAGGATTAGGGTGTGGACATCTTTGGGGGACATCGTCTTGCCTACTCTAGCATCCTACCTCTTTCTCTCAAACTATGGCAATACTGGAATAACAAATGAACTAGTGAATGTGTATGGTAATCATAACTATCATCTTATTCATTCCGCAAAAATTATTGAACACTTATTATGTACCAGGTGCTATGTTAGATAATGGGGAGGGATTATGACTAGATAGACAAGATCTCTGGTATTGTATTCCAATGGGGGTGGACAATCAATTGATCTATAGATTGGTAGATCAGCAAGTCAGCAGATTGAGAACAAATTTATTAGACTATAGATGTTATTAAAAGCATAATACCAGCTAGTGATAAGTGCTACAATGAGAAGTAAAATAGCAAGACTGGATGGCTACTTTCCAGTGAGTAACCAAGAAAGACTTCTTAAATACAGTGACCTTTAGACTGGTAAAATTCTAGATAATCAAGAGCAGGCCCTGACACAATCAGAAAATCTGAAGCAGAAACAAGTTTATGAAGAACCCAAAGCCAGGAACCCTACAGTAGGAAGAGTTGTGGGAGTCTGTGGCATTGTACCCACTAGGCACTATGGGCACAGTATACAGGAACTGCAGACTTCTCAGAGCCAAAGAAATATTTGCAGTCTTAAAAAAAAAAAAAAAAAGATTGGTTACAAGATACCAAAACCACAAAACTGAAGTGAACATTTAAATGACACATTCATACTTTATTGATTGTTAAATGTAATATTCATAAAATATTCATTACATTTGTAAACAATTTGTAGATTAAAGTTTTTCACCTTCCTCAAATTCCTAAGTACAAACAGAGGTCTAAGGAATTGGTCAATCATAAATTAGGGAAGTTTGTCATATCCAAATAATTGTGAAAGCACAATCAAAAAAGCCTTTAAAATAATTTACAGGAAAAAAAGTACTTAACATGGAATGTGGGGGCATTTAAATATATGTTCGATAAAATGTGAGGATAGGACCTCTGAAAATATGAGTTCCTAAGGTCTACAAAAGTCTCCACTGGACCCAGGGCAGTTAGTATGGCCTGAAGAGAGCCTATTGCCTAAATGCCTGGCAGCCTCTCCATCCAGTACTGATGGAGAAAGTTTCCACCATCAGCTTAATCCATAATCTTCTTCAATTACCTCCTCTGAAATGACTCAACCCTTGACCACCCCCTTGGTTGGGGGTGGGGACACCAAAGCAATCTCCTGGAGATCAAGACTAAGCAAACACAATGATCACCTACAGATAGGAAAGCAAAATAAGCCTAGCATGTCCTTGCAATAATGTGCGGCCCTGCTGCTGGCTTCTTACTTCACACTGCTTGTTTCCCCAGGGTTCTCATTGGGGAAACAGATGTGGACCACTAGTGGGGACTGAGGCTGCAGATCCAGGAAGCATGCTAATGAACTCAAGGAAAAACTCAAGATAACAGGAAAGCTGAAAACAGGATTTAGGACCATTTCCAGGCTGCCTAGATTAGGCCAAGGTCATAAGGACATGGACAATGTGGAGCCTGTCGTTTTAGTTGGGTGGGGAGACATAACCCTGTGAAAGACAATACAAAGCAAAACCCTTCTGAGGGCCGAATAATTAAGGGCAGAAGGGCGGGAGGGCACAGAACAATGGGGTAAGCCAAGAGGATCCTGCTAACCAGGGAGGCCTTTCCAGAGACCAAGAGTGGCTGTAGACTAGGGACAGAGAGGCATCTGTGCAGTGACGAAAAACGGCACAGCTCTCCACATTCTGAGTATTGCCTGGGCCTCATTAATTCTTAACTTTGTGTTCATTTATTGCATAAATAACTTTGCAACATCAGTGGGAATCACCTCCCACTATCTTCATTTTGCACACTCACAATATTGCCATGTATATATAAATTCTATACAGATAAAATATATGTATAAAGACATATTTCTTCAATTAGTGTTCTATCATAAACATTTTTCTATATTGTAATGTATTTAGTATTTATCATGAATATTTCTTAATAGCTACATAATTTTCCAAGAACAGGTGCACCAAATTTTGGTTCAGCCTTCCCCTGCCATTTACCGCACTTATAGGTTGTATCTAATTCTTGGCTATTGAAGGAAACTTTACCCTCTATCTTAATGCATGTCACTCCGCCCGCCATCACCTTTAGATTATTCCATCGACATAATTTTCCAAAAATGGGTGAAAGGAAAGTGACAAATTGCTTTTCAAAAGAGTTAAACAAATGTACATTCCTGTCAGCAGAATACAAGGGTATTAAACATTAGTAGTTTGGGACTTTATTCTTGATTCTACTGTTTTTGTACCTTCTGAAGAGAAACTGTTTATACATTGTACTGAAATGGAGAGATCGCCAAGATATATTGGCAATTAAAAAATAAAAACATGATATGTGTGTGTGTGTGTATGTATGTATGTATACAGTGTTAGCATGCACATGTGCATGTGCTTAATCACATTTTCCATGTGAATGCATGGACAATTTCTGCAAGATTAAATAAATTATTAAGAATGTTAGTTCTGAAGAGGTGAAATTGAGTTATGGAGTTGGAATAAGACACTTTTCATTGTATACTTTTTGATACTAATCATTTTTTTTCTTATTTTCATTATAATTTAAAAATAATTAGAAAAATAGAAACGGAAATGAATAACATTCGAAGACAAGGTTGTTGCAGTTGTTAAAATTACAGACACTGAGCTCAAAGCCTTGCACTGTCATTGACTAGTTGCATGATCTTGGATGAGTTCCTTACCTTTCCTAAATTCAAAGTTTTCTCATCTAAAAAAATTAAGATAAATGTCAAAGGATCTTAACACCAAAGTATTCTGTATTTAGGAGAAGGCACCAGCCTGCCTTCTCCAAGCTCCAGACTGACAATTGGGCTTTCACACAATAATTTGTTTTTCTTGCATTTACTATGGCTAAGCAAGGCATGTACTAGTCGCTAAGGTAAAATAAAGCAGAAAAAGAACGTCTCTCTATTTTAGAAGGAACAACTATTTGCTCCTTTTGGCTCATTTTTAATTATTGCTTCCCCAAATAAATAGAAAAGATAGCATTGCTTTTGAGGAGACATTAATTGGGGACTATACGAGATCAATCATTAATTCTTACCCAAACAAAGCAAATTATAAATATTAATTCTCCAAAAGCCCAGTGAGTGGATCAGTACAGGACTAGATTATGCGAAGAGCATTCTGAGTCCTCCTCTCAGTGTATGAGTAAACACAGGATGGAGCACGTACTTTATTTGGAATGCTGATATCACTTCCTGCTGCCAGGAGCACTTTGCTGCATTCTTCATGACCTCCCGCAACAGCCAGGAAGCATGGTGTTTCTCCATTCTAACAAAAGGGAAAAAAAAAGTTAAAATTAATTGCCTCTTGTCATAGGATGAAATTACTTGAGAAACAGTGTGCTTTACCTTTTGTGCATTACTCTGAATAATAGATAGTATTTACTAAGCATCTATATGTCATCATATATTGCCCAAACTATAAGCTTTGGCACAGTTAAATTGCACAACAATTCTATGAGATGAGGGTTAATAGTATCCTCATTTTACAGATAAAGAAACTAAGCCGCAGTTGAAAAATGGCAAAACCAGGAGGCAAGTCCAGCCGTTTGGCTCCAAAACCTGCACTCTGCTATGCTGCCTCCTTTCAGACTTTTCCTCCACCATTATACTCTTAACCTTTATAATTTATCCAGCAAACATTTATGAGACACCTAGTATCTGTCAGACACACTAGGTTCTGGGATTGGACAAACAGAACACAGACTCTGCCCACAAGAAGGTAAGAGTCTATTAAGATAATCAGAGGAATAAGGAATTATAATACAGTGAAACTATAAAAATAGAAGCACATTTGTACCACATACAGCTTTAACCTTTAAAACGGATTTAAAATGTTGTATGTCATTTAAAAAAATATATGCAAACTCAGTAATTAAATTTCCTGAAACTCATGATAAACACTAGTAGGACAAATGAGTTTAGTTTAGGCCAAAACACAGAAAAAAGGAATTGGTCTTGCACAATAGCTGCGTGGATATTTTCCCCTCCTTATGCAGACTCTTTCCTAAAAACATTGGAAAGGAATATAGAATTTCTTCCTTACTCCCTAACCATTTCCCTGCTGCATATTAAGAATGGCACCTTTACAACTGCACTAGGATTCGTTCAGAAGGTTTAGCTAGTAGCTATTTAGATATAACAATCATGTTAACAGGGATCAAGAGCATGGAACCAATGTTCCCAGCCCAGTGAGATGGAAAAACTGCGCCCGGGCTGCTTTCCCTGAATTCCTCGGCCAGCCATCTGTTAGGAAGGAATTTCTCTCATATTCTATGTTCTCATTTTTATAGGAAAAGAGATGCCAAAAGGCAAACCCCAGTGGAAAAATATCTGCAAAAAACGTGAAGGAAAGAATTCACATCTTTAACATATCAAGAGCCTAATGAATGTTCATACCTTTGACCCAACAATCCCACCTCTAAAAATATACCCAGGAATGGGGGAAGAAAAAATAAAATAAAATAAATAAAAATAAAAATATACCCAAAGGAAATAATGAGGAATTCAAAGTAAGTTTTATATACAAAGAGGTTCATGATAGTATATAATAAACTAAATAAATTAATAATAAACTGAATGAATTTAGAGTAGCCCCTAATATATATATATTATGTATATATATGTGTATATATATATATGCATAAGAACACAAAATTGGCAGAAAAACACATCAGATGTACATATGATAATCCTTTCAGTGTGGGGAAAAACTGCTATTTATGTTAATTTTCATCTCAAATTTTTTAACTTTTTATTTCTGGCATATGTTTTATAATGTATTAACTTAATTTCAAATGTATACGTGATAGAGACATGCTCAAACTTTCTTTACTGATATGAGTTTGCTACCAAGAATGTTGGAGACAACTGCTCCAGAGCATGTTCACGTGGGTCACTCCAGCTGCCCTGCAACAGCTTCCAGAGCAGCCAAAGACCCTATGAACAGAACAGGCCTTATCCAAAAGGCCAATGTTATCACCTGACACTTCACCTTTATGCAAATGAAGCCTATCATTAACTGTAATGATAGTTTGTTGGATGGCACAAGTTCTCCTCCATATGCTCTGACTCGAAAATAGCTAAAAGGTGGATGAAATCCAAGTGCCCACATTCCAGTGGTAAAGTATCAAAGCAGAACAGGGCAAGCGCGACTAAGACTATAGATCAAGTCCTGTGGCTACAGGACTCGCGCTTTATATTGATTTGTGAGGCTCAATCGTGCTTACTATTTACTCTAGGTGATTCATATTCTTTTTGAGTTTCTAACACATCATTCTTAACTTTCACTCAAGAAGACCAAATTCCTGGGATCTTCTTTCAGTAAGCAAAACAAATTAAACTTGATCATCATGCCAGATGGTCATAAAAAAGTGAACACGCACATAAAAAGTAACAAATGGCCCTGTTTTTGTCCACGAACCTCAGCTGAAAGGCTGGCTTACATTCTCCCAGAACTGGAAGAGAAAAAAATGAGAGTGATAATAATATATACCACTGATACCATGATAACCGTGATCTCACTTATTACACTCAGATACCACTTGCTGCGCACTTACCACATGCCAGGCACTATTCCCTGTACTAAGTGTGTGACACAACTTTTCCACTTTAACCTCACTGTGGTCTTAGGAGGCTATTTTATGATGAGAAAACTGAGGCTGAAAAGGAGCTAAGGCACATGCCCAACTCCTCCAGCTAGAAGAGTGATGGAGACAGGATCAGCCCTGAGCAGTCAGGGCCCTGCTTTTAAACTCTGCGTGCCCAGGTCCAGGGATGCATGGGACCAAATGATGGGCTTTCCTGGTCCAAAGGAAGTGCAGACTTGTTTCAGGCATCACACATACTCAGTTTCATAGCCTTCAGTTTCCATTATGATGCCCACATTTGCTATTTTTATGACCATACTCTACCAATTCTAAGTCACATACTGTTTCACATGTTAACATATCTGAGATCAGGCACAATCTTAGTCAATCAGGCAGCAGATGTGATAGAGCTGTCAGTCATTGCTTACGAACCAGCCCAAAACTCATTACCCAAAGGTTAAAAAGCGAGTACCCAGAGCAGATGACTCAAAAATTTACTTCCACAGCACCAGTTTCTCTCTCCCTGAAGTCAGACCTCATTTTTATTTCCCTATTCTCCAGTGAACCCCAGACCTAGTTTATTTCTCTCTACTGCTCTCTGCCTGAACATATATCTCTCCCCTGTCCCAGGTGCCTCAAAATGAACCCATCCAAACCCTCATTACCAACTCACCTGCTCTTCCCTGTGCTTCACATTTCAGGGATCAGCACCCTACCCGACTGGACTCCCCACCTCAAAACTCTCCAGGCACCAATCCCCACCCTTTAAACCACTGTGACAGTCACCTCCCACACCCAAGATGGATCTCACCCCTCTTTGCTGCTTAAAACTCTTCCAGGTCTCTGCTGCCAACAGGTCAAAGCCAATGCCTCCTCTTGGAAAGCACAGCCTTTCTTCACCTCTCTGCCTTGGCCCACCCAGCTCCTACCCTTCCTGGCCCAAGAGTCCTCAATTTCTTCTGCTCTGAACTTGTCATTCCGAAGACACACTATGCTCTTTCTTGCCTGGTTTCTTTATAAGGGCTCTTCCCTCTGTCTAAAATACTCTATGTTTATGGCCCCTCAAACCTCCCCTACCAGTGTCCACTTAAATGCCAGGACAAAGAAAACATGTCACCTCCTCTGTGAAGACTGTCTAATTTCTGAAATAGATTTTCTTCTGTGTCCCCACAGTACACTGTATACACATCTATTATGCATTTAGCCCAATATGTTACTTTTGGCATGCCCTTCTTGCCCACTTCTAGAATAAGAATACATAACTCTTCCTAACACATATTAAACATTTTTGGATGAATGGGTGAATTAATTAATGGATTAATACATGACTTGCTGTGTGTTTAAAGAGAAAAGTAAGAATCATTTAGCATTACATTCTACACCCCGTGGCACTAACATCTTCGTTTTCCTCCCATTCCTTTCTTGAAAGCCATTCTTCCCACCCTTCTACTTGTGAGCCCCATGCCCATCTGTAATGAGCACCTCCACATACCTCATTGGTCTCATTCATTTCTTGCCACTGGCTTAGCAGCACCTGTACCACAGAGCTGTGGCCATGTTTTGCTGCACGGCAGCATTCCCCTCCTGTAACACAGACACACACCCTGCACTGGTCAGGCTGCAATGGGGCTTCTGGGAGGTTTCATTTGGCTAAAGCTGTGATCCAGTGTGAGACACATTACTCACAAGTTTAAGTGAAATGTAATTTTTTCAAGCTTTAAATGAAACTACATAGCTGTTTGAACCAGTAGGAAAAACTCTCCACACCCTCTGTTCAACATTTGCTGCTAATTTTCTAACAAAAAGTGGGACAGTTAAAGTAAATCCATATAACCTTTGTGAAGGTAAATTGTTGAAAGATTTCTGGGAGGTAGTTTTAGCAATGTACATGAAAAGAATCTGAAGGGTGCAGAACTCTTTGACCCACAATTCCACATCTAAGAATTTCTCCTAAGAAAACAACCAAAGATGTGTACGTAGATATGAATGTCCACCTGGGGTTTCCTGCCCCCGTCAGGTGGGGCTGAGTCTCCAACAGAATCAGGAGAAGAAAAGAGAGGATTGGTGTTAACAGTGGGAAAAAATCTGTGTAGTCTATTGACTTCGCAACCATTTATGGAGCAAATATTGGCAATCCGGATGACCAAATGCAAGAGGAGGTTCATTTCATCTAAATATCCCATGATTCTGGCTATAGGAACAACTGAAGAACGCTACTGCTGACCAAAATGCCATCCCCCAAATATGCACCAACTGTCACTCCCTTTTCTCTTATTTTTTAAAGAAATAAAAGTCCAACTCACCTTGTCCTTTTCTGAAGTATGCAGATTAAGGAAGATAAGTTTTTCTACCATTTCAACATGACCCTTCTCAGCTGCCAAAAGAAATGGTTTTCTTCCTTTCTGAAAATCAATCCTAAACCTCCAGCTTTTATTACAAACATATTGAAAAAGCAAGAGCACTAAACATTTCAGACTCACAAAATTATCACAGGCCATACTTGGCACCAGTCTACACAGAAGATATAGGACATGAACCATAGCTTGTCATGCAGCTGCTCAGGAGCTGTTGTCTTTGGCCTTCCAGGTGACAGCTATTTGCAAAGTGACAAGATCCACATTGGGGATGTGTGGGCGCCACCCTGGCTTAGAAGGCTGGTACTACACAAGAGCAAATACCTCTTCTAAAAACTTCTTGGGCATTGCTGCCAGGTCCCCACAAGGCACAAACCCAGTTAGTTACAAGAGTCACTATACTCAGAGAAGCCCAAAGTCTGCCTTTCCCCTCTGGTATTTGTAGTTCATCTGCAGTGCCTACTACTCCAGATGCAATTTATCAATTAGGGGTCATTTTTATCACAAGCAATGCTCCACAGTAACAGTTAATAGTGTATCTTTATCTCGCTTGCAGGAACACAGAGCCAGAAAGTTACCCAAAGTTTAAATTCTCAAAAAGGAGGCTAAGAGATTTTATAAACCCTTTACCCACAGAGACCATAAATAATACATGAGGTGCTATGTCCCAGAGTGGCTAGTTGTTGCTTTTGTCTCTATGTTTATTTTTCTTCTAGTAACAGCACTTTAGTTTTCCTTTAGAAAACGCCCCCACATACACACACAAACCCTGTGATTTAGTCCATGTAATACTGTCAATTGCCAGGCCTTACTTGCTGCATGGAGTAATCATAGTTATGCTGGTCACCGTAATTGGTTCAGAAATGGGCCTATGACTCAAGCAGGGCCAACGAAATTGTTTCTGAGATTTACATATAAGAATTTGATGAGAGAAAAACTTTCTTTCTTAGGATTTAAAATCCATAAGAATATCCATCAGAATAAAACTTGAGGCTGCTAGCAGCTATCTTTCTCACCATGAGGAGGGTACACCTATCAATAATGTCAACACACAGCCAAGAGTTGAAGGAAAAATAGAGCTGGATCCAGCCATACCGACGCTAGCAAGATACACCCTCAAACGCCTTAGTTAGGAGTTAATAAATTATCTTCATTGCTTAATCGACTAAGATGACTTTTTTCACTCATAACAGAAAGAATTCTAACAAATACATATTTGGCAGTTTGGGGACAAACACTACTAGAAATATTAGGGGTTTGTTCAACTTTAAAATGGCCTTATTCTTTTACCCTTTTGATATGCCTTGGGTTTCTGCATATCAAAGCAAACTGAAAGAGGATCCACTCAGGAAGAAAGCCTAGTCTGGTAAGAATTTAGAGGTTATCACAAATGAAACATCTTTCCTCTCCAAGAAAACAGTTGTTACTTTAAACTTTGGATACCCTTTAAAATGTTATCAACAGCAACAAAAAGTAAAAGCCAGATTATACAAAATAAGACCCTTGAAAGTAATCTATTTATCATAAACATATCAAAAGGCAGCTTAAAGATGAAGTAACAGTAAAATGAGATATAAATTTTTTTCACCAATCCCAAGAACACATTATTAGGTAAAATAACAACAGAAATTTCAAAAAACATATGTCTGTTTTAAATATAATTTCTTATCATGTCTTATGTCATTTTTTAGCCACCCAACCCTTTTTAACTGGATAGGGCTCTATCCAGTACAATCTCAAAGGACTGCCCCGCCCTTGGAAGGCAAGGAAACGGAGATATTCCAGCCAGGAGAAGAGTAGAGCCTGGTGTCAAGGCCTCAGACTTCAGACTCCAGAGAAATCACAAGGCCTTCCAAGCTCAGGATCCTGATTCCTAATTAATGAAAATAAGGAGGGCCCAGAATTCCTGTTCATTTTTCCTTTATTCACTTTATTGGTATTTAACCTAATATGTTCTAATTTAGTGCATTTAAATTGCTTGCATGGTAATAAGTTTGAGGAGTTGCAATTGTTTATCAGAAATTATTTTCCATTTTTAAGAATTATCAAATTTTGACAATTTACCAAATTTGGCAAAAAATTTCATTAACAGTCATTAAATGGGCACCCAAAGCCCAACCTGACCATCTTTTCCCACAGGGATCCCAGAGAAGTGCCCTGGAGAGCCTCTGAGTAGAGGGTGGAACCCAGCACAAAGGCCCCAGAGCTTCACGTATATATCTATGCTGTATGACTTTTTCTCTTACCCTGGTGGCAGAAATTCACAGTAGAACCTCAGCAAAAGGGGGAACCTGGCAGGGCCCTAAATACCTAGAGAGGGAGAAAGAACATGGCTATGAGGTAAAAAGTGCTGAAAGAGCCGTGGGTTAGATGTGAAGGCGTGGGACTGGTGTGGGTGGGGGTTAGTTCTCTCTCCCCTTGCACGCAGAGCCAACAGGTTTGATTAAATCCAAGGCTGTTAAATACTGACATCGGGTCCATATAAGAAAATACGTCTTCTCCAATTCATTATTCCCAGCCCTCCAAAAAAGGAAGCTTTGCATTTTGATCGCTAGAAACTTCCTATATTGATTTCTTTACACAAACAGAAGTTCCCATACATAGGCAGCCGAAACCAACCTAACACTGTACCACCAAACTTTTGTAAATATTCCACAAGTACATGAATGGCCTCTGATGCCATTCCTTTCCGTGTCCCCCCTCTTAGTCTGAGTACTTATTTTGATCACTAGATGGGAGTTTACATGTAGATTCCAAATATTTAGACTAGTACACCTGTAACTTCTCCTGACGGCTCTACTCTCTCCCCCCTGGAGAGGCCACATGATTTCCATAGCTATAGAATTGGGAGAAACAAAATATTTTCCAGTGTTCTCCATCTCTCCCATCTCCACCTAAACTCTCCAGGCCTAGTTAAATCCTTTTTATTAATAAAGACCTCCACCCAGTAAGGCTTTCCTTGTTAGCTTTTGGAGTTCCCTCCAGGCTAACTAGAGGATTTTACTAACCCTGGGCAGGTAAACAGGCTCTCAATCACTTTCTTTGATAAGAAACTAGGCAAGGCCTGTTGTGAAGGTGGAGCAGGCTATTCTATCAAATATGCTTCATGAGCTCCAAGATCAAATACGAATGGAAAATCCATCGATGAATTAATAGACTCTGAGCTCCTGGTCCCGTTCCTACTGGCTTTTGCCAGTGTCCCTGACCCTACTCACAGATCTCAGAAAAAGAGTAGACTTTGTCTTTTGATTAATTAATACAAGTTTCTGACAGGACTTTATGTATACTCACAGATCTTTCTCTCCCTAAACAACCCAGTAGACTCATTATTTTCTCATTCCTTATATGTCTATGAACCCATCTTAATTTTAAGGTCTTTCAGCTGGACATGTGGCTTTGCACAACCTCCTGCCAGGGCTGCTCAGTCTTTTCCCCAACAGAAAGTGAGTGAAGGAGGAAGAGGGGTGAGACAGGACAAACCCAGACCAGTGAAAAAGATGATGGACAAGAAGGCTGCTGGCCAGCAGAAGCTCCAGAAGTGAGGAAGGGTCCCTGCAAACCTATTTTGTCTTTAAGCCTCTTCAGCCTGCCTGATCCTCCCCACACACTGTGGTCTCCCATGAAAGCAGCTGGAGCCCACTGAAAGGAAAGATACTCATGTGTCGTATATAGAAAAGGCCTTCAACAAATATCTGGTGAGTTGAGCTGAATGGAATTCATTCAGAGGCCACATCCCTACTTAGCATCAATAAAACTGGATTGATCCAACTTCCTTCCCCTGACACTAGATGCTATTTCACTATGATTATCAGTGTGAAGAAATCGGACCTTATATTTTATCCTATAATAATTGTTATAATAACTACCATTTAGTGAGCACTTACCATGTGCCAGACTCTTTGCTAAGTGCTTTATAGTCATTAACTCATTTAAGTATCCCAACAGTAGCTGCTCCCATACTGCTAAGAAAGAATGGCTTAGGAGTGGTGTCTGATTGAAGAGGGGTTATGGAATGGATTATATGAAGCTCATTGCCATAGTCATTTCTAAATAAAATTGACAAAATATCAATTGTGCACGTCGAAAAATGGAAGTGCTGCTGATAAAAAATTATATGGAGGCCACGACTCAACCCCCAATCATCCCTTGGTGCTACCATAACATACATTTTATTATTCCCATTGTACAGATGGAGAAACTGAGGCCTTCAGCAGCTGGAGAGCTTGCCTAAAGCCACATAGCTATCAGACCACAGCCCAAGTCTCCCTGCCTCCAAGCTGTAAATGTACAATTGCTTAGTCCTACCCAGAGGAAGTAAAAGAAATTTATAGACTTTATTTGAAGAAATGCTTTTTGTTATTACTGTTGTTTTTAAGATTGAGGCCAGAAAAAAAAAAGTGAAAATTTTTTTTTAAGTAGTGAAATGAAGTGAATATCACTGATTAACTTCTAGAGAGATTTTTTATGGAAAATAATGTTCTAGAGGTACAGGGAAAAGGCAGTCCTGTTCGAAATAACACTTTAATTCCACAGAGAATACTACACTATGAAAAAAAGCCTAGAAGAGGATACTGCAGAGAAAAGACAGCCTTGCACATGGACAATGCCCAGTGTCATCCAAGAAGGGAAACAAAACAGCATGGTGACTAGAGTCAGCCAGACCTGAACTCAAATCCCCACTCTGTCAATTTCTAATTTGGGGACTTTGGATCAGGTACTTAGCCTCTCTGAGCCTCAACTTCCTTACTCTTTAAAAATAAGCAAAATATTTCCTTCTTTATATAATTATTATGGGGATTAACAGGATAGTTCACTCATTCAGCAATAATTTATTAAGTATCCATATGTGCCAGGCCTTAGCCTCTCACTGAAATAATGTATGTAAGTAACTTTCCTGGGTACTTAGCCTTCTAATAGATACTCAATAAGTGGTAGCTGTTATTATTATATATCCCCTTATAAAAAAAAAAAGGAATATTGACAAATACAGTAAAATTCCATTATTTTCCATGGCTCATTACTGCAGAGCCTTGGGGCAAATACATTTTAAAAGGCCAGGTATAATAGAGTAAAATGAAGTCACCCATTCTGAATACCAAACAGGGTGAATACTATCCATACCCTGGCCAGCATAAGAGAGTAGAGAGGGAAGAAGAAATCCGGTGGCTTCCTTACTACCTCCTGCCTTCCCAAATGCAGATGCCAGGCCTACCACCAATACCTACACTTCCCTTCTGCTTTATGGTCTGCCAGGGTGATGAAGGAGCTAACTACAGGGGCAGGTTTAGTTGTGCTGGCTGCTTTGGAAATTCCATAAGGGGAAGGAAGAAAGTGAAATTTGGTGGGGGTGTATGTGAGACCTGTCATACCACAGCAAACATACCTCATCCGGCTGGTCCAGGTCCTTCAGATGCAGATCTTGAATAAGGTACTCCACAATGCGTACATTATTGCTCTGAGCTGCAAAGTGGAGGGAATTCAGTCCATCCTGAAGAGAGCCAGGGTGGAGGAAATAACTACACAGTAATGTCAGGACCTCCCCCTACTGCACTGTGAGTGGAGAGCTCATGTCCAGGTGACCCACATACCTACCTGACTCTTTGCTCTTTGGTCTGCTCCAGCTTTAACCAGCATGAGCATGACCTCGAGGCTTCCAGACCAGGCTGCAAGGTGAATTACTGTCAAGCCATGCTGCCCCAAGAAGAGAGAAGAAAAGGATCCATCTCTTGAATGAGCCACAACACATGATCTCAAGTCACCAAAGGCCAAGTTAAAATTCAACTGTTGAAAATTAAGAAATAGGGAGAGAATTTCATAAACAGCAGAAATGATGTTTTAATTCTATAGGGAAGATAAATATATTTAATAAATGGTACAGGCACAAGTGGTTCTCTATCTGGAAGAAAATAAAATTAAGTCTTATATCATGTCACACACACACAAGCACATCAACAATAAATATATTAGAAGAAACTCTAGGCTATAATGTACAGTGTCTTAACCCAGGAGTTATAAAAGCAAAGATTGATGATAAAGTCAATAAACAAATGATACATTCTTTAAATGTTTTTCGATAAAGATTAAATGATTACTTTCTCTAATATATGAAACACTCTTACAAACCAACAAGAAAAGACAATTAAATCTATTGAAAAATGAACCAAAACAGGTTCTCACTTAAAAGTATTAGCAGAAATGAAACCATTAGAGTTTAAACAATCTAACAATATCTATTAAAATTTTAATACAGCCAGCAATCCCACTCCAGGGAATCTATCCCATAAAAATAAATTTTAGAAACTAATGTTATATAAATGAGGATAGTAAATGTAACCCTTAAAACTGGGAGCAAGGTAAATGTCCATTGATATAGGAATGCAAAACAAATTAGGGGACACTCATACCAGATCACGCAACCATTAAAAATCATGAATTAGAGTTACAAAAATTGACTTGGAGAGGTTTCCATGAGGTAGCTGTTAAATTTAGAAAATAAGATACAAATAAAATATAATATAATCCCATTTTTTTATAAAATAAGCAGTGACCAAAAAAAGTGTGTGTGTGTGTGTGTGTGTGTGTGTGTGTGTGTGTGTGTGTGTATACAGTCAGCTTTCCATATCCATGGACTCCACATCCATGGATTCAACCAACCATAAATTGAAAATATTTGGGAAAAAATGCTACATTGTTGCTGATGTGTACTATATAGTTAGGCCTACATAGTCTATTTAAGTCTATTACAATTCTGGTATAAAGAAAATATTTACCAATTTATGCACTTTTTTCCCCCAAGGAACAATAATGTACAATGATAAGTTGGGTTCTTCAAGAAATGCACCCTAAACACAGTTCCACCCCTAAATTTAGCCTTCTCTACAAATAAATGTTCTATATTCAGTAACACTAAATCCAATTTCACATATGATCAAAAAAGAGGCCAAAGATATTTGGAGTAGAGTATAAATCACATTTTGATAGGAGCTCAAAGTTTTCCTAAGACATCATTCCTAATTCCAAAGCTGCCAACTCTTAAAGATTTCAAACACTGATCATACAATCCAAATGCCAGGAATTCAGGATGCAAACAACTTGAGTCCCTGAAACCATAAATTCTGAGTGCAACCATCATTCTTCAGAGGCAAAGAATCACTGCTCACAGATATCAATTACCCCACAAGAATCATCATAAAAGTAAGTCTTCTGATATCAAACTGACATGCCTGAGACATTTTATGAGCACATGTCATAGATTACACTCACAGTTTGTACATGATGCTTTATAAAGTGTACAATGACCACTGTAACTGATAATCTGTCCTCATTATATCTGGTCATAGGTGAGGAGGACAATAACTTCTCCTGGGGGATTCTTGCAGTTGAGGAGTTTTCCAGAAATAAGAAACTCTGAGCATCATGGGAACTTCATCTTGAATCCTTTGTTCACATTTCCATTTACTTAGTCTTCTTCTTCCCAAGACTTGGGGATGCTGCCCACTTTGAACCTGGAGTCCTCAGTGTCTGGAGCATGCATCTGATCCTTAGCATGCAGTGCCCTGAATGGCACACACCTGCTACAGCCCCAGTTCTTGCTCTCCCAATAGACTGTAGGCCCCTCAAAACAGGGACTATATCTCATGCCAGTGCTTCCCAACACAATCACTGGGAGATCTTGTTAAATTGCAGACTCTGACTCAAGAGGTCAAAGGAGGGCCTGAGAGTCTGCATTTCTAACAAGCTCCCAGGTAATGTCAGTGCTTCTGGTCCCAGACCCACACTTTGAAAGAGCAAGAACTTATATTTATATTTATGAATCCCCAGTAGGTGGCATTGAGACTTACCCACAATAGACACTGAATAAATACTGATGGCAAAGGGGTTCAATTGTTGGCTCTTTGCAAGTAGATGTTAGAACTTATAAGACAGATCTGCCAAGTCAAACTCAGGGCTCATCACTCAGATGAAGAACTGCCAGGTCTGACCAAACAAAATATTGCTTGAATTACAAAAATAATTTTGTTAGTTATGGACTAATGCTACTGTAAATACTTAGTTATTGAAATATTTAACTTTGTGAACCTATCAAAGCATAGTATAGAGATATATCAGATATTACTACATTTTTCACCTGAAAGCATTTCAATCTCACAAGGCAGGTAATAAGAAGTGGATTCCAAATGGGAAAGGCCTCAAAAAAAAACAATTTGGTAAAATGTTTTGAGAATAACTGACTTGCATTCTAACATAAGCCAGTAGTATATTTAATATGTTAGAAACATGGCAGTCCTCAGACATGCTGTTAATAAGAAAAGATGCTATTGTACCTGGGCAATGGATTGATATATAGTTGTTTATTGTACAATTCTTTGTACTTTTACAATATGTTAAAGATTTTGGGTTTTAGTCCTGGTTAAGGTGAAGTAAGTCACTAGACCCTGTCTCTTTCACCAAATGAGACTAAAATCTCTGGACAGAATGCATGGAGCAGCTATTTGAGAATTCTAAGAAGTAAACAGTAGCAGGTAGATTGGGGGAAGAAAACCAGAACTCAAAATATAAGCAATCAGGGGTTCCTGTCCTTTTTGTCTTGTTTTGTGTTTTCCTTCCATATTGTCCCACTTGGACCCATAGCAGCACAAATACAAAGTGCACCCTGGGTGAAACAAAGAAAAATTTTCATCATTATCAGGTCTAGGCCATGTCTGTGATTACCAGCAAAACCAACCAAATGACCAATTGGTTTGAACTGACTTTATTCATTTATCTTCCAAAGACTTACTATGAACATACTAAACCCAAGCCCTGTAAGACAAAGGTAAAGATTGCTGAGCCTTACCCTTCAAAGAGTCAGTTCTGAGAGAAATCAGAATAGCTCTGGGGAATCTTCTGAATAGTTTAACTTTAAGAACCATCATGGTCCACTGAATTAACTAAAAACCAAGGCTTTCATCTTTTTCTGTAACTGGAGATGATAAACATGTTGGATTTCTCCTTTCTCAGTGGTTTTCCTGTGCCATGGTAAAACATTAAATTAAGTTGGGAGAAGTAGGTGGAAAATCCTTAGGGTGGGTTTTGCTATCTAGACAGACAAATAGGCTGATTTGTGGCTAATGGTATGGTCTGTGAATTAGTCAAGCAGGTTCAAATCCTGCCTCTACCCTTCTTAGATGTAATTTTTGGGGGCAAGATATTTAACCTCTTTATGTCTGAGGCTCCTCATTTGTAAATTGGGTATTAAAGTGTTACTTTTCTTATAAGGTTGAGAGGGCTAAGTATTAAAATCCTGAGAACAGGTGGCCTAGTACTACTATGCGTTTAATAAGCCTTATTTATTTACCATGAGTTCACAGGGCAAGTCAAGATTTAACATCCCTGAGGCCAGTTAGCTTCTGTCTTCTGTGTCCTGAATTATATTCTGGGCAACCATCTTATTCTTACAAATACATGCTACTGGCCATAAGGTCAATATGGGAAAATAAATAAAAGCCTAGGTCCTATAGGTAATGAGCAAACGAGTTAGTCACCAAGTACAAAGAACATATAAACTATATATTATCTAAAGAGATCTTTCCAAAATGAACCATGCCTCAGGAAATAATTTGTGTGTGTGTATGTGAAGAAAAGATACCCAAAGTGACCAGATTTCCTCGCACATTGATTCTGTTCCAATTCATTCTATAAAAGGAAGATGAGCTTACCTTATCAGCAACATCCACCCTGGCCTTGTGATCAAGTAAGAAATCCACTGCAGATAAATGATTTGCCCCCACTGCAAAATGCAGGGCTGTGCGGTTCATCTGAGGAAACATAATTTGTGTTTTCAGTTACCTGATTATTATTTAGCCTTTTAAAGATCCCTATTTCTTGAAAGATCAGGTGTTTATATTTTTATTATTTACTTTTTCCTTTTGCATTTGAAAGTAGTGAGAATTGTAACCAGCATAATCTTGCCTCATTTATTATTAGATAAGGCAGTCCTCTGGAGAATATGCCTCAAGCTGATATCCATTGCATAACTTATCATTGTTGGTAACAATATAATGGATTTCAATTAGAGAGTAAAAGTTGTATTTTCCATCATATGCAATCATTAATAATAGTAAATGTTTTTTTGTTAGAATATATTCAAAATGCATAACAAAAAATTTCCTAGATATTTAATACATATGTTTTTTTCTTCTGTAATTGTTTGGACTGTAAATTTTACTGAAGCAAATAAACAAATTGTTTCTGAAAGGGAAGGAGGGAGGGAGGAGACAGAGACACAGAAAAAAAAAGCTATGAATATCTTTTGCTTCAAAGGAAAGTCACCTAGCACTTCTGAGATGTCCAGAAACAGTCTGTGTTTCAGACAATGGATGTTTGCCTGTAAGTAAAACATGTGTCATATTTCCCATATCCTCGACACTTTTTTGCTTCCAAAGAAGGTGCCTGGGGATGGATTTACTGTCCTTTGTTCCACATAAATAATTTATAGCAAAAATATGAGAACTGTTTAAATTAAACATCTGATTTCCTTGGTAGCTAAACTGGTTATGAACTAAGTGTGACAAAACATTAGCTATCTTGGCATTGTCTACAATCTAGAGCTATGTTCTAGTATGTTAAATTTGGGCTTATACAATCCCCTAACAACTTTATTTGTGAATGAAAATGCAAGCCAAAATAGCATCCGAGATCATTCGATTAAACCACTTACATTTTTTTTTCGTTTCTATCATCACAGGTTTTAAGGAACTCTACAAGTAACTATGTCAATGATTTGCTGTAAACAGGCCTAAAAGAGATGCCATTATAAAATGTAATATAATTCATCTGGAGTTTATAATAACTGCCACACTGACAAGTAAGTTAAAGTAGTCTAGGTTGTAGTATCTCTCCAAGTACTTTAATATAAAAATGTGGTTTAAGATACCAGAAAATTGTGAAAAAAAATTTAAATGGTTATATAAGCATTTTGAAGAATCTAAAGAATCTATTTTCTGCTACTTGGAAAAATGATTACTGCTTTACTTATTCAACAATTAATCTAGATATTACCTTCAAAGATCCTTGCCTATTTTTTCTCTCTTTTCCTTCTTCGACTCCTTTTTTTCTTTCTTTTTTTTTTGTTCCTAAAACTGTTCTGCTGCGAAATTTTGCTATTTTTCTACTCTTTCTAGGCTATCTGTAGACAATGAACAATATTTACACCCATAACACATCAGAGACAGACATACCTATCCATACAACATACATGTAGACACATAAATTCCACATACTCATATACACACACCACACACCCCATCACATACACACATGCACAACTGCTAAACATCCTTCCACTGCATATGATGCATGACTTCAGTTTCTCTGACCTCACTACCTGGGACAAATTCAAGTTTCATGGAACTTGAACTTTCTATCCTTTAGGGAGCCCATTTTAAAGCTAGAGTCAGAAGACTTCACTGATGTAGTTAAAATTTCTTTTTCAGATTTTACAAAATCATTTAACCATGGGACTACATTGCTAGAACCCTCTGATTTCCTTGGAAGGGGCTTATACAAGTGGGGTCCTAAAGCTTCTATTTCATTTAGCGTTAAATCTACCTCTACCTTCCCCACCTTGAACCACTCTACAAATTGTCCTAAGCAATTGATATAGCTACATTCATTTTAATAAACCTGCTTTGCAGAGCTGTCCGGAAATCTGCATAAAAAAATAGTAGCAAATTGCTATTCTGGCAGTAGACTTCTTCCCCAAACCCAAACACTTGAAGAAGAAGTAAGAGCCAAGTTTCAGAAAGGGCCCCACTGCCCAGCATGAAGATGTACCATATTTCAAAAGCAATAAAATGAAAACCCATACACTCCTTTAGATTTTAAATTTGGAAGAACCGACCACAAAGGACATATCACTGAAGAGAAATCAACCCAGATCGTGTAGCAAAAGATGCTCTGCCTTTCTAGAATGCGTAAGGCCAAAGTGATCTACAGGTTATAATCCACAACGAAATCCAGGTCGATAGCCTTGACAGTTGCCTTTACTGCCCATACACAGACTTTGTACAGATGTGCATAAAGACCCTGTGCATGTCCCTTCTGATCAAATATAACACCCAGAGCCTGTTTTTCAGCACTCGATTTACCTTTAGCATAAACACACTAGAATTACCAGCAAAGAAGATCTCTCACATCTCATCCAGTACCATCATTTTTAAATTGTATTATATTTCAGTTAATCTGTGGAAACCCAAGCCACCCTTAGAGTAGTCGCTGTCACTTGTGACTTCTACTCACATTGTTCACAGCATTAATGTAACCGTCTTTTCAAACAGCTTCTCCATAACATCCAAATGATTGCTTTTAGCAGCATCATGGAATTTTCTCTCATTTGGCAGTACTGAAAGCAAGCAAGCAAGCATGACTAAGGGAATTAAAGGAGGAAGAAGACAAAGCAAACCTCATTTGGTAAACCTTCTAACTCTAAAAACTTGAAACAATGGCCTTGAGCCTTTCTCATTCTGCCATTCTGAACATGGGAACTTTGCTTTAATAGTTTATAAAGCTGTGGTGTTAAGGTTCCACTTTCTCTTTGCTCTACAAGTGTTTTCACACCCTCAAAAATATTCCTGGTCCCAAACAAAACATTATTCCCGAGGACCACCCTGAAGTCAGCAATGTAGTATCTGGCTCCAGGAGGTCAGAGGGTGGCCAGGAACTTCCCAGGGGATGTTTGTAAAATGTTTGTACAAGATTAGACAGGGAGGAGCCCAAATGCTCCACACAGAGATAAAATTGTTTTCTGCAGAACCCTGTGCAGATGTCAGGCCTGCAGCACATCATATAAACAAACATGTATACAAAGGCTAAAAGGGAAGAATATGTTTTATTCTTATTTACATGAAAAGAGATAAAAGTAGATTCACACCTACTGCATTATGTATCATATATATATATATATATATATACACATTCATATGGCATGTTTTATCAACTAGCAAAGAGAACATTCCAGGATTTACTGGTTTTTTTGTTTTTTTTTGTTTTTGTTTTGTTTTGTTTTGTTTTTTTTGTCATGTAGGTGATCTGGGGGGCTCTCAGGGGACAATCTCAACATTAAGGGATAAAGTCAAAACTGGAATGATGTGAAATCAGCAATAGACCATTTCCAAAAAGACATGACCCTAAGAGAGGTTTTGTAGATATGTTTCCAAGTAGTTTCCTTAGTATCTGCCAGAGACTCTTTAGACTCTAGCCAGTCAAAGACAAGGGAGTATCTTCATGGGTGATACACGCACTCATTCTTTCTACCACCTGGATCCCTCTCTTCCTTTCTACCCCTCCTCTTGTTACCACTCTGTGACTTAAACATCCATGGAGATGATTAATCCAATTCCTTCGTCTCTCAGTTCCCTAACTCCCTTGACTCTAATAATTTTTTCCTCTACCTGACCTCAGCCACACAACTTTAGGGTCATCCTCAAAAACTACACTATTTCTGACTTCTCCAAGAATCTCATCCTCTGAACACCACCTCTCATCCATTCAGCTTACCTCCTCGAGTTCTGCCAGTCTGGAAATTCTGCAACCTTATCAAGTTCTCCAAGACACTGCTCTCACCATCTTTTCATACTATTCCTCCCTTATGTGCTTACTTCCCTACTTACGCAGTTTAGATCTGATAGTTCATCTTGAGAAATCACTTCCATACAAACACCTTTACCTCCCTCACCATTCTCTTATTAGACTAGCTGGTCAGAATCCTAATTCTAAAGTTAAACTCTCCCATTTTCACACCTGAATAACTAACTGGTACTGGTGAAAAACACACAACCATGCTGTGGTAGACACTGCTGGTGTTCATCAATATCTGGTTCTCCCCTCCTATCTGAACATATGGATAAGCACATATGCCAGTCTGGACGCAGTTAGGTGAGGTATGGACTGAAAACAGAAGTGATAGTGTGTCGTTATAGGGCTGAGTCAGTGAAAAGCCCCTGTGTCACTCTCCAGGTCTCCCTAGTCTTCTCAATCCTGGAAGCCAAGTGTTTAAATGTAGGGATATTATGACTGAATTGTATCCCTCCAAAATTCATGTTTTGAAGTAAGTTCTAACTCAACCTCCTGTACCTCAAATTGTGACTATATTTGGAGACAGGTTATTCAAAGAGGTAATTAAATTAAAATTAGGGCATTGGAATGGGCCCTAATCCAATATGACTGGTGTCTTTATTAGAGAGAAATTTGGATCTAGACAAGACAGAAGAGGACCATGTGAAGACAGGGGGAAAGAGGGACATCTGCAAGCCAAGGAGAGAGGCCTCAGAAGACACTAACCCTGCCGACACTTTGATCTTGGACTTCTAGCCTCAGAACCGTGAGATGAATTTTTGTTGTTTAAGCCCCCCAGTCTGTGGTAGTTTGTTACGGGAGCCCTGCCTGACTAATAGAAGGCATAAGATGGTGGTGCCTCCATTACTGTGGTATCGGGAGACAATTCTCCATGGGTCTCTTGTATTTCTGCAAACCTTACAAGCAGAAGCACTGACTGCCTTTGTTTTGGACTATCTTTTAAGGTTATACATGTAGTGGATTGCATTGGAAGAAAGAGATAATGTCTTCCTCTGGAGTAAGGTACAGCTTTGCTTACAGCCTGAAAGATAGTGAGAGTAAGGCATGCTTCCTGTCCGTTACAAAAGATTTAGGTTTTCTCAGTCAGGGTTCTCCTGGAACACAACCCACTGCATGTGCAGGTATCACTTTTATAATATGTGGCACTTTCTGCATCTCCCTGGGGCCTGAAAAACACTGACACAAATGCTAACACTGGCTACTGCTCCTGCTGTGAGTAATAAAATGCTTTGTATCTGATCCAGAAGTGTCTTCCGCCAGCATCTGTGATACCATAGTAGCCTAACCTGTTAGTTTGCAAGGAGAATAAAATCTCAGTCCCTTTATAGTTGTTGACATTATGGGGATCTTGAGAGACTAGGTAAAACAGAGGCTCTCATCAACCCATGTAAGACATGCGTATGAGCAAAAAGTAGATCTTTACTACATTAGTCATTCAGATTTAGGGGTCATTGTTGCTGCAGGAAAAGCTAGCCTACCAACACACATACTAACATGCTACACATAACTAACAAACGCCTCAATTCTTACCCACTAATCTCAAGTAGGACCTCTGCACAGCATCCCCACTGTATTTCCCTAGTCTTCCATTCTCCAAAATTTCATGCCTCTTTCTTTCTCTTCAAATATCGTAACCTACTAATTGAGCTATGTGTCCATCATCTAATTCTCAGTTTTATAACATTGCACAGAGAAAGTAGAAGCAATCAGATAGGAATTCCCACATCTTCCCACCAAAAAGTCTATCTTCTTACCCACCTTTATACATACACTCTCTGTTTTTATCACTGTTACAATCAAAGAAGCATCCCTGTGCCTACTCAAGGCCATCCCCTCCACTTGAGCTCTGGATCCCATTCTTTCTCATCTTTTCAATTAGTTCATATATCCATTTCCTAGAAAATTATCTCCTTTCTCCTCTGCATCATTTAATCATTCACTCCAAAATATACAGAGATGCTCAAATACTTCCAATGTAAAAAAAGAAAACTTCTCCCTTAATTTCACATTCTTTTCCAACTGCCACTTCACTTCTCAACCTCCTGTCAGACCCAGACTTATAAGTGTTTGTAATTGCTGGCTCCTCTTTTTCTCACAGTCTCATCCAACCTATGCTAATCAGACAGCATTCCCATTACTGCTCTTGTCAGGGTCAAGATCAAGATTTGCCAAAATCCAGTCATCACTTCTCTGTCATGGGCATGAACTCATTGCAGATTTGACATGGATGATAACACTCTCCTTGTATATGTTTTTCTCCAGGCTTCTGTTAGACCACCTGTGCTTCCCAGTCTCTTTTACTGGCTCTTCTCTGCTTGATCTCCAAATGCTGGAGCACCTTAGAGTTTTTATAAAAGTAACACCCTGATGGGAGTAGGCATATTACCCACATCTTACAGATGAAATTGAGACTTTAAGTCAAACCACTTGCTCATATCTTAAAAATAATAAACGATAGAATTGTCCCAGACAGCCTGAATCCAAACCCCAAGCTTTCAATCACTGCATCTGTCCAGGGTGTCAGCAGAAGAGTGGACTGCTGAAGTGGAGACCCGAACTGCCCACTCTGTCATATGCTTTAGCTAATGCATTCTACCGGTGAGGCTGGATTTGTCTCGCTCCCTCTCCTGACCCCGGCTCCTTGCCCGGGAAGTTCTAGTTCCAGATCCTTGTCCCTCTTCAGTATGTCCCAGGAAAAATCAAAACCTTTCATACCAAACATGGAAAGGAACTTTTCCTCAACCTGATAAAGAGCATCTACAAAAAACTGACAGCTAGCAGCATGCTTATTCATAAAAGTCTGAACATTTTCTTTGCCCCTAATATCAAGGACAGAGATCTATTCTTACTCCTCCTTTTAAACGTTGTGCTAAAAGTGCTAGCCAGTGCAATGAAACAGTAAAGGTAAATAAGAAGGCATAAATATCGGTGAGAAATCAAACTGTCTCTAGGCAACTTGATTATATTCATATAAAATCCAAAGGAATGTACAAAAGAGCTCTAGAACTAATACGTGAGTTTAGCAAGGTTGCAGGACACAAAGTCGACACATAAAAATGAATCTTTCTATAAACTGGCAGTCAATAAATGGAAGCCAAAATGTGAAAAACAATAATACTTGCAATAGGTTTAAAATTTTTCAAAGTATAAACCCAACAAAACACGTACAGTTTCTTATACCAAAAAGATACTAAATGCTGATGAAAGAAATCAAAGACTATCTAAATGAAAAGACATGTTATGTTCACGGATAAGAAGACTTAACATAGCAAAGATGTCACTTCTCCCTGAATTGATCTATAGATTTAATGCAATTCAATCGAATGCCAGATGGGTATTTTGTAGCTATAGATAAGATAATTCCAAAATTTATATGGAGAAGCAAAGGAACTAGAATAGCCAAAACAATTTTGAAAATGGAGAATAAAGTCGGAGGAGTCACACTGCTTAATTTTATTACAAATCTACAATAACCACAGCACGATACTGACAAAGAGACACATAGATCAATGAAATAAAATACAAGTCTAGAAATAAACCCTTGCAAATATGGCTTATTGGTTTTTGACAAAGATTTGAAGGCCTTGTCAGTGAAGAAAGGTATTTGAACAATTAGACATCCAAATGAAAAAAAATATGAACCTTGATGTAAACATCATACGTATTCATACAAAAATCAACTCAAAATGGATCATAGATGTAAATGTAAAACAAAATTATAAAACTTTGGGAGAAAACACAGGAGAAAATTTTTATAAGCTGAGGTTAGGCAAAGAATTCTTACACATGACAGCACAGCATGACTACAAAAGAAAACGATGATAAACTAGACTCCATAAAAAGTTAAAACTTTGCTCTGTGAAAACACTATTAAGAATAACAAGACAAGCTACAGACTGGAGGGATACCTTTGTAAATCACATAAAAGACTTCAAAGGACGGAAGAGGAACGTTCTCAACTTTTGAAGACTCTTCAACAGTGTGCCTCAGTTTGTGCTATAAATTTCTTCCCCAGGCATAGATGATCTGTTCCATGCTTACAAACTTAAGTGCAGAAAGATCAAGCGACTTTTTTTATAGTCACACAAATCAGTGCACGAGTCAGGATGTAGGAGATAACAACACATAATATTCTTTCCTTATTTGCAAAAGGGTTTAATCATTTCTATAAAAAAAATCCTCTCCCTTAAGTTAGGAGAATAACACTGTCCTTTCACCCACAGTATATGGTTTATTTAACCTGAAATAAAGCACCCTGAGAAAGGTGAACCGAAACTTAGATGGAGTCGAAAGCTGAGTCAGACCACGGCGGCGCGGTGACGAGGATGGACCGGGGGTCCGCAGGGCCGAGCCCTGGCGCCAGCCGCCGTCCCGCGGGCCCTCGGGGCCCTGAGGCGCGGCCCCGCACCTTCTCTGGGCGAAGCCCTCGGCGCGGCCCGCCCCACCGCCACCGCCTGATTCTCCCACCTCGTCCCGAGGCTCACGAGCTCGTATCCGGCCGCCGCCGCCTCCAGCCCTGGAGGCCTCTCCTGATTGGGCATCCCTGACAGACCCTTCCAGCGCATGCCCGCCGCGGCCCCCACGTCTTCTCGAAGCCCCTTCGCGGCCGCCGCAGCCCCGAGCAGCCGCCCTCTCACCGCCGCCCTGCGACCCGGGGTGAGCCCAGCGGGGTCCACGCCCACCCGCGGGGCCTCAGATCCGGGGTCGACCCCGGCGGGAGCGCTCGTGGTGTCCGGCGGTCCTCTGGCCAGCTTACCTCGCTGGGCCGGCCTGGGAGGTCTGCCCTCAGGTGTGGCTGGCGCAGTGATAACGTTGGGTTTTACCTGGAGGAAACTCCCAGCTCACACTTAAGTAGTTCTCCGGGCAGTTTTGAAAACTGTCGAAGTTGGATTTATAACACTAGGAACTTCAAATTCAAATCGTTTCTACATGGGCTTCCAGAATTTTCTTGTGAATAAAGGAGGACTCAATTTCTTCTCTGAAGGTCTAAACTTTGGCAGCCCATTTTAATGCAGTGGTCATCTGTTGGATTCCTCACCTTGGGTATTATTTCTTTCTTAGTAGTTAATACAATAATTGATGAAATACAGTAATCTGTTCTGGACAATTATAATCATAATCTAATAATATGGAAGAAAAGTATTGAAGGACAACCAGGATCTCTGTTCTGAATCTCTCTAGCACCCAACCATAGTGTGTTTAATGGATTACGACAAAACTAAACCAAACCATAATATATCTTGCACCTGCCGTTTCAGAGGTCAATTGGAAGTTTAGCATGTTTTAGAAATGAAAAAAATGTGAGCCCTCATAACAAAACTAGATTTGACCGCAGAACTGACCCACCTTTTTTTGCATGTATGTACACACACACGCACACACACGCACACACATACACACACAGACATAAGAGTGATATTAGGGAAGCGTTGTCTGTAAAAAGGCACATGATAGTTTAGAAGAAGGAAAAGAAAGTGATGGAAGTTGAAAAATGAGTTGGAAGACCAGAGATCAGGCACCCTGATGAGGACTTGGCAGAAGGAATGGAAAGTACATGTTTTCAAGAGGCTCTACAAGGGTAGACAGAATTCAATAACAGATATGGGTAACACTACTGCTTTTAACTGACCCTGTCCAGGGCAGGGGGAACTCGGCTGGAGTCTCCTCTGCCCTTGCAGACCTTTTGTGTTTCTTTACAGGCCCCAGATTCTCACAGGCAGATCTGCAGCGCCACATGGGGGTTTAAGACGTGTCATCCTTGAATAAAGCGTGTCATCCTTGAATAAAGCGTGAGCTCTAGAAGCCCAGTCAGGGGCAGTGCACATTCACAGAGATTTACCATCAACCTGGTGACTAAAGGCCTAAGATTACCCCTCTGGGGGAAGCTTTGTCGAGATAGCTTGGATGCCTAGGATTTTACTGACAAGGATGCCCTCTATCAGGTGTTGGGCAGATCCTAGGAACTTAACATCTTTCCTGCATTAACCTGTGTGAGCAGCTGTCAGCTTCTTGGAGCAGAAAACTGCCTAAATTTGGGGGTGCTTAAATATCAAATAGCTTTCACTTCTATACTTTGTCTTCAAAGAAATACTTGGTTTTATCAAAAGGTTCCAAAAAAATATTTTAAAGTAAAAAAAAAAAAATAGATACGGGTTTGGCAGAAATGGTATGTATGTATATATTTATACACATATCTATGTATACCTATGTATATGTATGTATGTATGAGTTTGAAATCATAATAACTTAAGAGATTGCAGTTAGAAGGAAAAGGTTAACACTATTTGCCTCTAAATTATCTTCTGTCTCCCTGAGCCTTTTGTAGACAACAACAATTAGATAATAAGATTGTCATCATTTAACTCAAACTTGTAAGGAGAACAGTTCAATATTATAGTTTGCTTAATAGAATCTTGTTTCCAATTTTCACCATAGTATCAGTGTTTTTCTTGAACAGCTTTAATCCAATTATGTATTACAAAGCAAAAGTGATTATCCCTTAATTATACAACAAAAGAATGATTTTCACTCCAGGGAAATAAACACCAACTCTCTGTGAAGTTCACAAAAATCCTGTTCAGACATTACTGCTGTTCAAAGTAGAACATTATTTAAAAAAAAAAAAAAAAAAAAAAAAAAGGGAAAGAAAAAGAAGGAAAAAGAAAAATCAGCACCAGACACCAGGTATGGTTTTCAAAATGGAATTGTTTCCTCAAAAAGTGTTTCAGAGCTCTAGGCTGTCATATTTGAGCCTTCTTCCAAATGTTTCCAAGCCACCCCAAGAAAACAAGTAATAACACATTTATAAAGTAAGCCATTATCCAATAAAGGGGAAAAATGCAATTCCCTTTTCTCGAATGCCTGACCCTTAGGGCTCAGCTTGAGTGTAGCCACCCACATCAGACACCACTATGTCTTCCCAGGGAAGAACAGTACAATAGTAAAAGACACCACTCTTTGAGCACACCTTAAAATTTATCTATCTATCTATCTATCTATCTATCTATCTATCTATCTATTTATTTATGCATCAACAAATAATCGTCAACACCTACTGTGCCAGGCCATATATTTTTGCACTTGAAATTTAGAGATAAGTGAAAGACACAACCTAGGATCTCTAGCAGCCTACAATCTAGTAAGAAGAGATCACATCAAAGCTACAGCAAGAAAGTTTCAAGGTCTTCATAGAGAAGCAGGAGCACAAAAGAGTGACTAATCAGTTTTCCAGAGGGCAGAGACCTTTCCTGAAGGTGGCCCTGGAGCTGTGTTGAAAGATGATTAGTGTGTATAGTGCGAGAGGGCAAAGGGGCATTCAGGAAGCACATTCTGAGCAGCGGGAGCATGACACCAGATCTATTCAGGAAATGACAAGCTATGCAGTGTGATTTGATTGGCCTTGAGGGCTAAGCCCAGTATTTGGTGTGCATGATGGACAGTGATTATGGAAACTAGCTTGTACTGACTAGCAAGAGCTGATTCCTAAGTTTTCAGAAATTTTGCGAGAATTGGTTGACGTGATGTCCACAGCTTGAAATCTGTCATGGTATTTACACCACAGAAATCATCATACACTGAAAATCTGCTCCCCTCTTCTCACCCTTGAACTATCCTAAAGGGCTGAGAGCTTTTGAGATCTTTTTTGTTTCTAACATAAGAGTGGCGTTATGAAAGTGGTATATGGCTAATTTGCAAAAAATGCACAAGACAGTTTAGAGCGGGAAAGCTGAGAAATCAGTTGGAAGGCCAGAGTTTAGGCAACTAAGAAGGATATGACAAAAGAAATGGAAAAATGTTTTCAAGAGGCCCTATAGGGTGAACAGAATTCAGTAACAGATATGGAGCTGGCAGAGGCATAGGAAATGAGAGGAAGGGACGAGTTAAGAGGTAAGTACAGTAGTCACTCCTCATCCTTGGTTTCAGTTACCCACAGTCAACCATGGTCTGAAAATATCTTAGTCATTCACCTCACTTCATCTAATCATTTAGACACCGTTTCGTCTCACATCATCAAGAAGGGCAATTTTAGTACAATATTTTGAGAGAGACCATATTCACATCACTTTTTTTATAGTATAATTGCTCTATTAGTTATGTTACTGTACCCAACTTGAATATTAAACTT
Organism: Eonycteris spelaea; assembly: GCA_003508835.1. Taxonomy (NCBI): domain Eukaryota; kingdom Metazoa; phylum Chordata; class Mammalia; order Chiroptera; family Pteropodidae; genus Eonycteris; species Eonycteris spelaea. The sequence goes on along the minus strand of PUFA01000011.1, from coordinate 18,455,431 downwards.
TAGCATATGCATATATGTACAGGAAAAAAATAGTACATATAGGGTTCAGTACTATCCACAGATTCAGGCCTCAACTGGGGGTCTTGGAATATATTCCTCACAGATGAGGGGGTGCTATTGTAAGAGTAAATACATTTTTAAATGAGGGCAGTAAAAGTATTTCTTATTAATTCCTAATTCCCTCTTGCCTTTCACTTGCAACGACCTTAAATAAATGTCTATACCTATTGCCTACATTTTCTCTCCAGGTTCTTGTTGAACTCTGTGATATGGCTTCCATTACTCATGTTAATGCTGAAACTTCTTAGTCGTGGTCATTTCTTCAGTGGACTAATGGATTACATAGATATCACTATTCCCATACTAACTTTTAAATTAAGGCACTTCTGATGGAATAAATTGGATTTATAAGTACACCTTTCAAGGCTACTTTTGCTATCAACACACAAGACTGAGGTTAAGATGTACAGCCCTATATTAAGAGACAATGTAAAGACATAATAAAAAAGAGATCTTTTTATTCCATTAGAGGATGACATACATGCAAATAATTATTATACCTATTCATAAGATAACACTTACCGCATTATACACCAATAATGATGTATTCCAAATGGACTGGCCATCCTCCTTATCTGAAATTCCCTAAGTATTTCATGGATACAGAGTTTCTCTACACAGCATTTTACAAATGAGGCATAAAAAAGTGAGCCTAAAGGATCTTTATCTTTTTTATACTTTATTCAAATACACGACATTTGTCAGATTCAGCCAGGTCAGGTTGCAAGCCCTGTGCATTCCAAAGAAAGGCCTGTGTTCAGGCTGGCCCTTGACAAGCTCCATGGACATAACCTTGAGCCCTTAGAAGATCCTGCCTAATAATGAGTGTTTTAGTAAGCTGAGGCTGTGGGCCATGGTTTTTAGTTTAGAGATAGTTTATGCTAACAATATGATGTTTATGGTGTTTATTTTACCTGAGGCCCTCAGTTATAAGGTATTATTTAGATCTCTGGTATATTGGAGACTGAGTGGCTAGGGTCAGTCACACTGCATGCCCATGTGACTGAACCCAGCAAAAACCCTGGACTCTAAGGGCTGAATGAGGTTCCTTGATTGGCAATACTTTCTGCACATGTTGTACCTGGTCTCTCCTGGACTTTTTCCATTTGCCTTTTCCATTTGTTGATTATAATCTGTATCCTTTCATTACAACAAACGATAACCATGAATATCATAGCTTCTTTGAGTTCTGCAAATCCTTCTAACAACTTATCTGGCTTGAGAGTTGTCTTGGGGACTCGACACTATAGATGCTATTTTTTCTCCATGGATAATCAATCATGCAAGCACTATTTACTTAATAGTACTTTTTGTACTGAGTTGTCTTAAAATTGTCCATACCCACACCAATAACATTCTATTAATACTTAATTATTATAGCTTTGTAATAAATCTTGAAATGTAATAAATAGGGCCTGTCCTTCCACCTTCTATTTCTTGGGCCTTTACTCTTCCACATAAAATTTAGAATCTACTTAACTTCTAAGAAAAACCATTAGGGATTTTGTTTTGAATTTTACTGAACTTACAGAATTTGTGGAGAATAGTTTTAAGGTTCTTCCTATTGACAAATAGGGTTATTCTTTTCATTTACTCTGATGTACTGTTTGTCTTTCAATATTCTGTAGTTCCTAAGTTCTTGCACATTTTTTTGAGATTCTCCTTCACCCGTTTAGCTACCTTGTAGATTGTTATCATGAGATTATTTTTTATTACATTTTCTAATTGGTTATTATTGTGGTATAGGAATACTATGATTTTACATATTGATCTTGTAGCTATAATCTTGAACTTTATTAAATGTAGATTTTTTAAATGTAAACAAACATACCACCTGACAAAGTTTTTTGTTTCTAGTTTTTATTCATCTTCTTTCTTTTAATTATTGGCTAGGATCACCAGCAAAATAATAGAGAGTACCCTTGTGTTATCCCTAAGGAGTGCTTTTAAAATTTCACCATTGCGATAATTTATATAATTTTTTCGATAGGAATTCTTTATGGGTGAGCTTAGTAATTACAGAACCTGACTTTGTTTGGGGTAGCAACATGCCCAGCTAAAACTACATTTCCAGTTTTCCTATGAGGAAGCCATATGACAAGAGCTTGGCCAATAAGATGTGGAAAATGTTATGTGAGGCTTCCAAGAAAGCTCCTTAAAGTGGGACAGTCTTCTTGCCCTGTTCTCCTTTTCACTTCCTTGTCTTCCTATCTGGAACTCACACATAAGGCTGGATGTGGAAAAGCCCATCTTATGACAATAAGTTGACCATGTGAAGCCAAGAAAATCAGAGACTTTGAGCTCAAACTTGAACCACTGTGCCACTGCTAACCAATAAAATTCGAGAGAAAACTAGAACTGATTTTTTTTTTTTAAAGACTGTTTTGGATCTTTGAAACTCATAGCTGAAGTGAAATTCTTAACTGATACAGAAAGTAGGGTGCTGCAAATAACAAAACCTAATATCACAGAATTGACTTACTGTTGGAAAGAGAGCTTTGGGGAGTGGGACACAAATATCACAGGCTGAAGAGCTGGTGACTTGTTTGGTGGTGACAAAATATTTGGTGAAATGTCAAGTGCTGTCTGTCTTTGGACAGCAGACTAAATGTTGATTGAGGCTGTAGCATTAGGAGAAATGTTAGGAGAAAAAAATCAAAGTGTTAGTGTAAGATGACTTTTTCTTGAGGTCTCAGCAAAGTCCTAGAGACTTGTATCTGTATTAAAACTAGTAGCCTATAGAGATGGAAAAAAAAATCATCTTGCTAAGGAAAGTAGTTTGTCATTTTTTTCTTTTTATATTTTATTATGATATGGGTCACATATGAATAAGTTAGTAGAAAGCATACATGTACAGTTTAAAGAATATTTTTAAAGTGAACAACCATGCAATCACCACCCAAGAAATGAAACAAAACAATATCAGCATCCCAGAAGCTCCATGTACCATTCCCTGATCACATTCTCCTACTTCTCACAGAGGTGAGCCTTATCCTATTGGGACAACAATACACTTGCTTTCCTTTATAATTTCATCTTACATATATCCAGCCTTAAAACAATATAGTCTAGCTTTAACTGTTTTGTTTTTTGAACTTTATATAAATAGAATCATGCTGATGGCATCCTTTTATGACTTGAGGCTTTAGCTCCACGTTATTCATCCACACTCTGATTAGCTATTTCCTTCATTTTCACCACTGTGTAGAATCCTTTTGGCTGAATATACAATGGCAGAATTTAACCATTCTACCATTGCTAAACATTTGGTTCATTTCCAATTTTTGGCTATTACAGTGCTGCTATGAGCATTCTTATACATGCTTCCCAGGGAACATGTTCAATAGTTTTCCCAAGGCATTGTTTAGTCAGAGTTCTGGCAGAAAAAAAAAAAAATTTGTAATTTGAGATGAGTTTTTAAGAAAGGGACCATTTACATAGGTATGAACAGGGTGTGGGGAAACCACAGAGGATAGTGCAGCATTCCAGGGCTAATAAGAACAAGGCTTTGTTGCCACACCTAGTTGAAGAGGTAAGGGAAGGAAAAGATTATCAGAATGTGGAGAGAGAGCAGAGAATGCAGTAATAAGAGGGCCACCTACTAGAATTTGTGACACTTGGTTAAGGGACCTAACCAGCACGTGATGATCCTACAAAAAAGGCACATGGAGGAATAAATACCAACCTTCATCTTCTTTCCTCCCTCAAATGTCCTGCACTGGCATGGTACCTTGCTGGGCATAAAGCAGGCTGATGAAGGGCAAAGAGTGATCAATAGGACAAATGGAAAACAGCTAGCAAAAGGGTATAATCAGGGATGCAATTGCTGGATTGTTGAGTGTGCACATCTTCAATCTTACTAAAGACGGCAAACTGTTTTCCAAAGTTATTTGTTTTCAAAGTAAGAGTTCACATTCACGTTGTCCACATCATCTCCAGAACTTAATATCATTGGATACTTTCATTTTTGTGAATCTGGTGGTAGGGATAATGATGATACCTCTTTGTGGTTTTACATTTTCCTATTACTAAAACAGCTGAGAATAGTTTCATGTTTGTTGGCCATTTGGATTTCTTTTCATGTGAAATGCCATTTAAAGTCTTTTGTCCAAATGTCTACTGGCTGGCTTTTTCTTACTGAGTCATCTATACATTTTGGATTATATACTCTAGATACTAGTTTTGTGGGTTTTTTTTCAGGTATTTGTTACAGATATGTTTTCCCAAGTGGTTGGTTCCTTATATTCTGACACTCTAAATAGGTAAGGTTATATGTGTTTATTCTTTGTAGTTTCGCTATATTTTCTAAAAATGCCCCAGAGCAAAATTATAATAAAAAAAAATGAGTTGGATGTATTAGATAAAACAGAAAGAAAAAGATGTGGAAAGAATGTTGGGCAAAGAAAATAAGAGTAAAAGCACCAAAGGTGGGAAAAGGATAGAAAAGAAAGGCAACCATGTCTATGGCTAAAAGATCAACTAAATATTTTAAATTTTATTTTAAATTATTATTAAATATGACTAAATGATAACATTAAATTAAATGAATCATCTAAATGAAAACAATTTAGTATTTACTGTTGAAAACATAATAAAATTAAACTTGAGGCAAGATATAAAAGTAAATATGCTATCTATCTTTTCAATACATTAAAATGAGTGTTTCATTGAATTTAATCTTGTACAGAATTTATATAAGTAAATCACATAATCAAGAACCATAGCACAACTGTTTTTGCTTTAATATATAATAATATTGGCATGATATTGGCATGCTAATAAACTTAAAGCCTGATATTAAACCATCTAGTAATCTAAAATTAAGTTGTCACTTTGGCCAAGGCTGTGCAAGATCCTAATTTAAGTAATTCCTATAATATTATTGCCTTGAAAAGTAGGTATATAAATATTAAATCACTATATTATAACCTGCAACTAATATAATGTTGTATGTCAATTATACCTCAACTTGAAAAGTAGGAAAAGGGAAAACAAAAATGTAAGAGAATAAAAGATTTGGTTCTTTAAAGCAGTCACAAAATGGCTTCCATTTTCATGTTTCAATTAAATAATTGTTTCTCATAAAAACTCATTGATAGCACAAAATTATCTGGAGCAAATACTTAAGCTAACTACCTACTGTTAAGCTGTCCTCTTTCGTGAACATTAATAAAAACACGAAAGAAATATAACTAAGATAAATATAACTAAGATATGCCTTACTCTTCTGAATTAGACATTTTTCTCTAGAAGGTTATACAAAATTAGTGTACAATTTATACATTTTTATACATTTGTGTAGAGTTCAAACATTAATTGCCAAGAAATAAAATACTGCCTTTTGAAAGTACCAGAAAAAATAATTACCTTGCATCTTAGACTAAAAAGTTTTAAAGTGAACCAAGTGCTTATTCATAAGACAAAGAAATTTTAAATTAAAAAAAAAAATCAAATGAATAATCACATTTAAGCAAAATTCTTTTAACACAAAAAATAATACTGTGGTATTATTTTCCCAAAGGTAACAAAACCACTCATGCTAGTTCTGCTAAGCTAATATTCTTCATAGAATGTATGATAAATATTAATTATGAATGTTTATGAGGTATCTAAAGAGACTAGGAACTAAAATATGAATATACAAAGTTGTTGAAGATACTCAGATCAAATGTAGCAGACCAGTACCAACAAAATGATTAAGTATTGAAAAATCTTATGATGAAAATAGGTTTGTGTGAACCTCTGGAAGCCCTTATAAATACATATATTTTTATATTCACTATAAAACAATAAAGAAAGAAATCACTTTTTGATCTCATTCCTATTTTCTCATTTTAAAAATATTTCTAATACAAAGTGAAATTCTTATGGTTATTAAAAAGGTATACAGAAGTAAATTAGTATGTATTACAAATTTATCTAAGGGATATATCATTGGGGAGGGATTACTGCAGTGTCTTTCACTAAATGAATCTGTAAAATTAAAACGAGGAAGAACAGGTTCATTGATTATAAAGAATAAGTTTCAATTAAAAATTAACGATAAAATATTCAGTGTTCATTTAAAAAATATATCAAGGGTGTGTCTTGGATTGTTTGGTTTTATTTTCTTTGATGCTGAGTGCTTTGTCATCAGTCCTGATCTGGAATGAAAACACACACACACACACAATTAAAATTCAAGAAGAGATTAAAAAAATTTTTTGCAAATAATTGATTTTTAAAAATTTTGCTTGATATAAAAGCAAATTTTAACACCTAAAAATTCAACCTCAAAATATGTGTTTTATAGCTAGCTTTATTAAAGCTCTAATTAGCTGTACCTTTTTGTTTTTGTTACAGTCTTCTGTACTCTGTCTGAGTTACCTATATAGAGGGAAGAAAAGTGAAAAAATTCCATAATGAATAATAAGAAATAATTAAAGTGTTATATAAAAATTTAAAAAGTTAAAGCTGATATAAATAAAAACTGCTTCTGTACAACATAGTTTACATTACCAGAAACTAATGTTATAGCACAATTCCTTTACAATTTACTTGTGTATTAGTACATTTAATTTTATTTTTGAAATTTGGCTAGAGTCAGAACTGCCAAAAAAACAAGTTAAAGAGGCATTATGCCTGTGTAACTATCATTAATTTACTGCTGTGCCTTCACAAATGTTCTCTGAAGGAATTTCTTTTTGATTACATCACTCAGCTCCCTAAACCTCTGAGTTCATTCTGTGCTAAAACTGAAGTTTTCCAAAATTTAAAATCTAGTGGCTTCAGTTATTTCTAACCTATGGTAAAGTAACTAACACTGACAACTTCAATGGCAACACACAAACTATCCCTTTAATAGTACGTGTTTCAGATTTAATAATGACCTCAATTTTAACAAAACATTCCCAGAAAATCAAGTTCTTTAAAATGACTGCAAACTCACCAGTACTTTTGGTGCTTTCTTTGGTTTGGTTAACTGGAGTGACTCTCTCCTCTCTCAGTTCCTGGATAATGCCTTTATTTAGGCAAATATCCACATGCACATTGAAAAGGGTAAGATCTGAAGTCTTTTGTTCCAGGTTACAAACAGGACAAACTAGAGCTTGGTCTGTTGTTGCTTCACTTAAAAAAGGCTGGAGAGGTTCTCCCATTCTCAATGACTCAACATCTTCATTTTCCAGTGAAACAGTACAAAAATAATTCTGATGACAGTGCTTGATATTAACTGATTTGCTTGGAAGACTAGAACATTCCTCTTTGCTGTGGCTATTGCTTAAAGTGTCTACACTTTCTGCTTCAGATGAATTACCTACAGTTTCTACCAACTCTGCACAATCTACTGAAGTAATTTCTATGTTCTTCTGCTGGGTTTCATAATCCTGCTTCTCACAGAGTGAAAAAGAATGATGTACATTTTCTTTCTTGTTAACTTCTGTAGAGGAAGTATGTGAACATGAGAACATTTCACTGATAAAGGTCCATTAAGACATGCATCTACATGTTTATTAAAGGCTTCCAGACTGATGCTTCCTTGCTCCCTAAAGCAAACAGGACAGGTAAATATCTGACCCTTATCTGAATTCTCTGGTGTTTCCAAATTCTCATTCATCTTCCTCTTTAAAACTTGGAATGGTTGTGATGTCTGTAAACTTTGTCTATTCACAGTTTCACACTTAAATGTGTCTTGCTGTCTCCACTTCCTTTCCGATCGTTTTTTATCAAAGAAACTCTTCTTATGAGACATTTCTAGAGGTTTTAAAAACTGATCTTTATCAGTTTTCTCTATACACCCAGTGCCGGACAGTGTTTGGTTTCCAGCCTGTAAGAAACCAATAATGCTCCTTTGTTGGTGTTTCTTGTCTTCTTCATTGGGAAAACTAGAAAGCCGCACACCTAAATTAAACCAATCACAACTGATCAATTTCAAATTCAACAAAGCTGATTTGTTCATAATTCATAAAAACATCTTGCAAAAATAGGTGTGACATATCTAAAGCAAAGCTGTTTAAAGAAAAATAACTAACACTATATTTTCTGAATTAAAGGATACTTTTTCAAAGCTGGTATTTTGAGTTGAAATTTACTGTCCTTTATAAAATTGAGTATCACTAAACAGTAAGTATTTACTGGAATTAGCATGATTATAAAGGCCTTTCAATTAATATCTTGACATGTGATACCACTACATACCAAGTAACTAATTAGAGTCAACTACAACCTATATTGACCCATTACTATCACTCAAAGTCCATAGTTCACTCACTTTGGGTGTTGTAAATCTACAGGTTTTGACACATTTATAATCACATGTAGCTACCACTAAAACACCATACATAATAGCTTCGCTGCCCTAAAAAATCCTCCATGTTCTGCCTATTCATCCTTCCCTCCCTGTCAATCTTTTATAATCACTGATTTTTTTGTGTGTCTCCATAGTCTTTTCCAGAACTTCATATAGTTGAAATCATACAGTATGTAGCCTTTTCACATTAGTTTCTCCATTAATAATATGCATTTAAGGGTCCTCCATGTCTCTTCATGGCTTAGTAGCTCATTCCTTTTTTGCTGAATATATTCCATTGTCTGGGTGTAACACAGTTTCCAATGACCTACTACTGAAGGAATCTTGGTTGTTTCCAAGTTTTAGCAATTATGAATAAAGCTTCTATTAATACCTACTCTTTAGCTCTTTTAGTTAACATACTTTATGCAATTGATCTCAGCATGTGCTGTCTCTTCATATATGAAAGTATGGCTAATGACCCCCTTAGTAGTATACTAAGTTGGCATTTGGGGAGCTTAACCATAAACATTTTCTCACCCAGTTCACTTTGGAAATATTGTTTATTTTTTACCATGTGATGGCTAAAGATGTGGGATTATAGCCCCATAATCCCTCATCGGTATTCTGAAAATTATAAGCAACAAATGATAATTGATGACTGAATTGATGTGAGGCTATTTCAAGCCTTTATAACTCAGTGTGAATATTTTTGCTTTGCTACAGAAATATTAGTATCTTTGATCATGAAGTGCTGCCTCAGATCCCAAAGGAGTATTACATAATATACTCAGCATGCACTGAGTTTGCTTTCTAAAACCTGAAAGTTGTAGCCCCAAGGATTACAGTAAGTAGTAAGGAAAAAAAACTACTTTAATTGGTTCTTACTGGAATTAAACTAATGATCATGGCTTTACATGCATCGAGTTCTGAGCATTATGAAAAACGGCAGCAGTATAAGTACAACTTCCTAAAGAGCTTTAAGAAAGAAAATGGAGATGAAAATTTCCAAAGTTGATTATTTGGGAAAGTCTAGCAGATTTAAGGAAAAACAAGAATAGAAGTCATACCCATCAGTCTTAATCTCAAGGGATGAGGAAAATCAGCATCAATTTCTGTTTTTAGCAATTCTTTAGCAATAGCAAATATTTCTTTTGCAGTAGAAACAACAGATGAAACTGTATATGCACGAGTTTTTACTTCAAAATTCACATTCTTCAGCTTAATAGTAACAGTTCTACCCTATAACAAACAGAACACATTATTATATATGGCTTTCTAACTTCTAGAAAAGTTATTTTACAGGTTAGAAAAACTCAGAAAGGTCTCTTATATACATATAATATGGAAGTATAATCAATTATTTCTAAAACATGGTAATAAAGAATAACTGAAATCCATAACTAATATAAAAATCCTATTTTACCCAATAATGATTACTCTCTTCCCCAAATGAATTTTTATAAAAGACCTTTATATAAAGTACAAAGTTAACTGATCATTTTCTTTTTTACTGAAGTTCTTTTTAGAGGTAATTCAGTACCCAAAAAAGGAAGGAAAAAAAAATCTTTCCACAAGTTTTGTGGATAGCTTATACTCATTGTGTGCCTGCTATATGAAAGATGCTATGCTAAACCACTTACATGTAAGAATTTTCTTTACAGTTACGGTTTAATAGGCACAGAGTTTCAGTTTGGGATAATGAAAAAGTTCTGAAGATGGATAGTGTTGATGGTTATACAATATGAATGTATATAATGCCAGTGAAATGCATACTTAGAAAAGTTAAAATGGTAAATTTTATATTACATATATTTTACTACGTTCTGGAGGTAGTGAGACTGGGTTAGACTTACTGACTCACTTCCAAAGAATAGAGTATGAAAAGGGGAAGATAATAATTCCGCAGTGGAGGAGCTAGCAAACATGATCTTAAACCAAGTGATGAAAGTTAATGTTCTGCATAATATCATGTGGCTATCACACAGTATCACCCCCTTATCTTCAGAGCTATGTTCTGACACCCCCAGTGGATGCCTGAAACTTCAGATAGAACTAATGTAGGGAGAAGGTAAGAGAATTAAAAATGTTAATCAAGCCACAATCAGAGAATGCATGCTGATAAACCCTGCAGCCTGGCCAGGAGGACACCTTCAGAACAAAGGAAGATTTCTGTGGATTACGAACAACCCATTCCCCACACCAGTGAAGGGGAAACCATGGGGAACCTATGGATTGAAGGCTGGGAACTGCCCGCAGACCTTTCACTCTGCATATTCTTACCTTTTCAGGCCTCACTACATGTCCACATCAAAGGAAATGGGAACTAAAGAATGACATATAAACTGAATTACCTGAACACTCTGGGTCCCTCTCAGTCTTTTACTCTGTCTATCACTGCCCCTCTCACTGTATCTCTCACTCTGTGCCTCTGAGAGGGAGACCATGCTCTGTCTGTGGAGTATTACCCCTTTCTAATAAACTTTCCTTTTGTCTCTAACTTTGGTGTGTGTGTTGAATTCTTCTACACTCTCCACCAGAGGACCCTCTTCTCTGGGTGAAGGGCTTGGTCTCCCCCACACCAGCTGGGGGAAATTTGCCCTGTCCTGCATCAGTACCAAACCTTATATATACACATTTTTTTCCCTATACATACATACTTATAATACAGCTTAATTTGTAAATTAGGTATAGCAAGAGATTAACGACATAAGTAACAATAAAATAAGAATTACAACAATGTACTGTAAAAAAGTTACGTGATGTGGCCTTTCTCTGATAACCAATCTGATAACAGAGACCGCTACTAAGTGACTAATGGTCGGTAACATAGACAGTGTGGATACACTGGACAAAGGGATGCTTCATGTCCCGGCCAGAAGGGAACAGGACCGCACGGAATTTCATAATGCTACTGAGAATGGTATACCGTTTAAAACTTATGATTAATTTCCAGAATTTTCTACTTCATATTTTTAGACCATGGGTAACTGAAACGATGAAAAGTGGAAACTTGGATAAGAGGGACTACTGTCCCTGATAGGGTGATAAGGACACTTCACCTCTGTGGGATTCTTTCTAACTCATACACAGTCTAATTGCAAGAAAACTGTCAGACAAGCCCAAACTGGGAGATATTCTGCAAGAAATATGGCCAGTATTCCTTAAGGCTATCAAGGTCATGAAAAACGAGGAATACTAAGGAACTGTCACAGACTAGAGGAAACTGGGAAAGACATGACAACTAAATGCAATTGGTTCCCTGGACTGAATCTTGGAACAGAAAGAGGACATTCATGGAAAAAGAGGTAAATTCCAAATAAAGTCTGGATGGAGTTTAGTTAATAGCAATGCGCTAATGTCGGTTCTTCATTTTGAACAATGCACTCTGGTAATATAAGATGTTAATAATAGGGACATCGGGTATACTGGAACTTTTCTGTAGCATCTTTGTAATTTTTCTGTAAATCTAAAATGATTTTAAAAGTTTATTTAAAAAACCAACTCTCTATACTCAAGGTATGATGGAGAAGGATTTTAAGAAAAATATTCTTCAGATATCCCCTTCTTTGTGATAATCTAATATTTTTGTATTACAGTTTGTAAATAGCTCTAATTCTGGTTTGAGAATGTTGGTAAGACACCAAACATGGATTGTTGTAAGTGAAGATGATAGAAGTCAAAGTTCAAAGCCTTGTAGGTTTCTTTCTCAATGTGTTGAGCAATCTGCATTACAGCCTTGAAACAAAATGCTTATTCTAGAAGGTCACTGTCTACCTGAGAAAAACATTAAAGGGTGATTGACAAGGCATTTATAATATGTACATACAGTTCTAGGGAAATTCTTCCCTTTGCTTTATTCTCTAACATCAATGTAACTCTGATTTTGAACTTATTCAAATGTATTCCTGAAGTAGTATCAACCACTCTGGGATTATACTGGAACCACTCAATTCTCTTAAATTGCTTCTTCATAGAATGACCTCATCATAGGCCTCAGATATGGGTCAGAATTGAATTTGTTTTTGTTAGTGATGGGAATACCCTTTTCTGACATTTCCCAATTTGTATTCAAATGCAAACTCTAACTCTTGCACTGAAGTAGCATTTCATCATTTAAAAAAAATTAGAACAAAGAACATCACATTAAAATAAAGTACCTTAAGTCCTTCTTTCTGCAGATCTTGGGCAAGTTCACTGCAAAGTTCCTGGCACAAGCTGTATTGTTCTTCTGCTTTACTTATCTCACTGAATGTCCTAGAAAGACAAGAATGATTTTGGTGTACAAAGTGAATTATAATTTAGAATAACTGAAGACTGATAAAATAGTCTCACATTAAGTTATATTCTCTGCAGTACAGAATAAAGCTTTCAGATGAACTATGATATAATTAAAAACATTTAAGATCTACCTAAAAAACTGAAGATCATTTTGTTAAGCATACTAGCAAAAGTGTGCTTTTATGCTTTTGCTCTCTCTATAATATTTTTAAAAAGATGATTAAAGTAACAACAGATATTGATGATGCCCCCAGAAACTTACAGCACATTAATGTATTTATGTATACAGACTCTGCTACAGAGAATTTTCTTAAGAAAGTACAGATAAGAACATCACTCCAATTATTGTGTGCTGGCTGGAAAATTACTGCTTGGCTATGTCCATGGGAACATAGGCTATCACTCATAGGAACATAACATTCTAAACAAGCTTTCTGCTTCTGTAACCCCACTTACGCACCTGACCTGTGAGTTGACAGGTAATGAATAGAAGAAAGATAGCCTTTGTGTTTAGACAGAATGAAGAATGGGATTTTGGGCTTAAAAACCCTGTACCTCTACATTTCGGGGCTGCTTAATTTGGGGTCTGCGTACGCCTGGCAGACCCAGCTGGCTGAATAAAGAGTGTTTCCTATAACTCACTCACTGAGTTCTGGTGTTCCATGTGTCTTTCAGGGGCTGGCGACTACAACAATTGCACATGCATTTTCTGAAAGAGAAATCTCTTCAAGTAGATTTAAGGAGAGCTGATTGATTAATGGCAGCCTAGGTACAGTTTTCTAATAAACAACTGAAAATGGAGGGCTGGTAAGATTAAAAGTAGAAATTTTGAATTCATCTGCACAAGAGTGTTGAAAAAAGTGAAAAGTCATATTAACATAAACAGGGAAGATACTGGAGAGAGATCAGGGTAATGAATAAAAAACCGTGTGCAAATCACTATTCAGACACCGACTTCTAACTCTATCCCCAGCTACTAAGATCTCTTCTCTAGTGGCAGCCAATGTTGCCAGCTTCCAATTATGAATTCCTCCAGAAATATTTTATGCATTAAAAGTAAACAAGCAAATATTTTCCTCTTATTTTTTACATAAGCAGAATATTAGACACATTGCTTAGCATCTTGTTTTTATCAGTTCATCCTGGAAAGTTCCCTATGAGTAAATAATTTCCTCATTTTTTATATGGCAGTGTAATACTATAATTTAAAGAAGTAATATCATTTAACCTGATCCATATTCATGGATATTTAAGTCATTTTCAATCTCTTGTTATTATATATAAAAAAAAATTGCAAAGAATAACCTTGTATACATGTAAAATGACATGTGATTATATCTGTGGAATGAATTCCTAAAAAAAGAACTGCAGGATCAAAGTATATATGTTTCTGTAATTTTGATAGATATTGCCAAATTGCTTGCCCCCTGTAGCAGGCAAAATACTGGTCCCCAAAGATGTTCAAATCCTAATCCTCTGAACTGAGTACATTATATCGCAAAGAGGACTTTGTAGATGTGATTAAATCAAGATGGGGAGATTACTTTAAATTATCCAGGTGGGTCCAATGTAATCCAAGGTTCCTTATATGAAGGAAGCCGGAGGGTCAGAGCTAGAGAAAGAGAAGATGCTGAATTTGAAGATGGAAGATGAGTCCATGAGACAAAGAATGTCGGTAGCCTCAAAGAGCTTTTGATAAAGAAGTGGATTCTCCCCTGGAACCTACAGAAGGAATACAGGCAGCCCTGCCAACACCTTAATATTAGGACTTCTGACTTTTCTAATTCTGAACTGTAAGATAATAAATCTGTGTTGTCTTAAACCACTAAATTTGTGATAATTTGTCATAGCACCAATAAGAAACTAGTACACCCCCTCCTAGAGTTTATTGCTTTTCACTCCCATAAACTTGTCAACAGAGTATGTTAGAAATGACATATTTCCCAAAGCAATAAGGTTTCCATCAAGATTTCATGTGACTTCTAAAGAAAATTGTAAACCACTGAACTCGATCAATTCTGAGCTCTTTTTCATCAATATCTTACTATTTGATGCCTCTGCGCATTCACCAATATTTGACAAGTTTTAGGAAGTATTTCCATTGTCACTTCTTCAACTTCCCAAATAACTACTCAGTATAATTTTTCTGAGAAACAAGGCTAGAAATTAAGATTTAAAATCCTAAAATACTTGGTGTTTCACTGAATAGAAACAAAACTACCATTTAAAAAAAAAATAACTGCATTTAATTTTTTTCCCATTGAGAGCATAGCAAGTAAAGATAATAAATTGTACTGGGATATTTACTTCGGGAATGTAAACTGAAGAGAATTACGTGGTTTGAAAACAGATTTTTAAATTTCAGTGATATGTTACTAAAATTAATTTCAAATAACATGAATTAGGAACAATTAATAATAAATAGCAAAATATTACCTTTCAACACTCATGCTTTTCCTCTCTGCATCCCTTGAAATAAAAAAAAAAAGTTTTTATTTGCTTTTTCAAAGAAGACTGTTTCTCTTAGTCAACTAAGAAGATTTAATGTTATCAATTACCATTCTGAGATCTCAAAAATGTTTTTGATTAAAAGTTATACGTCATGAAAAAACAGTGAGTTTTTTTCATCTAAAAATAAAACTATCATTGAAAGAATGGAGAGAGATAAGGTGTGTCATGGATCAAATCTATATCTATTGAAGAGAACAAATTTGAAAATAGGTTGGTATTATAAAGAGCTTCTATTAAAAGCCTGAATATCAAAACCACAACTTATAAAAACCAGTAGCAGGTGGTAGTGTAATAGCTTGCAATTATAGGATATAATTAAATTTTAAATAATTTAATATCAGTTATCTAGTTTTTGGCTTAGTACATTAACTTCTCTCTCCTACAGCCTACTCATTATTCATCTATAGAATCTTTGTCAGAATTTGATACATAGCAATAAGATGAGGATCGGAAATCTGAAACATCTAGTTTGGTTGGATTCTAGCTACTCTGATAGAGGCAACTGAAACCGAAAAGCCAAAATTACATGTAGATTATTCATTTTCCAAAGATTTAGTGAACCTATGATGAATTAGGCACTGTTCTAGGCCTTGGGGATACAGTAATGAACAAAACAGACCAAGTGTCTGCCCTTAGGAAACTTGTATTCTAGTGGAAGGAGACAAACAAATACAGAAGTAAATACAGAATATGTTACAAGGGGAGTAATACTACAGATTTAAAAATAAAGCATAGTAGGGGAGTAGAGAATGTAGATAGAAGGGAAGGTAGGTTTGCTTTTCATATTATTTAAAATGACCTATGAATTTTACTTAAATTAACCATTATCTGCATCTGGAACTACCTCAGGTTAATATGTGTTGTTTTATCAAGAACTATATTGTTTTCAAGGACTAGGGAAATAAGAAGATACTTTTAGATGAGAGAAGAAAGTTTTATTTCCCATTATCTTCAAAATACTAGATTATGTATATAGTATACTATGATATCTTTTTCTTATCTTTTATTATAGCCACTCAAAATCAAAGTCAGCTAACTGTGGACTCAAAAGCATGAGGAGCATGGAAAGATAAGAAAAGCAACCTCTGGAAGATTCAGCCTTGCAATCTCAGGTTTAATTGGTTAATTGAACTTATTTTATATGCCTCCTCAGTAATCCTCCTGTTCTCCTTTAGTTTAAGTATAAGAATATAAAGGAGTTATTTTTGAAAGCGACTAACAGGCTGATGACAAAACCGTAAAGATAGTGCTCAGTGTTAATCCCTATTCTATTTTTTTAGTCGCTTCTTTCACCCATCCTAAAAGTGTACCATTCTAGCTCTAGGATACTTCTTTTTAAGGCCTAGATGAAAGAGTGGCAGGGAAGAAAATACAAGGTCCCTCATATACCTCTCCCTCTTCTAGGTTTTTGCATGGCTGGTCTCCTCTGTCTCTGCATGATCACTGCTAACCCCTACTCTCACCTCCTCCCCTCAAGCCATTTTCTTTGCCCTCACTCTGCCTTACTTTCTTAATTTGTTTATTTGGTAACTTTCTATCTCTCACACTAGTCTGTAAACTCCATGAAGGCAGAACGGTCTTGTTTATTGCTATTATCCCCAGGGCCTAGAACAGCATCTAACACAAGGTAAGTACTCAGTGAATGAATGAATCATTTACAAATCTGGAAAAAGAAAAGAAATATAGTTAGCTCATGAAGGCTTTCAAAGAATTATTAACTCTCCTTATTTAAAGAGTGAATTCTGGAATATGAGTCATCTTTCTTTCCTTAACAATCTGACCACCAATACTTTTTTTTTCTTTTTTTAAAAAGATTTTTATTAAAACATAACTAACATACACAATATTGTACTAGTTGCAGGTGTACACCATAGTTATCCAACATTTACATATCTAAAGTGATCACCATGATAAGTCCAGCACTCATCTAACACTATACAATGCTATCACAATATCGTTGATTATATTCTCTATGCTGTATACCATATCTCCAAGACTTATTTGTTTTATACCTGGAAGCTTGAACCTCTTATTTCCCTTCGCCTCCTCCCTACCAACCCTTTGATTTTTCAATTACAGTTGACATTCAATATTATTTTGTATTTTGTATTTCTTATGAACAGTGTAGGGGTTAGACATTTATATAATTTATGAAGTGATCCCCATGACTAGTGACCACCAGTATTCTTGTGTTCTGAACAATGAACAAGGCAAGTACAGACAGGAAAGTACCCATCATTCCTCTGTTCACCTATTCAATTACTGTGGTCAACAACCTAGAAATGATTCTTTATTCCTCTTCATTTTCTCCCACATCTAATCTTTTCACTCTAATTCAAAAATTATATTCTGAATTGAACTAGCCTAAAAGAATTTTAAAACACATTATTCTTACAGCCTCTGTCTTGATGGTATAAACTGTTATTTCAGCAAATGATAAAGAAAAAGCAGAATAACTATACGTATAGGTACCTTGCCAGATGTGTTGACCCTAGACCCAGGGAAATATGAAGGAAATAATGCCAAGATGTTTCAGAGAAAAGAAGAGAAAGTAATGCCCTCTGTTGGTAAAGCTCTGTACAAGTAATAATTCCAAGGGCCTTTAACATTTTCTCTGTAACTTTTCCTATTCCAGAAACCTAAAAGAGAATATTATTAATATTTTTATTAATAATTAAATTTAAATTAAACTAAGAACTGACATTATAATCTCATTATACCTTTTATAATCAATAAAAGGCATGAATAATGCAACTATTTTTATAAGTCATGCAAGGAAACTGCTTTAATTACTTCCAGTCACATTTCCTAAATAGTGTTCCATTGATATTAAAATTTTAAATTTAATTTTAAATGAAATTTTTAAAAGCATTAAAAAAATAGTTCTATGGTCAAGTAAACTTGGGGAACAATGAGATAAAGAAATTTAAATTGAACTTTTTACTGCAAGACTTAGGAATCTTTAATACTCCAGTATCTTTGTGACCCATCAAGGCAGGTCTGTTCCAAAGTTATTTGACCCCAGATCCTTTTTTAATGGAACATCTATTCATACCTTAAAAAACATATTGGAAAACACTGCTTTACAGCTATACTTTACATATACTATTCAGTAATCGTTACACATTACATATTTTGATAGAGCCTTTCTTTCAGAACAATGAAAAATGCTTTTTTAAATTTACTCATATAAGTTATATTGAGTAAAAAGCTAGCCCTAGAATACCAAAAAGTGCATAGTGCAATTATTGTTTTTAAAAAAGTGTATATATGCAGAAAATCTAGAAACTTTAAAAAATAACAAAATATACCTTTCTTTTCCATAACCCTTAAGGGATCATTTTACCATTTTAAAGATGGTATTTTATTTTTTCCAAAAACAATTAAAATTCTAAATCTCTTTGAAGTATTATGCCTATTAATTGGGTAGCAATCTGTACTTTAGAACTAAGATAGTATATTAAGTTTTAGCTGAAAGGACTCTTATAAGTATTCTTTTTTATTTCACTTTTCTTTAGCAGGGGTACACTTAAGAGCTTGTCATCGATTACTTTCTTAAAACTTTTCAGCAAACCTCACTTTTAGGGTTTAATAGAAAGATTTCTTCAAGTCCAAATTCAATCATCCATCACACATCTTGCTTGTTACCTATTATTTTAAAACTTTTCAGCAAAGAATGATTACTATTATCCTCAATATTACCTTTCAAAACTCACAGTATATATACAAATGATAAATTTCATATAAAATCTCACCTTTCTAATGGGTAAGTCCTTGATAAAGTCCATCACAGCTTGTCTGTTGGGAAGAATCTGGTATTGTCCATTAGGTTTATTCTTATCACTGCACACTTTTGCTAACATTGTATTTGGGGCAATGCCTTAAGAGAAGAACACTTTGATGATACAAAGAAGTTGACACGTATGATTTTTAAATGTGTGATAACATAGAAAAAAACAATGTTAAATGCAAAAGATTTAAAATGATGTGGCATGCTACTTTTAAAATAATATTTTAATTATTATCTATCTCCTCAGGACTTGCTATGGCTTTAGAAAATGAAATTGTATTAGCTATTTTGGCCGCAGAAATTAGGACTATTTAATTCTCCATGGTATTTTAAAGCCTAAGAATAATTTCTGAGTTTAAGTGATATTATTAGTTTATTTACTATCTTCAGTAGAAACATAGGTCTATATTATAGAAAAGATCCAAAATGTAAATTAGGATGTACGCTTACTCTTTGAAAAGATCCTCTGTATAGATCATCCACATAAAGAAAAAAAAGATTATGGTTTGTAGTATATTTATAACAAAAATACTGAAATAGGTGCATACTTTTTATGTTACAGAGTAAATAACTACTTTAAAAAAAGGTATTTTATAATTTCTAGGAGTTTTAATGATCAAGATAAATTAAAATAGGAATATTCTAATATAATTATTAAATTGTTCATTTCAATTTTTATACAAATCTTCCTAAAATTACTTATTCTCATGCTTTGATATAAAAAAGAGAATAATTTTATAATAATATAGCTTTTATAAGATAATTTAGGGTCCTCATGACCAATGTCAGTTTCTATGCTAAGACTCTGTTATTCTCACGGGTTATTGACATATGAAAAGCTCTTTTTCCCTTCACCTGATGGTCCTAGATTGTTATGTTCTGAGCTGGTGTTTCTCCTATGTACTACCTTGCGGCCATCTGGGGTCTCTCCTGCACTGTAATCTTGGATAGGGTGCAGTCTACCCAAAACCAATTAAAATACATTTTATTGTTAAAAGTGGAAAGCTGTATGAGATTTATGATAGTTTTTTCCCTGGGTTCAGGCTTTTTGGCTTATTTCTGGCTTGCCTGTAGTAGGTTCTAGGTATTCTAAATAGATAAAGTTATTAGGAGTTGAATCAAAAAATGATTAAGTAGCATGATACTAAATACTTCATAATGAGAAACTACTAATATTATACTTGAATTAGCCAATCTGAAAATTATAATTATTGTAACCATTAATATCTTGCTAAGTACCTGCACTGGCTGTCAGTGTTGTTTTTTGCTTGATTCTGAAACGAATTTCCTTTACCACTTCCTCAGCTGATGTACCAAAAACAACTGAGTTTTGGAGTATTTGAGGATTATTTTGTTCTTCAGTGTTCACTTGAGAAGTATTTCCTGGGGTCTGCAAATCAGGAGGACTGTCTTCAAAAAGCAGTGGAGAGACAGATCGTTCATGCTCACTCAGTTTATTAACTTCCTTTCCTGGTTTATCTAAATTATAAACAGGAACAGTAATTCACCATCATTTTAATAAGTACATGTTTCATAAATTAGGTTTCATTACATTCTTCCTAAAAAAAAAGATATAGTTTAGTTTTGTTTTTAAGAACCAAGATCAGAAATATTATTTATATTTTGTAACTGTTAAAAAAATTGATTTTAAGTTTTTCTTTAACATATTATTCATTTCAATAGTATACATTTAAAAAAGAAATACCCTAAGATAAAGCTAATTTTTGTATCTACATTACCTGAAACTCAGAATTGGGTTTAGATTATTATATTTTTCTTTAAAAAAAATTAAAGCTTTTTTTACCTTTACTCATCTCTGGAGAGAAAAAAAATCTTAATTAGAATTTAAGAGTAAGGGAAACAGGCATTAAGCAATCTAGACTAAATACCTGAAAAATAAGTTTGGTTTTAAAAGAAAGAAATTAAATTTCCTTCTTCCAAATGATGACTTTAATTTTACTTGCTTGTTTATAAAGTATCTTTACAATTTGAAATAAATAGAAATTACTTATAGAAGTTATACTTTTCCAAATATACAAATTCTTAAGGTCTGATCAGATTAACCATAGTCCAAGGTTAAGTGAAAGAAGCCTTTTTTATTAATAGGCTATAAACGGTTACTATTAAAAAAGAGATTAAAAATATAAATATGGTTATTACTTCAATTTTTTTTTGCATTTTTCATAAATGGACTCCAAAATACACTTAAATCTATATTGATACTAAAAATGTCCCCATGAACAAATCCATTAAAAACTTTACTTTTTGGATTTAATGGAGGAAAAATGCAGTTTTAATGTATTTATAACTAAGATAACAATAGAGCATTTGATCCCATTTCATAATTTGATTACAAAGAAATGTTTTCCAAATTAAAGTAAATGCAGAAGTAAAACTTAAATTTCTTGTTTCAAGACACATATGAATGCACATTACTTTAAAAATAAATTTAGCCTTTGAGAAAAATTTTTTTAAAGATAATATAAATAATGTGACAACCCCTGATTAGTTTTAAGTTTTAAAGTATACAATATTAAGTTACAGACAGATGTTTTCCAAAAACTGATTTTCCAGGACATTTACAAAATAAACCTTATTTTGAACTTAAACATTAGCTATTATTTACGTGCTTCAGCTCCTTTCATTGCAATGTTCTGGTTTTAAAATGCAAAGCAATTCAGAGGGCATTAAGACTGTGGCACACTTGAAATGGTATTTTCCTTTTCCCCATCTGAATGGGTAGAAATCAACATAAAGAGACATGCCAAAAAACTGCAGACCAAGTAAGGTATCTGTCACAATCATAAAGCCCTTCTGCAGTTCCTTATGCCATGTTTATGTTCCTCATAGTTCTATCACCCTGCCCTCAGGTGAGTCCCTCTGATAGTAGAACACTATATAGTAGGAAGCAGAGCATGCTGCCTTCAGGTTTTGTTACCTTTTGGCATAGTTACCTTTTCAGTCTGTCTACTTCTCTGTGAAGCCTGGCTATGCAACTAAATGCTGAAGTGGTTTCTTATTTGCTTTCTGAAAGAAATATCTTCGTAATCCCCATAACTGAGGAGATCAGAGTACAAAAACAAGGTTTCTTAGAATCTGAAACACTAGGTGGCAAGCACCCATATGTACGGTACATACTAAAAAGTGTACAGTATTTCCGTTTCATGCATTCCTTGGCACTTACCATTTGGATTTATACGGCAAAATAAACATTTTTATTTGTGTATAGATATAACAGTTAGCAATACTTTGCCAAAGGCCACACCTTTTAGAAAAGGGCGCACAGCAGAAAAATGTCTTGGATTCTAGAGGAAGATGTATTAATCACCTGCCATGGCTCCAACTCACTGTTGACAGCTTCCCATTGCATAATGTGCAATCAAATATGCATGAAAATACAGCCCACAGAGATTTATACATGACAAAAAAATGTTAAATATGAAATATATGAAAGTTCATAAAAATGTTAAAAGCAACAGATATTAAAAATTCATACCCTCATAGTGAGTTTGGACATATAATAAATAAAAAGAACACAGGTAGAGAATGAAAACATTTACCTTAATTCCAATGTAATTTTTAAAACATATTGTGAAAGTAATTTTTATAAGAGGCCCTCAGGAGATACTTCAACATAACCATTTAATACTACTCCCACTCCTTTCTCTTGTGAAAAGTAAGGAATTAACACAGTGAAATTTTAAGAAAGTGACATTTGGCTTTATGTGCCACTTACCCAAACAATAAAGTTAAACTAAGGAAAG
The DNA here is from genome assembly GCA_003508835.1 of Eonycteris spelaea. Lineage (NCBI taxonomy): Eukaryota > Metazoa > Chordata > Mammalia > Chiroptera > Pteropodidae > Eonycteris > Eonycteris spelaea. The sequence continues at coordinate 18,432,759 of PUFA01000011.1, read as the reverse complement.
AAAACCTTTTGCTCCAAGCCTCTGTGTCTAGAAATTATGCTTTATTGTTTAGTGTTTCTAATAAAGAGACCTACCCCATAAAACTGTAAAGAAGGTAATGAAGTTGTGATTTGATGGCTACATTTAAACTTGCTCCAAAGATGTGAGACCCAAACAATGTGAGAGAATTTTATGCCACTGAGAATCCACCATTTTTGCTTCAGAGAAAGCTACAAACAGGTTTCCCCACCACTGCCTGTGGCCTCTGAAGCAGTCAATGAGTTGTAAACATGAAATGTGGCTGTGGGTTGTGAGCGAACCCTCTGTTTCTACCTTTCCATCCAGATGAACTTTGCTAAGGGGTCCAGGACAGCTCAGGCAATTGAAATAATCATACTTTGACAGACGGTTGTAAGTAGTATGCATAATATCTACATGTTTCTTGGGATCATTTTGGACAGGTAATAAAATGGATCACTGGAAAAAACCCTTAGGATCATGAAACTTCTATTTCATTGTATATAATATAAGAATCAAAATGAGGTCTAAGTCAAAGAAAGGAGTTGGGGAGTCGTTAATTCGGGAAATGAAGGAAAAAAAACTCACTCAGTATTTTGATGTTTGAAGCAAATATTTTAAAAATCTATTTTCTATTAACAACTTCAAGAAAAGGCCACCTTAAACAGATGACATCCTCAGATTTAATGCATTCCAACCCTTTGTTAGTTAGATCTTAGGACAAGAACTGCAATGAAATCATTTTACTCAGACTCTGCATGCACTTTTTCTTTTTATTATTGATCATTTATGTCTATTTATTTAAGTATTTTCTGTACATTTATGCACATTATATGGTTATATGACATCTGTGCTAAAATGTTTTAACATGTTTGTCATCTACAATTTAAAAAATAAAGTTAGATTTTCTCTGGATAAAAACATGTATATTTTAACTATTCAGTAGAGCCTATATTACTATAATGTATTTTATAAACTTGTCTGCACATTCTTAAAGTCCAGAGTTTTAATAATCTCATTTGGTTTAAAAGTGATATTCAGAAAATACACTGGCATATTTTAAGTTTCTGATTTTTCATTTTTAATAATTTTTCATAATAAAAGTTTAGCTAGTTCTAACATCTAAGCATGCTAGTAAGTTAACTAGGTTAATTCAAAGGGTTTTGTTTGTTTATTTTTTAGTTTGATTGTTCTAATAAACTGCTTACCGTTTTCTACAGACTCCTCTGTTTTGATAAAATACTTTCTTTTGTCCTCAGGCCAATTTTGTCTTTCCTGTAAGTGCTTTGTTATATTCAAGTAGGCTTCATCGAGACTCATGGCCATAAAATTAGGATCATAATCAGCAAGTATTTCCTTAACCTTCAAAAGGAACAAAATGTTTTAAATTTTGCTGCCATAGCAAAATCTGTCACATACAGCTGATAAGAAACATTAATATTCTTACTTTGAAACTGTAGTAACGATCCTGCAATCAATACCTCATGGATTTAGAGAATAAATAATTTACTGCCAGGGCAAATTTGTCCAAATTCTCTTTTGCATTATAATAGATCATGAAAGCAGAATACCATGAAATAGCTTTATTTGATACAATCTGTATTTAGCCACCTATATCTAGACATAGTAAGTTATTCAAATAAATCTTAGACAATATCATTCTGGCAGGCGCAGAAAAAAATAAAGAGATTGGAATCTCTGTATGATTCCAGAAATGCCTTTTATATAAAATAGTTGTATTACATGTAACTGAAAATTTTTAACCACTGAAGTATTAGCTGAAATTAGAGGAAATGGTTGCCAAAATAATATGTATATTAGAAAAATATACTTGCTAAATTATGTTATGGTTCCATCTAGTATTTAAAAGCTGTCTGCTGTATCATGAGAAAACCTTTTTTGATGATTTATAAAAAGAAAGCTTTTTAGCTTAATATAATTATGAACAGCTGAGTCAAAGGTAATTTTAGAAAATGGTGACATAAAACTTGGCCAAGCTTTACTCAGAGAATACATTAATTATCTTTGTTCTTGTAGAAGAAACCATTTTTATAATATCCTCAAATAGAAACTTTCTAGTGAAAATGAAACTCTGGAAAGTGTACTTGGCAGCCAACTGAGATTACTCTGAATGAGAAGTGCTTACTAACTATCTTTATATATAGCATACTGCTTTAAGAACAAGAATAGACATGTTCCAGTACAAATCAAGTACTTAGGCTTCAAGAAAAGGTAAAGCTATCCCATTCTTTTGGATAAAACAAAAATAGCTTTACTTTATACTTTTAAACCAAGACACCAATATTAATGTACTTATAGTCAGTGAATTTGTGCTGCAGTTGACTTACACTTTAAAAATCCATTTTTATCTGTAAGTAAACTAATTAGATACTATTCAAATTTGAAGAAAAATTTCTCCAACTTAAGAATAAAGATAATTAAAACAATTGAGTTCTCATTGTCATACTGTCCAAAGTTTTACTCAAAGTAGGACTTTAAAAAATTCTTTCTTATGAAGGCTTTGAAGGATTTTTAAACATATTAAAAATCTATAATATTTAAGGTCAGCATTTCATCCCTTTCTAATTAGGAATATAGTAAAATAGATGAGCAGTAATCAAACGTGAATGTGCTCCCCACTGTGGGCACAAAAGCACTTGTTTCCACAGACTTTTGGAAAAAAGTTCAAAAAAATTGTTTAACTTAAAAATTTTTTATCATTTTAATTTGGGGAAGTTTCATTTCTAGGGGAAATGAGGTGGAATACAAATAAGAAGAGTGAACCTAAAGACCATTTTCATGACTAAATGTTAGTAAGTGCTAGGCCATTTATCTATCTGTCTGTCTGTCTATCTATATCTATCTATCTATCTATCTATCTATCTATCTATCTAAATTAGTTTCAAGTATACACTACATTGGTTAGTCATCTATATAGTTCATAAAACAATCCCCCCAATTGCTCCCTTCCTCCCCTGGCCCTCCACCTAGCCAGCATATTAATGCTAATTGCATTCCCTCTGCCATGCTCCCCATCCTTGTGACCAACTATCAACTACTAATTTATACTCCTTTAACCCTTCACCCCATTATCCCAGCCTGCCAACTCCTCTCCCCTCTGTCCTTCACCAAACTGTCCACTATATTTGTGAGTGTTTTTGATTAGTAGTAGGCCATAGTTTTTTAAGTGCTTCAATTCAGAAACAGTAGCCTTCAACAAAATGCATTTTACCACAGTAGTCTAAAAGTGTTTGATGTAGCATTCTAAAATTTTAAGTCCCACCACTGGTTTGATAATCTAGTTGCTATCAAAAATAGAGAAAATGGCAGTTTTTTATATATGACAGTAGGCAATTTTATTAAATAATCAAAACTTTATACTACAGAGGTCTTTTTCTAAGTAATAGATTGTTCTCTTATTTCTTTGATTACCAGTCTCTTGGACATTAAATGCTTGTAAGCATCATTACTAGACTTTGGGCTAAGGAAAGCACCTACCAAAAAAAGTGAGTTTTGTTACTATTTAAAAACATTCATAAAACAATGTTTCAGAGAGAGGTTGAAATTAATGATTTGAGTAGATTCTGTAAACTATAAATATCAGGTGATTTCAGAAAACATATATTGCACATTAAGAAAAAAATAGCTAAAGTTAATTTAGGTTATAATTAAGGTAATTCAACATTTTCTAGGGAGACAGAGTTTTCTAAGCAGATGAAAAAACATGTGGAAAAGTAAAGAACTGGATACCATCTACAACTCAGTATTCAGTTTATAAACTGAAGAGGAGGTAGGAGGTGAGAGTAAAGAAATAAGCTAAGGCCAAACTCTGATGTGCAAAGGCATTTGGACTTAACTTTGTAGGTGACAGGAGGTCAGTGAAAGGCTCAGAGTAGGGGTGGGACATCAGACTTACCTCTCTACTCACAGCTCTATATTTGTCGAAGTTTGGGGGTATTATAATAAGTTGTGGACAGAGTCTTTTAGCAATAAATCCTGGCATGGCTGCACGAACTCCAAACCTCCTTGCATGGTAATTTGAAGTAGTCTGAAAGAAAATGGACCACATAGGAAAAAATATAGAAACCTAAATGAACATATTGATCCATGCATTCACAAGAAACACATTACTGATGCGCATTTTCAACTCAAGGACATTTCTTTTATAGGTCACTGTCTCAATTCAAGCTTTGATTTTATCCTGCCATGGTAGGATAAAGCAATGTCTTCTCTCACTGTGGTCCTCATATTTAAAATGTGACACCAGGGAACAAGCAAGACTGTGCTAATAAAAAGTTCTCAACATTTCCAGTCACTAAACTTTACTGGTTTTAAGGCACACCCATAAAATAGTACTACATACATATCAAAGTTTGGATGATAGTGGGTGATATTACTTCAAAGTAAGAGTTTAGTAATAGTATAGAAAGTGGTATTATGGTATAATAGTATAGATTGGAATTTGCTGTATTGGGGATTTTAGAAATTTTTCATCTAGAATAAAAATCAAAGGTCTCATATACGGTTAGCAAAATCAAGTCTCCAAAATGAAGTGATAAAAGCTTAAAAGAACTTTAAAAAATAAAGTTTTCTTCTTAAGGCCTGAATATCTTTTTTAGTGAAAACATTTTAACTAAGACATGGAACTAAAAACCGAGAGTAAAAACGAGAACATTACTTATTAAATCCTGGTGATACCTAACAAGTCCATATCAATGTGGCAGACCACAGTACCACATAAAAATTTTTATCACGAATGAAATCTTTGTTTGAAATCTCAAGTAAAAAGTCAAAATAATCCAAAACAGAATCTATCAAATGGAATAATTATTTCAGAATAATAATATCAATTTGCTATTAATGGTTTTTGAATGGCATTTAAAAAATCTTGATAGTACTCAAAACCATGCTAATTCTTGGTCAGTATTCTGGAAAAGAAAATGCAGACAGCAGTAAAAAGATAGACCAATGCTTTAAATATAAGTAAGTTTAATGAAATTGATATGAGCTAGATCTATAATAATGTAGAAACAAAATTTTAGATATGACTTCCTTTAACTTTTAGTTTTGTGGTAGATTGTGAATCATAGCCACAATATTTTATAGTTCCTCCTATCAAAAGATGGATTCTAGTTCCCCATGCCAAGTGACTTGCTTTGTTGACATGCTTTGACCAAAAGAATATGAGAGAGTGACATTATGTGAGTCATGAAACCTAGGCATCACAAAGTCTGCAGCCTCTGCCTTTGCATTTTTGGGATACAGCAACTATGTAAAGATCTTGGGTTAGATTACTAAGTAATGATGTACCATGAGGAGAAGGGAAAGCTGGCTTCTAGCCATCTCAGTCAGGCAAAGTGCCAGGCATGATAGTGAAGTCAAACCCAGGTAGAGATTTGCCATCCCCATTATATACTCTGCTCAAATTACAGAATCATGAGCAAAGGGATGTTGAAAGGATTTAGTAACTGAACACATAAAACAACCAGAAAAATTCTCCGTAAACTGGTTGATTTCAATAAAGTCTTCCCTCTTCGTAAACCAGTAGAGCCTTCTTAAATATGATATGAAATTTCCTTTTTGTCTTTAATCTTTACCTACTTACCAACATACTTGACGATCCTACAGCAATGGGTTTATCCTTCAGTTCTGGATTGTCCCTCATTTCTACAGCTGCATAGAAAGCATCCATGTCAACATGTACTATGGTATTGTTCAGATCCCGGTTCTGTTCTAATTCCATTGCAAATCTGTCAGCCTTAAATTTTAAAAAAGTGAACTTACTTTCGACAACATAATATTGCAACACTACTAATCATAACATTAATCTTGCTTTTAGTAGGTATCCCTGTCTTTGTCCATCTATACATGCAGCATCCATCTATCTGCCCACCCATCTATCTATTTTTATTTGCTTGCTATTTATTTAGGCTGGGAATTGCTTTACTTTCACAAACATAGACAGTCTGTTCCCTACCAATTCTTAGATTTCTCAATACTCACAAACACATAAAAGGTACTTAATAAATATTTATTGAATGAACGAGCTATTCCAACTGCTTATGTCAAATGATTCTACTGCTTTATAAATTGGGAGAACAACTTAACTGTAACTAAAAGCTGCAGTTTAGGTAAAATAAACTATCAGACTCATAATATTGTCTTAAAATAGCAACAAAGGAAATGAACAATAAAAGATTATATCTCTTCAGTATATGATATTTATGCTAAATAGTACTATATAATTGAACATACCAAAGTATGTGTAAACATTCCCTCTGCATAACTGCTTTTATAAGGCTAAAATTTGATAACTGTTAGTTTATACAAATCAAAATTGAAAATTTAAGTTGCAATGTATTCTTTCATGAAATTTCAATAAATGTCAATACATATGTTAAATATAACAGTAAAGAATTTTAATTAAAAAAATTTTTTATTTCTTTAGAAAGATTTGTAGTGATAAGAAAGATAAATGAAAAGGCATACAAATAAGCAAAGTAGGGCAACAAAAAAAAGGGTTTATGTAGCAGACATATCCATTCCCAAGGCTCCTTTTTAGCGGCCTTTACTACAGAGGCTGAAAAAGCTAAATATGCACTTTCTCAATTTCCCTCCAGCTCAGGGTGGCTGTGTGACCTTTTGGATCTACATAACATATAGAGAAGTCAGTAAGACCAGTAAAATCATGAGAAAAGAGAGAAGAAAGCTACTGAGTGAGTCAGAATACATAAAGAACATGGAAGAGTGACCTACGCATGGTACAAGTTCAATAAATGAAATCTATTACTAAAAGGATCAGTAGATAGCTGCACAGAAAAGCAGTCAAAAATTGAGGGGAAGACCACCAGAAACAGGTAAGCAATTTCCGTCATGTGGAGATTCCCATAGCAGGTCTCCTCAAAAGGTGGAGAGTTCAGGGTATAATATAGCATTTCCTCCTCACTGGACTTCAACCTTCCTTCTATTCTGCAGAACTTTTTTTCCTGGCATTCTTTCTTAGCATTATATTGATACTGGCTGCCCACAGCTGAAGGTAAGATTGCAATTTTTCCCTTAGAAACAGTCACACTCATATTTGTCTCCAGCAGCCGCAGTTAAGACTCTCTAGAGGGTCTGCTCCTATTTAGGCTACAACTCACTGAATGACGTGGGGTGCTCTGTGCCTTCTTCAGTCTGTTCTTCTGCCTTGTTTCCCTGTTCTTAACTAAGCACTTATTATATTAGATACTTAATCGTAAGTTTCGTACCTAAGAAGAAACTTTATCTTAGATAAGGAGGGAAAATAATTTATCTGCCTTTAGTCTTCCTCATAAGAGAGAAAGGGAGGAGAGAAAAGGAATTATTTATATATAATCATATACATATAAGTGTTTATGTGTATGTAGTGTGTGTGTGTGTGTGTGTGTGTATAAAAGAGTAGTATTTGTAGAAAAATTTTGAGGCCGCTGATCTTATGCAGCGAGACACCACACTTAATACGTGCAACTTTTCAACATTACTCCAATTTATCATCCAGATATAAAACAATTTCTTCAAGTTCAATTTTAAGCTAGAGAATAGCATTCTGACATAAAAAAGATATAAGCAAATCATGGAAACTAATAAAAACAGAGGTTTAAAAGCTACTCTATATTAATCCAGAAAATATGTCTAAAGCTATGAGTCAATTGAGAATAAGAGCAGCATCTGAAATATCTTAACCCAGAACCAATGCAAAGAAAAAAGATAATACATAGAAAGCAAACCAAATGGGAAAAATTCTCCTTAGACTATACATTAAAGCTATGGCAGTTTCTTCAGCAATCTGTTGACTCTTCTGTGCTTAAAGCAAATGTACAGTTGCCAAAAGGAATTGTCCCCGTTAAAGACTGATACATTCCATTTTCCTTTACTATCTTTCATTAGTACCCCCTTGTCTGAACTCTCTTCTTTCAACATCTACCAAATGCCCACCACCACTGCTTTTTTCAAGTTTCTTCTCTTGCAATCCTCATTCATGTTTTCCTTTCTTCCATTTTTCCTTCCAAATATCTTTCAAGTTCTGATCTGAGCCTCTAACATGTATGTTACTACAGTTTGGAACCAGCATGTCACAGTGGTTAAGAATAATGGCTTTGTTTTGGTCTCAGTTCTGCTACTAATAATTACATGATAGTGTAACTATCCTCCCACTCTCACTTTCCTTATTTGTAAAATGAGACCAAACCAGCCTCAAAAAGTTGAAAGAATTAAAAAAGATATCCATGTAGTGCACTTATCTAGGGATATGGTATGGTCTTAATGATATCACCGAAAATTTTAAAACTAGAAGTGACATTTACTGATACATGACACACATTAAGTGCTTTTTATGTTAACTCATTTAATGGTCAACATAATTCCGAGATAATGATTATTATTTCATTTTATAGATGAGGAAACTATAGCTCAATAAGATTAAGTAATTTGCCCTAAGTCATACAGCTGATAAATCTTAAAACTAGACCTGGGAACCAGGTTACTCCAAAGTCTATGCTCTTTTCCATTATTTTATGATGCTTCCCTAAAATAGATTTGAAAAAGTCTTTATTTTGAAATTAGCTCACACGAAACTCTAATGGTATATTTTATATCCATATTATGTCCTATTTACTTTTTTAAAAGCCTCTTTTTCAATTGCATCTAGATGACTATTTCAGAAATATTGTTTTTCATTTTCTTAATTAGTATTACCCTAAAAATTGTTGAATAAATCTGCGTTCATAAAATCAATTGTTAAAATGGTCGAAATGCTTTGCTGTGTAGTTGCCATTTAATATAACATAAATGTTTGCCTATTCAATTTATGAACCCATATTATAATATGTTTTGGCAGCTATAAAAATGTGTCTTTAAGAAGTCTAATGAGGATGGGATAGGGTGGGGAACATTTAGGGAGGTTCTGGATAAATATCACGGAGTCCATGCCCACAGAGATTACATTACCTCAGCTTGACTGGCAATAGTTCATCCTGTCTTATCACACACAATAAAGTCTTCTATGTGGAAATTTTATGACTCTAAAGAAACACATTTCTCATAAAAACCTCTCCGTTCTCACAGAACTTCTAAACTCCTTGGGACTTCCTCAATCCCCTCCCATTCTTACAACTTCTTTTAAAGAAAGCTCAACAAACAAAACATTTTAAGAATCAACATAAAACATATTTCCTGCCATTCCCCATGCAAAATATGCCAGAGAACCTCCCATGAAACAGTCACTAGAACTATAAGAAATCTGAAGTTCTATCACATAATATAAGGTATGTTTTATTTATCTAGATTATTAGCATATTTAAGAATATGAGCTTTAAAAATAGCTTGAATAACAAAGTCATATTGTCATATTATACAACTCACAGGTATTATATCTTTAAAACTTAAAGATATATAGACTATAGATCAATAAAACTTAAAAAAGCTGTCCAGAAAGTAAATTGCTTAAGGATTAGTATCAACTTAAAAACAATGTTATTGTGGACAGAAAGGATTTTTTTTTACTTGATGAAATAAATGATGCTTAAATTTATTTGAAAAACTGCATAAGAAAAACAAAAAAGTTTTTTAAAGAGTAGTGAAGGAGGACATTAAACTATATTATTATCATGCAGTAATTAAAATTGTATGGTACTAATATTGGAACAGATTCAATTGATTACAAGAGAGAGTCCAGAAATGAATCCAAGTACAATGAGAGCTTAGTATATGAACATGCCTCTAATTCAGTGGAGAAAGGACACTTGATTCAATAAATGGTGTTGGAACAAATAAATCATTATTTAGGAGAAATAACACCATTTAGGGAAAATATAATACCATTTTAGAAAAAAATATTTCATACCTTACATCAAAACAAATTCCAAAGAGACTAAAGATTTGAGTATAACAAAATCTATAAACATACTAAAAAATATATAGGTTTGTGTGTGTGTGTGAGGAATGACCTCTACCTATGCACAATACCAAAGCCAAGAAAAAAAAAATTTAAATACTGTTGGATTTGTTTACATAAATATTTAAAACTGTATAAGAAAAATAGAACCTGCAAAGTTAAAAGACAAACATCATACTGGAAAAATATTTACAACAACTGGCAGAGGGAAAAATCCTTAATATATAAAATACAAACTTCTTCAGAAATGTGGTCAAAGGATATTGCTTTGGACTGCTAGTTGAATCCCCAAATCCATTCTATCTTCCTTCCATAGCAATAGATTTTTAGCGGGCACATGGCCACTCAGCTAGAGAATATATTTTACAGCTTCTCTTGCAGTTAAGTGTGACCAATGAAACTTAAATTCTTTCCAAAAGAATGTAAGCTGAAGCAATGTGTGCAACTTCTTTTTCACTTGTTTAATAGCAAATTACTTGCCTTTAATTTTTTCCCCTCATTCTTTCTTCCTTACTAAGGGCTTGAATATGAATTGGAGGTCATCCAGTTTTGTCATTTCCAGTAAGAATAACACCATGAGATTATGGAACAACACAATACAGAATCTAGATCTCTAAGTTATTGCAGTGATCAGAACCACCCAACCAGCTGGGACTATTTACCTATATGTGAGAAAGAAATTTGTATTTTATTTGAACCATTATATATTTGGGTCTCTTGTGCCAGCTATGTAGTCTATATCCTAACAAACAGAATGAAAGAGGAAATCCCCACAAAAAGAAAATATCAATGGCTAACTAATGTGTGAAAAGACAATTTTTCTGTCATAATCAAAGAAGTGCAAATTCAAACAACCCTGAAATAATATTTGGACATTGTATCAGCAGAAACTAAAAGACTGATAAAATTGATAAAATCTAGTTTTAAATAAGTATGTGAGGAAACCAGCACTCTTACATTGAAAATGTAAAATGGTAGTATTGTTGGTGAAAATAACAGGACAAGAGTGCAAAGATACATAAATAAGAATGACTGTCACAATGTTGTATATATATTAAAAAAAAACCTGAGCCAAGATGGGGTAAGGTAGATAAAATATGATGCCTCTATACAGTAGAATGCTATGAAGCATGAAAAACGATGATTTGATAGGCAAATCATCTTTTGTCATGAAGGGAGATCATTTAACAGAGAAGATAAAAATCAGCCTGTCCTCTGAGGAAGCATATATCAAAAAAATGACACATTATAATTTGGTAAAGATAACATAAAATTTATGAGCTCACCTCTATCACATGAAGAATTTTGTGGCATATCGGATTAATATTATAATTTTATCATCATTTTATAGCCTAAAGTGCTTTGTTAAATTGAATCAGATTTTGATAGATGGTAAAACTCTTTAAAATTGAACTTTTGTTTTACCAGAATCTTGACTAATTTGAGTTCTCGATCTACCACATGATCCCCTGCAGCTTGGTTCTCCTCAAACTTGTCTCCTGAAATAACTTTTAAAACCAGAGAAAATTCTAAGTATTTACCTCCCAAAGGTTCTGGAGAAACCAAAAGTCCCCCCATTTTTAGAAGTCTGTGTTTTATCTTAAAATTTCATGCATATTAAGCATTCTACGTTTATGTGACTTTTTGTTTTACTATTATACAACTGTGTTTTAAAAATTCCTTTTTAATCTAATTAGTTAATATGCTCCTCTCCAAATTATTTTTGCAAAATCAGCATTACAGAACACATGTCACTTTAACCATAGCTATGGCCTTTCTAGCTGCAAAGTATGTATATAATAATAATAACATAAGCTTTGAGTTAAATCTTACTCTGCCAAGTACTTGTTGTATGAAGATAGGCAAGTTACTTGTACTTAAGGCTCTATTGACTCTTCTGTATAATGAAGGTGACGATGTCTAGGTGCATATTTGTTATGCATATATTTATTAAATTTTTATGCTTTACAAGATAGTGAACATTTACATTTCACCTTGTTTTCCGTTATGACATTACCATGCATTTTAACTATCAGTTTCCATTTTATTTAGCAATTGAATTAATAATACCTGTAACTGTGCTTTCCTTAGCTGCTGGCTGGTAATTTGAGCTTTTTGTTGCATCATATTTTCAATTCGTTGATTGACCTGCTTTTCTTTCTTGAGCTCATTTTCATAAAATCTGGACCCCTATGTAAGCAAATAAAACAAGCATAAGAAAAATGTCTGAAGGACAACATTACTGTAGCATAACCTACTAGAATCAGCATGATTGAATTCAAAACAGTTTCACTACTTCTAGCTGGGTGACCCTAAAATTAATCTTTCTATATCTTAGTCTTCTTATGGGTAAAATGAATTTATGGTTACCTAATTCACAGGATTGTTGTGAAGCAGTACTTAGCATAGTACAAACTCTTAGATAAGTAGAGAACTGTACTCAGAAAATAACAATGTGTCCCAGGCAGGATCCTCCGGGGTATATCTAAGGCCTTAGTCAGATGGGTCATCTTTGGTCACCTCCTTCACTTTTACTTTAAAAGTATTTTTTAAATTTAATGTTAGTTATCAAAGAAAATGTAGAAAATATCTTTTAGAAAATCACCTATCATCCCATAACATAATATCTATCCATTCATCAGGCTGATGGACATTTGGATTCTTTTTACTTTTGGCTTTTATGAAAAATGCTACAATGAACATTTGTGTACACCAGCAATATGTGAGAGTTCCAATTTCCTGCATCCTTGCCAAAATTTGTTATTGTCTGTCTTATTTGTTATAGCCATTCTAGGCTATAATATTGCGAATGGAATTTCATTGTAGTTTTATTTGCATTTCCCAAATGACTAATGATGTTAAACATCTTTTCACATGCTTATGAGCTATCCTTTAGTGAAATGTCTACTTTTATCTTTTGCCAATTTTGACTTGGGATGACTTCTTAATAATGAGTTATAAGAATTCTTTGTATATTCTATATATAAGTCCTTTAATTTTACCCTAGTATGTTACTTATCGTTTTGTTGTTGTTGCTTATCTTTTTAAGTGTAAATATTTGGTATTTGATGAGATCTAATTTCCTTTATTGACTATGATTTTGGTATTGTGTCTAAGAAATGTCTGCCTAACCAAAGGTCTCAAAGGTTTTCTCCTATTTTCTAAATGGTTTATTGCTTTAGTTCTTACATTTAAGTCTATTTTGAGTTAATTTTTTGTGTATGGAGGAGGTAAAGGTCTAAGTTCATCTTTTTTTGCATGTGGATATCCAGTTGTTCCAGCATCATTTGCTGAACAGACTACCCTTTTGCCTTAGTACTTTTGTCAAAAATCAGTAAATGATGAAATTTATTTCTAGACTCTTAATTCTGCTCAATTATTTGGTATATCTAGCCTTATGACAGTACCAAACTGTCTTGATACTGTAGCTTTATAGTAAATTTTGAAATAAAAAAGTCAAACAGCTCCATGTTTGCTCTTTTTCAAAACTGTTTTGGCTATTATAGGTGTTTTACATTTCCATATAAATTTCAGGATTTGCTTGTTAATTTCTGCAGGGAAAAAAAAGCCCGTGGAATTTTGATTATGTTGAATTTATAGATCAATTTGGGGAGACTTGCCTTCTTAAAAATATTGAGTCATCTCATCCTTGAACATGGAATACTTCTCCATTTTTTAGATCTTTAATTTCTCATAGCAATTTTTCGTTAATTTTCAGGGTACAAATGTTGCACTCTTTTTGAAATTCTTACAATTTTCTATGTATAATATCATGTAATCTGTAAAGAGATAGCTTTAGTTTTCCCTTCCAATCTAGATGACTTTGTTTCTTTTAATTGCCTGATGGCCTTGGCTAGAACTTTCAGAACTATGTTGAATAGAAACGTGAGACTGAACATCCTTGCCTTATTCCTGATTTTAGGGGTAACGTGTTTAGTCTTCTACCACAAAGTATGATAATTAATACAGGTTTTTATAGATCCCCTTATTATGTATTTAAATGTTCCCTTCTATTTCAAGTTTTTATACCATGAATGAGTGTAAGATTTTGACAAATGTGCCTCTTCTGTATCTATTGAGATGACCATGTGTTTTTTGTCCTTTATTCTATTAATATGGTATATTACATTAATTGATTTTTGGATACTAAACCAACCTTTCATTCCTAGAATAAGTCCTACTTGATCATGGCATATAATCTTCTTTATATATTGAATACAGTTTGCTAATATTTTGAGGACTTTTACATTTATAATGACCTATATCTTCTGTTTGTTTGGCTTTGGTATCACAGATACTGGCCTCATAGACTGAGTTGGGAAGAGTTCCATCCTTCCTTCTTTTCTAGAAGAGCTTATGGAGTATTAGTATTTTTCTTCTTCAAATGTCAGATAAAATTCATCAGTGAAGACATCTTGACCTGGCTTTTTTTTTTTCTTTTTTTTGGGGGGTGGTAGGAAGATTTTTAATTATTAATTTAATTTCTTTTCTTGTTATAGGCCTATTTAGATATTCTATATCTTCTTGAGTCAGCTTTGGAAAATTGTAAATTACTAGAAATTTGTCTAATTTATTGAGATTCATTTTAAATGCTCTATTTTCCACCTCCAAAATTCAGTAGGAGACAGGTGAGTGGGACAGATGAACAACATTAGTAAAAATGTTGGTAACTCTTGATATTGGGTGGTAATCACCTGGGGATTCACTTTAGTACTCTAATTTAGTACACGTTTAAAAATTTCTAATAAAAGTTTATAAAAGGTAAATTACATTGCTGTGGAGCAGCAACAATTAGAAAATTTAATTTAAAAAAGATATTTATGATAAACTCTTCCAATACACACATGAGGAATATATATTACATAAAATATATAAATATTTTAATATATAAGGTATAAATTTTATGATTGTTATACATATCAATCACATGTATATCAATCATATGATGTATGTATATATTTATATGTTTACATATATATATCACATAAAATTTATGTGTAGAAGAGCAAAGATTCAAGAATACCCATGATACTCTTGAAAAAGAAGAAAAAGCAAAAAAAGTTTTACTTTTAAAATTATACCTACATAGTATATACTTTAAAAATTCTTTTTCACTCAGCTGTTTATTTTGAAATTTTTGAATCTTCAAAAGTTGAAAGAATAATATGCTAAACACCTATATGTCCTCATCTATATACAGCAATCATTAATATCCTATATTTGGCTTCTTCCCCAGGTCTTATATACACACAGATGCACACACACACACACACACACACACACACACACACACACAACTTTCCTTTCTATTTTTTACTAAACCATTTGAAAGTAAGTTGCTGTGAATAAATGCATGCATTTCCTAAGAATGAGACTATTCTCTTACATTTTACTCCTTTCTACATGATGTTTCATTATACATGAATGAAACCCAAAAAAGTGATAGGAAAAAAACATTAAAGAACTCTTTTATGACCTTGAGAGGAAAGCCATATGTAGTTGACTAATTCAATGACATAAAAGAAGCAAACAAAAAATTTCTGTACAGGAGAAACTACCATAAGCAAAATGAAAAGAAAAATAGTAATTTACTAGAAAATTGTGCAAAGGGTAAGGAGAGATAATAAAAAATGAAATACATATAAAAAGATGACAGCCTTACTCTTCATAAGAGAAATACAAATTAATGCTACATACAAATTAATGATATACTACATTACATGAGATTGACAAATCCAAAAGTTTAGTAACACTCTGTGTGGGTACAGTTGCCACATGGTAATACATATTCTCATATACTGACAGTGTATGTGTAAATTAATACAACCACAACGGAGGGCAACTGGTCAAGTCATTAAATTGCACATGCATATATTTGTTTGTGCTAGCTGCATTTGGTGGGACAATTCCACTTCTGGGAATCTCTCCTATAGTTATACTTGCACATATATAAATTTGTGAAGTACAAGGTTATTTACTTAGTATGGTTTGTAAAAAGAAAAGACTAGAAATGACATATGTCCATCAATAAAGATTATGACTGGCTTAATAAATTATATCCAAACATATATCATAAAACAGAATGAAGATCTTTAATTACTTATCCAGAAAGACCTCCAAGTTACAGTAATTGAAACAAAAATAATATTAAAAAAAACCACAACTATAATATTCTCCTAACTTGGGTTAAAAAAGAGTTAAAAAATACATGTATGTCATTTTGCTTTTACATGCATATGTTTTACATGTGGAATAGAAAACTAGAGGACAAGAGCAACGGAATAGAAAGATCACTCCATACCCATTTCGAGCTTAACAATATTATGTATCAACGTGTTAAAAATTATAATAAAAATGATGTTTAAAACTTACCAATTTCCAGTTAAACAGAAAAGATATTGCAAGAAATAAGAAACATACCTTTGTGGCTTCCATTATAATTTTGTTGATTTTCTCTTTATCCAATCCTTCCATCCCAGCTTTATTATCATTAAGTCCCATCCTAAGCAGAAGATCATCTTTGTAATTGTCATTCTTCTCCTTTGTGCTATCCATGGTGTAGAATTAACATTAAAATGGATTTTTTTAATTACCTGAAAAAGCATACAAAATAAAAACTGCTGTTCAAAGTGTTCATGGAGGGGTGGAAAGGTGGACACTTAAAAGTTAAAATGATATAGAAATCAGCAAAACAAAAATGATGATTAAGAATTTTTAGCTATTACAAAATTATTATTAATGTTTTAAAATTACTATCTCAAGATGATTGTGCTCTTGAAGGGAAGAAAAGAATTAACATTTCCTCAAAGCTCTGTGCCAGCCACTATGCTTGGTACTTTACACTTAAACCTCGCAGAGCAGTACTGGAAGGTAAATATTAAAGAGAAAAGAAACTTGAATCTTAGAACATGTCTACTGACACAAATTTGCTAATGAATGTTGAATCCCAGGCCTGAATCCAAAGTTCATGTTTTTCTCATATTAATAAACTATATAGGAAATAAATACAAAAAACATGTCCTCTATAAAACATGTTAAGCCTAATAGCATTTATTACCTACTATATGTGGAGCTCCATTCTTAAGTCAGTGAAAAAATACAGAAAAATATTAACCTACTCACTTTCAGGAAATTATTACATTTTACAATGTTATGTCACTTCTAAGGTTGAGAAAAATCCCTTCAAATAATAAGTCTTTGATATCTTTATATAGATAGTTCTTTATAATTTACCTTCACATATATTAGCTTTTAAAAATATTTGTAATAACCATGCAAAGTAGACGTGGTTATTCTCATGTTAGGGAGGAAAAAAATGGGAATTTCAGGAAGGTTAAATTAATTGCCCATTATAAGTCTGCAAATAAGTGAAAGAACTATAATTTGAATCCAAGTCTTCTTACAACACATATAATGGCAGCTACCAGGCCATCACAGTTGCCTCCAATTTGGGATTCACTTATGCTGTAAATAAATAGCCAGTGAACAGCTGCCATGAATCTAAAACAAATTATGACAGTGATTTCTTATTTGCATGATTTTAGAGCTCATTTACTTGAGAACAGTTTTTTTTTTATTTTCTTGTTAACATCCTCATATACAGTTACAATTTTTTTTTCTTGTGATGAGAACTTCTAAGATCTACTCTCTTGGCAACAGTATTATTAACCATAGTCACCATGCTGTACATTACATACCTGCACCTAAATTCATTTTATAACTGGACGTTTGTACCTTTTGACCATCTTCATTCATTTTGCTCCTCATTCCTCTGCAACCACCAATCTGCTTTCTGTATCCATGAATTCAGCACTTTTTTTTTTTATAGTTTAATGTATTTTGATTGCAAACTTACAGGAATCGCACTGAAGACAGACAACATTGAAAGCATGTACTTACATGTAGGACAACTCAGAGAAGTATAGTGAATGGATGGGAGCTGCTGTGTGATAAAAATGCTACCAACATTTAGTCGTCATCAATAAGAAATTTACTTGTTTTAAAAAAAAAAATCCAAATGCTGGCATTGTCCAGGATAATTTAACAGGTTTATTTATAATTGTTACAAAGTTGAACTACTGAAACTTGTTCACTGAAACACTGTGACTTGCATTAATGCCTATGTCCCCACATTTATAGTAAAAACACACACAAATGAAAATGGAAAAACTGTCAAGACTTGATTTCTGTTCCCTATTTTTCCATTTGCAGTCATATACTTACCTTTTGACTCCACGAGGAAAAAAAAATCCTAATATTTAGAACTACCAATAACAGAACGAAGAGAAAAAAAATTTTTTAAAGAATGAAATGTTTCCCATTATAGTGGATTCTCAAGCACATTCTCCCATCTATGCGGCATGTTAACTGGATGTCTTTGCGCATAATTGTTACACGTTTGGCACAAAGGTTGGTGTCTTCAAAAACACCAATGAGGTAGGCTACACTCTGGAAACGCAGATCAATTTTGAAGTCCTGAGCAATTTCTCGCACCAGATGCTGGAAGGGAAGTTTACGAATAAATGAACGTCTGATAAGGTCTAATTTCATGGAGCGCCACCATACGGCCGGTAACGATAAGGTTTCCTCTCCCCGCCAGTAGAGGGTACCCTTTCGTGAGCGGATTTTGCAGCCAGTTGTTCTGTTTCTCTGATGCTTTACTACCTGTCATTTTGCAGGCAGTCGGCTTTCTAGGAGCTATATAGTAGGGGACTTCCTTACTTACTCCCCACCCCTCTTCTTCAGCTGGAGCTTGGCGAGCTGGAGGCTGTGCTGGCCTTATAGGGCAAAGGCTGGGTCAGCAAAGGCTGCAAACACAATTTTTGTTTGTTTGTTTTTTAAGATTCCACATATAAGTGAGGTCATTTAGTGTTTCTTTCTTTGACTTATTTCACTTAGCATAATGCCCTGAAGAGGACCTTTACTTAATGCTGCTTCTTTTTTGGCACTAGCAAAAAATGAAAAAAATTACGAAAGGGTATTTGAATACTGTGATTATTGATAGTCCTTTAGAAAAAATGTGTACATCACAGTAGTTCCCAAAGTTTGCACAGTAGATCCAGCAGGAGAGATTCTAAAACTCTTGATGCCCAGGTTTCATCTCACAAAAAAAATCAGGTCTGGGAGTAGGAGCCAAATATCAATATTCTAAAGAGATGTCAAGGTCATTCCAATGTACCCCAAAGTACAGGAACCAATGTTGATGTTGTTTTTCCGTGCCCAAAGGAATTAGGTTGGTTTTCTGTTTTTATCATTTGAATTTTTGCTCTTTATCACATTTAGCTTAATTCCCAATATTTTGCCTTATGCTTTAGTAATCCAATTACTTGTCACGTTTTAGTAAAAATGGTGAATGTAATTCATTCATAATTTCCTGAAACTAACATTACTAAACAGTAAAGAGGCTTCCTACATTTAAGCTGCCTCATCCTTTAAATCAGGTGTCCCCAATCCCTCTTAGGAACCAGGCCACATAGGAGGTGAGCAGCAGGTCAGCAAAGAAGCTTCATCTGTACTTGCAGCTGCTCCCCAGCGCTAGCATCACCACCTCAGCTCCACCTCAGATCATCATGCATTAGATTCTCATATGAGAACCAGTCTCTGGTGTCAAAAAGGTTGGGGACCTCTGCTTTAAATGATGAAATATACAAAAAGAAAAGAAAGATTTAAGGCTTACTATTTCACATATGGTATAATATTTAGGCCAAAAACTCTGAGAAGAACTGGGCCAGAAGTACTGGGCTATCAGCAATATTGGTGCCAGGCACAGTTGTGATAAAGTTAGTTTTCAGCTACCATCTTGCCTTGTTGATGACAAATTACCAGGCAACCTATGTCTAGTTTCATGGACATGGATTTATTATCATCTATAGGCTAAGACTTCCAAGTTTACAACTCCAGTCCAAATGCCTATGTGACATCTCAAATTTAACATGTCCAAACTGATTTTTTCATATGCCTCCATCCCCCAAACCAGCTCCATTTGCAGCCTTTCTTAACTCTAATCCCTTCCAGTTGCTTGAGCAAATAACCTTGTAGTCTTTCTGACCCTGCTCTTTCTCATCCACCCCACACACAAACTGTTAGAAAATCCCGTGGGCTCTGCTTTCAAAATGCACCCTGATTTTAACCACTTCTCACTATTTTCACTCTAGTCTTAACCACCATTACCATTGCTTGCTTGGATTATTGCAACGGCCTCTTAAATAGACTCTCACTTCTATACCCATCCACCTTATCAATCATCAACACAGGAGCCCAACTCATTCTTTTAAATCACAAGTTGGGTCCTGTCACTCCTCTGCTAAAAACTGTACAATGGCAAACCAGATCAATCCAGAAAAAACTCTAATTCCTTAAAAAATATGGATCCTAGTTACTTGTTACCTTTCTACCCTCATACCTGTCTAATACTCTCCCCTTTGCTCACTACTCTCCAGCCACATTGGTCTCTTTGCTGTTCCTCAAATCTGCTAGGCATACTCTAACCTTGAGGCCTTTTGCACTGGTGGTTTCTCTTGGAGAGTTCTTCAGCCAGATATCCTCTTGACTAACCAAGTTTTTGCTTAAATGCTACATTCTCAGTGAACACCTACCCTGACCTCCCTATCTAAAATAACAGCCTGATTACCTCTCCTATCCGCTCTGCCCAATGTTCCATTGTTTATAGCCCTTATCATTTCCAACATAATATATGTTTACTTACTTATTATATCTGCTGTCTGTTCCCCTGTGAAAATGTAAGCCCCATGAAGGCAGGGAACTTTTTTTCCCCTTCACTAATGTATCACAAATGCCTCAAATAGTGGTTGGCAAAGAGTAGGTGCTCCATAAATATTTGTTGAATGACTAAACTCAGATTCTATCATTTCCTCATTCTTTTATTCACATGGCAAGGTCACATAATCACAATAAAAGACTGAAAGAAAAACTGCTTTTCGGAAGTCAATAATTTTAAAATATTTGTAGTTTTTCCTCATTTCAACATTAAATATGTAAGGATAAGTATATGAGCTGAACAACCTCCAATCTTATAAACCTTATTTTCTAAGACTTTTAATGGTTAACTTGGTTTATTAAAGCTTTTGGGACCTGTATTAGAATATAATAATATTTTGAATTTACATAATAGAATGTCTACTAGGCTCCATTAATATTCAAAAGATTCTAGCTTATATTTATTTTTTTTTTGGAAATTAAGTTGCTCTGTTAAATTTAATTTCTTTGATTAAATACTTTACAATTATATCTAAATCTAAGAAAAATTCTTGGAGAAAGGTAATAAATAACATATTAAGTTTTAGTATACTTAGATCCCTCTGAGGTCCTTTTGGTATATCATTTATGTCACTGTGGTAAGACTGTTTTTGTTTTTATTGCTCAGTATTTGTTATTTTCAAATTTCTAAAATTTCTCATTAGTTCTAGTTATCTTTTTTTTCCCATTAGTTCTTACTGAGTTTCTTTATCTAGAAATCCATAAATTGAAAAGGAGAGTTCCTGGCAAAGATGATCAGATCATATCACAATCTATGATGATTTTCCATATTTTTCTGGGAAATGAGATTTAGCATTACAAATGGCTTCAAGAGGGCAGCAATATAATGTCAGTGCCTAGATGGTGTCTGGTATGGTAAACTCTCAATCAATATTGTTGTTGTCATCGTTGTTAGAGTTAAGCCAAATTTTCAGAGCTGTGAAAATCACTAGTCTTATTTTTTTCTCTGACTTTAGGATAGAGATACTATATAAAGGAACAGAGGACACTGTAAGCATCCTTGAGAAAAAGCCAAAGTTCACAGATCGCATAGATTCATTTTGTTTTGCTTCTTAAGAAGTATTTGTCTGGTAATTACTATGCACATCTCATATAAAATCCCAAAGTGTATGAATGGATATAACTGTGACTCTTTATAAACAAAAGTTTTTCAAAAAAGAAAATGGTAAAACGTTTTTATGGCTTGATATTACAGAAGTCTGTTTTACTTCAACTGAGAAGCATAAATAGTAAATGCAACTCAAAGGAAAGCGCTGTGGGTCCTTGTGGTATGGCATATTGGTTTAAAAGCACATTTTCTCTGAAATATCCAAATTCTTCCCAGTCTGATTCTATCATTGACTATTCAGGTTGCTACTTAAAATTATAAGGCAAAGCTCTGTTTTTGGTGGTAGTAAGGATGGAAAATTAGAATTTTTCAGAAGGAATTCTAAGGAAGAAATTTTCGAATGGTATGGTTCCTCCTATCTATAAAAAGCACACAAAACTATGTATACAATATCACAAGCACATAGCCTATTGACCAAAGTTACCTGGAATTAATCTACCAAAAAAAAATGCAAAATATACTAAGGGTAAGAAGAGAAAGAGAAGGGAGAGGAGGAAGAGGAGAAAGAGGGAAAAACTAAACAAACTATAGGGAAGTTCCTAGGTGGAGCATGCTTCTTCCTATTCCTAATACACTGTAAATAACCAAACCCCAGAAAACCTGCATATGTCTTAAGAACAAATATTATTTTTAAACTCTGCAAATATTCAAATATTTAATGTTTGAGTAGTTAAGCACTCAGCACAAAACTTAGGCTGTGATTAAATGTTTTACTATCTAAATTTAAATAAATAAAGAATATTATCCTAATTTTAAAGTGGTAATTTTGAATTAATGTGATTTAAAATTTCCTTTTTCATTGTCATTTATTGTAAAAATATTTTTTAAGTTTTCAGGAAAGTAATAAATCACAACTCTAAGATTTTAAGATTATTTTTCATGTTCCTCTCCAATTACTTTGTACACAGATACATGAACACATACATACACTCAAACCATATCCCATAATTCTTATATGATGAGAAAGAAAGCACAGAGGTAACTGTATTTTTAGCTTGGGTTTTTAATATCTTTGCAAAATAGGCATACAAAAATTTCAAAATTATTTCAGAGTAGATTATTTGAAAGAGTTTTAAATTTGTATGTATCATTGAGAGAAATAACTAAAATAATGTAACCCCTACAGATCCTAAACTCAGGAAATCTATGCTAAAAGAAAACTCAAGTTTTTGCCAGGGATATAAGGTCTATTCTTTGAGAACCATGCACATATTCTTTTCAATTGACTTTTTCCTTCCTGAGTTTTACATTAATTTAACTTATTCCAGTGAAGAAGAATAGGATGGTGGCAGTCAAAAAACCTACACTCTACCTAGTTTTGCGGTTACATAAAATTCACTCATAGAATAAACTGAAACTATCTGCTTCTTTAGTACAAAATGAAAAACATCCTAATACAAAACACATTAACTAAAGTGTCAGTTCAAAGGTAAATTCCCCAAAACTCATTTTATAAGTTCCTACTTTGGTAATGAGTTGAATATTTAGTAAAAAGTCTGCCAGGTTCTTTAACAATGAAAACTTTGTTTATACTCAGAAATAAACACACTCAAGACTTTTAACAATTGTGAAAACCTAAATTTACATCTTACAGAAGTTGATTCTGGAAATGTTGATTTACTAACATGAAGGAGGTAAGCTAAGAGGTTCTTTCTTCAGGTAGTATATCAAGTCAGCAAAAATGTTTACATACATAGAAGTGAACAGACTAATTTTATTTCAGTTGAAGTATATACTAAAGTATACAAATCTTAAGGGATAGTTGAATACATATGTTCTTAGAAAAGGAGGAAAGGGTTCTCTTATAGTACCTTTTTTGGTACTATAATAATATTTTGAGGTTTACAATCTCAAATGGTACCATTTTAATATAAAAATTTTATAAGAAGCCAGGATAATAAGGTAGGGTTATACCACTACTAGGAAATGGAGCTACTATTTATCACCATACTGTCATATTATTGGATAGAAAATATTTATTCAAGTCAGAAAGAGTTATAAAAGATATTATTTTGTTTTCCTACCCTGGAAAAATTATCCTTTCAATTGCCCCTCTGACAAACTACTCCAGTTTTCTGAGTCCTAATCATGATATTACTTCCTGATTCACAGTTACTGATGTCTTATAGCTCCAACAGGCTATGGTAGGAGTTTAAACCATTTTCATGACTTAATCCTTTTCAAATGAAATCTTAATTAAGACTCAAACTTTTCCTTAAATCTTTGTAAATGCTGTGTAGCTCTCCTATAATTTCTTCACATATATTCTATCACTAATGTAAAAGAATAGGTAGCCTGCAGAAAAGGGGAAGTTAACAGTAACTTTCATATCTTTGATTCTCCTAATTCCTTAGAAGTAGCTGTGTGAACACTGATGTACAGTATGTTGAAATTGTTACCAATTCCAAGACTGCACTAATAGCCTCCAGATGACAGTGTTTACTATGATGAATTTTAAAAGATAGTTTCCATAAGAAGTCAAGTTCTGAAAAACATTACTGTTTTTTTACTGACTTTATACGTGCCTGAAAACCAGAAACAAAAAATTAAACATCCAGAAAATAGTACTCCAAGATTTCTCAAGAGTGGGGAAAAACAGCAGCAAGAAGCTGTGTTTTGGAGTGAGTAACCCAAAACAATTTAAAACACACATACCTTCCCCTTGCCTTAATAAAATTCCATAATAATCTGACTTTTTAAAGATCATACTCTGTGAAAAAGGACTTCAGTTTTAAAACATTTACAATCCATTTATAAACTATCGATACTGTGTTATGAAAATATATTTAAACAGATATGATATAAAGTGCATCTGATAACAAACAATGGCATCTGGAATTTACATTAAACAGCAAAACTAATTATTCTCAATTGATGAGACAATCTTTCCTCTTCCCAGGGTTATATGCTATAATTGGGGGCGAGGAGGAATAATGATTTGTTTTTAGTGATATTTGTTCTGAAGCTTCAAATAACATTAAAGGAAAGTTTGTGAAAGGGAAAAGCTGTCCAGACTTACTGATATATATTTTTCCCTAAAGAGATCTAAATATTAACTACTTATTTTAACCTACAAAGACTTAATATTAAGAGTTCAGTTTCAAGAAGCATTTTGATACAGTGCAAAGAGTACATGCTTTGAAATCAGATAGTCCTGAATTTGAATTTAAACTCTGAAACTTAATTAGCTGTGCCTTCTTGGGTAATTTACGTGATTTCAAGGTCTACAAATCTTGGTCTCCTGGTCTGTAACACTTTCCAGTGTAGTTGAGATTTAATGTTTGATCTGTAAGAACCTCTAGCACAGTAAATATATTGTAAGCATGTGACAAATGTGGATTTTCTCCTCTCATTCTTACTTATTTCTCTGACTAAGCCTACAGGCCTGGCTGCAAACACAAGCCATGTAACTGATTGAGAAATGACAGAAAAACAAGAAAAATCTTCATTACTAAATAAATGACAAAGGGGAAAAATATCACCCACCCCCAACACACACACGTGCACGTGCATGAAATGCCACCTAACTTTAGGGAAGTCAGAAATCCAACTGTGGGTGGTAAACACAAAATGCAATACGTATATGACATACTGTTGAATTGTACAGTTGAAACTTATTGGATTTTGTTGATCAATGTTACACTAATAATTTTTAATAATAAAAAATAAATTTAAAAAGTAAAATAAAAAATAAAAGAGAGAAAGAATTAACAGCAATGCCACCCCCTTAACTCCCTACTCCCGATCTTATGGAACACTTACCATTGACATGACCCTAAATTTCAAATCGAGGTACCAAAAAGTAGTTGTATTTGAGCTTATCTCAAGTTAATGAATGCAATTTAAGGTAACCAAGTAAAAACTTAAATTTATCAGATTTCAGAATTTTAAACCATACTGACATTAGCATTTTTATAAAACCTGCTAAGTTAAACTTTTTACCAAAAAACACTTGCTCAGTGCCAGTAAATTTTATGGCTAACTCTAATGCTGTTATTAAATATGCACATAGTATAACATTATGAAAATTGGTCAAATGTCGACAGCAGCTTCCAGTATATGAAGCACTCATTTCTATACTGCCAAGTACACTAAAAAACAAAATTTGATCTAAAAATTTTTATTTTCAAATACAACTAAATACTTCACAGATGCTAGGAAAACCTAGAAAAAGGTACAATAAACAAAAACTGCAATGTATTATTGACTCATATCCTTACAAACGGAATACAGCAGAAACAGAAATGATAGGATGTTACCTCCAAAAATAAAGGAATGTGACTTCCATCTTGGATGCTTTCATTCCCACTTGGATTACTCATCTGGGGAAGCCAGGTGTCCTATGAGGCATGAGGCAGCCCTGAGATGAAGCCCGTGGGAGTGAGTTTAGAAGTGGATCTTCCCCAATCAAGACTTCAGATAAGAACGCAGTCCTGGACAACAGCTTGACTGCTTAAGAGTCAGAGGCACCCAGTAAGCCAAGCTGGGATACTAAACTGTGATACTAAATTTATGGCTTACACTAAAATTCCGTAATTATCTCATTACAGATTAGCACTGGTCCATAGATCACAATATGGGTTACACTGCTAAAAAACGTCTGTCTACTAAAGATTTTTAATGTTTTAATTTAAATAAAGGTGAAAATTTAAAATATACTAATAAACTGATCAATTGAACAGCTTTTATGCCAAATGACTTTTTCTTCTAGAATCTGTGCAAGAAAAATTAAGGCAATGTTTTTTGCAGTACTTAGTACAACTAAAATATAAATTTCAAGAGGGCAGATACTGGTACAGTCCTAGGCCAGCGAGCCTGTTATTTAATAAATGTATAAATAAAGTGACTAAATGCTGAATGAAGGAATGATGGGCAGATTAATATACAGAAAGTAAAATTAATGGTAACACTTTAGTTAAGTCTTTTTAAATGCAATAAGTGTAAAAGCTAACATTTGAATCTTATAGTGTTTTACATGCTTTATCCTATTTAATCTTTTTAAGAGATGAGGAAACTAAGGTGCAGATTTAGTAGGTTATATAAAAATTTGGGACTGTATTTCAGGTCTTGCTTCAAATCCATCACACTTAACCACTAAATTATAAATACAAATAAGGTAACACAGAAAATTAGTGAAATCTTACCAAAAAAGATAAAACAGTAGTCATTTTGTTGACTGATAATGGAAGTAACAGAAGTGGTATGAATGAAAATAGATAAAATATCATACATTACTGAACAGAAAGCATAATTTATGTTTAAATTTAGTTTTTAAATGACATCATGATTTTGAAAACTCTGTAAAAGTCTAAGAAGTCTTCAAATGAAACTAAAAGTTATGAAAATGTGATGTTCATTCAGACTTTCCTAAAAACCATGAACTTAAAAAAAATCTATAAATAAGGGTTTTTTCCTTAATATCTTAAAATGTAAGAAACATAGCCAAAAAAAATATATTGGAGATCAACTACAGATCTTCCTTCCTAGTGATATGAAGGGTAATTTCTTCAATAACCAAGGCCTCTAAAACAAACAGTTAATTTTTACCAGGCATTACCTTACCTAATACCTTAAATAAAAATCAATAACAAAAAAAGTCCTATATTTCTGCCTAAAAGCAACACAAAAAATAAAGGAAAGGCATTATACATAAAAAGAAAGACTTCTTTTTCTGAAAATGAGAGCTTCCTAAATCTTATCTTTGTACGAGTGAAAGCAGCAGCAAAAGTGACTTCTCTTTTCACAAGTCAGTAGTTTCTTCCTTTTTCAAGATACAGCTGGAAAAACCAAATGAAAACTTTTTAAATGGAAAACTTTAAAGTTAGAAAAAAATGAAACAGATGAAAAAAAAAATATTAAATTCCATACGGTTGGCTACATTTGCTAAAAACATGTATGAATAAATGATAACGTTTTCTAACGACTTGCCATATGTCAGGCAAATACTGAAAATTTAAGAAGCATTCTCTCATTTATTCCTCATGATTACTTACTAATTTAGACATTATCCCAATAAAGTATGTATTAGTAAGATATTTAAGGAAATTGAGGTTTCGAGAACTTTATATATTTCACCCATAATAACAGGAGGTGTCCAAGTCAAAATCTGAATCCAGATTTTGACTCTACAGACCACATCCTTAACCAGTATGCTAAATATATAATTACCACCTAAGGTACCAAAAAGTTTATTTTATCTTCATTCTTAAAAGATATTTTCATCAGATATAGAATTTATCAACACTTTTCTTAGAATACTTTAAAGATGTTGCTCCACTGTTTTCTAACCTCTAATAAGACCATGACTGTTCAAATTGTTCCCTGTAAGCAGTGCCGTTTTTTTCTGACTGCTTTCAAGTTTTTCTCTTAATCTTTGGCTTTTGACAGTTTGACCATAATGTGCCTAGCCATATCCCTGCCTTCACAGGACACAGCTAGACCAGGTTCCTGTATTCTCTGTGAACACTTTACTCCTATTCCTCTTCACCAGACCTTTTAAAGATCTGAAGGTTTTCTTTATCCCTGACATGCAGCAGGACTGCCTTCCTCATCCTTTCCCACCCTTATAGTTTGTATATTTAAATTTTTTCCTATTTTTCCAAAATACTCCCAAATGAGGAAAAAGAAAAGGGCTTTCTAAGGCTTCGAAAGTTCCCAATCTCCTTTTCAAGAACATGACCTACAAATATCTGTTTGAATTATGGACCTGTTTAATTTCTGTCTGCAATATCAAGCACTGTATTAGTTAATCACAAACTAGTTTGGGTTCTCGTTCCATAACAACTAGCAACAATCCCTAGAAAGAAGCAAAGGTCTTTCTGAAGAAGGCTTCTTTTTTTTTTTTTTTTGTCTCTGGAATCTACCAGTATTTATTTACTTCATACATCAGTTCACATATCTGCTTGAGGACTAAGTAAACATTACTACATGTCAGTCACTGATCCTCTTGACTTCTTTTTTTTTTAATGATTCACTCAGATTGTTATCTATAAAGTATGGTTCTATTGTGAAATGCTTGCTACAGTGGGACCCATATGATAGCCATGCTTTTCTTATATAAAAAAATAGAAAATTCTGTTATTTTAGGTATTTCTAACAAAAATGACTATTCAGATGTCCCAGTGAGCAAATATTTATTATATACTTCATATATGAATTTTTATACATCTACTTTTTTAAATGCAAAAATTTCACTGGATTAGGCAGAGATAAATGAACTAGTAGTATATTATATTAAAATACGCTTTGATCTTTAAGGTGAGTGCCTTATTTGGTCAAATTATTATTATTTTAGAATCGATTATAATGGCTAACCCTTTCACCTGAGATAAGAGAAGGAAATATAAACTAGTTCATTTGGTTATGAAATAAAATTAAGAAATGTAGTTACATTAACTTTTGGTATACCATATGGATCTATTAGGCTAAGTTTTAGTTTTAGAGTTTCTTCTTTGAGGAACTTGATTTGTAAGCAGTAATAGTTCATATGTTATTCTTTTTTAGAAATCTTCCAAAGAACAAAAAATATTATACATTTTTAACAGAATAAAATTCACTATCTTGCAAAATTTCTATATGAATCTATTTGATTCCTTTATGAATTAAAGATACATTATGGTTTTTTAGGGATCTTATTTTTTCTATATGTTGAGTATTTTCCTATCTTATCATCCTAGGGATTATTTAATCATTATTCATCAATTATTTTTAACAGTTACTCTAAAAAATCATAAGAAAAATGAAATGAAATCATCTGGAAGAATGATCTAGTAGTGAAATAAATTATCACTGTTACATCGTCCTTCAGTTTTGTTATTGTGTTGCCCACAGTATCATATCTTTGAAAGAAAATATCAGAGAAGTATAGACATGCCATTTTTGCAGGGTTTTTTTTTTTCCCATAGTTTTGTTAAACATAATTGAGAGTTCTGAATTTTTTATACTGGCAAAGAGAAGAAAATTGACAGAAGACTTTCACATTATTAGACAAATTAGAAGATGAATACAAAGACACTAGTAGCATTATAGACTATAATCATGGTGAAATTGACCTTATAAGCAAAAGCTGACTATAAATTTTCAGATGATTCAAATATATTTTATCAAACTTAACAGTCAATGAGTGAACAATGCACTTTTAAGAATAAAAGCAAATAAGGCATTCCTATCCAGTTAGTCATTCAACAGGAAGAACTTCAGCACAGGGTATTTTGCAACAAGAACTTGGAATATCCCAATTTGCTAACAGGATGTATGACAGTGTTCTTTCATCTTTTATGATATTTGTGTACTAAAAGTTACTTAATACAGTTTGTAAGTGAAAAACCGCTTAAAGCAGATGTATATACAAAAGGAACAGGATGAAAATAGCTGATGCAGAAATGAAAACTTTATTGAACTTATAATTCTAACTGGTGTTTATAAATATAAAAATGAAAATGTTTTGCAAATATGGAGAAAGAAAATCGTCTTCTTTTTGACAAGACTGTGAGATGTCAAAGTTTTCAAAGTTATTTGCATTTTGACAACATAAGTGCCAGATGGAAAGTTGCAGGATTATTCATAAAGGCTGATGAGCACATAGTTGCTTTCAAATAACATTACCCATTTTAGTGGAATATGAAATAAAATTTGAATTTACTAAGTTTTGATTTCTATTATAATAAAGAACTGCAAAATAGCTACATAATATAAAACTGATGCTTAAAAATGTATGCGGACAAATTTTTAAGGAAAATTGTCAAACTAAAGAAAAACTATGCAACCTACTAGAATGTAATCTAGCTCTAACAGATGCTCAAATGTTTAATCACTTTAAAATAAGTTATTTCTTAGTCTAAAATCAATTTTATATGTATTAAAACTACATATTACATGTCTCAAAAGTCTGGACTAGACTATTCACTAGCTATGACCTTGGGCAACTTATTTAATTTCTTTGAACCTTTACTTCTTTATATATAAAATAAGAATAATGTCTACCTTGTAGGATTTTTATGAAGGATGAACACTAAATGTAATAAACCTAAAACAATGTTTGACATTGAGTAATCCTTAAGAAATGATACTTATTCCTTACAAAAATCTGTGATGAAATCTGGTTCTTTAGTTTCTCATTAATTTTAACTGTGTTAGTGATTTTTCTCCTGGACCTTTTAACTGCAATTCCTACAGCTTCCCTTGAATCATCAACCAATTAAACTTATCCTATTCATCCATAACTCTTTCCTGAACACCTACTATGTGCAAGGCATTTTAAATCTTTGCTTGATCTTTAATAATAATGTAACTGTTAAAAACATATCAATATCTTTATATACTTTATTGTCTGTATTCCTAGGTAGAAAATGTTAGAAGATAATGAATCTATGGAAGATGTGGTAATATGTTTATAGTACCCCAATATGGATCATCATATAGTAGGTCTTAATGAGGATGAAGATAAATTGTATATTCATAAACTGTATCACCATAACAATATGTATGTTCTATAGCAAAATTTTTTGGCTTACTTGACTAAGAAGAGGATCTGAAATTATAGTAAAGCGAAAAACAGGAAGCAAAACATTTACAAACTAACATGATGATTCTACCAATACTTAAAAATACCACACCACTTTACATAGTATGACTGTAACATAGTAAAAAAATAATTTTCTCGATGTAACAGGAAAAGAAGTTAAAGATAAGAGACTGAAAAGCTCAGGGAAAAAATGAAAAGGAAATGTGTACATGGAGAGTGGGCACTAATAACATTGTTTATTATAGATGTATACTCTGTCATTTTTAGACTAAAAGATTTTTTACTGTTACAGTAAAACCAATGAAACACTTATCTCTGACAAATTTTTATCCCACAAAACCAAATAGATGCAAATAAAAGATAATGGAACATAATTTCAATTTTATTCAACAGTATGAAAAATATTTCTGCTTAGAACACGCCTGGCTTGGCTCTTCCCTGTACAACAGGAAATAAAAGTGTAGCCAAAACACTCTTTGAAAATTTTTTTTCTGAAATCACTGTCTTATGGCCAAATGTTAAAACTTTCTATGTGATGTAACATATTCCTAAGTAGTTATATGTAGTGCATTAAGGTATTAGTAATACCTCCCTACCCCAAAAATTATCCTTAGAGAGTTAAAGGGTAAAAATTAACACACAAGGTAGTCTAAGATATATATATGTGCAAAGTCACCTTAAGGATCAGAGTAACAGAATAAGACCTGGCAGTATGAACATAATACCAATAGAGTATAGAGTATGGGCAGTTAGAAGCAGAACTAAGAAAAAGCAAGCAAGCAATATTGGTAATGCCTACTTACATATCCATCTCCATAATACAGATAACCTAACCTAATGCTACTAACCATTTAGAATCATAATTATTCCCCTTAGAGGAAAATAAAAATATAAGACAGGAGTGTACGAAAATGACACCAAGCCTAGATTTGAGACAAATCACAGGGCCTGGAAAATTGGTAAGAAGGTTAAGGGCACCTAAGATGCTGAGGTGAGAAACATAATTGAAGTCAGAATAATGAATAGGCATAACATAAGCTTCCCCTCCCTATTCCTATGAGTCAATTAAAACAGGATGGAAGGCATATCATAAAAGTTCCATTATAGTTTATTTTTCTCCCAGCTTCTATTTCTCACCTGCTCCCCCCTCTGCTTTTCCCATCACTGCTGCCAATGATTGCTATGGTAGAGGAGAAACAGAAGAGAGAAAATAGTAACAGACAATATACTAATACACAACACATATAAAAAATAGTAATGCAGGGGAAGGGGAAGAAGGAGAATAACAAATAGTACAGTAGTCTCTCCTTATCATGGTCAACCATGATCCAAAAATATCAAATGGAAAATTCCACAAATAAACAATTGATAAGTTTTAAAGTGTGCACTGTTCTGAATATTGTGATGAAATCTCATGTCACCCCCCTCCATCCCACCTGAGATGTGAATCATCTCTTTTGTCCAGTGTATGTATCTCCACTGTATGTATAACACATTAAGCCATTTTGAGAGACAGGGCGCACATTCACATAACTTTTATCACAGCATATTGTTATACCTGTTCTATTTTGTTAATGTTGTCAATCTTGCCAAACTTATAAATTCAACTTTATTATAGGTATGTATAAATAGGAAAAAACATAGTATATGTAGGGTTCAGAACTATCTTTGGTTTTGGGAATCCAGTAGGAGTCTTAGAACGCATCCCCCATGGATAAAGGGTGACTATGTACCAGCATATGTCGGAAAAAAGATTCTGCAGCTGTCTGGCTGTGGGGACCATTCATATGTAAAGAATACACATAAACTGGTCAGATTAATTACAAAGTTGCTTTTATTCAACTAGATTTTGTGATCAGCTTTGGTATTTTTCTCAGCAACTAGAAAAGTTTTTTCTACTATTTAAAAAACTTGATAGATCCTCTCAAGTTCATTCATAGACTAGTACACTTGGGTTGCTTATGCTGGATCTGAATAGACCTGTTAAGACCTAAGTCTAACTGAAAATCATTAATTTGGAAGATGCTGATACTGCCAGATATTGACTACAGACAAGTAAAAAAACACAATCTTTTTTTTGAACTAACACAAAAGATTAAGATACGTAGGGGAGCAATCCCCTCAATATTCTATAATTACATATGTTTGTATACCACTTTTGTGAATACACTTGTAAAGATATATTACAATAATTCTATACAACATCACAAAAGATGAATACATGCAAGTCTCTTACAGCTCCTTATGTCTGTGAAGCTAGTGTTTACAATATCAGGAAAAGACACAGATGCATTCACAACATTCCACATGAATGAATATTTGATATATTTATGCAAATATCAGTTTACAAATGCACATAACCTTACAATGATTGGGATTGACATAGTAATAAAAAGATTGGTTACACTAATAATGCCATTTATTAAGTTAGCACAGATTAAATATACATCCAAAGTTATATGGTTATTGAGGATGAAGCTAGCTAGGATTTGCACCCAGAAACTGTCTACTTGATCACTCTGAACTCAGTGTGAATCACCATAGTGGCAGAAACTATAAGATTCTTTAATAAGCCTGACAGGAACATTAGGAGAGGCTAATACAATTGACTAGTAGTCGAAAGAGGGAAAAAATATGCATTCAGAGGGGCAAATAGCACAGGCTAAATTGGAAAAGAGAGACTTGCAGAACTTTTAAATCTTTTAAATTTTTGAACTTCATTTAGGGAACAGGTTGAATATCACACACAGAATAACACACAGAAAAAGATCTATCAATTAATGATATTCTTAATGTGATGAGACTCATTGGTTTACAGGATAACTTGGTGGAAAAGGATGGCAAACAAGGACAATCCTATTTATCTTCAAAATTCCAAATGACCATTGTTGTATTTAAAAAGACCTGGGGCAAGTGGCCTATAGGGTCCAGCAAAAGTGGGATTGGATAACAGATTAGAGAAGAGGGTTTATGGCTGTCAGGTGGTAGAAGTAAAGGTTACCTTCTTTCAATTTAAAACACTAGTTCAGCTATTATAGTTACATGTATAACTTTCTTACCTTGTTCTCTATTATGATATCCTTAAAGGTAGAATCCCCACAACGCCCCCTTTTTGTACTACCTTTTATTATCTTAAAATGACCCACAGTAGTCCGCATAGTATTTTGTATATTATATGCTTTTGAATTAAATTATTAACTGAAAGATAAGATATAATATATTAGTTATACTGAATGCCTTCTGTATGATAAGCAGTAGTCTAAGGACTAAGGATAGAAAAAAATATTAAAAATGGATTAAAAATTTAAAAATTCTTGCTCCCATGGAACTCACATTCTACTGAAAAAAAATAAATATATGCAGTCTAATACATCCATGTAATCACTTATTATCTATTATGTGCTATGCCCTTGAAAAGAATATCTGTCTGCTGCTTGACAATGAGATTTTCATATACGTTAAATGATTTGTTTTCCTCGACCACCCTTTCCCTTACCCATAGTTAGAAAAAACTATGAAATTATATGTACTAGATATGCTTGTAGTGTAGTTGGCCTCTCACTCCAGACAAACCACATAAGGGGTAGCCTTATATTCCACACTTTTGGGAAAAGTTGATTAACGTATTGGCTGACCAGCTACCTGTTTCTTTTAAGAATCTGAACTAAAAACACTGAGATGACCCCAAAACTGAGGTAGTTAAACCAAGTTGGACAACATGCAAGATGAGAGTTGAAAGAGTCAGAGAAACAGGGATTGAGAACACAAAATCACAGAGATGAAAGATACTATGAGGTCCCAGGGGTGGAAAGAAAAACACTACATCCTCATTTTCCAAGTTTCCAATATGTAGAAGGCCCAGTTGAAGATTCAGAGATATCTATAATAACTTTCTCTTATTTGAGCTACCCCGAATGTATTTTTGCCACCTTCAGTCAAAAAAAGCCTTGATAAAACCAATAGTAAAGTATCACCTGGTCTACTATAATGGCTGCTCACTATTCTCAATGTAGTTCATTCTGAAATTGTAACCTCCTATCACAATCTCCTTCAGATAGCTTACTCAGATGCCATCCAACCATCCTCTGTCTTCAAGTGGGGAGAATTCAGACATACTATTGAGGAGTATAAACTAATGCAACCTTCTTTAGAGGACAATTTGATATTATCACACTGTAAAATGTACATATTCTCTATTTCAGCAGTCCACCATTGGCAATTATTCCCTAAACAGAGCTAGACAAATGCACAAAAATAAAGTTTGTTCCATATAACATTTTAAATAGCAAAAAATGAACAATTTTGATTGCCTTTCAAAAGAGCAATTCTGTACAGTCATAAAAAGAATGCCATGAACTAGATGTTTACAATATACTGTTAAATTTAAAATGTAATTCTCACAATGGTATGTATTGTCTGTTTCTCTGTCTCGTCTGTCTGTCTCCCTCCCTCCCTCCCCAGATATATATGTGCGTGTGTGTATGTTTATATTTTTGAAAATCATAATAGTGCTCTCAGGAAATAATGAGGGAACATGCTTAAAAAAGAAAGCAAGTACCATATTTCATGGCTTTAGGGACACACCTTTTTTCATATTTTAACCTCTCTAAAATTAGGATACCTCATGTAATCCTTGTCAGTGAGGCAGTGGTTGTGACATAATTGTCATTACATATGCAACAAAACATGAAGAAGTGCCAGCAGCTTGGGAAAAAACTCATAAGACAATAATGGGGCATTCTTAAGAAACATTGCAATCATCAATTCTCTTAATGGGGAAGAGGAAAATGTATGGAAAAACAGGGACACCAATGAGTCTAAATTGAAAGTTAATTTAGAAGACTCTGAATGTGGAGAGATGAACAAATCCTTAACTAATTTATATCACTTATAATTACCTTTTCTGCTATCATAAAAATGATACATATCACATACACACATATACTCACACCTATATAGATACATTTTTTCTTCATAAAAAAAAGTATAAAGAAGAAAATTCAAGTGGTCCATAATAATATCACCCACATAATTATTTGACATTAAAATAGAGCAAAAAAAATCAGCTGTTATTCACATGCTGTATTTTATGTGTCCTCTAGCTGTTAGACTATTGTTATTTATAGATTATTACCTGTTTCATAGGTTAATAACTCTACTTCTAAGTTTGTAAAATCATATTTCTTACATAAATCCCCAAATTTTAACTAGTTATGTTTTAGTTTGCAACAGCATTATAAAGAACAGTTAAATTCTCAGGTTAGCTAACAAAAGGACTACTTAACTCAAAATGCACTTTAACATAATAATTGCATATATAGAATCTATAAGCTGTTATGGACTAAAGTGTGTCACTCTCAAAAATTCATTTTAAAGCCCTAACTCCCAATGCAACCGCACTAGAAGAAAGGGCCTATGAAGAGGTAATTAAGGTTAAGTGAGGTCATAAGGGTGGGGCCCTAATCCAACAGGATTGTCGTTCTTATAAGAAAAGGAAGAGGGACCAGAGCCACCCAGTCTGCGGTATTTTGTTATGGCAGCCCAAGCTGACTAATAAAGGTTCTTTGTAGCATCATTTAAAAAAATTAGACAATGTTTTCAGTTTCAACTTGGCACATCTTCACCTGCTATAGTTCTAGCATCAAGAACAAATATTCCCCCTCATTTCTCTATCTGTTGATCAGTAAAATTGCAAGCATTCTCAGTTCCAACACCTCTGGATTTTTTGGCTTTTGTGTCTTGGCAGTGGGAGTGAGGGGCAGGGATGAAGGCTTTAGGATTGGTGTTTAGTGTAGGTAAAAGTAAGAATGAATATGAGGTGGAAGATAGGGAGACAGAAAGAGGAATTAAAGAACTATAGTGGGATGAGAACGAACACAGGAA
Source organism: Eonycteris spelaea (assembly GCA_003508835.1). Classification (NCBI taxonomy): domain Eukaryota; kingdom Metazoa; phylum Chordata; class Mammalia; order Chiroptera; family Pteropodidae; genus Eonycteris; species Eonycteris spelaea. The sequence continues at coordinate 18,395,559 of PUFA01000011.1, read as the reverse complement.
TCAGGATATTTGGATTTAAACTGCAACTATGCTCTTTACTAGCTATAAGACCTTTGGAAAGTTATTTAACTTTTCTGCGGTTCAGTTTCTTGGTGTGAGATAATAAAAATAGAATAAAAATAATAAATTCTGCATTGGGTTAAATAAGACAGCATAGATGTAAGGACAGAGTAAATAAATAATGTTTAAAATCATTAGCTGAATTAAGAGCATAGTTGCTCTGATATTCTTATCTATAGTATATATTACTTTTTAAACATGATTTTCCCTCTTAGAGGTATTCAGAAGCAAAGGGTATAATCTTTGAAATCATATAGATCTGTGTTCAAATCCTAACTCTGCCACTTAAAAGCTATATGACACTGGGTAAATTAGTTTCCCTGAGCTTCAGTTTCAAATTCCTTAAAACGAGGGCAACAATGTTCACCTTACATGGTTTTTAAAGAATAAGTCAGATCAGGTATGTAAAGTGTCTGACCAAAACTAAGACTTAATATTATGAAGATGTAATTTTCTTCATAAATTAAGTGCATTCTCAGTCTAGATCCCCCATTGAATTTTTCATGCAATCTGAAAAGCTATTTTAAAATTCTTCTGGAAGAGAAAATACACAAAAATACCCAAATGAAAAAGAACATCCGGAGAATTTTGGTATTTTATATATATATGTGTGTGTGTGTACATGTGTGTGTGTGTATATTTATGTGTATATATATATGCATATATATATATAACTAAAATATTATAAAATTAAGTAATTAAATCACTATGGTATTAGCATAGGTATAGACAAATAGATCAATGAAAAATAATGGAGTCCAGAAACAGACCTACATGTATGGGGATTTTGCATATCACATAGATATTATACTTAATAAAGTGTTGGGCCAAGTGGCTGCCTACCTCATTTCATATGCAAAAATAAATCCCAGGAGGATTCATATTCTAAAAGTTAAAAAAAAAAAAGAGAGAGAAAATATAGAACATTTGTAAGAGGATTGGGGAAGGCTCTAAGAGAGAAAATTCTTACTATAAAATAAAGAGAAAGTGCATGTATTATATTCTCATATTGCAATTTCTTCCCATCAGCAGGAATGAAGTGAATCCTAATCTCTAATGTGGTATTCTAATAAGTATACAAAAATCTTTTGCGAAGTTAAAAAACAAATTTAAATAGTCTTTTAAGCATAGAGGAAGATGGTGGCAAAAATATTTTTTAAAGGCAATCCCTTTAATATTAATACTAAATACAATAAAACAATTTCCTACTGAGTAAGTGGACACCTTAGTGATCTAAGTGTTGGCTCTTGTAATCTAAGTGCTAAAGGTCACAACCACACACAACTTAGAAATGTATAAAATACAAAATAAAGTTCAATTTAAAAATAAACATATACAATGTTCCCATGATTCTAAATTGCATTATGAAGTAAATTCCTCAACTATTCACAATCATTTGCTTAAAACTGATAACAGTTTAAAACCTAAACCTTAAAATCAGAAATACTAAGTCTAGCTACATTAGGTAATCAGAAGGCAAAGCAAAACTTAATCAGTCAACTTCTAAAGGTATAATTTAATAATTCAATAAGGAGAAAAATGTGTTAAGTGGGTTTATTCTTTTTCTTTTGAATGACAATCTTGGGATTATGTTTTAACATGCTGACAAAGTATTTTCAAAAGCTTTAAGCTTTTTATTAATCTTAATGGCTTTCAATCATCACTTGATTTCACAGTGAAAAATGATTTCTAACTTATTTACAGCAGATTCGGCATCCATGAGTCAATCTTGGGAACGGAGGACAGGTACTTCTCAGAGACACTTGCCATCATTCCGGTTTTTTCCTCAAGATTCCAGTTAAATTGGCCTCCATCCCTACTAGATTTATTTCTAGCCACTGTGCCTTTTCCACCACTCAAAATTTCACTTATCCTCCCATCCGTGCAGTAAGCAGCTATTTTTTTATGAGTTTTAATAACGAATTATACTGTCGGCGAATGAGAAATTGACAAGATGTAAATACAGCGAAGGGAAGACATGAAGCTACAGTTAAAGATCTCTCACTAAAATTTATCCTTACAATGTATCCAAAAAGACTAGACAAGATTTGTTAGATCTAGTGGTCTTTACACTAATTCAATTCTAGTCTCAAAGCTAGCCTTCTATGGCCTAATCCCTTAGTATTCACTTTGGCCGTTCTTAGAGAACAAAGTTTCTATTCCAACCTTTTCTCTTTTAGAGAGAGGTAGGTCAGTAGAATGGTTAACCTGAGTCTCCGGAAGACATTCGTTTACTCCAGGCTATCATCTCACACTCCTATTTTATTTTAAAAACTCTTCAAACATGATTTATTCTCCATCTTCAAAATCACTTTCCACGAAATAAAATTCTGGAAATCTAACAATGCCAAGCGCTTGATCTGGTGAAAGAAACTGAAAATTCTTCCTTCAAAAGCGGGAAACGTCGTGAAGTCTAATTTCTAAAGAGCAAGATGAAAGACCTTCAAAATTTACAGGAGTGTTTTGGCAGAAAGAAACAACCTTGGTCACTAGAAAGGTAGCAAACCCCTGCCACGGGATAGAGGCGGAAGCGCCCGGTACACTCCCGCCCAGGCAAGCAGCAAGATGCTCCCGGGCTTTCGAGAAGCCGCGGTGGAAGGCAGGCCCGGCATCCTCAGCGGAGTTATCTCACGTCCGGCCCCGCAAGCCTAGTGAGTTCGTCATAAACACGCTAGGCAGAGAGAAAAGCGCGGCCGAGAGAACCGGTCACGCAACTGTCAAACGAAGCCCACGACCCCTTGGCCGTCCCTAAGACAAGCCTTTGCCGCACGAAACACTCACCGGTTGCCTCGGGATCGCGACTACAACTCCCAGGAGGCTGCGCGGCCGAGGGAGCTGCGTCTTTCCCAGAATGCAGCAGAGCAGCATCCCCATCCGTTCTCCTTTCTCCGCTCCTCCTATTTCTCTACCCTGCGTCACCCGGGAGGGCCGGAGGTAGGGTGCGGGAGGGACCCCAAGCCTTCAGCGTGCTGCGTCAGACGTTGGGAGGGGGACTGGGCGGGGAGCCGGAGGAGAATGGGAGGACGAAGAGGAGGGGAGAGGGGAGGGGTGGGTAAATAGTGGGCCAGGCAGGAAGATGGCGGCTGTAGCGGAGGTGTGAGCGGACCCGGGTCTCTGCAGCTGGATTTTCTCTTCCTTTCTTTCTCCCTCTTTCCTTCTCTGATTGAGATTGGGACCAAGGGGGCTGAGTTCGGGTGGCAGCGCAGGGCGCAGCGCAGGGGTCACGGCGACGGCGGCGCCTGACGGCTGGAAGGGCAGGCTTCCTTCGCCGCTCGTTCTCCTTCCCCGGTCCGCTCGGTGTCAGGCGCGGCGGCGACGGCGGCGCGTGGGGCGGACTTCGTCCCTTCTCCAACACCCCCCGGCGCCGGAGCGGGCACTCTGCCCATCACCATCCCCTGACATTTCACCCCGGGGACCGAGCGCCTCCTCCGGCGCAGCTCGGGGAGCGGGGGCCGGTCTCCTGCTCGTCTGTCGCGCCTCCATGTCGGATAACCAGAGCTGGAACTCCTCGGGCTCGGAGGAGGATCCGGAGACGGAGTCCGGGCCGCCTGTGGAGCGGTGCGGGGTCCTCAGCAAGGTGAGTAATCCACGGGCCAAAACCCCCCTGCCCAAACTCACCTGTCGCAAGGCAAGCCGCTGAGAGCGGGGTGGGGCTGGGCGGGAGGTACGGACTGTCCCGGGGCGGGGGCTGCGGTATGTGCCGGGGTGCGGGGCTGAATTCTGCTGCAGGAGTGTGCGGGCCAGGGATGGAATGAGGAAAGGGGGAGAAGAAGACCGTCTTCCTTGCCTGCCCTGTGGTGTCTGCGGCCGCTGAGGACCGGGGAAACGTGTCCCAGCCCCGGATCCAGTTTGGGAGCGGGATGCGCACTGTGTCTTGGAACTCAGGGCGGCAGCTGTCCGGGTATAGGAATCCGGGTTGGGCAATATCGGCGTCCGAACTACTGGGTATGGGAGCGATGCAAATCGGACCTCTCAAACGAGGTTAGTCCGGAAATGTTGAGCTGAGTAGGGTTGGAGGGTTCTGGGGACGCCGCTGTTTAGACAGAAGCTGGAGCAACTAGACTTGGTGCTGAAATCTGAAGTGGTAAACCATGCCAGTTGTATGTAGAGAGAAATCTCAATGAGGAGGTGTTTTGTACTTTTCCCCTCACCCTTTACCCCATTTCAGAAAAGAGCTATTGAATCGGCACGTGATAGGTACAAGAAATATAGTAACTTGGAATACGTCAGAATGGAGAGTGACCTCTAGTTCAGGAAGAAGAGCATTATTTAATAATAAAATATTCTTGCAGTCAGAGAGTCTGAGTAAGGAAAAGACATCTTACCTTTCTGTATTTTTCAAAATTTTAGCAAAGCAGTCATTTGTAGGACTCTAAGGCTAATTAGTTAAAATGGATGAGGCCCTTTTTAAGAGATGATAAGTGGTTTTTTCTTTTGATAGTACGTGGGGGATTTTAGTTTTTTTTTTGTTCTTCATCTTCTAAAGTTTTGCTGTGAGAAGATCCACTCTGCTCCCCTCACCAGCACCCCCTTTCTGTTAAACTTTTAGAAATGGCTGGAGCTAACAACCTGGCGAAGGGGGAGCTGGGGCCAGTCTCTCAAACAAGCTGGTCACAAGATCACAAGATACTAGGTCATGTGCAGCTACTGGCTATTAAGAAATCACCCTAGTTTCAGTATACATACTTTGGCTAAACATTTGGACATCTTTTGGAATTGTTTCATATTAGGTTTTTATATTGTCTTCAGAAGGATGATGAGAAAAGGCCTAAGAAAGGCATGAATATGTTAGAACTAAGGCTTAAAAAGTGTTACCTCTTATTTGCATAGCAGAAAAATTAAGGTATGTGTTGATATTGTGATCGTTATTGGAATTTCAGTGGAAGTTTTCAGTAAAGCAAAGCTCTCTAGGGTTTCTTTAGAGTACATATATCTTGTCATTTAGGAATCTATCGAACACATTGTGTAGTATACATTTTTAGATAGAATTATTATGAAATGGGTTCTCAGTGATTCTGGTAATTTCATCCCTTATATGAGATCAGACTTTCAAATTAATATTGTGCTAAGTATTTTACAAAACAGGCTGTACTTTTGGCCTATTGATTATAATCTTTGAATTAGAATGACTGCTGGAGTCATTAGTGCTCTGAGTAGTTGATATACTGTATGGAAGTATAGAAAAAAACGAAAGACTATCTCTTTGATGTTTAAATGCTCAGAAACATTCTATTTGACCATTTCTATGGTAGATAAGTAACTTCAGTTTTGCCGCATACTTAGATCAATAGGAATATAGGTTTTGGTATTCTTGATAAAATCTGTGAAGGAAATTTCCCTGAAATTTAACAATTTATTGTTATACATAATGTTTTTTGGAAGCTCTTTAATCAAGAGTATTTAATATTGGTTATATGTTTTAGAATTTAAAGTACATAAAGTACATATTTTGAGCCCTTTGTATTCACTTGGTAATTTAAACACAAATTAGAACTCAGCATCCATCTTTTTGCTTCCATTGAGTAACGTAGTTATCCCAATAGTACATTGGTTTGCGTCTCAAATCCATCCACTTTTTTTTTCTAAAATAAATGGAAATGCCTATGAAACATTTTCTATAAACTTTATTCTTAAGCACCTAGGTTCCAAAAATACTGTATAGGCAATAATTCTAGGTAGGTCTCACAAATATCAGGATGAATCTAGGTTGAGGAAAGCTTCATGTCTTGGTAGGACTTCAGAGCAACGAAGCCTGGGTAATTCGCATGCTGCTTCTTCTGAATTCTCATCCTTGAGGTTTACTGTATCTTCTATTTCTCCAGTCACCTAACTGTTGGCCAAAATTCTCTCCATCTTGAGTCCATCTCAAATACTGTTCTTTTCATGAAGGCTTTTCTTATTTCACCAACTGTTCCAGATCTCCTTTCCTTGAATTCCCTCAGCATTTTATTTGTAACTTGCTTTTTATTCTTATTTTAAATGTAGGATTTTTTTTTTCTATTGAAAATATACCTTGCTAAACTATTAGGAGCAGGATTCTTTGATTCTCTTGCAATGCCTAGCATATTGCCTTATCTCTATTTGTTAAATAGGGAAGAGTGATGAACCCGTGAGGGTAGAGAAAGACAAAAATCTGTTTTTTAGGTGTGATAATGGTTTAACATTCACTAAGTAAAGTGTAGTGAGACTTATATAATGTATTGAGTCCTCTGTAAGAAAACGTAAAATTGTGGACACAGAATTTCTGGGGCGACTTCTGTTACTTTAGAAGGGGTCTGTTCTATAAACTGTGGTGAAGGGTAAACATTAAATATGCATAACTTTGCTTCCAAGTCAGAAAGTACTGTGTGCTTGGTAATGTTCTAAGTCTATTCTTATTTAACCTTAACAACTCTCAAGTCGAGTTTGACAGAGAAACAGAGAAGATAAGTAACATGACCACAGTCACACAGTTACCAGCCTTCTGAGGGGCAGTAATTGGAGAGGTAGGACTAAGGTATGCCAGTCTAACCAATTTATATTATAGGCAATGGAGAGTTGTTAATCTTAAGTTTTGGAGCTGAAAGTTCAGTGAGATTAATATGTAAGATAAGAAAGCAAATATGCTTAATAAGTAAATAAGATTATGTAAGTTATGAAATAAAAAGTAGAAGATACTTGAGATAAGGTTATTAAGCGTTCTTGGGGATCCAAGAATCTGGTAATTTGATTGGATTGATTAAAAATAGAGAAGAGGGGACATTGTAAGGGTTTAATATTTTTTAAAAAGCTGGCTATGAGCTGGTGGTGGGCTGTAAAAATTGAGAAGGGACCGTCAGGTACTGAGTATCTTCTAGGAGTATAGTAGGTGTCTTCATGATTTTATTCACCCAGTCAAATAATAGGCAAACTGACACTCAGGAAAGTTAAATAACTTGTCAAAACTCCACACAACTAATAAAGTAATTGAGTCTCTGATTTTGTATCCACTATTCAGTCCTAATAGTACATGAACCTTTAGTTGGGTTTGAGTCTAAATGACTGGGAGTCAAAGAAATAGCCCTTGACTAATAGCCTAGAAGTCAAGAAAATGGGAAGGACCATAGGAAGTACACCTTACAGGAGGAGGTGAATTCAGTTTTGTATGTAAGCATCATTATTTCAAGTTAGAGTCTAAGTGGTGGTAAGTCATGAGGAGTTCAAAAAAAGGAAATGGCGATTAAAGAGCCCTTAGGAAAGAATGAGTTAAATTGCCAGCATGGATGAGCTCTCAAGGAGCTGTAATGATGGGACTTAGAAGATCTAAGACCTGAACCATTTCAAGCATGCTGAATTAGGGAATAAGAAAGTAAAGATTTCTCAATGGGTAAAGAGCTAGAGCCAATGCAGTACCTGTATTTTTAACAATCCATTTTGAATTAGTTTTTGGCAGATAGTTTTGGAATTGTATATGCTTAAAACCCCCAGAGCATAAAAACATGCAAAATCAAGATTTCCCATAGAGATTACATTTCTGCCATTACAAGTTTATTATGATCTTCAGTGTACAGCAAAACTAGCAATACAGAAATCATTTATACTTATTGGAAACCAATAATCCAAGTTTTTGAAAATCAGCTTTATATCTGTATTACTTTTGGGTTTGAAAACTAGATCTTCAGAGGAACTTGGAAAATGAATTAACTTTTTAAAATATGAAATATTGAGTACTGTGAAGGAAAAAATGAAGTGTAGACTTACTAAAGATTAATCTAGTATTTTTACTTTGATGTAGTTATGAACATCATAAATTTTAACATAGAAGTGACTTAGAACAGAAGTACAGTTTTGGCCATGATTGACTTCATACTTGTTGATTTAGAAGGTTTCATGGAGTACTCGTTATAGGAAAAATGAGAGACCGTATAATTTATAACCAAATTTACTTTTCTATTGAATATATTAATTATGGTAGAGACCAAAATATTTTAAATGTCATGAAGGTGGTGAAGAGGGGAGGATGAAAGTATGCAAAGACCAAAGCATAATTTTTTAAATTAATTTTTTTATTAAGGTGGCATTAGTTTATAACAAATTTCAGGAGTACATTATAATTCAGTATCTGTATACTGTAGTGCATGGTCACCACCAAAAGTCTAATTTCCATTCGTTACCGTAGATTTCACCCTTTTTACCCATTTTGCTACCCATTTCATTTTCCTCAAACCTCCCTTCCCCTCTTGTAACCACCATTCTGCTATCTATATCTATGAGTTTTTGTTTTGTTTTGTCAGTTCATTTGTTACTTTTTCTGTTTTAAATTCCACTTATGAGTGAAATCATGTGGTTTTTGTCCTTTTCCATCTGAGTTATTTCACTTAGCATAATACTCTCAAGATCCGTCCATGTTGGCACAAATGGCAATATTTCATTTTTTATGGCTTTACCACATTTTTTCATCCATCAGTAAACACTTAGGTTGCTTTGATATCTTGGCTATTGCACATAATACTGTAACAAATAAAGTGGTACATATATCTTTTTGAATTAGTGTTTTCATATTCTTCTGAGAAATACCCAGAAGAGGAATTGCTGGATCATATGGTAGCTGTATTCTTAATTTATTGAGGAACCTCCATACTTTTTTCCATAGAGACTGCACCAGTTTACATTCCCAGCAATGGTATATGAGGCTTCCCTTTTCTCCATATCCTCTCCAACGCTTGTTATTTCTTGTCTTTTGATAGTAGGCATTCTGACAGGTATAATATCTCATCGCAGTTTTGATTTGCATTTCCCTAATAATTAGTGATGTTGAACATTTTTTCATATGCCTACTGGCCATCTATATACCTTCCTTGGAAAAATATCTGTTCAGATACTCTGCTTATTTTTCAATCAGGTTGTTTTGTTGAGTTGTATAAGTTCTTTATATTTTTTGGATATTAATCCCTTATTGAAAGTATCATTTGCACGCATCTTTTACCATTCGATTGGTTGTCTTTTTGTTGTGTTGATTTCCTTTGCTGTGCAGAACCAAAACAGAATTTTTAACTGAAATTTGCTTCTGTTTTATTCCTCAAATGTTAGAGAAAAAAATGTTATATTTATCTGTTTTATTTACAATTTCTAAAAAAATTACTGAAAATCATTATACAATCTAGAAAACATAAACCTTCCACATTTTATAATCATCTTTACTATTTGTAATTACATTATAACATTTCACATTTTGGTTTTAAAATTAGATTCATTGCTGTTACAGAAAGTTTGAATTTCTAAAATACTGACTTGTTTTTCTCTTCCCTCCCTTCCCCTACCTCTAGTGGACAAACTACATTCATGGGTGGCAGGATCGTTGGGTAGTTTTAAAAAATAATGCTCTAAGTTACTACAAATCTGAAGACGAGACAGAGTATGGCTGCAGAGGATCCATCTGTCTTAGCAAGGCTGTCATCACGGTAAGCTTCTGTTCTCTTTCATTCAACAAATATTTGTGAAGCATCAGCTACACACCAAGAAATGTTCTAGGTGTTTGGTATACATCTGTGAACAAAATAAAGATCCTTGCCCTCATGGAGCATACAGTCTAATATTTTTTCCATAAAGTTAACGTAGGGTGTTTATTACTCCATTATATAGACGTGTAATATTTACCCACTTGGTATTGCAAACCCTTAAACAAGGCCTTCAGAAAAAAAAAGATATTAGAAGGCTTTGGATATGTTGAGATTTGGAACAGTTACTTGGCAGGTTATTGAAAATGTTAAGGTGGGAAAATTAAAAAATACATATTTTAACATTTTAAAATTCTAACTTAAGATATATAAATCTATATTTGCCAACGTTTTGATGTAGAGCTAACACCATCCCTTTGAATGTGGAGTCGAGAGTTGTTCTTGTGTAAGCTATATCCATAATGCATGATTTACAATTTCCAGTGATTTGCAAAGTGAAATAAAAGCTTAAAGATATTTTTGAAAAACCCTAAACATAGGTTCTTTCTTGCTATTTATGATTTTCCCTACTGTTTTACAGATGTCTCACCTTTATCTAATTCAATAACTTTTAAAAGTATGAGTCACCTATATTGAGTAATCTATTTAGTTTTCATTCAGCAAAGTTTACATAGAAACAAACATTCTATACTTGTACTCCATACACTTACATAATGTTTAATTATGTAAAGAGTAGAAGTAAACTAGTATAAGTAGGTTTAGGAACAACAAACTGACTTATTAAACATATAGCTCAACTAGTGAGATCAGAAATGACTGAATATATTAAAAATAGCATACTAGTTGAGAGTGGTCAGTATGCCATAGCATATTTATTTAATAAAGGGCATAAAAGGTTGGTTAAGGCACGTCAGTTTAATGGAGGTCAATTAAGGTAGCTATTATAGTTAAAATCTAAAAATGGCTATGTTAAAACTGAATCAGATTTTACTGATACATTCAAAGAGAATTCACCTTGTGATAGAATTTATATTGTTTATAAAAGTAAAAAGTACTTTGGATCTGTGTTGATATCTAAATCTGACATTATGTTTATAGTTCACATTTAAGAAAAATCTTACAGTATTTTCCCATCATATTTCATACATTCTGCCCCTTTTGGATATTCAGAGTTTGAAAACAAACTTAGTTGAATACTGAGATGGAAAAACTTATAGATGAATTATTTGGAAATATTAAGAATGAAACTACTATCTGTTCTTAGGTACAATTTTAAAGATATATTTTGAACATAAAGGCTCAGTATTTTGACTAGTATGTGGTATATTGTAGTATATTTTGAAATTGTATCTAGTTTTGTGTTTTGAGCTTTTATTTTTCTTAAGATAAAACATTATTCATGCTAAAGGACAGAATCGTGGATAGAAATGTCTTATTTGAAATGTCTTTCATAGATTCTTCCTCTTCTTCCTTCTTTTGCATCTTGTCAGATATTTGTTACCGTGCTGGAGTCTTTGAAAATAATGTGTTGATGGCTGACATGAAAATAGGAAGGAATGAAATTTTGCCTTTTTTACTAAGTAGTAGAATTCTTAGGGTACCATGTTAGGTTATGTAAAGTTAAATATAGTTATCCTGTCTTGAATTATGGGCTATGATAATAGTGCATGTCTTATTTTGGAAAAAGAAAAGTTTTCAATAAACATTTACATGAGTCTTTTAAGGAGTAAACAATATGTTAGTAGATTTTTTTGTTTGTTTTATCTGTATTTGCATGCAGAATTGCTAGGAGAATGAAACAATTTGAATATTTTGAAAGGAGGGATTAGGTAGAGACAGGATAGAAATGTTCACCGGGACTATTAATCACTGGACTTAGTAGTAGAGAAGGCAGAAAGATCAGTGAGGCAGCAGAATTTGAGTGGTAGTCTTAGATACAGTAGAACAGGTTGTAGGGAGAAACATAAGCATTTATATTCCTGAATTCCTTCAACTTTCATTCTGTTCTTTGCTTCATGGGCTCACAGGTTCATTGTTACATATTTCAAAGAAATTACAAAATATAACAATTCAGGAACTTCTCAGAATAAAGTTTACAAATAGAATATGTACCTGAGTTAAAATTTTAAAAAATGTAAATACTAATCTTAAGTAAGCATCCTTTGCTTTTCTTAAATATAGGCTAATTATATGTATTACTTCATCTCTGAAGACAAAGAATAATCATTGATGTGGAATTGGTCACAAGATATCCTTATGAAATTGATAATATTCATTATATAGAAATCAATACTTGAAGAGTCGTGACTTTACTATGACCATTCATTAACATATATTATTAGTTGGTGAACCTGGTGTTTGAGCCTGCCTTTTCTTCTTTATTTTAATTAAATTAATTAAATTGAAGAAATGATTTAAATTTCCTGTTCCCCCCACCACCTACCTCCCCCTCCCCTCTGGTAACCACTAGTGCATTGTCCATGGGTCTCTGTTTGTCCTGTTCATTTGTTGCTTTTAGGTTTCTATCCCACATATACATGATATGTGATTTTCAACTTTTTCAGTCTGGCTTATTTTGCTTAGTATGATTATTTCAAGGTCCGTCCATGTTGTTGCAAATGGCAGTATTTCATCTCTTCTTATGACTGAGTAATATTCCATTGTATACATGTACCACAGCTTCTTTAGCCAATCATCTATCGAAGGATACTTCGGTTGCTCCATGTCCTGGCCACTGCGAATAATCCTGCTATAAACAACAGTGTTGAGACTACCTTTTTTGTTAGAACCTAATTCATTGTTAACTTCACTTAATTAGTTTACTGATTATGTAATTCTTAATTTATTTAAATCATATCCTTTGGCTATGTGATAATAAATTAGGGAAATACTTCCAAGGAACAAAATATTTCCTGAGAGAATTTATTTGTTTCCTGGAAATTCTTAATGTGAAGACTTAGCTTTTTATGCTTTTCCAAATGACTAACCATGTAGTCTAATACTATTAATTGAATAACTCATCTTTTCCCTACTGGTTTGCAATGACAACCTTTATTATAACATATTCTTATGTGTATTTGAGAGCATTTCTGAGCTCTCTTCTGTTCAGTTGGTTGGTGTATTCCTTCTTTTTGTACCGTGTTTAAAATTATATTGCTTATATTATATTAACCAGTTCCTTAAACGGCTTATGTTCCTTTTGTGAAGATAAAAGAAATAGTTAATTTGCAGTTACTGAAGTTAGAAGATCTTTTGGGAATTAGGTAGGTAGATACTCTGGTTTCATGGAAATTAATAGTAATGTCTTTAGAATTGGTATGCCTAAATTCTATATTCCCGAATTTCACTGTAGATATCTGACTCTGTATACGTAATATCTTTTAGAACTTCTTTAGTTACCAAATAAATGGAATTTCTATTATTCTTAACATGTTCATTATAGGGAAATTTATTCAACAGTTTCATGCTTTAATATTTTCAGAAGGAAAATCAAAGGCAGTAAAAATCTTTATTGCTAGATTAAAAGGAATATTAAAGCCAAATAGCTTTTAGGTAAGTAAAAGTTGGAAGAAAAGTAGTTGGAAGATCCTGGCAAATTTAAAGAAGCAAGAGAGATGTAAAAGCCAGGGAAATAAAAAAATTTAAGTGACAAATAAAGAATAGTCATATCTAAAAAGTTTTTCAATGTGGAATTGTAAAGGAATAAGTTATGATAGATGTTCAGCAAATTGGATATCACCAAGTTGAGTAGTGCTATGAATAATCATTATATAAGGAATTCCAGATTAGTGAGAAATCTAAGAAGTTGGCCTTGTTATCAAGTGTGCAGTTTTCAATATTGAACTGTATTAGTAAGAACTGAAGGAAAGAGAGGAAGGCATATGCAAGAAGTAAAAGCACTAGATAAGAAACTAGTTGATAATTCTCATTTGAGAAGCATTTGTCAGTGAATTTCTAAAGAACTTAAAAGCTTATAGTAGTAAGATTTATGCCTTGAGAAGCTAATATCGTCTCAGCAGTTTATTTGGAAATATCTTTAGATAACTTGAATGTAACTCTAATAATGTAACTTGAATAATTTGAATATAGTAAGAAATATTTAAAATATTTGGTAAGAGATTTTGAAATAGGGAAACATAAAAAAGGATACCGGTTGAAATCTAAGACCCAGAATATTAAAATAACTTGCCCAAAATCATACAGTTACAAAATACATTAGTTTGCTAGTGTTGCCATAATAAAGTACCACTAACTGGGTGGTTTAAAGAACAGAAATTTATTGTCTCACAGTTCTGGAGACTAATGGTCCAGATCAAGATATTGTCAGGGTTGGTTCCTTTTGTTGCTTTTGACGATTTGCTGGTAATCTTTTACATTCCTTGGCTTTTAGAATATTGCCCTGATTTCTGCATTCATGTTCGCACAGTGTTCTCCCTGTGTGTATATCTATGGCCAAATTTCCCCATTTTATTAGGACACCAGTCATATTCGATTAAGAGCCTGTTCTACTCCAGTATGACCTCCTCATCCTGACTAATTACATCTCCAGTTACCTTATTTTCAAATGAAGTCACAGTCTAAGGTACACAGGTTTAGGGTTTTGACATATACATTTGGGAGAACACAATTAAACCTGTACACAAAATATCAGAGATAAGACTGGAACCCAAGTCTCCTGATACCCATCTGGTGTTATTTTGTCACGTCACTGAGCATAGGAAAAATGCGTGCATATTGATGCATTTTATTTTATCTAAGACTTGCAGGAATACAACTGTTAAATATTTATAAAGCAGCTCTTTAAAATTTGTGATTTACTATTAATATCTTTCGTTAAATCTCTGTAATAAATATGGTCTGAATTTTAGCATTCTAGTTTCCTTAAAACAAGGAATACACATAATTTTCTAGATTTGCCTGCTTGGAATAGTTAGCAAGAGGCTTGTTTTCATCATTTTTTTTTGTTTGTTCGTTTGGGGTTTTTTTTGAAGGTCTTTTAAGCTTCACATACACCAGTTTTTATTTAGTGTTTTTTTATTTAGCATTTTATCGTAATTTCCAAAGTGCTTAAAATATTATCCAGGGGCTCGGAAGTCAAATCTGAGTTTAGATCTTAGCTCTGTTTCTTATGGCTAGAAATACCTTTGGGCAGATTACTAAATTTCTCACCTTCTTAAAGACTGGCGCGGGGAGGGAGGGTGGATAAGATCTAAGTATGGAATGTTCGAACAAGTATTGAATGTAATAACATAAAAGCACTTGTACAGTTCTTGGCACATAGTAGGCATTCAAATTTTTAAGTTTATTTTGTGAAATGTTTGCATTGGAAATAAAGCCTGAAATTTTAAGAAAAAGAATAGAAGCTGGCAAAGCCTTTTATTACAGGAGGCAAAGTTATAGGTGACTTTAGAGCCAAAATATATGGCATCTCATATTTGAATAGATTCTCATGCATTTCCTGTAAGCACATTTCTTCTACCAAGTGGTTCTATATCAAAATATATGTGTGTGTGTGTGTGTGTGTGTGTGTGTATCTAGATATAGCGATATATATAGATACATAGATAGATAGAGTTATATAGAGAGTTAATTTTTAATATGCTTTCTACATGTTTTTGTTTTTTCCTTGTTTCACTTTTTTTAAAGCATGATATGCCTTTTTAAAAATGATTTACTGAGGTATAATTTATATTAGTAAAATTCACCCTTCTTAAGTGTATAATTCTAATTTTCACAAATGTGTGCAGTCATGTCATCAGGATATAGGCAATTTCCGTCACCCCAGAAAGTTCTCTCCTACCTCTTTCCGTAGTCAGTTCTCTCCCCATCCCAACCTCTGGCAACTACTCTTCTTATAGTTGTGCCTTTTCTAGAATGTTATATAAATGGAATCATACAGTATGCAACTCTTTGTGTCTGGCTTTTCATTTCATAATGCTTTTGAGTCATCCATATTTATTCTTGTATTCCCAACTTGTTCCTTTTTATTACTGAGTACTATTCCACTGTATAGATGTACCACATTTGTTTATCTGTTCGCCATTTCATTGATATATATTTGTTTTCAATTTGAGGCTACCATAAGTAAGCGTGCTGTAAACATTTGCCTATAGGGTTTGTGTAAACATGTGTTTTTATTTCTCTTGAGTAGATACCTAGGAATGGGATTCCTATGTCCTGTGGTAGATGTAAGTTTAACTTTCTAAGAAACTGCCAAATGGTTTTCTGAAGTGGCAGTACCATTTCATATTTCTGCTAACAATGTTCGAGAATTCCAGTTGTTCAACATTTTTATCAGCACTTGCTTTTTTTTATCTCAACCATTCTAGCAGGTATATCATGATATCTCATTGTGGTTTCAATTTGCATTTTCCTAATGACTAATGATATTAAACATCTTTTCGTCTGCTTGGTATTTGTATCTCTTTGGTAATATGTCTGTTCAGATTGTTTCTGTTTGCCTTCTAATATCGAGTTATTAAAGTTCTTTATATATTCCGGATACCATAATTTTTATGAGATTTGTGTTTTTTATAATCAGACATGTGTTTGGCAATTCTTTTCTCCCAACCTAGCATATTGATTTTTGTCACTATAATCAGAAAATTATATTTGAATGCATATTCTGCTGATTTTTTTGCTCTGAATTCTTAGGAGCCCTTGAAGGTTGTTTATTTCCTAGTATAGTTTTTAAATTTTTTAAATTTTTATTTTTTAGTTTAAGTTTACAGTTGCATAGTGTTGTTTAATTAAAGCAACAAAGCCTTAGATTATAAATTACCTCTTAACAACTCGTCTGTGGTCAGTTCACAGGGGAAGTTGGTATTGCTGTTGAGCTTCTTCATTAGAATGAATACTATATAGATTTGACCTGTCATTTCTTCAGTGAAGGAAGAAAACCATGGCTGATTGAGAATGAGATATTTTCTTGGTTACCAAGTTAGAGACTACAGAGTAATCCAACAATATTTTCTTATAAGAATATACTCCCACTAGCAAGGATTCATCACTTTAAAAAAGATCACTTATAAATTGACTATAAAGAACTAAGAGACCATTTGAAGGTCATCCAGAAATTAAGGTGGTTTCTAAAGTGATAATGTCTTGAAGGCAGGAGACAGGATTGAGTAATGATTCCTGGAAATTTAGATGCAAACCAGATTTCATAAAGTAAGTTTTCTTATACTGTGAAAGGCTTCAAGTGGTTTCATTTGGCTTTTTAAAGAGGAGGAAATTCACTTGTGTAAAGATGTATCTACTTTATTTCCTTGCCCATTAAAAAAAGTAGTAAAGGGGTTAATTTTTTTTAGCCCTAAAAAAAGGAGAGCAGGTAAGGGACCATAGAAGATAGGCATTTTAGAAGCTGAAAAACTTGTAGACAAATGCTAAGTAAGTTAGTAGATCTGAAAAATTCAAATCCTAAGCAATCAGTAGGGAAAGCTTAAAACTAGATTTACATCACAATCACATAAAACTTTAACAGTACCGGATACCTTTTGAAATAAGAATTTAGGAGTGGAAGTTGTTCAAAATAGGAGGGTGCATTAAATATCAGTTTAAGAAGCAGTCAAATACCCAAATTTTTCTCCCCCTACTTTGGGCAGTTGTGTGATTGCCCTACCCCTAACCTGACCAAAGATGGGAGGTTTATTCTATAGAGAAGATAAAATAATGGTGTCAGGGCTGGAGAGGGGGGGAATAGGCATTAGACAATTGAAAGCAAGGGATCATAGAAAATAGAGGGGGATTAAGTATGCAAACTGAATACTGAGACCTCATCCCAGTATCCAGTTTGGGTAGTAAAGGGGTTAAGAGCACCAAGAACAGAGAAGAGGAGAAAGTAATTGTCAATGAAAGTATACAAGAAAAATTCGGAGAAATGAAGGACATGAGTTTTTACACTGAAAGGGCCAAAGAAGGCCTGGCATGATAGATGAAAAAAGACCCATATTAAAGACACACCATTGTGGTGCGTCAGGCAAGTGGGAAGAAAGAAGATTCTGGATATTTCCAGAGGGAAAAAGCAGACTACAACAAAGGGTAAAGATTCAAAATGACTGTGGACTTCTAAAGAACAACACTAGAAGCTAAAATTCAATGAGCCATACCTTCATTTTTCTGAAGAATTATTTTCAACACTGAATCGTGTATCCAGCCAAGCCATTAAGCAAGTATAAGGGCAGAGAAAAGCATTTTAAAATACAAAGGTCTTAAAAAGTTAACTCCTTGTCATTTTAAAAAATATCTTACTTTAGAGATACATTGTCTACAAATGGAATATTTGTTGAACTTGCTTCAAAATAATCCACTTGGGATGGTGTATATTGGAGAAGGGTTGTAGATGAAACAAGAGTAACCATGACTTAATAACTGTCGAAGCTGAATAGTGGTATGTGGGGTTCATTATTCTATTTTTTATTTTTGCATATATTTGAAAATTCCCATAATGAAAAGTAAAATACACACATTCAACAAACCTGTCTTCTGGAAAATGTGCTCCATCAAAACAAGGAAGTATTAAATAAAGAAGATGTAACAGAGGACATTTTTTTCAAAGTGTGATCTCCAAGTCCAGTAGCATCAATATCCTTTGTGAACTTGTTAGAAATACATATTATCAAGCCCCACCCCAGACCTAATGAATCAGAAACTCTGGATAATGAGGTCCAGCATTCTGTCTTAACAAACCCTCAAGTCGTTTGATGTTGCTAAAGTTTGATGACCATTTTAAAGCAAGAAGAATAGCTGTGCTCAGATAATGAATGGATATGACTGGTGGTTTAGTCCATCTCATTTTCTTAATTGCTGTATCAGACAGCAGAGGTTTAGATGTTGAAGCGTATTGAAAATTAAGAAATCGAGGGCTGCTTGAATCATGGTGCAGTTTTTATTTTAGGGTAAGAATTGAAAGCAGGGTTTTATTTATTCAGAAATTCCCAAAATCAAGGTAAAAATAAGAGACAAACTACCAGAGGGTTCATCACATCAATATGTTAAATGAAAAGACTTGAATGATGAATACTTAAAATTTGCATTTTTAATGTGCATTATTTTCCTGAAACTCCGCAAGGTAGGTTTACAAACAAAAAAGGAGAGCAAAGGCTTGGGGATGATATTATCCAATTGAGGACCATGAAGTTATATTCAAACTGATCTTGTCTGGGAATTTGGTCTCAGGTTTTACTTTCTTAAACACATTTTCATGTTTTTTAAAGTAGTTTTTGTAATTTTAGCATCTTATAGGGTGATCTGGGACAGTTTCTTTGGCAAAGTAGTACCATATTTTAATGAGTTTTGCGCCACCAAATTTAAGATGCATCATTATTTTATATGTCACATTGTCAATTCTTGTTGATACATTTGTTATTTCAGAGATGTAAGAATGGGGGGGAGCTACAATGGGTGAAATGGGTATTTGAATAGAAATCTTAAGGAAGAAAAGGAATCAGGGAAGAGGTGACAGTAGGAAGGAGCAGCAGTCGAAAAGGCCCTCCAGGACTAATGGCAGGAACTCTAAGGAAACCTGTATGTTTGGAGTGGAGTATAAAAGGGGGAAAGTAGTAGTAAAAGAAGGCAGAAGTGGTGAGGCCTGATTATATAGAGCCTGTGGGTCATTTTAAGGACTTTGACTTTTATACTGAGTGAGATGGAAGATACTGGAGGCCTGAGCATTTATTTCCTTATGAGCTCTTGTAACAGGATCACTTCTGGCCACTCTGTTAAGAATAGATTGTAGGAGGCAGGGACAGAAGTAGGAAAACAGAATAAATGGTTGGCAAAATGGTGATTTTTTAACTTTGCAAACTTCCTTCTACTTTTATCAGTCAACATTCTGCTGATAAAAAGAAAAAAAAAAAACTCAACCCTCATTTTTTGTCCCATTTGTTAATATAATGGACTCAAATTTCTGATTTATATAATGGATTATATAATCCATCCCTGTACTTACGTATTTTGACGGTCAAATTGTCCTATATTTGGCAACTGGAAATTCCTTCAAGCTGTTTTCTTGATCTTTTTGATGTACCCCTATAACCCCTTCCACCCTCACCCAAAGCACTTCCTTACTTTTAGGCTCAAGATTTTTGAAGGTTCTTTGATATACCTTACCTGTGCCAGTCCTGGAATCAGCCATTTCTCTGAAGAGCCTTGGTTGCTTTGAGTAGGGAATGGTATCAGATTGGGATGGAAATGGGAGTATTACTTTTACTTTTGCCTTAATCTTCATGTTTTAAACATTATACCCTTTTTTTCAGCTTCCTTGATAGCCCTTAGTTTAGGGGCTCCTTTAGTTAAAAATATTCAGATAGAAAACTTCTAGTTTTCTGCTAGAGGGATAATTTGGCCATTTGTAGAGATGGTATATAGGCATACTAAATGTTTCTCACTTTTAATCCGTACTTTTGTTTGTAGCTTCATAAGAACCTAGAGCTTCATATCACATATTCTCATTTTTTTCTGTGCCTCTTTGGCACAACATAGCATACTACTTAGTCTGTGTTCTCCCTGCTGCGCACTTAGGTTTCCTTAGTTGCCTGTGACATGTCAATTTGCTCATCTTTTTCCCATCTTCTAGAAATTGATCGAAATCTTTTTTACTGTCCTTATTTCTTAGCCCTAGTTTAATGCATTTTCTTATCATGTAAATGGGCTTTAGTAAGAGGTGAATATATTGAGTCTACCATATTTAACTACAAGTTCTACATATTTTCAAAACAAACTTTTGTCCTTTAACAAAAGTATTACTTGTGATTTATAGAAAATATATAGGTAAGCAAATGAAAACAAGTAGCACTAATAATACAGTTTAAAGGTAGTTACTGTTAATCTTTCATGTACTTTTTTTCCATACACTAACTTTATTAAAATAGCTGTATACTATTCCATGGAGTAGGTATCCTATTCTCCTCCTTTTTTTTTTTTTAAGGTAATCTTATTAGACCTTTATCTTACTGAAATGAACTTCTATTAACTTATCTGTGATATATATGCATATGATCAGGACATGGGGGTAAACAATAAGGCAGTCAAAAAAACTCAAATTTTTAGAAATAAAAGATTTTGAGGAATATCCTAGGGGAGATCTTGGTAGTTCAGGTTGAGTAGGACAACTGAGAGTAGAAAACTTAACTATTTGTACTGTAATTTTTCTAAAGAACTATTGCTATATCATATAGACTTTCAACCTACCCTGTTTTCAGCCTCATTTGCATGTTTGAGGTAATAGACAAGAGAAAGCTAAGTATGGGAGGGCTCAATAAGCGGTATCAAAGGAAGACTCAGTAATCGAAGCATTTAGAAAAGAAATTTGCTTAAAAGGTTTGCAAGGAAATACAAACTTTAGGAGAACTGACTTCCCAATTAAAAATACTATAGATACTTAAAGAGTGAAAGTAAGATTATAGAGTTTATAGCTATTCTATTCATAGTAGGAAAAAAACAGGGTTTTTAAATGTGATTGTATCTTCTAAGGTCATGATATATCTTCAGATATCATCTTTGTAGAAGTCAAGGGTAAAATTGTTTTTAGGGAGTCAGTAAATTATAGGAAAGGCTTGAGCTTTTTTTTTTTTTTTTTATTTGAGGAACTTGGAACTAGATAAGGTAATCCTGGATGTTTTGTTTGTTTACAGGGTACAAAGTATTTTTCTCCCTGATATTTGGATATGATGTTTGTACTTTATAAGGGTGGCAATGAAATGCATCAGTTTTGCCTCCAAGGAATAGTATTATACCCCTATTATGGAAGTTTTTCATCTAATTTTGATCTTTATCCCATGTTTATCTCTTCCTAATAGTTGTCAGGGCTTAGGACTAGGGTAAGACCAGTGAGAGACTAACCTCAGTCATTAAATTTAGGAGAGCAACAAAAAACTCAGTAATCAAGATAAATGGTATTTAATGCAGTATTTAAAAAAAATGCATTTTAATGCAGTATTTTAAAAAAAGTAATGCATACTAAAATACCTATAGTGAACAAAATACCAAATTCAAAATAAAGGCAGGATCATTTGTATTTGAATGAAGCAGTCAGTTATGTTGGTGGTGTGTTTGTCTTTATTTTGAGACATGACGTGAGCTTTATTATCTAGACTTCAATTTATTAAACACATCCTCTTAACAAATCTCTCATTTTTGTTACCCTGTAGACTTAATTTTCCCTTTTTCGGGATTCAAGGCTTCTGTGTTATTCACAGACTCTATTATCATCTGATAATTAGTATGTCTGTCTTTTATCCCTACCCCTCAGATTGGTGATGGTAGAAATGACTACTTAGTGTACATTTTCTGCCAACTCCATTTCTGTGAGTAGGTATTGAGATACAGCATCTCATATAAATGTGTGATATCCAAATGATATTTTCAAATTATTTAATTCCAGCTTTCTAGATTATTTTATTGCTTTGTTTATAACTTATATAACTTTTCATCTATTAAAAGCCTAAAGTTCTCCACATTTCCAAACTTTGAAACATAGTGGAAAGAGATAATAATTTATATACTTGACAGATTTAGTAATTTGGCAAATTTTTCTTATGTTGATTTCAGACTTTGTTAAGTCACTGACATCCAGAGGAAGCTTAGTGGTACGTTCCTGCTTTCAGGAATATTTTAAATGCACTCATTGGAAAATCATGAGGAAATTTTAAAGATACAAAACTGAAAAAGTTTGCTGGAGAAACTAGTAAATTTTGAACTATGTATGTTAACTTTCTTTTATTTTCTAAAGCTTTAATGAGGTTACTGAACACAGTACTAAATGTAAAACATTTTTAGGACTGGTAGCTAGAAATATAATGAGAATAATTATGAAGTAAAAGGTTAAAAATTTCTGGGGTCCTTAGAACAGTAGATTGATGAGTTAAATTATTTACATCTTCAGATAGTACATATGCTTCCTTTTCTCCAGGAAGCTTTTCTCAATGACTGGACTCCATTCTTAAGATTTCTGAATATTTGGCATTTAGTTAAATTTATAGTCATTATTGTACTTATAAGTATTAAATGTTGTCTTTTATGTGTTTCTGTGTTCATAATTACTAAAACAGGGTATGCATTGTCTTGGTTTTTTTCCTTTTGCTTTGTTCACACACACTCTACTTCCTACTGTAATCCTAACTATGATGCCCAGTAATTCCAAAATGTTTAACTTATATACTCTAGCCAGTCAGAACCATGATTTTTTATCTTTATCTTAAAAAAAAAAATTGTTTCATAGGCTAAAGAACATTGTGGAGTTATTATACATTAAGTTATACATTATTTTTGCTAAACAAACTGATAAGGAGATAAAAAGATTAACACTGTTAAAGAGGGCAGAGAAGTACAATATGTGGATTCTCTTCAGCAAATAAGTTTATTGTTATATTGACCAGAGAGGATTCTTTTCCCTCTAAGGCTAGGATTGTTCACAGGAAAGGAAATTGATTGACCCTCTGTACTCTATCCAGTGGAAGAAAAGGTGGCATGTATGATGTGATCCTGTCATATTTGAATTCATTTATTGGGCAAAAAACAAAGATATAAAATGTTCACTTTATATATTATAAAGAGTATAAACATTGAACCAAATAGCTGATATTTCCACTAAATGTTTACATTTTGATACAGGCATTTTCCTCTAACATAGGTCTAGCATAATGTTCATTTTATCTTTGCTTCTCATTGGAAGCTTTCCTGGCTGTTCCTATCAAAGCTATTTAAAAGCCTATAAGTTAATTTGAGATATTTGGCAGTAAGTGTTATATTATTTTGTCATAGAATGTAAAATTATCTTGTTTATAAAATTTAATGAAATAAAAGTTTTCAAGATGAGAATTTACTTTTGAATCATAGAGGTAAAAAAAAGTAGTAAATGTCTGTCTTAAAGCTTATTTGGGCCCTTTTATAAGTTGTGCTTTCCGAACTGTTCTCACTGGTTAAGCTAACTTAAAGCATTTGATGAAAATATTTGCTCTTTTTTCGAAATATGTTTGTAGTTTATGTGTCAACTCATTTGTAGAAATAGTGAATGAAACTTAGTTTTTGGTAACTATGTCCTTGTGTTCTTCATCTGAGACATCATTTAAAAAGTTACTTGAAAAACAAAAGAATAACAAGAGTCTCCCACCAGCCAGTATGGATACGTACATGTTTTTGCTATAGAATATAACACTTGTAAGAATAAAGTTAGTTTTGCTTTTCATTTTTTGCTTTTTTCTCCACAGCCTCATGATTTTGATGAATGTCGATTTGATATAAGTGTAAATGATAGCGTTTGGTATCTTCGTGCTCAGGATCCAGATCACAGGCGACAGTGGATAGATGCGATTGAACAGCACAAGGTAAGGTCTCCAATATTTACCTCACCATAGGGGACTAGGCAAGAGACTGGTAAAAACGTCATTAAAAAAATCTTGAGATATAATGTGTACTGAAAAGTTAAACATTATTTGGGTGATAAAGATTAAAGCAGTACAGAAGTAAAGTTTTGAAATAATTTTATTTCTGCCATTCAAGTTAAAGGGAATTAGCTATGATAAATATTTTTTCATTATTTAAAGCAAAAATGCCCTTTTTTATAAAACTTCATAATTTTCATATTTAGGATTTACTTTATAATAAATGCTGTTTATATGGTCTAGATAAAAGAATTTTTGAAATAATATTCGATTATAAAGTCCTTAAATATAAACATCAATGTTAATTTTTGTAGTCATCTGTAACATCTGGATAAATTCTTAGTGTAAACATTTATAAATCATTTCTTATATTATGAAGCTAATACTAAATCTTTAGAAAGTCTTTTATGTAAACATGTAAACCACATTCTTGTAATTTAAAACTAATCTTTGACTTCTGAGAATAAGTGGTAAGTAGACTAAAGAAATATAAATAAATCTTCATTATTAGCTAATTCAGTATATCATGGTAAACAAGAAATAGGGGAAGTTATAAGTTCACCATGCCACTCCTGAGTGTGACTTAAGAGAACTTTGCACTTGTTCACATACTTGTCTGTACTTGTTCATTTGGGTTTCACAGAGTTGTAGTTGAAACACCCGTTTTGGTTAACAGGCACAAAACATGTACACATACACACAAAACAAGAAAAACCAGTCTGGCCTGGAATACCACAGGCACATTTTTCTTGATATTGATCATGCATTAGCTTATATTGCCTGGTTATTGATTCTGAACTTTTCCCAGCCTAAGGAAAACTGGCAATGATATCCATCATTTTTTCCCTGTTTTAACTTTAGTATTATATTGGTTTAAACATTTTTGTGACTCTCAGTTAATCTTGGTACCATTACTTTAGTAAAGAGTCTAAAAATAGAAAAATGAGGAACAATATTCTATTATTTAAAGGAGAGACGAGCTAGAATTCCAAAATCGCAGTGCTTTGAAGCCAGACTGGCTTGGATTCGGACACTGCAGCCTCTGCCATGAATAACATATGTGACCCTTTGTATGATTATTCACGCTTAGTTTATGTAAGGAATACATGAGATAATACAGCTTACCAGAGTGGCAGACATATCTTCCCATTTATGACATAGTGGAAAAAGAACAGACTTTGGAGTTACAACTAAATTCACTAAATTATACCATGTTGTTTCTGGATGAAAAGTTCTATATTCAGTGAGAGTTGCTAAATGTGTACATAAGGAGAGTGACCTACTTGGTGAATTTAATCAGGGCCAGCCCTCTTACTAATGATTAAAGATGTTATTAAGAAGAACTAATTTTTTATATTTCTAATTGAGATTGCTTTTAAAGGTTTAATCAGTTGACTTAGATTACAGGCCTATTTTTTTCTGTTTAATTAAGCATATTTTATTTTGCTTGTTTTTCTTAATAAAGCTGAACCAGAATTCTTTGCATGCTCTCATTTTGTATTTTCTTTTCAAGTGAAGAAGGATGCATGAATCATACATTTCTTCTATATTGTTGATTTCTTTGCACCTTTAAATAGTAAATAGGTATAATCTTTGGGTCTCCTTTAGAGCAGTGTGACTTAAGCTGACAACAGATTTTTGATAAATTTAAGTTCTTAGAAAAAAGATTTAATAACAGGATTCCAGATACATTGGTAAACTTTTCCTTTCTGATTTCTAGAGATAGTTTATTCATAGACAAGGAAGGAGGAATTATTATTGCTATTCTTATTAATACTTAATTATTTCATTTAATGTAAAGTATGTCATGTGCAAATTAAGCAACGTAGCAGTGAAAATTTAAATTGTGTGTGAATCCTAAAATAAATTATTTGAGTTATTAAACTAACATTTAGGAGGGAGAAAATTCAAATGCTATCACCAAACATAATCAGCAAAGTTTTATTTTTTTTTCCATACACCAGGAATGTGGAGGTAGTGAGGAGATGTTTTTAACTCATTCATCAGAGTGAGTATCGAATGTAGAGCCTAAATTTAGCAATTTTACTATTTAAGTATGTATTGAATATTGCTATTCAAAATTAATAACAAATTGTTAAGGGATGATGATAATGATAGGAGTTCTACTATTTATTGAGGAACATGAAGTTTTATTGTGTTTTGCACTTCATGTACTTTATTTTCTCCCTACTATTCTAAGAAGTGAGGGAAGTATTGTTTTACAGAAGAGGAAATTGAGATTTAGATGAAAATTAAGTAACTTACCTGAGACTATACTACCTTTTAGTTCATGGATTCTGAGGATTCAATTTTGTGTTGATTCTGCTTTCTGTCTTTTACCATTGGTAGACTCTGAAAGTTTGAGGATAATTCCCATGAGATTGCCTCCTTGCAGTTTAGAGTGTATCATCTGAGTTTTGTTACCATATTTGTGCAAGACGAATAGGAACTCATCTTCCTGCCCATGGATTGTCAAAAGAGCATTTTATTGTATTGGTTAGTGTTTGAGCATTGGATTCTGGGGTCTGACAAATATGGAATTCATCCTGGCACTACTACTTAACAGTTGTGTGACAGTGGTAAGTTACTTAAAGGAAGAAAGATGAGAGTATGCTGTATGTATGTGTCTGCCCCCCCCCAAAAAAAAGGTAAACAAGCAAGCAAAATAACAGTCGTAATAAACCAAGAGTGTTGTACTTCAAAGTTGACCTGGGTTCACATCATTCCTAATCATTCAGTTCACAGTTACTTCCTCATTGCACCACCTGTCCTTATGGTGGTTGGAAAGGACACTTGAAACAATGGACCTGTCCTTTTCTCATCTCATGTCATCAGTTGGGCCTTCATTGCCTCTTCTTGCTATTGGACCTTTTTTAGGGCTTCCCTGATAGGTTTAGGGAATTTTCAATATCGAAGAAGTTTAAGGTTTCTTTTCTTTCCTTCCCAGGAGGCCCTTATGCTCATTATAATAACCTCTAGGTATCAGTCTATTTCTTTCCCTCTCTTCCCTCTCTTCCTCTCTCTCTCTCCCTCTCTCTTTCTCCCTCCTTTTTTCTCCCCTACCTACCCACCCCTCTCTCCCCTCCTTCTCCCCCCTTCTCTCCCTCCCTCTCTCCAACCCCCACTCAAAACACACACACACACACACACACACACACACACACACACACCACACACACCCACCCCCCCCAGGAATTCTGTCTTACAGGACCTCTTCAGCAATAATGGTGGTAATGACAGCTAACATTTTGATATTGTGTGCCAGATAACACTTTATATACATTATCTCATTTTACTCTCACAATCTTATGAGCTTACCATTATTATCCTGTTTTCACAGATTAGGAAATTGAGACATAGAGGGGTTAAGTAATTTGTCCAAAGTCAAACTGCTAATTAGTGAAGGAGCCAGCATTCAGACCCAGGTCTATCTGACCTGAGAACCAGAGCTTTTGGCCAGCGAGCACTTCTACCATCCTATAAGTATGTATTTATGTTAAATATATTTTGTAGATGTGAATCATGGGTTTCTTAAATCACAATATTATCATATTTTTTATGTGTTCTTCATAGCTCTGGTGTTTATTTTAGACCATAAGCTCCTAAAAGACGCAGATATACAACTTCTTAGGAATCAGCAAAGCATTAGGCACATAAATTTTTTTTTTTTTTTTTTTTTTTTTTTTAGATGAGGCAACCCTTGGTTGACCTCACAGATTGCAAGGACCTTGTCAAATTACAATCCCTTATTTTTTTTATATTTTACGCCTGCAGTACTTGGTCTTCCTTGGTGGTCTCCCATCCAAGTACTAACCAGGCCCGGCCCTGCTTAGCTTCCAAGGTCAAATGGGATCGGGCTTGTCCAGGGTGAGATGACCATAGACTAATTTTTTCCCCTTTTAATATTCATAGTTAATTTAGAATGATTACTGACAGAAATGCAGTATAGGGTTCTATATTCTCTGTCTAGCTGCATTTTGTCCTCCTTGGTATTCATTCCAAAATAATGTGCTCACTGCAAGATAGATAGACAGACAGACAGACAGACAGATAGATAGATAAATAGATAGATAGATAATTTTTGGTTTTTTTTAGGCGAGGCAACCCTTGGTTGACCTGACAGATTGCAAAGACCTTATCAGCTTACAATCCTTTATTTTTTATTTTTTACATCTACAGCACCTGGTCTTCCTAGGTGGTCTCCCATCCAAGTACTAACCAGGCCCGGCCTGGCCCTGCTAAGCTTCCAAGATCAGACGGGATTGGGCTTGTTCGGGGGTAGCATGACTGTAGACTGCTCACTGCAAGTTTTAAAAAGATTCTATGATTTAAATTTTCTCAGTAAGTTAGGAATTGCATAATTAGTGTGTGACATTAGAAAGTGATCCCTGTGGAAGAAAGCTATTCCTGAGGTCATTCTTAAATTCGGAGAATCCGTTTCATTTTAAAATATAATAAAGGATATATGTATACCAGACCAGTAATTTCATTTCGAAATAGTATGTTGGCTTTATTGTGTGGAGTTTAGTCATATTCTGCATTTCTTCTTAGGATTTAAGACAACACAAAATAAATGATTTTTAAAGATAGGGTTTGTTTTCTTTTTAAATCTTTTGGAAATCTCCCATGTTGTCTTGAGGTCAGATGAGATGGTGTTTGTGAAAGTCATTTAAAAACTAAAAGCTGTATGAATGTGAAGTTAAGATAGCTGTTTTCTATTTGGATTAAACTAATATTTTCTAGTAAATGTGTGTCATTGTATTATCAAAGAGCCTCTGTGAGCATTTATTGCATAATTAGGTTACCAAGGAAATGTCATAAATTATCTGATGTTGTTATTTAAAAGAATCATAGTTTTCCCCCCTAGAATATTCTACCGTTGCAATATATGTGATTGTGACTAAACTGTTTCTTAACCATGAAAAAAATTTACTACCCCACCCCACCACCCCTCAAAAAAAAAAATTAGCAACAAGGTTCTCCTGGCACTCGCAGATATAGGAATCATGTTGAAAAACTTAAGTTTTTGGCTCTGACAGAGTTTGTGGTAATTATGACATTCCTTTATGTCCACAAGGGAGCAGCCTTATTAGATCCTGAAATTTCAGTTGTCATGGGCCACACAGACTTTCCCACATTTTGGAAATTATCCAAGACACTAGGAGTCATAGGAAAATGCAAAATTAGAGAGGAAGAATCCAAATGATAATTTTTACAGATGTTGATTTTCTGTAGTGGGAATCTTTAGCCAGTTTTTTTCCTTAAATTTTTAAAAATGTTTCAATTACAGTTGACTTTCAATATTAATTTCAGGTGTACAGCACAATGGTTAGACATTTATATAACTTATGAAGTGATCACCCTGATAAGTCTGTTATCCCCAACACCGTACATAGTTATTACAATATTATTGACCGTACTCTTTATGCAGTACTTTACAGCCAGTTGTTATATAATTAATATTTGTGGATTTGCTCTTACCTTTTGTGAAGGCCCACTAACGCATATGTTCTTACCTTTTGTGAAGCTCCATTGATTACTTTCAGAAGAAAAGTTTATTCTTGACTGAGAAGTTTAGGGATTTCTGTCTGAGGATATATGTAGAAAATTTTTGAAAGGAACATACACATTTTATTTGAAATGAAATAGGATGTGAAAAAAGTTTCTTACTGAAAGACTCTCATGGTTTAGCCACCTAAAAGATACCCAGCACTTGTTTAAAGATTGCATTGCTGTTTGCCATAATGAAATTTTTTTTCCCATGCTGCTTCAGGGTTAACTTGATTTTGGTGCTTTTCCTCTTAAAGTTAGAAGCAGTGTCTGCTTATTTGACACCTTAATTTCTTTGTGTTAAATCTGACATAAATTTATCAGGAGACTATTTTATAATAGCTAGGTGGCAAAATATACCTGTTACTTCTTAGCACTTTTAAAATATCAAGGTCATATTAAGTCATATTATCTCTTTTTATAACTTTTAATTAACTATAATATTAAGAAATTTTCTTAACAGATACTAGAGGTTCCTTCTAGCCATACTTGTCTGCTTTATAAATGATTATTATATAAACTGAGCTTTGCATTTTGAATTTGGTTTAATTGGTAAAGGCTTAAGAATACAAATATAACTTTTTAAACTATTTTTGGTGTATGTTTTAAATAATTTCATGGGATCAGTGGATTAGAACCAATTCTCCATTTACCTTTGCATCGTACCACATTGATGGAGGGAAGAAGGTGAAATCAAATTTACTTCTCCTTTACCTTCAAGAGTTTTAATTTTTGAGGGAAACACTAATCTAGTAGCTGCCATGGTTGTCTGGGCTATGCTCTTTTCTTAGGTAAGTTGTAGAAAAACCCAAGTGCGTGGAATTAAAACTGAACTTTAATAACCAGCAAAGCAACTTCATTATGTCTCTGCATGTTTCTTTTATTAAGATCAGGAATTTGGTTAGTTCCTAACAGTGGGAATTAACTCCTAAATTACTTGCAGTAATCCATACATGGTTAATAAAATTTTTAAAAACACCTAAATGTAGATAGTGTCACACTGCCAACACTTTTGAAGTTGAAAAAATCAAGGAAGAAAACAAGGGAATAATCCTCTTTAATATTCTTAGTGTTCTGGAATAAAAATAATTCAGCGTCAAGGGCTTTTAAAATAACTTGTTTGTTTTTGTTACCTGCAACTTTTGAAATCTGAATTCTCTTGAGCCAACATCTGCACTTTGTATTTCCATAGTTGCCTAAATACTTAATTAAAAGTTTATCATCTTGAAAAGAGAGAATAGATGTCAGTAGTTTATAGTGTTTTCATCCAGGTTCTTTTATCTGGGGAAGATATATATCGTTTACCAAGATGGTAAAAGAGGAACCGGAGGAACAGTGAAGAAAGACGATATTTAGGTAATCATATTAACTGTGTAGCCAGTTGAGGAGATATAATCTGATAACATTTTATATCAGACAGGGAGAGTCATACAGATAAATCAATAAGAAAAGTTTTTACAGCTTGATTTAAAAAAAAAAAAAAAACACCAACCGATTTGAACTGGCACTCCATAGAAGTGAATATCTGAACTGGTAATAAACGTACGAAAAGGTACACTGTATCATTAGTCATCAGGAAAACACAAATTTAAACCACAAAGATATCACCATTAACCTGGCAGAGTGGATTTAAACATAAAGACAACACCAAATGTTGGCAAGGACATGGAACAACAGTTATAAAGTAGACATAAACACTTTGGAAAACAGTTCTGCAGTATCTACTAAAGCTAAAACATAGGTGTCTTTTCAGATCAGATAAATATTGAAAATTCGAAAAGATCCACAGATATCAATGTTATATATCTATTCATTTTAATTAAACTTTTTAGGTTACAGGGAGTACAGGCCAACCCATGTTTCCTTGAGAAATTCCTATTGCTAGGAACCAAGAAAATTCAGAATGCCCTGTGTGCAAAGAAAGCCCTAACTGTATACTTAACTCTGAGTGCTCTTTTTGTTGCCATACTTGGTTACTTTTCTATCACCTGCTCCCACCAATGGTTAATGTAGCTTAGAGTCATTCTACTATTCTCTCTTTCAACATCCCTGTTTATTCATAACTTTTACTTCCCATTCTATGCTTAGTTTCTTCTTCCTTGGTTCGTCATGACCTTTTTATATCTTTGGCTTCTTTTCAGCTTCAACTCCTACTGCTAACTGCCCTAATCTCTTGGCATTTCCCAAAGTAAAATATCTTAAAAGAATCTGTTTTTTCACTCTTGGTTACTATGTCTTTGCCACCCAGTTAATTTATAATTAATTGTATGTTTACTTGTGCTTAAAGGATGAGATGGGATTGGCAGTTATACAAACATAATGTTTTGAAAATATAGTCTATAATTTTGTGTTCACCAATTTGCAAGTTTTTATAATGCTTATTACATATTTGCTTCTGACAATTTAGGTGAATATTGCTGGATTTTCAGCCTATTCCTTGTTAGTCTGTAATTTGCTTGCAAAGTGTTTCTCTAGATAAGAAAGATCACGGAAAAAATATGACAGTTAACTGGAGTTGAATAAATTCCATATTGTTGCCACAAAATATATTAAAGAAAATGAGGTTATAGCTACAAGTCACTTTTTACAGTGTTTCAGTATTGTATTTGAATTATTTAATCAAGAGGGAAGACTTCTGACAGTTACTGGGACAGATGGGATTCAGTTTTTTCTATATTTGATGTGGAAAAATAACGGTGGGTAGCATGGTTTATGTATATTAACAGCAGTGAAAACTTCTTATTTTACTTTCTGTATATATTGGACATTATCCGGGAGAAAATGTTTCTTAAAAAAAAAAAAAAAGAAAGAATATAAGACTTTTTCATCAAATAAATCTTTTAGCTAATAGCCTAAAAAAGGATTTTTGCTTAAGTTGTCTTTATTGCCTGGTAAATATTCTGGTCTCATTTGGAATTGAGGGCTGAAATACAGCGTTGGGTTAGGAATAATAAGAACAGATATCAAAGTAAATGATATCCCCTGCAGGTTAAAATCTTATCCTAGTTGAAAACAGTTCTGTCATGTTTCAGTCACATAGAAAGTTCATGTACTTGAGATGAAATATGATCGTTGATAGGAACGCTCACATCACTGTTCACTTCCTAGCCCCTCATTCTTTTCACTGCCACCCTTTTGATCTGTAGAGGGATAGAGAGCAATTAGGCACTGCTATCATTTAAAC
This sequence comes from Eonycteris spelaea, assembly GCA_003508835.1. Classification (NCBI taxonomy): domain Eukaryota; kingdom Metazoa; phylum Chordata; class Mammalia; order Chiroptera; family Pteropodidae; genus Eonycteris; species Eonycteris spelaea. The sequence continues at coordinate 18,362,968 of PUFA01000011.1, read as the reverse complement.
ATCTTGGGAACCTTTCAGAGTAGGTGTTATTTCCATTTTGCATAAAAATTAAATAGATTATGAGAGCATTAATCAGTCAGCAGTAACCATATTATTCCAAGAACAACAGCTTCAGTTTTTTGTTATACGCCCCTCTCTACTTAATTTCAGCTTTTTCTCATGGATGCTTAATTGAATACAAAAAGTAGTAAATCTCTTTTAAAAAAACTCTTCCCCGTACAGTTGGATCTAAAAATTCTTAAGTTTTTTTAAACCATTCCTATGAATAGTTTTATTGATAAGATTTTATTGCCCACTCACTCTGATTTTTAAAAGTAATATTTACTCTTATAAGAAAAAAATACAAACCTATCTTCAGTTTATAACTCAGAGTTAACTCTTCATTTTGGTGTATTTCCTTAGTCTCTACATATTACCCCCAAAATATTATGGAGAAAACAAAGCTTATATCCTGTTTTGTTTTGTTTTGTTTCATTTAACATCATTTTCTTCTTATAACACAGCTTTGTTAATATTTGTACTATAATGTTGTTGCTCATTGGTTATTTTTAGACTTTTAGGTTATTTAATTATTTTTTTATTTACTGCCTTCCTACATAAAGCATTTTTCTACAGTTTAGTTGTGAGCTTATCATAGATGCTCAAGTGAAATTGCTGGGTTTAAAGGTATGAGCACTTTGATATATGGTTCCAAATTGCTTTCTAAAAAGATTGTACTAATATACATCTTCATGTCACTGCAACTTTACCAGCATTAGTTTTTTAATCCTTTCTGTATGAAATAGATTTAAAAAAATGTGTTCTGTGACTTTTTTGTTTTAATTTTTGTAAAGTGACATATGATTGCTATAAATAATTCAAACAATGTAAACAATGCTGAGAACCACAAAAAAGAAAATGAAAATTCAGGCCACATGGAAATGACCAGTATTCATTATTGGTAGATTCCTTCCAGATAATTCTTTGTATGTACAGCCTTACATTTTCATATGAATAATATTATACTGTTTTGTAGCTTTTCCTCTACTAGCAATAAATTATGAGTATCTTTTCATGTTTTGATATAGATCTCAATTTCTCCCCTACTTGTAAGAAAAGGATGCTTATTTTTTGTAGAAAATTTAGGTTTGGGGCCAAAGCCCCAGAGTAATAAAGTTCATTTGCTGACCATTGTTTTATGTATTTCTTTGTGGATTCTTGCAAAGAAGAATTAATGTTTCAGGCCACCTGGCCATGGATAATCTTAACATTTCAGCACTCCTGCAAAATACTACTTGAGTATATTAAACCTATTCTCTTACTGAGACATTTAAGGGAACTTCAAAAAGTAGCATTAACTATTTTGCTATTGTCATCTCTTTGCAATTAGATAAAAAGAATGAAAGTATAACCTCTGTATTCTGTGCCTGTGGAACTTCTTCTGAAAGAAAACATGCTCTGGCTCTTTTTTCTAGGGCAAACCATAAAACAAGAAAGTTAAAGAGTAGTGTTGGTATTTGCTTACATCTGATGCTAGCTTCTTGAATTCCACCTCCACCCCCTACCCATGTAAGTGTTCCTGGAGTAGAGGTATAAAGATTTGCCTTTGTCGGGTATGAAGAGGCAATAGTAGCAAACATTAAGTATTTATGATCTAGGTATTTCAAAGTCTTATTAAATATTCTTACACTATAAAATGCATTTCTTATATTCTTGTCTATTTCTTCAAGTTCTACTGTTTCAAAACAGGTAATATCTCCTTCCAAAGATAGCTGCTAGAACACAAAATTTTATTACAGCAATATTGATGCAACCACATTTAAAGTAATGGATAGTAAATGAATATGGAGGCTGATAGAAGTTTAATGTAATTGTATATCTACCTCTAACAGGTCCTTATAAGCAATGTAGGAACTTGATCCTAGGAGAAATAGGGAGCCAAATAGGATTAAAAACAGGAAGTAAAGAATCAGATGTCTATTTTTAAAAGATTACTTGGTTACACTAGAAATGATTTCAAGAGGAGCAGACTAAAAGCAGTTAGAAAGGTGGAGGATTTATCTGAAAGTCTCAGAGACCAGAACTAGAGAATGACAGTGGGACAATAGAGAGAATTGAGAGTAGAAGCAAAGTCTCTGGATGTTAAGGAAGCATAGCATAATGGTTAACATCGTGGACACTTGAATCTGAGACTGAATCCTAGGTCCCTTACTTACTTGTGTGACTCTGAAGACATTACATAAAATCTATAAAATGGGTGTAATAATAATACCAATTTCAAATACACTATTTAAAGGATTAAATGAGATAATGCATGTTAAGCATTAGCATCATGCCTGCCACAAAGTAAGTGTCCTAATTATAAGTTTTTACTGCTGTTGTTTATCCAAGGTGGCTCTCTGGAATTGATATTTAAAATAGCCATTTAAAGTTACTGAACACTTTCATTAGCCCTCCTCTCAAGGCAAAACCAAAAACATCTCCCTTATCCTTTAGTACTTTTCTAAAGCTAGAGTGGGAAAATTGCTTAAAAACTTCCTTTATACAGCCTCATTTGATTGATCACTAAGAAAAATAGACAATTTGATCTCTAGACTCCCTCAAAGGAGGAAGGATTAAAAAAAAAAAAAAAAGAGATAAGACTGAATTTCAGTGTCAGATACAGTTTACTTAGAATCATCTTTAATATCACAGAAAGGCTTGGTGGTCTACTAATTTCCTCTTGTAGATATACAGATGTATTATGGAATCTAAAGCTCTAAATTATAAGTACAAGGGAGATCTAAAATCAAGGAGAGAAGGGGCAACTGTTGTTACCCTCTGTTTCTACAGTACCATATTGCATTTGGGCTTTTTTTTTTTTTAGTACTTTGTGGAATGTGGTTGGCAGTGTCTTATTTTCTTCTGCCCATCTACCATTCTTTTCACAACTACGGTGTGTGATACAGCTTGGCTTAAACCTTCTAGCTTCATTTCGTTACAACACTTCCTATTTAGGTATTTCTGGAAAGGAAAGCTCATCTTATGCTCTAGTAGAAGAAAATACAAACTGTATAACCAAGTTCCATAAATGACCTTCAAATGGCATGTTATATTTGATATTTTTAAATTATACAAAAATGATTAGGATCTGAAAAAAAATCTCTCTAGGACTAAACTGAGCAAATGTTTTCAGGTATGATTTGAGAAAAGTATCTTGAGGATAAGCAAATACTTTATTCAATGAAGTTAATTGTATTGCCACTGGTCTTTATTTAGGCAGTTAGAGTCGGATAAAATCCTCTTTAATACCATTTTTAAAATATATTTTTAAATTTCTTTAATTCATGAAGTGCTTCAATTCCTGGAAATTATTGCAGATTGAACCTCTCCTCATCCGATACATTATAAATGTTGGTTTTCTGATTGAATTTTATTATACCTTTCCATCTTGTTCAAAAATAAATGCTTACATTCTGTCTCCACTGGATATATACATTTTTAGCTTGAGCTTTGGTATTTAGGTTTAATATAGAGAACTATAGTCCAAGACTAGCCATATTATTATAATAAGAAAATTATGCCCAGGAAGATGACTGATTTACCTTGTTTTGTTTAGCAGTTACAGAGATAGAAAAGCCTGTCTTCTCACTCTTATGCTTGTGTTCTTTCTACTTCGGAGGCTACTGCTTCTCTAGGGGACTCCATAAGTATTTGAAAGCATAAATAGATTTTAATATGAGCATGAAATTGTTGTGCCAAATTTTCTTATCACAAATACTATTTATTTGAACCTAGACAAGAATAAAATTATTGCCATTGCAACTTATATTTTAAAACAATCACAACCATATTGATTAAATTGCTCTCCTGAGTATATAGTGTCTCGCTTCTTGTGTGATTTGCTTTCAAATAATAATGTTGAAGGTAGATGTGTCGATGCTCACAGCATAGTAAGCCTATTTGGTTTTATTACAGGTTACAGAATTTCAGTTTCTGGAAATTGCTTTGTTGTTTTCATGTTAACGTTGAATTTTGTATTTTCTCTCTTCCTATAATTAAAAAGGAAAAAAGACAGTATAGTTTGGTGATAGGGCATTAAACCACTAATTTTGGTACTGTGAGGAAGTTACTTAATTTCTGTCTTTTTTGTTGTTGTTATTGTTCGTTTGTTTTTGCTGTGTTTCTTTCTGGAGAGTGTTATTAGGAAAAAGAACGAACTTTTCTAAAGCCAGGTGCTATTAAAAAAATAAACCAACCCTTTTGCTATATTTTATACCATTGCTTTTGGAGCATAGATAGGCTGATGAACAGACTGAACAAAATAATACTATTTAAGTTTATCTCATGATTAAAACAAACAAATTTCGCTATGGCTTTAAGGGAGTTTTCAAGTCAGTTCTTAGGCACTTCTGGTGTTTTATTAAATTCATAACTTCGAACTAAATGATTTAATTTATTTTGCTTTTCTTTTTTGTCAAAAAGTCAAGATTGAGAGGGTACAGGTAGATGTAAAGGAATTAGCTTAAAGGTTACTCTTGTACTTTGACCAACAGTAACCTTTGTATTAGCTTTCCGAGTAGTATATGCTACTTGGAAGAATACCAGTGACCCCCTCTAGTGGCCAAAAGATTGTGCTTTTTTTCTTTTTTCTTTTTTCTTTTTTTTAAAGATAAAAAGGAATATTACAACAAAGGGGTATGGTCTAATTTCTGTAGTGTTTAAAAGAAGTAAACCTTGTTCTACATAGTAAATATTCAGTTTCATTGAACCAAAGTGACATTTTATGTTAACGCAAAATGTGTTCGAGAATACTGCTTACAAACTCACAAATTTGGGAGTTTTTTGCAAAGCAATACATATGATGGAGCTTAAAGAAGAGATATTGAAAACGAAAAAATATTCATACAGTAACTATTTGAATTCTATATTGTTAATTTTAGATAGAATTTGGTTTTCAAAATACTATATTGATGATTAGAGGTTGTAGGTAAGCTCAACTTCTTTTTTCTTGTGGAAGAGTGAGTGGGATTTTTAAAAAGCCATCATGCCTTTAAAAGTATTATCTCCAAAACTCATACCAACGAGACTTGAAAGCATGTTACAGTTTTAAGAACGTAATTTCTTCCCATTTACATTCCTGCCTCCCTCACCCACCTACCTTCAAAAAACACACCATATAAATTCAGAATAGTTTTGTAACTTCTCTTTTAGAATTATTTTCAGCACCCATGACAAAGTGTTTATAAAATGTTTATATCTTAAGACCATCCCACACCTGTGCCATTTCCAGAATGACTAGTTTTTAAACAGTGAGGATTCATTTGTATATACATGTATATTTGTTAACCACTTAAATTATTCATATTTAAAGTTATCTTATTGTAGTTACTGACTGAAATAGAGTGACAAATAACTTCATTATTTAAATTCAATGACAATGGAATTAGTTATACTGTATTTTCTTTTTCCTTGGAATTATTTATATATACTTTATAATGAAATTTATTTAATGAAACTTTATTAGAGGTAGAAATACAGTTACACTAAACTCTCAGACTCCACATTTATTTACTATCTGTTATGTAAAATATACAGCAATATCAATACTACTGTAGTAGTATTTTGTTCTCTCATGCCTTTGTTGTAAGAAGGTATTACCTGTTTTGAAATGTCAAAACCTGAAAAAATAGAAAAAGTTATAAGAAGTATGTTTAATAGTGAAGACACCTTTACTAAAGCTTTGTAGTGTTTATATTTTGTTCCAAGACCTTAAAAAAAATAGTTTCACTTGTTTGGTTTTATGACTTGTTGAAATAAAGCAGGAAATGGAGAAGGTATATTCATTTGGATTTAAACTTAAAATTGTTTGATTTTTGGATATTTTCCAAATAAATCTTTTTAATATAAAATTTTGATTGTAAATTGTAGAGTTCTTTATGTTTGTTTGTTTATTTTTTAGGCAAGGCAACAGTTAGTTGACCTCACAGATTGCAAGGACCTTGTCAGATTACAATCTCTTATTTATTTATTTATTTTATATATATATATTTTATGCCTACAGCACCTGGTCTTCCTAGGTGGTCTCCCATCCAAGTACTAACTAGACCTGACCCTGCTTAGTTTCTGAGATTAGATGGGATCAGGCAAGTTCTTTGTATTTAAATGGGCAATTTAGATTAATTTCTGTTTAGAAATGAATGACATATAGGTATCTGAGAAAAGTTAATTTATGAAGTACCTTTATATGTATAACCTGTTACAGATAGATTCTTCTTATTTTTTATTCCAGGCTTAAAGAACCTAGCTCAGTATGTTTGTTCCGGGATGTTCAATAGAAAGTCTAACTTTTTGTTAAACTATATGATTGTTATAATTAGAATTATCTTTTGTGGGATTCTGTTATATTGAAACAAGCTTACTTCTTTCTTTACTTTGTTGAGATACAATTTAACATTCTTAAAATGTATCCATTTTAATTGGACAATTAAATTTTGACAGTTGTAACCTGTGTCCCCCAATTTTGTATTACTTAGTAGTCAGTGCCCCTGCTGCACTCTGGCCTGCTTTCTCCTATAATAGAGTAGTTTTGCCTTTAAAAAACAAATCAGTTTTCTTGAAGTACAGTTTACATGCTTTACCCTTTCATTAATAGTTTTCCTGGTACCAAAATACTTATTTTGCTTCATCACTCAGACATTGCTTTGCTTTGAGATGTGAAGTGGTATATCATGATGTAAGTCTTGGAGATGAGCTTTGATGCCATATAGTCTTAAGTTTATATGTAATTTGTTAGTAAATTCTCAGTTGAGAAGATCCTGCAGTATCTTTTATAGACAGTGTTTTGTAAACAAGCATCATTAAAGCATGACAATTTCACTTTGGTGACTTCTGTATGCTGGATGTTTGAATTTTTAGATGCTGCTTATTTTTACATGGCTGAATTTCTAGTATGTTTCCTGAAGATACTAATTTTTTTTTTCATGAGTTGTTTTGTTATTTTGGTTATGGATTCCTTCTCTTCCTTTCTTCTTATTCCCTCTTCCTCTTCTTCCTGGAATATTAAACCTAAGTTAAATGAAGTAATGTTGAGCTGGAAAAATGCTTTGAACAAGTGTTAATGTCATTTACATAAAAAATAACAGAAAATTCTATTTATTAAGTCAGTATAAAAGCGTAATGTTCTTGTACCTAAAAGAATATTGTCCAATTAAAATAATGACATGGGTAAACCAAGAGCTATATAGGAAATGTAATAGATTTTCAGAAACTCAGTAACTAGAGCACAGAGGATGTAAAATGTCAATGGAAATATTTTCTATAATACATTGTACTAAATTTCAATGATTCTTAATCTTAATCTTGAAAATCAAATAACTGAAAACTGTTTCTAATTGCTGCTACTAGATGTGGTACCCAAAATGATTAGATGTTATTTTATCTCCTGAGTTTAGTGACTAGGACTAAAATTATTTACAGTACTTTAAAAAAAAATAGTAGTAGAATGTAATTAGAGATCCAAAATACTTAAGGAGGTTACAGGTACTCAGAAGTTATTTTTTTCAGATGTTTAATTCCTTTGTCTATTTTATTGATACTGCTTTTGTCTTAGGGAGGGTGGAATATAAAATTGATGCCCTGATGAGTACCATTCCCATAAAATTAGAAAAAAGTATTATTACAGTGTTAAGTCCTACATATACCCCAACATCCAAGAGTTCAGTTATTTTCCATGGAGTGATTACTTAACATACAGGCAAAATTGAGAGCTTTTCTTTGTGACATGAGCTATCAAGGTGGCTACAAAAATGAAAAAGATACAGTCTTCTTCCAGAAGATCCAAGTCCAGTAGTAATTATAAAATGTAAATACAATTGAATGATAAATGCCGTAATCGTGATATGTAAAAAATGGTTGACAATATTAATGTAAACTGCGTGGTATAATACGAAAGGCTTTATTGAGACAATGATAAGTGATAGTAGTGGAAATAATACTATAAAAATCTAGTACTGGTTGTTTTCCTCTTACTATTCTTTTGCCCTTGTTCTATCCAATATTTATAGTCTTATTGACTTACAAGAAAACTTTTGTTTCCTCCTATGTACTTTTTGTTTTATTGAGCTATAATTAACATATAACCTTGTATTAGTGTAAGGTATACAACATAATGATTATATGTACTTGCACAAATATAGTGAAATGATTAGGACAATAAGTTTAGTTAACATCTGTCACCTCACAAAGTTACAGTGTTTTGTGTGTAATGATTAAGTATTTTTTCCTTTAATTTTCATGTATTTTACTTTCTTTTTTAGACTGAATCTGGTTATGGATCTGAATCCAGCTTGCGTCGACATGGCTCAATGGTGTCACTGGTGTCTGGAGCAAGTGGCTATTCTGCAACATCCACCTCTTCATTCAAGGTTTGTGGTTGTAAATGCTTTTAGGCAGCATAAATTAAATTTAACACTGAATATTGTGAACAGAACTTGATAGTTTTTTGAAAGAATTTTCTACAGTGTCATTATTTGAAGTTATTACAGAATAGTTTTTAAGGAATAAAATTCACGACTCACACAAATAGAAAATGAACACATGTCAAAGATTCTATTTCATTAATAGATAAGATGTAAAAAAAACTTATTCAAAGGAGAATCTGAAGAATGCCAGAATGCTAATATAGGCAAAACTGGTCAATCTGCAGATTAGTAATTAGTGTATCTCCACTGGACAAAGTTTATTTGCATATCCGTGGGCAAGAATCATTTACATTACCCTCAGTTTTCTACTACGAGAGTTACAAAATAGCTCAAACGTAATGAAATCAAAGACTTCTTAAAAAAAAAAGGCAAAAACCTCTATATGATAAAACAACACCCTTTCCGAAGGGTTTCATGGATGCTGAAGGTTCCATAGATGACACTCAGCATTCCTTTGAAAAGACACCTAATAATACTTTTGCCCATTTCTAAGTCTTTCACAGTTTTTCTTCACAATCCCAATAATTTGAAAAATATTAAATGTTACATTAGTAAATTGTCAGGCTTATCAGTGTCTAGCCACAGTTAGTTTCAAGTCTATTCCTGGGAATGTACATTGAGCTTTACAGCTCTCCCTATTCTATGGCCCTCATTAGTAAGGTGTAGACCTTAAAAGGTGATTAAATATCATAGGACTAAATGAATTCCAGGTTTGTTAACTTGGGTTACATTCCCCCCTACCCCTTACCTTTTGTGTTTTGCAGAAAGGCCACAGCTTGCGTGAGAAATTGGCTGAAATGGAAACCTTTAGAGATATCCTATGTAGACAAGTTGATACTCTACAGAAGTACTTTGATGCCTGTGCTGATGCTGTCTCCAAGGATGAACTTCAAAGGGATAAAGGTTAATTAGGCTATTGCCACTATTTTTACTTGGAGAATGAATGGATTTAAAGCCTCTTGATCTTAAAGGGTAATGTCTTTAACTGATAAAGGTAATTATAGTCACTTTTGCTGCAAACCCCCAACGTAACAGATTTCCGTGTCCATATAACTTGTGTACTTTAATAATTTCTTAAGTAATCTGTCATATTTAACAGATTCCAATGCAGATTTTTAAATCATTTTTAAACTGTTTTATTGAAAATAGTATCTTAGCTTGGTAATGTTGGGCATTTTATATGATTGTGTCTAATAAATTTAATTTTCCCCGTGACGGGTGTTGGCGACAAGCATATGCTTATGTTAAATTTTCCAGTCTGGAATCAGTCGATCTCTTTCTCCCTTTCTCTTCGTCTCCTTCTCCCTTTCCTTCTCTCTTTACCTTTCTTTCTCTCCGTCTCCAGCACTCTCCCTTTCTCTGGCCTTTTTTTCATGGAAGAGGAAATCAATAATAGAGCTACATATACATTTTTAAAAATTTTTTAAATGAATTCCTTTTAAAAGAAATTGTTAACTTATGTGAATTTTGAACTTTTCTTTTGTGACTGCTAAACATATTACTAATGTTGTTCACATCTGTTCCTCAATTTTTCTCCTATTTTCTCTGAAGACAAAAGTGAACTACTCATAAAATTATTACTAAATAGCAGTAAGTTTATTCTCTGTATAACTAGGTTGCTTGACATGGTTTTATTTCTTGGTCTTATTAAATGTGTTGGATTTGAGTTCAAATTTTTTTGTCTTTTCTGTTCTTCATTCCCTCTTTTTGTGTTCTTTGGGATTTTTTTTTAATGCCATTTTTTATCTTTTTTTTCTTTTTAGTTATAACTGTTACTTTAGTGGCTACTTTAGGGTTTATAGTATACACATTTAACTGATCACAGTCTACTTTCAAGTAAAATAACCACTTCAAGTAATAGACCACAAAGACTTTTTCCTGCCCCATGCAGGCTTTGAATACTGTTTCCTGGAATCTTTTCACTTGGTTCTTTCTCTGATCTCTAGACTCTCACTTCGTATGTACTGTCAGTATCTCTACGGAATACTCAAAAGGACCTTCTACTAGTCTCCAAAGTGTTCTCTATACAGTTCTCCCCTCTCTGGTACTCTTTGCCTTTGTCTCTCAGCTCCATTTCCTTATCTCAGAGAGTCTACTGAGCTCCTTTTGTGTTCCTTCTTACTCTTTAGCTTGGAAATTCTCCCAGGGCAGTAAGTTAACAACCATAGAGCTTATGTTTGTTCCTTGACACTCAGGGATCACTGTCCTTTTTTACCTAATGTCCAGTGTCTCAAAAATCATTGTTTCATATATTTTGTCCAGTTTTTAGGTTCATGCTAGAGAGTAAATTTAGTTTCTTTATTCTATCTTGGCAAGAAGCAGAAGCCCATATTCTTCTTAAAATTAAGTAGCTTTTGAAGTTCTTTATATTTGCTACACTTTCAAGTTTTGGGTTCTTTAACATTTGATGTTTATTTCTCTAAAAATAAAGTAAGTTAAATTTATATTTCTCCTTCATTAAAAAAAAAAGCGGGATATGATTGTCCCTAGGTATTCACCAGGGATTGGTTCCAGGATGCCCGACTGATACCATAATCTGAAGATGCTCAAGTCCTTTATATAAAATGGTGTACTATTTGCATATAACTTACACACATCTTCCCTTATACTTTAAATCTTCATCTCTAGATTACTTCATCTTTAGATTACCTAATACAATGTAAATGCTATGTAAATTGTTGTTGTAATTTATTGTTTAAGGAATAATGATAAGAAAAATAGTCTGTGCATATTGAGTACAGGCACAACCATTGTAGGCCTAATGACATAGTACATGTCAGCAACAACACAACTTTTTTTTTTTTCAATCTGTGGTTAGTTGAATCCATGGATATGGAACCCACAGATACAGAGGACCGACTGTGTATATACCCTTTTAATCAAATTAAACATTACACTTCAGCTTTCATTTCCTTACAAATACCTCTTTAAACAAAAACAGGATATATACAGAATTGAATTCCTTGTTTTTTTGAAATGATCCACATCAATAGTATATAGTATTTGAAGGACAAAAGTGATAGTAAATAGAGTAGGAGTTGGGATGCAGTTATAACCAGTTGTGTAGATTTGAAAATGACTTTAAACATTAATCATGTTTGAATAAATAACAGTGATAGACTAATGCATTAGTTTGTTAGTGCTGCCATCATGAAGTACCACAGACTGGGTGACTTAAACAACAAATGTATTTTCTCACATTTCTAGAGACTAGAAGTCTGACATCAAGTTATGGTTGGGTCCTTCTGAGGGCAATGTGGGGAGGATCTGTTCTAGGCCTCTCTCCTTCTTATAGATGTTCTTCTTCTCCCTGTGTCTTCATGTCATCTTTTTTCTGTAAGTGTCTGTGTCCAGATCTTTCCTTTATAGGAACACCAGTCATATTGGATTAGGGCCCACCCTAATGACCTCATTTTAACCTGATCACCTCCATAAAGCCCCTGTGTCCAAATACAGCTATATTATGAGATACAGGGGAGTTAAGACTTTGACATATGAATTTGGGTCAGAGGGAACACAATTCATCCCATAACAATTGATTTTTTTTGTAAGTGTTATTTTAAGAAATATTTATGTTTTAAGAATACATGCTGGGTAAAGTGAAATGAGGACATGGACCTTAGTTTTCTACTTTGACTGTAGATCAGAGTTGCTGACTTGAGTCTAAGGTCTCTCTAGATGCACTTTAATTAAATTATCAAAACTAAGTCTGTGACTTACAGAATTTTAAGAATCACTAGGTGTGTCAGTGAAATGATAATAGCAAACTCTTATTTCATTTTACGTGATCATCATTGTTTTTCATGTAAAATGTTTTATCAGAATTACTAGTTAGGCAGTCTAAACCTGATCCTCTGTCATTCACACACATATTTCCGTTAAGATTTAATTAACCCTTTAGGTCTTAGATAACTCTGGTATTACAGAAGTAGAAGGCACAATCTTTAAACATACTGCTTGATTTTAAAACAGGACATATATATCACATTAAAGACGTTAAAAGAAAGGTCTTCTGATTTTTCTCTTCTATTCATTGTTAGTCTAATGACTTGAAGCATTAACATTTCTCCATATCTGTTTCCTCAGTTGTAAAATGGATGTTATATCCAGCTCGTAATTGTGAGAATTTAATGAGAATATATATGTTAGGATTGTGCTTATACTTAACAGCAAAAAATAATAGTAATAATAGCTGTGATTGATGTAGTTAATTTGGATTATTACAGGGATAAGGAAAGCAGGAGTATGCAAGATCTAAGGGTGGAATTTAGCATAATAGATTAATGTTAGTAAAGGAAACCAGTTTGATTGGGATGGAGGATTTGTATTAGCACAGTGATTTCAAACCATGTCAAATATCCCTTAAAAGTGCCTCAGAAATGGACAAGGAGTATTTGGTTGGGAAGGGAAGAGGGAAGGCCACTATTTCAGCCAGAGTGATTCTTGTTTTCATCAGTTTTCCATATTGAGTATTGGGCTAGAAAAAGAAGGTCGAAAATCCCTGTTTGGTGCTACAAGGCTGTTAGATAGTTAGGGATACAAAAGTGAACCTTTAGTAACCCAAAATAGGTGCTAAGATGAGTGAAATTCAAACCTTTCTGTATTTAAGAGCAGTTGATCAGAGTAGTTTTGAGACAAGGTCAAGATCTTATCTGAAGATGATTACTGATTTGAAAACAGAATAGTGTGCTGTGTTAATGAATTTCTTAGAATTGACCATATTTGCAAATGATTGATGAGAGAGTTAAATAGCCGCAGAATCTGGGACTCTGATTAATCTTGGAACTAAGGTGTCTGTAGAGGCTTCGGTGTGGAGATTGAAATCTGTAGGAATGATAGACTTGGAAAAGTATGAGTCAGATTTTGATATCAGTCAGCTGGGTAGAAATGAATAGTAGGTGTTAGTAGATAATAGCAGCTTATGATTTGAAAGGGTTGTTATAAATGAGTAGCAAATTTTCCAAGTGTTAAAAAAATGAAGTAGCTCAATAATTAGAAAATGGCAGTACAGAATAAAGGCATTTTCCATGTGATTCTTACCATTTAGTCAAGGCAGGCAATAAAGAATAGGAGTAAGATTTTCATATATTGAAGAGATAGCTAAAGTAGATGTGAACCAAATTACCCCTGAGGTAAAGAGATATAGCAAGAAGTACAACAATTTAGAATGAATATTCTTTCTGAAAAGAGGGAGTTCCTTAAAAGATAATTAAAGAAGCCATTAAAAACTTTGACAAAAGCAGAGAATAAGGGGTCACAGGCTGAGGTTTAGAAATTTGCGTTAAGCGTAGAGTATATAGTACAGAGGATTAAATAAAGTATATTAGGCTGTAAAAAAAGAAATGATAGGTACATAGAACAAGGAGGTACACAGAAGAACACAGGGGATTTTCTTTTTTCTGTAATTGAGTAAGTTAAAATGGATGTCTAGGCACAGAAATTGATATTACATCTTTAAGGCATTATATTTCCCCTGTGTTTTCAGAGATGGTAAATTTAAGAACTCCCAGGAGCAAGCTATGGTATCCTCTGCATGGAAGTTATCCTCTTACAGTCCTGCTCAGCCATTCTAAAATGGCTAGAAATTATGAATTTCTCTAGTAGAATTATGAAATTGCCCCAAGGTAGGAAAAGATAGGAAGACTAAAGGACAAAATAATTCATATCTTAATACCATTCCTTACATGAATGAGAATGGGAACAGTTTGTATAGTAATGTATTAAAGACATTCGATAGCGTATTTTTTGGACATACCTTAATAACCACGGAAAATACAAAGATAAGATCTTATATTCACAGAATCTAGAGTATATTGGCTTGGTTGAACATAAGAATATACTGGTTAATTTCTATTTCCTTTCATCCTGATATCTTTAAATATATTTTATTTAGTGGTGGAGGATGATGAAGATGACTTTCCTACAACACGTTCTGATGGAGACTTTTTGCATAATACCAATGGCAATAAGGAAAAGTGTAAGTAGTACATTTCCCCCCTCAATGAGATAAAATACACTTTCTAAAGTTATGTAATAACTAACTATATAACAAGAATAATTATCTAATTGAGTAATTTTTTAAAAAAGCTGTGGAACTGCTGGAAAGTGAATGTTTCTTCTGGAAGAAGACATGTATGTAAAATACACATTCTGACAATAATAATGGTCACTAATTATCTAACAAAGACTTATTCTGAATTCCAGACATTAGCCCACTTATTTAGCAGTATTTGAGCAAATCAGTTTTTAGAACTAAAAAAGTTTATTTCCTAGGGTAGAGGCATTTTTAAGAAACTTGAATGTTCCTTTAGAGTGTATTTCTCTCTGTTTAATGCTTTTTTTTTCTCCACTTGATAAACTGGCATCAAAAAGTATATAATCAGTGTTATTAAAGGAAAATTATTGAAATAATTTCGATTTCACAGCATAATTGTTTATAAACCGAGGAACAAAGCAGTTTATTTCATATACCAGTTTATTAAATGTTGCTCAATTGAGAATGGTTAACTCATTAAATAAAATTTTGAAGGGCATCATGCTAAGAGAAGCTAAGGACAAATACCACATGGCATCACTTATATGTGGAGTTTTAAAACAAAACAAAATAAATTTGAAATCTGGGGTTAATAATCAGTGCTTCTGTTTTGACATGTCCTAAGAAGAAGCTGGATTCCTAAAAATTTTTTAAATTACAAGCCTTTGTGGGGAAAAAATAAGTTAATGTAACTGTGCTTATTTTTGCTGAAGTTCTGAAAGAACATGAAAATCTATGGTTGTGGCATATTTTCAAATACTTTTTTAAAACATATGCATGGAAAGAATTTTTTATTTTAGAAATCATATGGGAATATTCCATTATTGATACTAAAATTTAATGCTTTTCTCCAACACCTTTTCCTTCTTTTCTCCTCTTATTTCTTATTTTCCTCATGGCTCTCTACTTTCTCCTTATAACCTACCCCTCTCCCAGTCTTGCAAAATACTGGCTTCTTATTACAAAGCTGTCCTTATAATTTGGGACCGAAATGTTGAACTTTACTGAGTCATCCAGATTTATATGTCTATATGGAATGAAAGGCTTTTGGAGGGAAGGTTCTTTCAGTTACATTTTAATTTCACAATAAATAATTTGCTTTAATAGAAAAAATATTTTGTGTGGATGTTGGAAAAATTATTGAAAGAATTGAAATTATTGAAACTCACAAGTCCAATATTTCATTCTACATTCACTCAATTACCACACGTACATTCACTGAAAGAAAATGGAAGCTTATTTTCTGTAGAAATTGAACTTGAAAGCTCTAGATTCAGTAATACCTGGCACAGCAAGAGGTAGGTATATTGGCCTATCAATAAAGTTTTTGAGTGGAAATTTACATACTGATTATTGAAATTTAAGAGTCTCACTATTCTACATATCTCTAAGAACTCTGGTATCCAGGGACTAAATGAAAATTTGCATACTGAAAGATACAGCTCCCAGCTCCCTTCTCTTACCCCATTTATAGAATACCTATTAACCAGACATTTTATAATACAAAATTTGAAGATAACTCTGGAGACACTGAATGGACACAGATAAAGACCTATGGAGATTTCCAAGAGTCTAGCATGAAAAAGGTGTCTCACTACCAGTCTGCTCTTTGACGAAGTCCACTGGTAAAAAAGCCCTGCTGGTACATTTAGCGCTTCCAGTACCTAACCCCTAAATATGAACAGTTAGCTGGATCTCCAGACATTTGCGGAAAGCCTCCAGCATCTTTTTTTTTTCTTTTTTTTTTAAGAGAGACTTGAAAACAAGAACTAAAAGACAGGGTTATTACTGTCATTTAAAGAAACATTCCACCCAAAAATAGGAGAATATGTATTATTCTCAATTACACATGGGATCTTCTTCAGGATAGACCTTATGCTTGGCCATAAAACAAGCTTTAATTAATTTTAAAGGATTGAAATCATACAAAGTATGTCCTCCAACCACAAAGGGATAAAATTAGAAATAATAACAGAAATTTGGGAAGTTCACAAATATTTAGAAGTTAACACACTCATAAATAACCATTGTGTTAAAAAAAGAAATCATAAAGGAAATTGGGAAATACCATGATGAATGAAAGGAAAAATAGAACACTCCAAAATTTATGGGCTGCAACTAACACAGTACTTACAGGGAAATTTGTAACTGGAACATCTTTATTATAAAATAAGAAAGAGAATCAGAAATGACACAGAAAAACTATAAAATTACAAGTTGTTTCTTTGAAAAGTTACCAAAACTAGTAAACTTTTAAATGGATCAAGAATGAAAGAGACTCAGATTACTAAAATCAGAAGTAAAAGGGAGGACAGTACTACTTACCTTACAAAAATCAAAAGGATTTTAGGAGAATGCTATGAACGGATGTATGCTAACAAATTTGATAGCTTAGACGAAATGGGCAGAAGTCCTACAAAGATACAAACTATTGATGAGAATGACTCAAAAAGACAGAAAATGCAAATAGATTAATTGATACAAGTAGTGATAAACTTCCCACAAAGAACACCCAAGTTCATATGGTTTTACTGGTTAATTATACCAAACATTTAAAGAAGAATTAATACCAATTCTTCACAAATTCTTTCCCAAAATAGAATAGGAGGCCATTTTTATCTTGATACCAAAATTAGACAAAGATATCACAAGAAAAGAAAACTACAGGTCAGTCAGTATCTCTTATGAATGTAGATACAAATCCTCAATAAAGTACTGGCAAACTGAATCCAGCAACATATAAAAAGTATTTTACACTATGACCAGATGGCATTTATCCCAACATGCAAGGTTAGATTAATATTTGAAAATCAATTAATGTAATAATCACATAAATAGAATACAAAATCAATGATCACCTCAGTAGATGCTGAAAATCATTTGCCAAAATCTAATACCCTTTCATGATTAAAAAAAAAAAAAAGCTAGAAATAGATATCTTAATAAAAAGTATCCAGGAAAAATCCACAATCAACATCATACTTAATGGTGAGAGACTGAATGCTTTCTCCCTAAGATCAAGAACAAGATAACAAGCATGTCCATTCTTGCCACTTCTATTTACCATTTGTTTTAGAAGTTCTTGTCAGGACAACTGGGCAAGAAAAATAAATAAAAGTCATCTGGATTTAAAAGGAAGAATTAAAACTCTCTGTTGGAAGATGACATTATCTTGTATTGAGAAAGTCATACAGAATCCACTAAAAAACTATTAGGTAATAAATGAGTTCAGCAAGATTTCAAGGTATAATATCAATATTTAAAAAATCAATTGTATTTTTATATACTAGCAACAAACAGTGAAAATAAAATTAACCAATTTCAATTATAATAACATTAAAAGGAGTTAAATATTTAGTAATAAATTTCACAAAAGAAGCCACAAACTTAATATTCTGAAGGCTACACAGCATTATGAAAAATTAAAGAAGACCTAAGTAAATAGAAAGATAATTCCATGTTCATGGATCAGAAGACCAATTCATATTGTTAATTCAGTATTTCCCAAATTGACCTATATAGAATCCATGCAGTCTTTACCAAAATCCCAGGTAGGTTTTTGGTAGAAATGGACAAGCTGATCTTAAAACTCATATGAAAATGCAGATGATCCAGAATAATGAAAACAGTTTTGAAAAAGAACAAAGGACTCACACTTTTGATTATATAACTTACTACAAAAGCAACAATGAAGTGTGGTACTGTCATAAGGAGAGACATGTAGATCAGTGGAATAGAATTGAGAGTCCAGAAATAAATTTTCACTTTTACAGTAAATCAGTTTTTCACAGTGTGAAGACATTTCAGTAAGGCAAAATGGTCTTTCAACAAGTGATACTGGGCAGCTGGATATCCATATGGAAAAGAATGAAGTTGAACCACTGCTTCATACTAAATACAAAAATTAACTCTAAATGAATCCAAGAGCTAAAACTATAAAGATCTTAAAAGAAATATAGGAGTAAATATTAATGACCTTGGGTAAGGCGAAGCCTTCTTAGATATGACAACAAAGTAGAAGTGAAAAAATATATATAAATTGCCCTTTATCAAAATTAAAAACTTCAATGCTTCAGAGGATACTATCAAAACAACTGAAAAGATAACCCATAAAATGGGAGAAAACAGTTGCCAATTATATATTTGATAAGGGTTTTGCATATAAAACATGTAAATAACTCTTACAAATATATAATAGAACAATATCCCAGTTTTAAAATTGGCAAAGCATCTGAATAGACATTTCTCCACAGAAGATATACAAATGCCAATAAAGGTCCTTGACATCATTAGCCATCAGGAAAATGCTAATTAAAACCAGGGTGAAATACCACTTTACATCTACTAGGCTAGCTATAATCAGAAAGAAATACAGTAACAAGTGTTGGTGAGGATATGGAGAAATTAGAACCCTCAGACACTGCTGGTGGGAATGTAAAATAATGCAGCTGCTTTGGAAGAGTCTGGCAGTTTCTCAACACGTTAAACATTAGAGTTACCATTTGACCTAGCAATCCCATTTCTAGGTATATATGCAGGAGAAATGAAAACATATAAAAACTTGAATGTTCATTCCAACATTATTCACATAATAGTCAAAAGGTGGAAATAACCTAATTGTTCATCTAATGAATGAAAATGTGATATAATCATACAATGGAACATTTTTAGCTATATATAAGAATAATACAGTGATACCTGCTATAACTTGGCTGAACCTAGAAAATGTTATTCTAGGTGGAAGAAGACACTTACAAAAGACCACTTATTCATTTGTATGAAATATTCATAGGCAAAATCATAGAGGCAGAAAGTAGATTAATGATTGTCTAGGGCTGAGGGTGAGAAAGGGGTAGGGTTGGGGAAAATGGGAAATGACTGCTAATGTGTATGGCATTTTTAGGGATGGTTCATGAAAATGTCCTAAAGTTGATTGTGGTGATTGAGCTTTCTAATTCTATGAATATACTAAAAACCACTTAATTGTATATGTCAAATGAATCATTTTTATGGTATGTGAATTTTATCTCAATGAAACTTAAACAATGACTAAAAAAATAAGCTGGTTTAATACTGTTAAATTTTTGACCCCTAGTTTAATCTAATGTCAAGAATTCTTTTTTTAAATCCTTGTTGTTGTTTTTTTAATCATTAAATTATATTAAATGCTGAAGGTGGCCACTTATGTGGATTTTTATATCTATTTTATTTTGTTCTATTTTTATATCTATTATAGTTGTTCCCACTTAACTATATTTCCACCCACATTTTCTAATTTTCTAACTTAAAACTATTCCTGTTTTGTAAGTAATATTCAAGAGCATTTTGTCATGTTGTCTACTGTATATAAAATTATAATAAATAATGATAGTAAATATTAACTGACCTATCAAATCAAGGTATACTCTTGATGAAACTCACTGAGAGGAAATTGAGTGTTAATGCATTACTCTAGGAAACATGGGTGCTATCCTATCCTCTTCCCCCACCCAGATTCTATACACAGCTTATATAGTAATTGTCTAAACAAAGAATTTAGAGCACAGATTACTTTTCATCCCCTTTTAGTTCACAGATTTTTCATGTGAGAATATTTTAGATTTAGTTTCTTAGCCAGCTGTATCTTATTTTGTTAGACTAATCATATCTATAATGGACCAATGGTCCCAAACCAATTGATGGTTGACCGTAGTATAATTGATACCAGGGTCATAGTGTTTAGTCATGTTTCTTCTTTATCATAGTAGACAGACAAGGAGAGATTAAATGAAGTTGCCATCATATGTGTTCAGAAGGACTTGTCCACCGATTTTTTTCTGCTGCTGAGTATGTGTGTCACATGGTTATTTGGAGTACTTCATGTGTGGAAAGAAAAAACTTAACTGCAGAAACTGCAGGGATTCCCCCTTAGGTTGCCTACTATTCAAAATAATGTGTTTGAGAATCTTAATGAAACGAACGGATTACAGATCTCTCGGCTTCTGTCAGCATTTGTTTTCTTGACGTGCTGATGTTAGCTTATAGGTTCCTTGATTTTCTTAGTGTTAGTACCTTTAAAAGATTGTTTAAATGTGCAAGGTCAGAGTTCAACTGAAAGAACAATAAATCTGAATATTAATTTTTGGAGCCTAAGTACTTACAAGTCTAGATTTATAGATTAGCTTATAATTCTTTCATTTCTGCCCTTCATATGCATGGGTTCTTTCACATATTTTAATTTCCTTTTATTACAGTGTATCATTTTCCCAGAGGAAACAAAGGCATGTGACCTTGTCTCTGTAAGATGATTTTTCCCTTGTTTTCACTTGAGACATTTAGATAAGTGTGTTCATCTAAATTTATCAAGTAATTTGGGGTTTTGCTTAAGTTTTTCCATCAAGGTTAACGTAATTTTACAAAATAAGGTATAAGCAATTTGTAGCAAAAATCAAAGTAACTACGACTTAGAGAAGTCCATTGAATGACAAATTTTGATGATTTCTTGTCTTCATGACTTTCATTTCCTAACAAATGTAATATGAGAGAAATTTATTTCAGTGGCCTTATTATGTGTGAGACACTAAATAACGTTGAAAATATCAACTGTTGGAAAGCTCAAAAATCTGTTGCATAACCCCTTTATCATTGTGAAAAGGATTTCAAGTGGTTGCTTCTGAAAGTAGTAAGTGCAGCTGAAGAAGTATATTTCTAGAATTTTTTCAGACATTTCATGTTGCTCTTTTATACTGACTTAAGTATATAAATTAGCAAATATTTAGCAGGGAGGACCCATTATTAAAGTTGTAAACATTTTCTTAAGACACTAATGACTTTTAATTTCTAAGTTGGTTATTAATAAAAGTAGTAGTTTAAAATAAAGCTTCAATCTTGGTAACAAGTGATAGAAAATATAGAAGTTAAAATGATAGAAAGGATTTTCCAAAAATAAAAATGTTTTTAAAGCTTTATTGAGATATAATTAACATACAACAAATTGCACATATTTAAGTGTACAATTTGTTAAGTGTTGAAGTTATCATGATGTTATTACCACCATCAAGATCATTTCCATGTTCATCACCCTCAAAAGTTTTCTCTAACCCCTTTGTCATCCTTCCTTCTCCTTCTCAAGCAACCACTGGTCTCTTTTCTGTCATTGTAGATTAATTTGAACTTTCTAAAATCTAATATAAATGGTCTTAAACAGTTTGTCGGCTTTTTGGCCTGGTTTCTTTCTTAGTTTGAGATTCATCGTTGTTATCACATGTATCAGTATTTGATTTCATTGCTGCATAGTATTCCCTTGTGTTGATACTCCACAATTTGTGTTTCTACTCATCTGTTGATGGACATTTAGTTTGTTTACAGTTTTTGGCTATTACAGGTAATGCCACTGTGAACATTTATGGACATATATTTTATTTCTTTGGAGTAAATACTTAGAAGTCTAACGACTGAATCCTATGGTAGAGATATGTTTAAATTTTTTAAAAACTGCCAAACTGTATTTCACTAGCCATATATGAGAGTCCCAGTTTTTCAAAATCCTAGCCAACACTTGACATGGTCAGTCTTTTTAAATTTTAGCCTTCTGATACATGTGTAATGGTATCTCACTATTGTTTTTAACTTACATTTCCCTAGTAGCTAGTGGTGTTGACCATCTTTGCATGTGCTTATTTGCCATCCATATCTTTTTGGTGAAAAGTGTGTTCACATCCTTTGTCCAGTATTTTGTATTGGGTTATGTATTTTCTTATTCAGTTTAGGGATTACTCTATATTTTATATTGTACCATAGAATACACCAATAGTCTATATTAATATATCATATTAAATATATATAGGGTACAAGTTTTTTATTAGATATATGCTTTACAAAGATTTTTCTCCTGGTCTGTGGTTTGTCTCTTTACTCTCTTTAAAAAATTTTTTCAATAGAAATTATATATATTTAAGGTGTATAACGTGATTTGGTATACATAGTAAAATGATTACTGTGGTCAAACTAATTAACATAATCTCACATAGTTACCATTTTTGTGTGTGTTAAGAACACCTAAAATATGTCTTAGCAAATTTCTAGTATTCAGTACAATATTATTAACTGTGGACACTATGGTGTATATTGATAGGTCTCTAAACTTACTTAATCCACATAACTGCAACTTTTTTTAACCATGTCTTCAAGAGCAGAAATTTTAAACTTAATGAAGTACAGTTTACCAATTTCTTTTATGGGTTTTACCTTTGTTGTTGTAGCTACATATGAGTTTGTAAAGTTGAAAGTGTCATTATTTAATTTATAAGAGTTCTATTACAGTAGTTTCTTACTAGCTAATAATATAAGATATATTCTGTTGTTTGCATGTGGTGAGCTTTAAGATATTTTTATTTCATTCAAAGGCTAACTCTAATATTATAAAATGTAAATATAAGAACTATTTAATGTGTGCATTGGTATTGAACTTGAATTTGGACATTTAAAGTTTTTATATTGCTTTATTCAGTTCTGTAGTTCATTTTTACATGTTTTTTAAATTCTAGGTTTCTTAAAATGTAACATAGTTCTTGCCATAATTAGGTCCTACCCCAAGCTTGTCAGAATGTTATTGTTAATGTATTATTTCTACCACTTTATTCACTGGGTGCAGCATAGCAAATAGATTTCAGGAAACAGAATCCAGGAAAAAAGACTTGAAAGTACATATACTGCCACAAGCTTCTTTGCTCATAGATTATGGATGGAAATTTTTAAATGTTGGCCAACAGAAGGGAAATTATATTCTGAAAGCTTGCTCTGACTTGTTAGTTCTCTAAACATTTTCTAATTTTAAGTTGTGATAATAGACTCACATTGTGTAATTATTTCTTCATTAGAAAGATTTTTTAGTGGATGACTTTCTTTTTCAGTATTTCCACAGGTAACACCAAAAGGAATTAATGGTATAGATTTCAAAGGGGAGGCAATAACTTTCAAAGCAACTACTGCTGGAATCCTTGCTACACTTTCTCATTGTATTGAACTAATGGTAAAACGTGAGGACAGCTGGCAAAAGAGACTGGATAAGGTAAGACTAGTTTAAAAAAAAATTAGATTTTATGTAAGTTTTATATATGGGTTGAACACTTAAACCAAATTAACTCTTTAGGGAAAAATCCATTGGGATTGATATACGTAGCTGGTGGTACCACTCTTCTGAAACTGGGGACTTAACCTCATTTTCCCGAGAGTCACCAATTAGATATTCAGTTAGTGCACAATATGCATTCTTGATAGGATTTTAGTGTAAAGATTTTTGTAATGATAATAGTAATGCTTTGGAATAGAAGTGATGAGCCATTGAACATTATCCAGCTTTATTGTATGATATATGAAACTGCATTTAAGTTATATGAGTTAACTTAAACACCAATTTATGTAGTGAAACATTAACTTATTGCATTCATAGCTATTTTTTCAAGGTCACTCTGATATTATTCAACATACATTATGTTGTTCATTGAACATTTGCTTCCTGTTCACCATTTTTTGACCTTTGTTTAAACTGCCACACTGATAATAACATTACAATATGAATCTTTAGTTTCTAATGTGAAGTATGAGTTAGTCAATTTATTTAGTAGGGGAACTTCTGCTTATAATTCAATGTCAGTAAAATAGAAAAATGTTAGAACCGAAACATACTTTATGTAGTTTAATTCTAGTCCAATGCCCTCATTTTATGGAAGAAGGAACTAAGTCTCAATGACGTGTCCAGAAGTGTTAATTAGCAGAGTTAGGAGAATTTTAATCTCTTCAATATTTCAGCTCTGGATACTAGGTCAGACCTCAGTATGAACTTTCTCATTCATCAGTGAGTCATATTGTTTATAGTGTTTGAAGGTCTTAGCAATCTGAGCAAGATGCTGAGGAAAGCAATGTCATCACTGGTTTAATGGCAAAATGGCCACAGGATTTGAATAGCACCAATGTATTTAAGAAAATCCCTGTGTTCAGAAGAAAAGAGAATTGTTCATAATTCTCACGTGCAAGTAACAATAAGCCACATTTACTGACAATATGTGTTCTCTAAAAATAGGAAATGAAAACATTTATTTAAGGTATAAACATTTCACTATAATTCTGGTGGAGTTGAACTCTTCTGTATTCAAAGATTTCAACTCTATACCAGTGTATATCAAATTGAATTTCTAGAAGAAACGCCATGCACAAAAAATAATAATATATTGAGAAAACAAGACAGCTTCTTAAATAATAAACTAATAGTTCAAGAGAATCATTCAACTCATTCCAACTACCTATTTAAAACATTTTGTCATTAGTCTTTTTATTCTTCACTAAGGGTTCATCAGTCATATCTCACTACACTGCCTAAAAAAAATTCTATTTACTTAAGATGTTTGTTTACATTGATAGACTTACATGTGTGTAATTAATAGGCTCACATACTTTTTCACTTTCCCCTAAGTGTTTTTAATACTGCTGTGCTGTGTGTTTTTGTTTCGTTTATTTTTTTTAATTAAGGTATGTTAATACATACAGTGAAGTATACCAATTATAAGTGTACTGCTTGATGATTTTTGTGCATTTATATACACCTCTGTCACCACCCCTCAGATCAAGATATATAACTTTTATAGCACCCCAGTACAATTGTTGATAGCGTTAGTGATTATTGGCAGAAAATTTTTTAAAGTGATTATATCAGTTAAAACTCCTGCCAGCAATTGATGGAATTCCACTTGCTCTTCATCCTTGGTTGAGGTTGATGCTCTTCATCAACACTTGGTATTGTCAGTTTTTGTGGACATTATTATTTTTTAATTTTTAGCCATCCTACTGGGTCTGTAGGCCTATTTTCTCTTAAGTGTACAAAAAGCACTTAATCTTTGGATCTAATAACCTAATTCATTGATTTGTACTAGCTTCATTTCAAACAGGGTATTTGGAAGTAGTGAGCTTTGTGTGATTTCAGTGTGGAAATTTTAGCCCATAAGCATTTGCGGTAAGGCATTTGAATAAAGGCATTAAATTATTTACAAGCTTGTTGAATTTCGATATCAAATTTGACACAATGCAGCCTATTATTATAGAAAAAAGTTTGAGATCAGTACCAGCACCAGCCTTTTTCTTTTTAGTGTTGACCTGGGTCTTTTAACTTTTTAGAGCCACAGGCTATATCTATAAAAGGAGAGAATTAAAGTAGAAATCTAAGCTCTTTTCAGCTCTAAAATAGATTTAACCAGCAGTGGGAAAGTACAAGAAATTTATCTATCTTGGAATATAGTTTAGCATTCGTTCATTTGACTTACTGAGTGATTAGCATCTATTACATTTTTTTTTCTTTATAACAAAATAAATACTGCTTTTATTGGGGAGAAACAAATGCATGAGTATATTGTAGACATTTCTCTGGTACTAATTTATCTTTTTTAAAGTAGATATTTTGGCAGTAACTTAATCTATTTAAATACATAACCTACCTTTTAGGTGATTTAAATGGTATTTTGTGTATAATACATAGCCCAGAGAAAAGTGTTTTCTTTGGCAGATTAATATTCATTCTTCCTAAAAGTGAAGTTATTTTTTGGCCAAATCCTAAAATTTTGTTAAAATGCAGAGAAAATCTCCACTTCAAATGATAAAATTTTCATTCGCTTTTTTTAAAAAATAGGAGATTGAGAAAAGAAGGAGGATAGAGGAAGCATACAAAAATGCCATGACAGAACTTAAGAAAAAATCCCACTTTGGAGGACCAGATTATGAGGTATGAAATTACATTTTGATTTTAGAATGAGAAACATATAGGCCATATCTATAACAAAAGTGATTAACTATTAAATAATACTTTTGTAACTTTTCAATAGTCTAAATATATAATTTGTTATTCAGTGTTTATTTTAATTAAATGTGTATTCCATAATATATAAATACTAGGCTTACTCTGAAATATATATATATTTTTATTGCCTCCAAAGTTTAATATAGGCTTTAAAAGTCTCGTTATTAGACCTATCCACTTTATGATACAAGTTTTTATCTCCCCTGTCAGGATGATAATTTGTAATGTCATAATTCATTTTATTAATAATTGCAACCTGCGGGGGAAAAACCTGAGTACTTTATATGACAAAAAATTTCAGTCTGGGCTGTGTACTGTGAGCTCTTATCTGTAGCAAAGCATGAACTGTTCTAATTGCTTTACCTTTATGTTTGAAAATATGTGAAAGTTTTTTTCCCTTTTATTTACTTATTAAGCAGTTAATAAAATGTTCCTCTCCATATACACACATATATTAAAATTTTATAAGCTATTATTTCTATCATATTTCTTTAGAGGAAAAAAGTGCAAGAAATATATCTAGTAATTGTCATTATCATTATTGATATTCCTGAAATGAGCATTTTTTAAATGGACTGGCAAGGAGTATCACTGAGAGAGAAGTAGGGTGATAAAATAATTATAGTTGGATTATATTTAAGAAAATAGAAGAATAATTTCTTGCCATTTTTATTCTAGAAATGAAAAAAGCTGTTGTTGACTATTTTTTTATGTTGGAATTGATTTCCAACTATGGAAATTCATGATAATTTAAATATTTTAAAACTATTAAGCTGTCAACTTGTTCCAGTATAATGTATAAAAATTATATAATTAGCAATCCTCTAAGGCTTTAGAAAACTAGATTACTGAAATGTACGCTATTTTAATTTTTATTCTGAAGCTAAGTAGATTATTTTGCCATTTTAGGTTTGGGGGAACTATCAGCTTTTAAAAATTATTTTTTCATATTATAAATAAAATAAATGTTTATTATCAGAAGATTATAGAAAACACCAAAAAAGCTCATGCTTTTAATTTAACAGTATATGGTGCCAATTTATCTCCTACCAGCAATATATAAGTACAAATGCATACTTATCTCCACTTCTGTCAACACAGGTTTTTTTAGAAGACTAATAGTAGGGTGGAGAGTGGAGGGGCCTTGTGTTAGGTACATGTGTTTACTAGTTTTAAATCCAAAAAAAGAAAAAAGAAAATTGTTTTATTTATTGATGTGATTTAGGCTTTCTTTAAAAAATGTTTATCGATCATTTGTTGTCTTTAATGACTCACTTATACATGTTCTTTGATATTTTTCTTATTATTAAGATTTGGTTTCTTTTTTTTTCTCTTTATTGGTTTAGATGTGTAGGATTGTCTTTTTATTTTTCAATTATTTCCTTCCTTTGGTAGTATTTAAAAAGTGTTTTCGTTTGTTTATTTTTATACTTTCATATAATTAATCCCTGTCTTTTTATATACTTACCTTTACATTTGGTATCATACTTAAAAAAATATTCTCTACTTCGAATAATTATTTGTATTTTCTGGTTTAAAAAAAAATTTTAATAGTCTCTTCAAAATATATTGTTAGTATATCTAGATTTTTAAGAATGAAAATATAACGTAGTACTCTTTTATTCCAATGGCGTTGTTGACTAAACCATCTTTTTTCACTCATTTGAAATGTAACCACTCTCTTTTAATGAAGAAAATGATTAAGGGTACTTCAACCTTTTTCTTACCAAATCCTTACGGTATCGAGTTAAATATGCAATTCTTAAAGTAAGGCCAGATTTTACACCTTTTTTCCTTCCTTTTAGAATTTTGAACCATCCATGTTTTTCTTAAGTCAGCACTACAGCTGCATGGATTTTAGACATTAATTCAAAATAGGTTCTCATCAAACATTCATGATATTCTAATTATTAAACAAATTTTAAATATATCTGTCATCTGTAGCCTTATAATCTTAAATCCATTTCTTAAGACTTCTTATAATGCAGAGTACTGTGGTAAGCATAGGGGATATTGGAGGGAACAAGGCAGACAAGGATCCTGCCTAGGTCCACCTGAGTGTATACTAATGGGAATATAGACTAGATAGCAGGCAAATAAAATAATGTACCTTATAAAACACATTTAATACTGAGAGGGATGACTTCCCAAAGGAAACAACATCTTACCTGAAACCTTAAGAATGAATAGGTTCAGTAGACTTTAACCAGGCAAATAGCCTAGAAAGAAAGTTGCTGGGGGATTGGGATGGGCGGGGGGCTCAGAAAAAGAAAATATTTAGAGACCAGAAGCAGGAGAGCATTACAGATCCTCAGGAATAGCTTTTAAGCAAATGAAGCTTTCAGATTTTACAGTTTAGAAAAATTATTCTGCTTCTTGCAGTGAGGAGAATGTATTGAAGTCGACAGTTGTGACAGGGGCTTGGAGACTTTTTCAGTATTAGAGGTGAGGCTTGAAGATAACCTAAATTAGGATAGGACAGCAGGCATCGACATGTACAAATTAGGTATTTGGAAAGTATAATTGAAGGGTATGATAATTGAATGAGGGAAAAGGAAGAAATCCAAGAACAGGCCCAGGTTTCTGCCTTCATCAGATTGGTGTGAAGTTAAGGAAAGAACAGGTTTTAGACATCTTGCATGTGATTTGAAGCATTCACCTGAGGAGGTCTTATATATTATTAGATGTAAAGATCTTAGGAGAGGGATGGACAGGCTGCGAATTTGGGAATCATCAAATGATGACCGAAGTTTTAGAAATGAAGAAGAATGCTGTGGGGAGAGCAAGTGTAGAACCTTAAAGAACACCTGCATTTAAGGGACAAGCAGGGGAGGATGAGCCTTCACAGGAACCCAAAGAAGAGTGCTTAGTAGAGATGAACTGGGAAATGAGGAATCCAAGGGTAAACATCTCTTCAAAGAGTCATTAGAAGTGTTCCCACTAGGGCAAGTAAGATGGAGACTGTGGAGTGTCCTATAGATTTAGCAATAAATAGCTCTTTTTCTTGTTAAGCATGATGAAATAAAGGTTTTTTTTTTTAAGTTGTTTTTTAATAAAGGAAATTCATTGCAATTACTTTAGTTCTCAGATTTTCCATCAAAGGAAAAATGTAATTATCTTATTTGACCATTTCATAAGTCATACAAGAATTTTAAATTCTTTAAAATTTACTGGGGTGACATTGGTTAATAATATTGGTTAATAATTTCAAGTGTACAATTCTATAATACATCATCTGTATATTGCATAGTGTGCTTACCGCCTGAAAGTAGAATTTTTTAATGCTGTATTTTCCAATTAGTAGATGGAGACTCTGACGTGATTGCATAGGTTAAATGAGTATTATAATTTTTAAAAGTATAGATGTGATTGTGATCAATACAGTTTTAAAAACCATTAGAAAATATGTTTGAGCTCAGAGTAGGTTTTGAATATTTTCTATAACAGAGACCAAAGTAATACTGCTGTCATTTGAGTGTCTTTGAAATGTTTTAACTTTAAAAATGGAATCCTGCAGGATAGAGGCCTCTGAATGTTATTACTGCTCTTTTTTATGATCTAGCTAGGTATTCACTTAAGGATAATTTAGAGAGATATGTACTATTTTGTATGTATGTTGTAGCTGAATAAAAAGTTTTCGTTTTTTTTAAATGGGTCGTGAGGGAGTCCTCATAACTTAAAAAAAAAAACTGTTGCATTAAATCAAGATTTACCTGTGCCAAATGACAAGCAAGTTACACTGTAGTTCCTACCACCCTTCCTGTATGACCCCAAGTTATGGTGGGATGGGATGATGTTGCTGCTTTTTCATGAAGTAGTAATGACTTGGGATTATCAGTGTAATGGGAAAATTCCAGACAGACCAGCAATCATTCATAATGTATTTAAAAGTTTAGGGAAGCTTAAACCCAAGCCTGCCTTTTCAGCCTCCACTTTACCATAACATGAAGCTATTATTCAGCTTACAGTCACTTATTTTTTTCATCACAGCAGGAACATACTTGCTTGTTTCCATTTTGCTATTGTTGTTTGTATTTTTCTGATACATCTGATGTTTCACTTGCATGAGAATCACTTGGAGGACTTATAAACATGCAAATGCCTGCTCCATCCAATGCCTACTAAAAAGTAATTTCTGTGTAGGGGGCCTGGGAATTTTTGTTTTAACAAGTTCCCGAGGTGATTGAGAACCTTGCTCTACCATCTAACCAGGCTTTCAAGTGTCAGTTCAGCTTTTCTTTCTCAATAAATTGGCTTTGCTTAGGAAGATCCCCTTCAGAACTCCTATCTGTACTTCTTATTACCTGTAGATCTTATGCAACTTTGTACTTACTTTCTGCAATTTTATATGGTTTCTGTTTACAAGTTTTCAAGTTACATGTATTCAACTTGCCCACAATGCCAAGGCATTGACATAAATGGGAGGAGCAACGATTGTATTCCAGTAAAAACTTTTATCTTCATTTTATGTAATTCCCCACATGTCAAAAGTGTTATTCTTTTTTTCCCCAACCATTTAAAAATGAAATTCTTAACTTAAAGGCCATACGAAAGTAGGCAATGGACTGGATTTGGCCCATGGGCCATAGTTCACCACCCCCCTGCTCTAGAGTATGGCCCTAACACAGGGTTGGTCAATATACAGTAAGTGTATGGGTCCTGAGTGAGTGAATTGTTATACCCATGATTCTGCACAGAGCACGTGTTGCGCATCTTTTTTATAATATGATCTAATGTAATCACTGGTTCATAAATATTTGTTGAGTCATTTTTCAACTTTCCTCAAGTTAATGCCAGGGTTATCTGTGTTTTCCATTTTCTTAAATGAACTGCTTTTCTTTTCTATGTTTTTGAGTAGGAAGGCCCAAATAGTCTGATTAATGAAGAAGAGTTCTTTGATGCTGTTGAAGCTGCTCTTGACAGACAAGATAAAATAGAAGAACAGGTATAACTGTTATTAAAAATTCTAAAACTAAGTATTCCTTGATGTGTTATCTTATATGAAAAGAATTTGAAAATCTTGAAACTGATAACCTAGAAAATGAACTGTGTATCCATACAGAGTCACAAATGTTGACAAATCTTTATGTCATTTCATTCATCGATCAATTTCCAAGCAATAGAAAGCCCATAAATGATAATCTGAAGTAAGCATGCATAATTAACACAAAATGAAATGAAAATATTCTGCCTGTTCCCTTTGAAGTTTCCAACTTTATTATCATTCTATTAATATAAAGCATATATTTACTTGGAATGAAGCTGTCTCTTAGATTTTCTCTTTACCACCAAGCGCCATATAAATTTGAAAGGAAAATGACCAAGAATTTATTTTTCTTCTACATTACTATTATTCCATTTTTATTATCTCCTTTATTGCTTTCACTACTTTCACCTTCAATTATTTTCTCACTTTTAATTTTGCTCAGTATTTTATCATCATTAAATTTACAACAGTTATACCCAGCTTCTGTGGAAATTGAAGGAAAGCATTTCTTAAACCTTTAATTTCAAGATTAATTTGATCTTTTGCCTTCAATGCAGTTACCATGTATTACCACTAGAGGGTACTTAAAGATGAATTTTACTTCCTTTTCCCAGGACTTTAAGCATCTTGCAGATAAATATGTGTATCAGTTTTATACTTCAGATTAATTTGCATTAAAAAAAGTTGACGTTCATTCTCTATCATTACTAAGTCAGTCATGGCTGTTATACCCATTTACTGGCTTATCTACCTGAGGGTAAATCCAACTGCAATAGTTTTTTTTCTCATTCATTTTTCATTATTTTTTTTTCGAAATCATTGATTAAAAGTTCATGTCACATTAATTTATAAAGCTTTTTGCTCATTTTTTTATACCTGAAAGATACTAAATAGCACTCAGTAAGAGCAGGAACTTTCAGTTTCTAAATGAGCTCTAATTTTGGATGCCAAAAGTATTACCAGAAGTAGCATCATTGTGTTTGTTTTTTTAGGTTGTTTTTTTTTTTTAATATATATGTTGTTATGTGAAGACTAGTGAACTGTGAGGTCAAGACAACTTTATTCTTTTTTTATATATAATAATTGATTTTTAAAAATAAATTTATTTATTTAAATTAGTTTCAAGTATACAGTACCTTGGTTAGACATCTGTATTGTTCATAAAATGATTCCCCTAATTGCTCCTGCTCCCTCCTGGCTCTCCACTTAGTCATCATATTAATGTTAACTGCACTCCCTGTACTGTGCTCCCCATCCTTGTGCCCAGCTATCAACTACTAATCCTTCACCCATTCTCCCAGTCCCCCAACTCCCTTCCCTTCTGTCTGTCACCAAATTGTCCACTATATTTGTGAGTCTGTTTTTGGTTAGTCTGTTCTTTTTGTTCCTTAGATTCCACATGTAAGTGAAATCATATGGTATTTATCTTTCTCTGTCTGACTTATTTCACTCAGCATAATAACCTCTAGGTCCATCCATGTCATTGCAAATGGTAGGATTTCATTTTTTTAATGGCTGAGTAATATTTCATTGTATATATGAACCATGTTGGTGGGATTGTAAATTGGTACAGCTGCTATGGAAAACAGGATGAGGTTTCTCAAAAAAATTAAAATGTATATACCTTTTCACTCAGCAATTGCATTTCTGCGTATTTATCCAAATAAAACCAAAACAATAATTCGTAAAAATCTATGCACTCCAATATTCGTGGCAGCACAATTTACAATAGCCAAGATATGGAAGCAACCTAAATGCCCATCAACAGATGATTGGATAAAGACAGCTTTATTCTTATTCTTAGTTATGCCACTGACTATGTTCCTGTAAACTTATTACTTAAATTCTGTGGGTCCTGGTTTTCTAATCTGTGAAACAAAGAGTTAAACAAGATGATTCACATCATCCCTTCTGGCTCTAAAATGCTGCTCTCCTAAATATCAATACAGTGGTTGAGTTGGAATGGAAGAAAAGCAATGAAAACTTCTATAAGCTTTACAAAAAAAAGGAAATATTTATGGGGTTATCAACTCATTTAATTTCCGTCTATTTTTGACACTTTGGTAGATACTCTACAAAACAAGTCATTGAACAGACCATGATTTTCCTTGCCTAAAAACTAGGCATGCCAGTATGACAAAGGTGATTACAGTGTGTCAGTGCTGTAGAGTTAGTAAGCTTCAGTAATCAATGAAATCAGTTCTAAAGGTTCAGATCAGTTTCCTCATTGTATACAGTAGATATTGCATAGGGCTTTCAACAGCTTAGCCACTACATAGGTATCCTTCAGTGACAAATTGAGTTTACATTGTTTTACATTATTTCCCAACATAAGGAAAGGTATATGCAGTAAAGTGCTGAGTGAGAAATGAGATCTTTGCAGTTATGTTCAGATAGTATTGAATAGAAATTACCAGTTGTCTTCTTCATAGTAAGATATACATATTTTTTTTTGGAACATAACAAACACAGTGATACTGGTTCAGATGATACAGCCATGCAAGACTCGGATGAAGTAGAATAATTGGAATAATTTGGCCAGAGTTTGGATAAGAAAATCAGCAGTGTTAAGATTGATTCATGGTAAATGATGCCATGCTGGTATTGAGAGTCTGAATAGGAGCAAAATCAAAAAAACTAAGGTAGTAGCTGTGGACTCCAAAAGAAGAGATTGATTTGGGATACATAAAGTAAGTGCCAGGATTTGGCAAGGCTTGTATCTTTAGATTAGTTTCATAATTCAAATTTTTATAAATACTACAGTGTTCAATAATTAAGTGTTGGTAGTTCAGATTATGTTATCCATTTTTTAGCTGCAAAATACACTTAAAAACCTTCCCATTCTAACATTATATGTTTTCTTAGTCACAGAGTGAAAAGGTCAGGTTACATTGGCCTACATCCATGCCATCTGGAGATGCCTTTTCTTCTGTGGGGACTCATAGATTTGTTCAAAAGGTAAGCTAATATCAGAGTTTACTGACATATATGTTGCTTTGTTCTTCACTATCGATTAGAACTATCTTTTTTTCTAAGTTTTCTCCCTTTTCTTGAATTTGAGTAATGAGGTTTTTTGATATTATATGTTTTCTTCCATATATATCTTCCAAAACAGAAATCTTCTTCTGAACATAATTTCTTTCTTTTTTATTTAAGGGGAAAAGAGGTTTGGGGTGGATAGGGAGTAACTAGTCCAAAATAGTTAACCAGAAGCATTGCCAGTTATATTAAATTTCTCTTTTCTTTGGGGTTAAGTTGTATTATTTTGTATTATTAGAATTACTGCATTCTTTTTAGAAAGATTTTGGAGCATAACACATAATAGGTACATGAAGTCAGCACTTGCTGCTGAGCTTGTTTCATATAGTGCTTTGTTCTCTCTTTCTTTATCTTGTGTTTGGAAGTTGGTACTGAATGCTCTGTTGTTCCTTTGTTCTGATTACTTGGTTTTTTCTTTGTCTGTCTCTGGTAGCCCTATAGTCGCTCTTCCTCCATGTCTTCCATTGATCTAGTCAGTGCCTCTGACGATGTTCACAGATTCAGCTCCCAGGTACTGTATGAATGTACAGAGTGGACTTGAGTCTTTCTGTGCTGTATTTCAGTCTGCTTTCCCAGTTCCTAGAAATCTTTTGGTTAGGCTACTTGTTTTGGTTTTGAATTTTAAATAGTAACAATAAGCACTAAAAAGGCTTCATTATCTACTAAATAGTTCCTCTATCAGGCTTGCACATGCCTTTTGTATCCTCTCTGTGAATAGCTTAGAATTTTACTATATAGGAGGAACTCCCGAAAGACTTCAGATCAAATTGAAATAAGTCAAAGATATCTGGTTCTTAAATATCACGTAATATCTATTTCTTCAGATAGGATTCAGCATTTTATTTAGCATTTATATTAATATATACAGGATATGATATAGCATAAAAGCAGGTGTCAACAGTCTCACTTCTAATCTAATTTAAATATATTCAACAGGAAAATAATTTTTTATTTTATTCTTTATTTTTATTTTTATTTTCAATTATAGTTGACATTCAATATATAATAGTTTCAGGTGAGCGGAAAATAACCTTTTAAATAATTTTTCTCTCATTACCATTATAATGTTGAGTACTGTTGAACAGATTGTATTTTCCTTATGCACATTATCCTTGGATATTATCAATTAATATTCCTGTTCATATGCTAAATTTATCAAAATTGGTTTTAATTAGTTAGTTGGCATCATTGTAAGGGTTTAGAATTTTATGACAGGAAACTGGATGCTTATAGTCTCTTCTCTCATAATAAAATCACTGGAGGAATATTTTTTAGCATCAGCATTAGTTGGGAAAAAATTTTTTTATCTTCACATCTTTACAATTCAGCTTTGTGTCTATGTAATGATTACAGTTTATTGCATTACATTATGTTATCTTAACCCAAATTCCCAGTCAAAATGACTGAGTTTAAATCCTGGTTAGCTGCATGATATTGGACAACTTTCCTAACTCTTTTATACTTCACTTCTGTGATTTAGCTAGGACTCTGATCTACCCAGGGCGGGCATGTACTAAGTGCTCAGTAAGTGAGCTTTTATTAGCATTATAATAACGTAATTTCTTTGAGCTAATCAAAATAATCTGTGTCATTTTTTCTCTCAATATTCAAATTAGTTTTTAAAAGTCATAATTTAAAACAGATTTTTCTTAGTTTACACATATGAATAAAATTTACATTCATTTTTAACTATACAGTAAAGAAGAAAATAAGTTTAAGAATCAAATTGTTTTTCTGATTTTTGCAGCTTTTTCCTCCTTAAATGTTTTTGAGAAAGAGATGAATTAACTTTTTAGAAATCACATGTAGCCAAACTTATTACAGTGTTTCTTATCTTTTGCACATCCATTTGTGCATGCCTTTTAAAAGTGACTCATATTCACAATAAATTACTGATTAAACTTGATAATACTGGGAGACTTTGGTTTATCCTGCCAAGTTCCACCTTGCATTAAAATAGTAAAATAACAAACTAAAATCCATCAATACTGGTCACCATTTTCTCTTAAAATATAGGAATACATAGTCTATAAAGGAAAGAAAATGTAACAAGAACAAAAAAAGAATATAAGCCACTAATAGGTGCATAAGAATTAGGACTTCAGAACCCAGACGTGTTTCCTAGCTGTAGATCTATAGAAGGCCGAAAGCCTTCAAGTACAGATGAATATATCACTGAGAAGCAGATGCCCAGATTTTTATAAGTCTTTTGCTAAGTCATAGCTTACTTCTTTGCCTAATTTTTTGTGTAACTCAAGTATATAAGTTGAGAAATTCTTTGTGGTGGGTTTTTCCCTAATATATGATGTTCATGATCAGATTCTGTTTTAGGTTTAGATTATTATACTATGTTATCTGCCGAATATTTGGTATCATTAGTAGACTTGGACTCTGGCATTTAACTGTTGATTAATTTGTCTTTGACATCTGTATACAAGTCTTGGCTCTTTGTTCTTGTTGAAATCATGTTCATAATCCTAATTAGGTAAGATAATTAAACAGAATTGAGAGATGCCCTGAAAATAACTTCAAATAAAATAAATGAATTTACTAGGAAATTAGTGGCAAATCGTGAATCTGTCTGATGGGCAGATAATGGGAATGCAGTAGCTCTAAATCAAAGTATACAGAAAGTAGAAAGGATTTGGATTTATAAATGGGTTTTTTTGTCACATTTATTAGCATAACACAGTTACTATCTAAAGATGTCACCTTAAAAGTCAGAGGGGAAAAAAATCTGCCGTTGGGGAGAAAAGAAATTAAAGGGTGGGCAATAAACCCGTGAATTAATCTATGGTTAGCATCATTGTAAAAACAGTTCTGTATAAAGTTCTTTCTGGCTTTATGTCCATAGTAACACATTGTTGTGGTAATTATTTATTTCACCCTTCCCTTTTTTATTGTACAGTAATACATGCTAATTAAAGCAGAACTGGAAAGTAAATAAAATTAAAATACTATATATACCACTATTAGTATTTTCATACATATAAAAAATCATATTGATAAATACACACAGTTTAATTGTTTTTTCCTACCAAAGTAGCTAATTCTATATATACTATTTTGTGACCAGCTTTTAAAAAACATGTAATTAGGCCTATCTTCCTATCAGTAAATACAGATCTATATCTCCTTATCTATTTATGGATATGCATACTGAGTTTACCTACTCATCTAATATTGAACATTTCATTTATTTTCAGTTTGTTTCTATTATAAGTAGTGTGACATAGGCACTCTTTTATATACAGCATCTTTATATCTTTGTACACTTATTCAATTAATTTCTTACACTATAGTCCTAGAAGTAGAATTGTTAGGGCAAAGTCCATGCACACTTTTAAGTTTTTTTGTTTTGTTTTTTTTTGTTGTTTTTTTTTTTTTATGTGGATTACTAACTGTTCATTAGAAAATATGAACCAGATACATTCTCAGGTCAGTTTTCTTTTGCTATACTGACACTGAATATTATAATTCAGTTAATTTTTGCCACACTGATACACTACAGGTGATATTTTTGCTTTTTGGCTGGTTGCCTTTCTTTTTGTGAATCGACTTCATGTCCTTGGCCATTTTTATTTTGGGTTAACAGTACTGTTAACTTGTTATTAATAAATTATTCTATTCAGCAAATCTCTATATGACTGTGACTCTAATAATAAGTATAGTTGTATTCTTTTCACATGAGTGAGAGAAAGAGACCTGAAGTGTGTTTGAGCTCTCCCAGATTTATTTTCGTTCAGTAGACTTTGATTCATTTCAATTTTGTTGTGCCATCAAAAGGCAGTTTTCTTTTAAAATTTCTGTGTTAATAATGTTAGAAAAGTTCAACTAGACAGCCTCCTAAAGTGGCATATCAAATGATTCAAATGTGAGGTGAATGAAAAAGTTGTAATTGGAATACCATCACCTCTTATTTCAGATGTGTTTTATCTCCATTTTTTTTGATAGTTCATTCGGTATGAAGGTTCTGTGTATGCCAACTTATCATTTTCAACTTTAGGTCCAAAAAAATCAAGGACATGATTCCTGAAATTATGTTTAGTCCATTTAAACTTACAAATACAGTTAAAGCAGGGGAAACTTGCTTTAATAATTTGATATTTTCTTTTTTTTTTATGTAATAGGTGTTACTAGTAACATTATTTCCTAGTATATCAAGTTTTGAACCTAATAAAATGGTAAATTTGGCTTGTGCTTATTATTGTCATCCAACTTAATGGTCTGTAGTTTCTCACTTAATTTTGATATACAGAGTCATAACTGAAAACAGCAAATGGAGTGGATCATTAGGTTAGACCTGTAATGTCTGTGGTACAAATCCTCAAGCTTCTGTCCCTGTAGTAAGATAGGCTACTTCGTATTTTATTGCCATAAACAAAAATTCACTGTAGTAAGATTTTACCTGTATCACCTCTCTTGTTAACCTTAATGTTAGTACCTGGAGGGATATGCCATAATGGATAAAGATTCCATGATGAGGACTTTGCAGAAATGGTTATTACGGTAATTGAGTACTTAATTCATTTCATTAATTTCCTAGAAGCACAGCACTAAAAACAGTCTTGTGTTGTTTCTTTGTTGGACTTTTTTAAGCCTTCTTAAGTCAAGGAAGTAAATAAGAGTAGAAGACTGAAAACTTCCATAGGTGCAGTGGTAACTGTGATAGGAAGGTCATTAAACAGAACTCTTCATTTTTTAGCAGAGTAAAATCCTTCACATTATTCTTTTACCAGTAATCCATTAAAAATGGGGCTTATTTTGGAGAAGCGTTTCTTTCTGCCTCTAATCTCATAATATATGTAGGTGGTCTTACCTCCCAGTTTGACCTAAAAAGTACATATTCAGATCTAAAGATTTTTAAGTTCTTTTAGAATCTAAAAAGGGTAAAAATTTCTCCAAATCACAATGTGACACAGACAAATAAATCAAGGCAGTGCTACTGTGGGTTTTATTTATTTGTGAATACTAGCTGGAACTTTGTTATTCCTCTTTGGTAAATGAGATACATTTTGAATGTATTCATAACTTGGAATCTCACATTAATTATCTTTACCCTCTTAAAGCATATTTCAAATTATAGCGGCATACAGGTTTTTCTAGCAGCCCCTGAAGTTATGTTTTCTAATTTGGGCTTTATATAATTATAGAATGTACTATTATTAGTCAGTCACATCTAAAATTTTCTCTCAATTCTGTAACCCAACACCATTCACAGTGTTTTGAGGATTATGAATAAATAAAATATTATGTTAGTGTTTTAGTACAAAAATAGATTGTAGAATCTCAATTTTAAAAAATGATAAAAGCATTATCAAAAACCTTTTTTGTAATAATTGTCAATTAAAGAGTCACATACACTCATACCTACTTTCTGTAACTAAAAATGCATTCTAAGATCCAGAAAACTTGTAATAGAAATACATATCATGATAACGTATTATTAATATCCTTTTGTATAGAACACTTATAATTTTAAGTTTCTGCCCCTAAACCGTTAATTTTGTATTTAAAGTATTTATTTCAAAATGTGTGTAAACCTGGTTCTCATTCCCTTATAAACGCACAACACTGTAACTTAGGAATAAAAATTGAAGTATTATATACATATTTTCCAATTCTTTTCTACCGTCTCTTCTGTGCTTATTAC
Organism: Eonycteris spelaea; assembly: GCA_003508835.1. NCBI lineage: Eukaryota > Metazoa > Chordata > Mammalia > Chiroptera > Pteropodidae > Eonycteris > Eonycteris spelaea. Next base: position 18,322,990 of record PUFA01000011.1, on the reverse strand, counting down.
ATAAAATTATGAGTAAAAGCTAATATCCCTAAACTTAGAGCTTAGAAAAAGTGTCTTTGTGTAGATGGTAAAGAAGCGGTTTCTTCAGTGACAATCTTTATCACTTCAGTTCTGTTTTATACATTTCAGACTTTGCATAGAACTCTTATGTGAAATCTTACCATTAAATCCGATTGACGATTTGGGAGATGTGAAATATTAGACTTTACTTGCTTATATAAAATGTGTAGGGTTAATTTGATAGTTAAAAGCAGAGGTTGCAGTTAAATTTTAGTAGAGGAAATTTAGGAATTTTTAAAAATGGACTTTTTAAAAGGTGATTTTTTGTAAATGTTTGCATTTATGAGTATTAGCATTGTCCATGAAAGAATTTAGAACAGTGAAATAAATGAGGAGGTCGGTTATTTTTTAGGTTGGCTTATAGTTATGATAAAAGAAAAGTTTATCAATGAAATAAAAGTTTTGTTACTTTTTTGTAGAGAAATCTTAATATATAACAATCTTTCTAATATCTTTCTAGTCTTAAATATAGAAACACTGGACTAGATAGTCTCTTCGTGCTCCATTTACCCTTAGTGTTCCATGATTTTATCCTTTAAGATGTCATTTCTGTAAGAATTTTATAGTAAAGGAAGGAATTTTTTTTTTCCAGAAAATGCTTATTTTGGTCACTTGATGCACATTAGGCCCAATATATGTTATTTGGTTGAAGCATCTTCCTTTCCCACATTTCTCCCTCCTGTCATTAACCTCGATATATCTAGAATATAGACTAAACTCAACACTATGAAACGTACTAACCTTTGTGCATTTGGTTGTTCAGCTTTCTAAGAACATCATTTCTGAACTGAAGTAGACTGAATATCATTCTGTTTTAGAGATTATATCATAGCTATATTCATTGGAGGTGTATTCTTATAGCTTTATTTTTCTCTTCAAGGTTGAAGAAATGGTGCAGAACCACATGACTTACTCATTACAGGATGTAGGTGGAGATGCCAACTGGCAGTTGGTTGTAGAAGAAGGAGAAATGAAGGTAATTTCTAGTGAAATGTTATAAGTTTCTAATTGTAGCTCTGTTACAGTCATATTATCCTTACTATTGATATGAATAAGGATAGCGTTTTAAAATTACTTTTAAACAAATTATTATACATGATCAGAGAAGCACCAAATATTGAGAAATAAAATGTCTTTTTGTTTCCTCTCTTTAGCTTTTACGTAATATCTTTATGATCCAAATTTATGCATAAATCATTCTGTTTTACCTAGGCCATGAAAAATATTTTGTAGTTTAATTACGAACAGGTCACAATAAGCTGATGACTATTTGGGTATTTCTCTCTTTTTTAGTATACTAAGTGTTGTGCCCAGATATCACTCTGTGTTCCCCTCTGGGCTGTACCTCATTTCTTGTCCTTTCTCTCACTGTACCTTTATTCTTTTTTTTTTTTTTTTTTTTTTTTTGATATTTGGACATTGATCAGCTAATCTTGTTCACATCCCTAAACACAGGAGATAGAATAAGAGCAAGGACTAAGACATTCAGAAATGGATTAAAAAGCACAGCAACATTGAACATTGGATTACTTCATATGCAAGGCACCATGCTAAAGATAAAGAGATATTTAATAGGACTCTCTCGAAGCTGAAACATTAGTTGGGGGAAAAGGATATTGGCATTTAAAAGATACCATTACTTGGCTCAATCTGATAATGTATTGAATGAAGACTACAGATGAGTCCTGAAAAAAAGTTGGAAAAGAGATCTCTGTGATCTGAAACAGATCATTTTGCACTGAGGAGAACCATTTGAACTATGTCTGGAAATGGAAACAAGGTGTGATAAAGGTGAAGTGAGGGCATTTTAGACAAGAAATAAACATGAGCAAAAATTTGAAAACTAATTTCTTAATCAGGTGTTTGGTAGAGATTGTGTTAACCAGAATTATTTCTAGAAAATGGGCGGAATTTCCTCTCCTGAATAGGAACAAATTAAGAAATAAGAGGATACTGGCAAATAAGGTACCAGAATGTTAGTTACAATTCTGATAAAATGATTGGATTACATGGAGGCCAGCTGCTGCTGCAAGGTCTTGCTAATATGTCACCTCAGCTAATATTCCTAAACTTAATGTTTCTGACACAGCTGGATAATCACAGGCCTTCTCCACAAGAGCAAGCCCCCAAAGCACAGCAGGATGCATGTTCTCTGCAGAAGAAGGGGTTGAGCCAACCCTGCCTAGTTCTCTCTCTGTACTCCCCATTCAGATAAGTTGCTTTTTCCTCCTAGAGAGGTTCCAGGAAATGAAGGGATGAAGAGAAACCAAGAGTCTCAATGAAGGCCCTCCATGTGGACCGAGGAGTACAGAATAAGTACTCCTACAGCCCACAACATTAGAGAAAAAAGAAATAGGGCTGGATTATTAGGAGTATAAAATAACTCACTAAAGAGAATAATCTATCGTTTGTAGCAGTAGGTTAACTGTTGGATTCAAAATAATGTTTTTGGAAGATTAAACTGATAGGGAAGAGATTAGAGACCAAGAAAACCACTTGCGAGAGTCAGGTACAAGATGATGAAAGCCTACCAAAAAGGTAACCATAATAAAAAAGTCAAGTTGTTGGTCTTACAGAAGGTTGATAATAAGCTTAATGGCTATGTGAAGTGTGAAAGGAGTCAAAAGTCTATAGGTTCCAGTTTAGGTGACTAGAAAAATAGCTGTCCCAATAACAAATGAGCACATAGAGAAAGGAGTTTGTTGAGAGATCGAAAGAGAAACTATATGTGAAATGTAAACTACGTGTGAAATGCCTAACAGTGTCTGGCCCCAATGGCACGCCATAAATAGCTGATTTTCCCTGTGATAACATTTATTTGTCAAAAGAATTTATTACAGAGATTTTTCAATTAGCAAACTCTATAATTTTGAAAAAAATTAATTTTAGTACTTTAGGCACACAACCTCAGTATTTAAAGAACACATAGATCTTTATAGTATTTTTAGCTTTCAATTATTGATACAACAAATAATTACCTATTGTGTTTCGTATACTATTCTAGATGCTGGGGATACATCATTGAACAAAACTGCCTTAAATCAATATCCCTAAGGAGATTATGTTCTAACCAGGCTTATGTGGCCTTATTAGTCATGTTGAACAGTTTTTGATAATGTTCAGTAAATAATGCCTGTTTTAAATTGATAAATTTATGTTTTAACAATTCACAGTAATCATCACACATGCATATTTTTCATAGTTGACGTTTACATTGGATTTGTAGTTTTAAATATTTTTGTGTGTTGCATATCTTAATAATTTGAAATTTTAAACTTTTTTTTAGTGGAATATTTATGTTCCATCGTGAACTTTCATAAATAAAATCCTAAAAAGTCATTAAATTTTAAAACATGCTTTCAAGTTTGTGCTTTAGAAATTTGATTTTTATTTTTTATACAAGTTTATAAATATATCCTATGTAGGTATATAGAAGAGAAGTAGAAGAAAATGGGATTGTTCTGGATCCTTTGAAAGCAACTCATGCAGTTAAAGGCGTTACAGGACATGAGGTCTGCAATTACTTCTGGAATGTTGACGTTCGCAATGATTGGGAAAGTAAGCTGCAATTGATATATTTTAATATAATTATTATTTAATATTTAATATCAAATCCAACCTGGTTTTCTATATCTGATCTGTAGTTTACAAAGTCAGTGTAGAAGATATCTGGAGAATCATACAGGGGACTGACAATACCTTATAATTAAATAGAGCTTTTTTACTATATAAAATGCTTCTCAGTATGTTGTAGAATTTGATCCAGTACCTCAACAATCCTGCATAGGTAGGTAATAAAGTAAAATTCAAAAGGGTCTAAGGCCATAGAACTAGTTAGTGGAAAAGCCAGAACTAATATTAAAAGTATCTGTTTTATTGTATACTTTTTTCCTAGACTGTTTTGTTTCCATGGTAAATCCTAGATGAATTCTGCTGGGTTCGTTTAGTTATTCTTGGGCGGAAGGGGTTTCCTTGGGCACCAAATTTTGTAAATAGATACTTCTGAACATCATAAGATATTTATCAGTAGCAGTTTGACATTCTTTTCTCACAAAGCCTAGATAGAACAGTTTATTCAGCTTTAGTAAATGAGGGATTATAGATAGAGGTCATAGTGTTAGGGAGTAATTTATGCTAGAGTAATGCAGTGGTGGTAATTATAATTATTTTTTTTGCTGTGGAAGCTAGATATTGGACCAAAGAAAATGAGATTTCTGGGTGATCAGGTCTCACAGCCACTATCTATAGCCCTAATACTAGGTATTAACTACCTTTGTTTGAACTTAGCCTAGGTGGGGCAGAATCCTGGTCATTTTACCATAATGTTCATTTGTAATTGACTTTCAGTATAAATAAATTAATCATATTCTAGAAAAAGGTAATGTATCCTTTTGGCTATTAATATTTTCTCTTTATTTCAGCAACAATAGAAAACTTTCATGTGGTGGAAACATTAGCTGATAATGCAATCATCATATATCAAACGCACAAGGTAAATATCTCTTCATTCCAAAAGAATTCTATTGTAGTTCAAATTGAGACATATAAATTCTCTAAAGTAAAATTAGCAGGAAATTAAATGCCACAAAAGATTCAAAGACTTTATTAATAATTCATGAATGTCATGTATTTGAAAGGTACATCACCTCATTTAAAGCAGTAATGGGTGCAGCTAAGAACCTGAGAAATATCTAGAAACATTGTATTTGATAAAGACCTACAGTTAGTTATGGACATTCTAAGTCTAGAAAAGAAATTCTTGAAATCCTTTATTTTTCTAGCATCTAGTTTTTATGGGAGATAAATGATAGTTATCAAACATGAAAGTGACTACAATATAATACGGGGAGTAGAAAATATGTTATTAGCCTGTGTTAAAGACTAACAGATTTGGAAGTGATTTAAGTGGATGATCTTAAAGCAAAGGAGAATTGCCAAACATGACTATTAAGAGGTTGCTTATACACCAGTACACATAGAATCATTTCATTTAAATTGGTTCCCTTTGATGTCATTTCTTTCTCTGCTAGTCTAGATATTTAAAATGGTAGAATTAATATTTCTCTTACCTTATTCTGCTTTGTTCCCAAATAATATTTTGGATAAAGAATAATAAAATGAATTAAAATTTTGGAGAGATCCACCAAAAAGTACTGTAGTATGTTATATAAGAAATACAATGATTCAATAAGTACTTAGTTCCTCTTTTTAAATGATTTTTTAATTGAGCCAAGTATACGAAAATATTTGAGGTTTGCTCTGTATCTCTTAAGCTCAGCCCCATCACCTGAGGCATCTTTTTTGTATCTAACGCCTGTTAGCTAGGCTTCATTTTACATAGTAGCTGCTCAAGAATGTGACAGTGAAGATTCTACTTCAGCATACATATTTGGGGGTGCGAGGGAGTGGAGAGAGAGGTCTTAGGCGAAATCTAAAATTTAGTTGATGTTAAAATATCAATTAATTGCCCTGTAATTTGGAATGAAAATAAATGACCACTAATTTAGAATCAGAAGACTCTTATCTGAAGATAATTGATCCTGGAACACAATCTGCTGCTGCAAGTATTTCACTAAGTAAATAGTAAATAGAGGGGAGGATTGTATAGGTTGTATTAGGGTTATTTCTTAAAAACTAATGTATCTTATATGTAACAATTTAAATTACAATTACAGTTATTTGACTAAACTAATTATCTTGGCATTTTTTTCAACAAAATTCAATAACACTGACATCTTTTTTTGGTTTCTTTTATAATTTGATCTTAAAGAGGGCTGTTCATCTTCTAATATTTAAATCATTCTCACTCTTTAAATTTCTGTCTTATCATCATCCTTGCAGATTTGCATTTATTAGTTCTAACATGGCCAAATTTTTGTTTATTATTGGTTTCACTTACATTTCCCTAACACTACTATCATCAGCTTCATGGAATTTTCTATCTCTAAAAGATAAACCATTTCACTTTGCAAATGAGTTGTGTTATGTTGACACTGAGCTGTTAGCTATTTATCATACTCAACAATCAGGAAAGACACAGCATATTGCATATTTTCTCATTTGAAAGTATGTAGTCCCAGTTTTCTGAGACCTAGGTTCTTTGTCATTCCAACAGTATGTTTTTCCTTGCATACTATAAAGTTGAAAGATTCTATATTATTGAGAATTCTTCAGATACGATTATGATATCAAAAGGGCAGTCTTTTTTTCTCTAAAACCTTTGATTTAAACTCTCTGAACAATTTAAACAGAAGTTTAATACAATACTTAAAAGCAGAATATTACCAAAGAATCTGGGTGGGAAAGGTTAATGGAGAGTTGTTGCTTAATGGAATTTCTCTTTGGGGTGATAAAAATTTTTGGAAATAGTGGTAATGTTTACATAACATTGTGATTGTAATTACTGCCATCGAATTGTATACTTAAAAGTAGTTTAAATAGCAAATTTTATATTACATATATATTACCACAGTTTAAAAAAAAGAAAAGAAATAGCAGAATATTATTCCTTTGGTATTGATCTACAAAGCCATTAACTCAGTGTCCATAATTAATCCTTTGATGGATATTCTCGGATGCTTTCCACTTAAAATTTGATAGATTTTACCTTCAACTAAGGTATTTATTGGTTGTACATTTGTTTCTCTGTTAGTTCCATATTATATATGAATAAAAAGTATTTTCAAAAGATTTTTACTTTCACAGAGAGTGTGGCCTGCTTCTCAGCGAGATGTATTATATCTTTCTGCCATTCGAAAGATACCAGCCTTGACTGAAAATGACCCTGAAACTTGGATAGTTTGTAATTTTTCTGTGGATCATGACAGTGCTCCTGTAAGTACACTCTGTAAATTTGTATAGTTGTATAATGTAAAGCTAAATATACAATACAATGCAAAAATGATAAACACCACCACACACACACAGATACTTGATAACGATTCTTAGATTTTTTTTATGTTGGCTCTTTGGGACAATATAACTCATGTGTTGCCTGAGGAACAAGAGTCATGGCTGTGACTACCCTATCAGAGCTGTTTTCCTTTCCTTCTGAGGTGAGGTGAGACAGTTGATGGGTAGTATATGTGGGCTACTTCTTACAGTTACCTTTCAAGCCATGATCAACTACTGGCAAACTTCTGGTTTCTACTTCAGTTTAGCTCCATTTACACATAAAAGGAGGGATAATCATTTTTGGTGTCTTATTAGCTTGGCATGTGTTATTTTTGGTGTTTATAAGATTTTGTTGGAGATTTTGATCTTTGCTGGAGTTATGGTTTGGATTAACCTACTGTAGTATTAGACCAGTAGAGATTACAAAATACTGGGTATCTACTATACTGGTATTTTCTTCTTATTTTTGTTTTGGCAGCTAAACAATCGATGTGTTCGTGCCAAAATAAATATTGCTATGATTTGTCAAACCTTGGTAAGCCCACCAGAGGGAAACCAAGAGATTAGCAGGGACAACATTCTATGCAAGATTACGTATGTAGCTAATGGTATGTATTTTGTCGTTTGTTTTTGCTACTTGATAATGTGAATGTTCTTAGTATGATCTGCATGATAACTGACTGGACAAATGCCATTTAGAAATGCCTTTTTAGTTTTTATCTTTTGAATTAGTAATTTTTAATTTGGATAGATGTATATTAAAACTATTGGGAAACTTTCAAAATATACATATCTGGATTTCATCCCAGAACTACTATATGAGACTTTCTGAAGCTGGATAGATAAATTTTAAAACTTCGTATCAAGATCACTATCACATATCCTTTGTTTTAAGAACTATTTTATTAAATATTTGCCTAGAAGAATATACATACTTTTAGGAATGTAAGCAACAATGGGAAAGAAAGGTAACAGTTCTTTTTCTTATTGTCAGCCATGTTTGTTTTCTGAACTTTTGGTCCCTAGTCCTTATTAGCTAGTTATATATTTATTTCACATTGGCCTGCTGCCAAACAGCCCTATTACTTTGGTTCCTTATGACACCCATAACCTACCTATAGTAGTTATTGAAGTCCATCTAATCAGATCCTCATACCTTCTTTATACAGGGCCATAACTGCTAGTGTATTTTAAAGAGATGGTTATGCCTGAGTAAGTTACTACTTGATTACAGTAGAGTTTGATGAATAAATCTTCCTTAAGTAACCTGAAGTGTAGCTGTATGAACATTTGCATATAATTTAGGAAACTAAGGATATTTTAGAAAGGTAATAAATGCTTTCTTATTTGCTATCTGTTCTTGTCTGGTGGTTAATTTTAAGCAATTAATTTAATAGTATTTAAGAGATGCTGATTGTTTCAAAATGAGGAATGTTTTAAAGCATAGGAACAAAATGAGTGCTTCACATTTGTTTGTAGAATTATATCTTAACAGGTTTTAATTTTTCTTTAATTCACAGTGAACCCTGGAGGATGGGCACCAGCCTCAGTGTTAAGAGCAGTGGCAAAACGAGAGTATCCAAAGTTTCTAAAACGTTTTACTTCTTACGTACAAGAGAAAACTGCAGGAAAACCTATTTTATTCTAGTATTAACAGGTACTGGAAGATATGTTATTTTTTTAAAAAACTTTATTTGACTAATGTGATTCTACAGATATTAAAATTTAGTTAATTGTTGAAAGTAGTTTCTGTGTTTTATGATGTTCCCAGATAAAGATTTGTTTTTATAGCCTTAAAACTTATTTTTTATTATTTTTCTGCTTATATTAAATAATACCTGCTTATATTTTAAAAATTTCAACATCATAGGACTACAGAATTTCAGGAGTTCAAATTCCTTATATCTTTCCCTTCCCAGAAATTACTGTTAGATTGGTTATATATCCTTTCAGACTCTGATATATATGTATTTACATATATTTTTAATTATTTTAAAAAATGTTTTTTCTACTGTTTTGCAGCTTGTTTTTCTGCCAACAATATATCTTAACTATTATTCCACATGAAGATATGAGACATATAAAACCCTCTCGTTTTTTAATATCTGCTATATGAGTATTGCAGAATTTATGAACCAGTCCCATGTTAATGTCTGGGTTGTTTCCATATTTATTGTCAAATAATGTTACACTGAGTATCTTTGCACAAGGAAGCCAGAATCTTTAATTTTTTTACAAAATAAGTGATAATGTTAACATGATTCAGAGGTTAAAATTATGAAAATATACAGTAAAATTTATCCCCTGCTCCTCATTCACCCAGTTTTTCCCCCTCTCCACATATACAAAAGTGTATAGCTGCTATTACTAATTTCTTGTGTATTTTTCCAGATTTTTTTTGTCTGAATGAGGAAATACACGTATATTCCTTCCACACATACTCTTTTTTTGTTGTTGAAGAAAAAGTAGCATACACACTGTTCTGCACTGTTTTTGCACTTCTTTTTATTATCTTGATGGTCTTTTCATGTTGATAGAGAGCTTTATTTTTTTTTTTTTGACAGCTTTGTAGTATCTCATTCTGTGGATGTATATAATTTATTTAACCTCTATTTGTAGATATTAAAATTGTTTCCAATTTTTGTTAGAACAAACGGTGTTGCAGTTATATTCATATGTCATTTATACTTCAACTTGTTATGTGGGATAAGTTACAATATGTGCCACTGCTGGCGCTCTGGGGGTTTGTGCATTCGTAATTTATGTATTGCCCTCCATAGGGGTTGTATTAATTTACCATCTTGCCAGCAGGAATGTATATGAGTGCCTGTTTACTTGTACCCCCCTCACACAATTGGTGAAATAAAACTTTCTGATTTTTTTTCCAACTTAATAGGTCTAAAATACTCTTCCAGCGTAGTTTACTTGCATTTCTCTTATTGTGAATGCATTTGAGCATCTTTTAGTCCATTTGATAACATTTGCATAATTCTGTTTCTGTGAACTCTGAGTGTGTATTAGCATTTAAATTTTTAATAGATCTTACTACAAAGTAAGATAATTCACAGGCAGTAAGTAAATATAAATGTCCTCTCATTCTTAGCTACACTAAATGTTAAATCATTAGCTGAGAAATTTATATTCTTGAGTCGATTTCTTTAGATAAAAATAATATAGTCAATAACTGTATGATGACTGATGTTTTTAGTTATGTCTAGTTTCTGATGCTATTTATAGTATGTCTTTCCTTTAAAAAAAAATTCAAAAGCTAAATTTATGGTCAGATACTAACACAAGGATATTGCATTGATATGTAGCTTTTCCCAGGAAGAAAAGTGACCTGAAAATGTTAGACAGGTTTTTATCTTACTGATCTGAATGGTTAGTGTTTGGGGATATAGTCTGACCTTGTGGAATTCCCTCTTCTGGCATAAGTGCGCTGTATAAATGCTCTATTGTTAGAATATCTTATACTTTAGGATTGTTATGGCTAGATCTGGATGCCTAACTTCTTATTAATTCTATCTCTGCAGTGTATTTGTCAAACAAACCAGAAACCTGATGCCACACAATGGCAGCAGCAGCAGGCTTTTCACCTTACTTAGCTCAGTGTTTCTCCCCATAGCCTTAAGATTTCTAAAAGGTTGCTGTTTGCTCCAACCAAGACCAAGCATGCAGCTTTATCTGCTTTCTCTCTTCTTCACCTGTCCCAGAATGCAGTTATATATAGAACATGCTTTCAACTATGTTCAAGGAGAATAATGATTTTCCTAAACATGCTAACATATTGCTAGCATTTGCCTCTAAACTGTTGAATTTGAGGTGTTGTTTTATTGACTGACCAAGTGTGTATTTGGTACATGTGCACATATATGTTTATGTGTGCACACATTCTTCTCTAGTGGACCAGGATGGAAGGCATTGGAATCCTTTGAAAAAAACTTAGGGGACGGAGGTAGCATTGTTTGTGGATGTGTGTGTATGTACGTAAAGATAGAAATGAAAAGAATCACTGGCCAAAACTCAGTTCTGGCCTTGAGTCCAGGTTGAAAATCTTTGTTTGCCTAAAAAGGTATTTGTCCCATAATACTTTCGGCAGGTGTATGTATAAAGTGCATTCTAGCACTGAGACCTTAAGGAAGTTAACATTCTTAATTTTGGTGTTGGAGAAATTGTAACTTTTATTAGTCATTATCTTTAGAGAAATTCCATAAAGTTAATGAAGTCCGAAGATATTTATAATTGTTAGTCAAAACTTTTTAACACATTTGACAAGGTCTGAGCATGTTCATATCTAAAGATAAGGCAGACCTCTTCTTCATAACCTAAGTAAATTTTTAAATTTTTTGATAAGTGATATTGCATAATTTTTATTGAAGACTAAGGAAAAATGCCAGTTTGTTGAGTACAAATCTGGAGACCTCTGGGTGATTTGCTCTTTGTTTGTCTATAGTACATTACCCTTTTAAATTTTTTCTAACTTTCAGAAGATTTCTTATATGCTCTATTACTGATGGATAAGTTTTAAATATTTAAGGTTAATAATTTTACATTTTTAAAGGTGAAAATTCTTAAAAGATAATAAGGATCTGTGCATTTCATCAATTCAGAGGGTAGAAGGAAATTTGTTCTGGTATTCCTGCAGCTGTTAGTAATAATGTATTGCTGAATTTTTTACTTGTCATTTTTCTTTCCTGCAGTGACTAAAGCAAGGCTGTGTGACATTCCATTTTGGAGGAAAAACAGAAAAGAAAAATGCTCTAAGCTGGAACATAGGATCTACAGCCTTGTCTGTGGCCCAACACCTTGGCCTTGTGTAAAAAAAAAATGAAGAAATATTGCAATAGCAAAGCTGAATATCTAACACTAGCTGTCTCCTGCTAGATCTCCGCACTCAGCATATAACTATAAATACATGTAAAATTACATGTACATGGCTATATTTTTATTTGCTTGCTCCCAGAAGAGGAAAAAAAAAATCAATTTTGAATCACAACTAGGAATTGATGCTTTAATTTTTGGAAACTTTTTCAGAATTTTTAATTTAGTATGGTCCGGCCTAAGATCCTCAGTTGTATCAGGTTTTGTGCACAAAAGAAAAGCACAAAAGTTGAACACACACGGGAATGTGCTTTCTGTGCACCAAATATCTGGATGGGGTTCTTTTTTCAGGCCTTTAGTCAAATCTGTGTCCAGAATTTTTTGACTTTTTTGCTTTGTATAATCATAGAATTTATTGCTGCTGATTTCTATAATGATTCATGTTGTGTTGTCAGGTGTCTCTTAATAACTGAGGGCTGTCAGTAACCTGTGATTTTGCCTTTTCTATAGTCTTACTCCCATGAAGAACCTTGGTTCTGATGGAGAAAGTGAAAAGCTTTATTTTTTTCCTCATGTATCTTTATGTTTCTTGTATTTTTATTTGTGTTCTGTGTGCTACAGCTTTGGTTCTTCAGTTTGTTAGAAACACAATATGGCAATTCTTGAATTGATTCTGCCTGCCTCCAAACAAACATCTATACAAATCTCGTGGGTATAAATCGCTTTCTGGTAAAATGGTCAGGATAAAATGGGCTCACATTTTTATGAAATTTGTAAGAGGTTATATGTATTACTTGTTAAAGCAAATCAGACTGAGTTTGACATTTGAGTCTATTTCTAGTATTCAGTAACAGGTATGTTTGTTAATTCTTCTAATTTGGGTCCGTTTAAGAGATATGTTGCAAGATATGCACAGAAAATGTGAGCAATGCTCCTGTTTGCCTCTTGATCAGAAACTTTAGCAGAGCAGTAAAGGATTCCATGTGATTCAAACTGAAATTCTTTCCTTAGTTGCTGTAAGAACTTACATGTAAAATACCTTTTTTAGTTTATTAGTTTTAGGCATCTGTGAAAAACCTTGAAGCATGGAGTTGAGGCAAGGAATTAAACTCAGTGAAGTAGAAATGACTGCTCACTCCAAAATCTTCATTGTGTTTATACACAGATGTGCTTACATATATCAGAAGCATTTTGTAGATGTTTTGCTGACTTGTTCATCTCTGTAGAAACACAGAAATCAGACCCATTTTGTAAAGCAGAAAGTCATGTCACCTGTAACATGTCCTGTATATATTTCATACGTGGTAATGGAGTCTTAATGATAAATGCAAGGTGATAATTTAATGATGGGATTAGTCTGATCATTTAATATGCACAATCCTGGAAGTGAATTACTTGCATCAGATTTAGTGGTATTTATTATTCTGTACAGAGAGAAAAAATACATATAAAACATAATGCTTACATTACATGCACGCAGATTTCATGCTCCATAAATCTTTTCTATTTTTTAATTTACCTTTCTCTAAATAATGTGCATGGAATATGCCTTATTACAGAAAAATGCTGTTCATAATTTGACTATGTGGAAAAGTGCCTATGGTGGTAATGCTAGTAAGGCAAATAAGACAAATTATCATATCAGTTTACTACATAACCAGTTAACATTTTATATTGTGATGTTTAAAAAAAGTTTATACCTCAAATGTGTATTTTATTTTGCAATCATCTGTGGGCTGGGATGTGGGGTATGGGAGGGTGGGGGAGGGGAAGTTTATTCATCATAGCCGCTGATGGAAATCTTCAAAAACTTCTATATGCCCACTTTAAATGTTTCTCTGTTTGGAATTTCTGGTAACTATCATGAACACAGACAAAGTAACTCTTTCTTAACTAAATTGGATAGCTTTATTTTACAAAGGTATAGAAGTTTACAAAGCAGTATCTAAATCTAATTCTCATTAGTTACATTTGCACTAAATGTTAATGATACACTTTTGCAATTCTGTAAATAAAATGATTACACTAAAATATTTGTATTAAAAAAGAAAAAGATAAATTTTACCTTTAGGTAACTGCACTGGTACTTCACTGGAGTTAATCCTGTCCAACCAGATTTAGAAATAAGTAGGGGAATATGAAAAGAATTTAAAAGAGGTCAAAATTTAAAGAGGTACTAGCCCTTTAGACATTATTCAGACCCTCTAGAATTATTTCCATATGGCTAATTCCTACATACTGAATTACATGTTGATTTTTCATCTTCAGGTTTTTCCTACTTCCCCAGGCCAAAAAAAAAAAAAAAATCTTCTACTCTTTTCTACTCACTTTTTTTGTACTGTGATGGAAACTTGAAAAATATTGGTGATGATGGGTTATTTTTTTCCCCTGAGTGCCCACTGTACCCTTCAAGAGAGCACAGTGTTTCAGTTAGAATTCAGGATTTCTGATTTTGAGGTAGAGGGTGATCATAGGCGCTCTTGGTTTGGAAACACCACAGGGGCAGCTAGACCAAGGAGAGGGATGGCTGGGAGGGAGATGTAGGATACAAAATAAGAAAAAGGAGAAATTGGTTTCCCATTTGTTCAGTTTCATCAACTAATTTGTACACCTATACAACATCAGCATCAGTTTGCTATTGAGAAATTTTTAGTTGGGCTGAGCTGGTTCTCTTGTGAAATTGTGCTGGTTATCTTTAAGCTTATCGGTTGTTTGTCCAATTAAGCACTTTCACCAGTATTTAGTCCAAGTTGTACAGACGACGTTTGGATTATTGTCATTGTTCATCTACAGACACAAAACGTAATCATTTTAAAGTTCCTTGGGAGTATGTAGAGTGTAACTATTCTTTAATAGCTTTATGATCCTGATGATGTTTTTAAAAAAAATAAAGTTGGATCTTCCATGTTACAATCACAAAATTAAAATCAGTATTTAAAAGTGGAAAAGTATTAAAATATTATGGAAATTTGTGCTTGCTTGATTGTTTTCCTTAACCCAGAAATACTGCCCTCCATAATTCTCTGCGTAGTTAAGAGCTTGAAATACTCCCCTTCAGTGTTCTTCAAACTGTAGATTTAACCTAGTTAGGGATCAAGAAAACTATTGAGTCACAACCTAATTTAAAAAAAAAAAAAACACGAATAATCAAGTACATAGTTTATAATGAAAAATACTTTGTGAATCTCATATATATAAATGTACATGTGTGTATAGTGGGTTACAATTTTTAAATGAATTTCTTAACTGTGTGTTGTGGTCCAAAAGTTAGACCATATGTGCTACTAGAGAGTGAAGCCATATACAGTTGGGCATTTCTAAAATGAAAGCACAGTGCCAGTCAGTCATCCATACTTAAAATTTAGCTACATACATTCAGTTAAATAAATCACCCCTTGTTTATATAAGTGATATGACTAACTCCACCTGTTATACCCAGAATTTATGCCCTAGAACAACAGTGAGATGGGAAGTGTGGATTTGCACTTCACTCAGTGGGTTCTCCTGTGGTTATAGTGAAAGCCATCGCGCATATTTTTCTGCCGGTGTTCAAAGATCCATACCATCCAAGAAATATGACCTCTGAACATATGCCAACTACTTAATCGGGTGGGATGCTGGAGAAAATATCTGGCTGTCGTGCTGAATTTATTAACAGAAGTAGTATTGTGGTTCTCACGGCACATTTTTAAGGAGTTTTTTAAGAGTGATTTTAACTATATGCAGTTTTTGCCTTAGTCTCGCCTTTGGAATATAACCAGCAAATAAGATGTAGTTCTCATTAGCTATTGCAAATTGAGTTGCTCTATAGTATCTTCCAGATTTTCCTGCCATTGTTTTAACAAGCAGGACTCATATTGTTGGCATTTGTATTACCTACCCATTAAAACAAATTTTCTATGAACCCTCCATGTCTGCATACTCTGAATATTCTTATATATCATAAACCATTTGGCCTTTCTCTTCCACAGAATTCTGTGAGTTTGGTACTAGAATGAATCTTAAAGACCGTTGAAGTTATTAAAAGATGCCCAACCAGGATTTTATCACCTAGTCATTGCTGAGGTGCTGAACGAGGATGTTTCCATTAAGCGTTAACACACACCACGTCTGCATTTTATCTGACTTCTCTGTGCAGTGCTGCTGCTGTTGGCAGTAGCGCCGGTGGTACCACCACTATTTTACAGAAGAGGAAACAGGCCAGAGTTCCAGGCCTACTGAGTAAAGTCTTTCCTTTAGACTCTGCTACTTTTTAATGCCTATGTATTTAATATCTAGAATATGATGTACTGAAAGGAGCTGACATGCTTGAAGCATTTTTCAGGTACTTTAATATTGGCTTCATAAAATCCCAAATACTTATGTGTCATGAAATCTCATCAGATACATGAATTTTATCTTAAAGATTAAATTTGGCCATCATTTGATGCCTTAGCTGCCTTCCTGTCCTCCAGCTTAGAGGGGTGAACTAGAACTCGATCATAAAACACCACAAACAAGTCTGAGGAGGGTATTTTATCTCAGAATTTTCATTCCAAGGATGAGCTCCAATGTAGCTGTCACTTGGGGACCATCTGTTGCAAAATGACCACTGAAGCAAGATTTGGATCCACTCCTGGTCAGTTTACTGTGGTTCTTTTATATTACCATTCTTTGGAATTAGGAGGCCTAAGTGGTAGCTGGGTCCAGCACTAGGGAATCTGTGTGTGGCAGCTAAATCAAGATATAGTTGACATCCAAACCATTTTAGCATGTGGATGTCACTAATTCTCCAGCACTCAAAATGGTTCCCAGAGCAAATATTTATTGAGAACCTATTACTTGCTATGCAGTGTTCTGGGATTCAGAATACAGCAACAAACAGAACATCTGGCCTAGATTATTTTTGTCATAGCCAAGGTTTTTAGAAATGTGTCTAAGGAAATAGGCTTTGAGAACAGGAGCTTTGAATAAGGTGCATTGAACAATAGCTACATTTGAAATGTGGAAAATTTTTTTTGTTTGTTTTTTTATTCTTGGTTCTCAGCTTGTTCTCAGTCGATAGGAAATATTGTTGCTGTGTTTTAACAAGTTTGCCAATTTCTGTGCATGTTTATAGCATAAGATTAATTGGTAAACTATTCTCATTATTCATTTTAATTTAAAACTACAATTTAATTTATGGTTTGTGACTTTGAGTTTTCATTCCTAACATCCAATAGATTTTTATGTTGTTTCTAAGTATATTTCTCTCCATGTTCCTGGGTACCATATATTCAACATAACCAAAAAGGAATGAGATTTAGAAGCCGGAAGACCAGAGTTTTTCTGGCTCTCTCACTTGAGCAGCTTTGATATTGCCAAGTCATTTCAATGTCTCTAAGTCTCCTATAAAGTAAGACAAGATCACCTACCATGGCTACATCACAAGGTTGTTTGAGGAAGTGAGATAATTAAAATGCTTTGAAAACTTTACTGTGCAAATGTAGGGAACTTAGCCACAAGTATGTGCTAGGTACTGTCTTTTGTCGCTAGAGATATGAAGATGAGTAATGCAGAGGAATAATGACAAATAGGATGTAAGCATTTTGATGCTTTGAGCCTGAATTAAGTTACTTGGCTTATCTGGAATTTAGCCTACAGGAGCATGTCCAGTAAGAGAGAAAACTAGAAGAGATAGAGGCAGGAAAATCTTGAAAACTATGGGAAATAGTTTGATTTTTGTTCTACCGGCAATGGGAGTCGCAGGGCTTTTATGAGCATTACTGTTTTACACATCTGAGAAAAATCAGTGGAACTTGGTGCCTGGTTTTGTTTGCATATAGAATAAGTCAACTGTTAACATTTTTACTTGTAAATAATTCCCACACTAATGTCAGAAATGGGGAGGGGAAATAATGAGTTTTTAAAACTCGAGAAATGGGAGTGATAGTGTCTCAAACTGGAGCTGCCTAGCAGTCACTTATGTTTATAAAATATTAACTGAATGGGGAAGAGTTAAGAGCTGGAAAATCATTGTAGAGATGAATGTCTCCTAAAGTGATCTCTTTGCCTTTCTTATATTTAGTTCCTCCTCCTGCCACTATCAAATTATCCTTTAATACATAATTCCTCTTGCTCAATATGTTTTAAGAGTCCTCTTATCCAGGACTGAGTTCACACTCCTTGGCTTAATTTAAGTCTGATGTCCAAGGTATCTTTTAAGAGTTTGGCCTGGAACCCCATCTGCCTTACCAGTCTAACTGGTCTTGGTCCCCTCTACAGATAAATCAACCCAGCCAGGTGGATTTACTCCATGTCACTCGGCGATGCATGCTCACCTTCTAAAAAATTTCTCTCCTCTTCGTCAACATCCAAACTTTGAGGTCCCAATTTCTGGCCTTAATTATAACCAGTCCCTCAACTCTTTTTCTTCAGTTCTGTTTTATGTGCTTTTTCATCCATACTTGGATTATATAACAACTACAGTAGTCCCCCTTATCTGCTGGGGATATGTTCTAAGACCCCTAGTGGATGCCTGAAACTGGATGATAGCAAATCCTATACATACTGTCTTTTCCTATACATACATACCTATGATAAAGTTCACAATCACAGCTGATTTTAGTGTGGAGACTGAGACAGCATTGTTCCCTCAACCATAACCTATCCAATCCACTAAGCCATTTCCCATTTCAAATTTTAAGTGACAGGAAAGCAAAGGAGTTTTACAACATGGGCTAGATGACCAAAGCCCTTCTTGCAAGTTTCAAGATGTCTGTGTGCTTTACGTTAGCAGCTGGCACAGGCCCTCGCCCTTTGATGCTCACTGCCAACTGGCATCAGGATTAACCAGCTGGAATGGTCTGTTGAATCAGCTTCTTACCTCTGAGTAATGCTGTTCCAGTGCTGCAATCCTGGACATTTAAAGTGCAAAGGAATCAAATCTGGGGCTACAGAGTGGGTGAGGTGAGGACGGTGAGTAGATAGTGATATGTACAAACCTCTTTAAAAGTAAGGGCATTTTTTCTTTTTTTTTTTTTTTTTTTTTTTGCTTTTGTCTCCCACTCTTACTTAGCCCTTTGGGAGAGCAGGAGTAGTAAGAGAATGAGGAGAAATAAGTGGCTAAAATTCTCTCTGGGGTAGTCATTCCATTCATTGAAGACATGGAGACCTTTAGAGTTAGTTGTCTTGGAAGGAAGGTGGTCATAGGTGGAGGGTGGGGGACACCAAATCAGATAACATACTTTCTAATTGATTAGTTGTTGTATCTCTGTAAGATAAATTCTAATTCTTATTAACCAGCACTTGATCTCTCCATGGTGTTTTTGAACTGTGCACTTCTGAATAAACTGCGTTTTCTAATACCATTCATTCAGTAATAGCGTGCACCTCATACTGAAATCTGTATCTGTTACAACAGCAGCATCAATAGAACTGTCAAAATCCTAGCCCCATTCCAGAGCAGGGGAGTTAGAAACCCTGGGAATGGAGCCCAGCAATCTGTTTTGCCAAGGCCACCAGGTGAATGTATTGCACGCTCAAGTTGGAGTAACATGGTCTTTTGTGTTCTACCTCCTAACTCCAGCTGTTAGCACAAGGCTCTCTTCTATAGGACTTAGGGAACAACTGTTATCTGGACACAAGAGTGCCTATACCTCCCTCAACAGCTCTCAAACTTTCTTAGAAGGAAAAGAAGGAGAGAAGTGGGGGAAAGCATATGCCATTACACTGAAAGAGGAATGTTACAACATAATTGTAAACTAAATCTTTTGCCACTTTCTCTTGGTTTCCACTATTAGAAGTTATCCATTAATTATGTTTGCTAACTGCATGAAGATGATTATTAACAAATTAAAGTCTTGGCCATAACTGAAGGTTTAGAGAAACACTGGTCTTGAAAAAATTTTTCTGTAACGGATTTACTGCTCTTATTTTAACCTCCTGTACATAGTGGATTTGTATTGGTGTTTTGCTGCTCTGCATCCTCTTGTTTGAGCTCAGACCTCAACAATGTGAGATGTTTCTTTTGGGTTTAATTCTCTCTCCTTTCCTAAGATGAGGAAAAATCCCTGTCCTGCCACATGCACCTTACTGCTCATCAAATCACCCAAACAGAAAAGGGGATGGAAATCCTTCACTGTCTCTCTGGTCCAGCCTGCGTCACTCTGGAGGAGGCAGACCATACCAGTGATTGAGTGTCATTTGGAGAGAAAAATACAAACTGATTTATTATCTGGGTCTTGGTTCTTAGTGGTTCATACATATGTTTTCTAACTACAGCAGAAAGTGTAGCCACTAACTGCAAGTAAATGGGAATTGGCTTTTAAAAAGACCGACCAACTATAGTAAGCTATACTTCAGCTGATACATCCTAAATGCATACCTACAATGGCCATTTGGTTTGACTACCCCATATTTATGTCTTTGCACTAACCCTCACAAACCTAATATCTAAAAGTAGTCCAGTTGAGATAATAAATCCAAACTAATCAAACTAAGTAAGTATAAGGAAGATAATTTTAATGAACATACAATACCAGTCTACCATTAATGTTGTAAAGTTGGGGAATATAATGCAGAATGATAAACAGTCATCATTATGACCTATAATTCACCAATAGCGTGAATTATAGGTTACCACTCTGGCCAGACTTTACAAGCTTCCAGGCCTCAGGCTGAGGGTTAATCCAAACAAAAAAGGTTACTGCTTACACTTATCAGTATTCACTTTTTTCATAATTTACCGGAACTGGGAAAAAAAAGTATAACAAAACGTATACAATTTAGTAATTGTACAAAACAATTTAGTGAGACGATATTAGTTACAATCACCAAAATGAAGACGCAAAATACTTTTCATTGCCACTTCCATGAAAAGTTCAGATAAATAAGAAGTCATCGGCTGAAAGGTCACAACAGAAGCAATTTAAACTTTACAAACAGGAAAGGTCAAGCTTCCACAACAATGCTGCGGATACGACCATTCAGAGGCTCCCCATGCTGCCATGGTATTACTGGAACGTTTTTCAGAGTCCATCATCTACACAAGCCATCAGCTCTCCAAGACCAACACTTGAAGCATTAGATGTAATACAAAATAATAAGTTTTTATTACTTATACAAAACTTGTACATTAAAAAAAATAACATTTAACACCTCTGCTGACCCCCTGAGAAAGCTAAGAGCTTTATGGGTCCATCAAAGAGCAATGTATGGATGTTTCAGTCACCAACCTCCTGGCCACAGGAACGAGCAAGGCACACTCCTCCGGGGCCATTCACATGGCGCCTTCACTGGCTCTGCAAGCTGACGTACACTTTCATTAGGCTCAACAAGCTAGCCAAGGTTTCCTGGACAATTAAAGAACACTATTCTTCTCTGACCTAAACTTACAGTATTTTATCAGTATACAAGTTTATGTACTTCTTGAACACTTTTAATAAACTCCTAGCATAAGAAGCTCCATTACAACATATAGAGAGTTGACACAATTCTTTCACAAAAAAACTATCTAGATTTTTCAGCTAAATAAATTTAAGTATCTTTTAAGAAATTAAAGTTGGCTTAGAGAAATGGTATTTTTCTTTCAAACCTGTGTTTTCCACCCTCTGAGTTCTGAGAGGAACTTGTATACAAGTCCAAAATAAACAGAGTCTCCTTTGTCTAAGCAATATTAAGAGCTTTCGTATCTGAGGGCACAAAACTCTATTTCTTAAAGCCTTATGTTGAAAGATACATTTTAGCCAATCTAGACAAACATTTATATTTCGACAAGAGACCTCTGAATAGCCTACAGATATAAATGCAGTGATTTGTTTTCTTGATAGAGAACTATTTAGCACTGCTCAGCACATTATTCTGTAGTTGGGGAATAAGAGTAATTCTTCTTTTGAAGAAAGCAGGTCCCCTTCTGAAGAATCATGTTGGCTACCCCAAAAGAAATCTCAAAATAGACCAGCACCAAATGAAGTATTATTTTACAAAAAATAAACTTAGCTCTTATTTCTTAAAGTTCTACAACCCAGGCTTAATAAATTAACTTTGAAATCATGAGTTTTGTCAGCTACAATATAATTTAAAAATCCATTTTCAACTCGGGCGTGGGAGGAGTGGGAGGAGGATCAGTCTCATACTATCTCCATGAACTCCATGAATTTCATCAAAAGAAAACACTTCTTTCCAGTTTGTGTTCTATTTCAGAAGTGAGCTGTGGATTAGCATCTGCGATGCTTTAAAGCATAATATTCATGTTGAGATCTCTCCAAAGAGCACAG
The DNA here is from genome assembly GCA_003508835.1 of Eonycteris spelaea. NCBI lineage: Eukaryota > Metazoa > Chordata > Mammalia > Chiroptera > Pteropodidae > Eonycteris > Eonycteris spelaea. Next base: position 18,300,980 of record PUFA01000011.1, on the reverse strand, counting down.
CATGTAAAGCACTAAACTGTCTTGGGATCTGAGGAATCTGCGTGGAAAGGACCGCAGACTTTTCTGAAAGAGCCAAACACCAAGCAGTCGTCTCACTGATCGTATCTATTCATCCTCAAGACGACACCGCATTGAGCTTTGTAATTCACAGATTTATGTCAGTCCTTTAGAACCCAACACCCGTATTTCGGTTCAGAACTGTCAGGCTCCTTAAGTGCTTTCTCAGTGCAAGTTCCTTGGAGGTCTTGTAAATTTATCTTTGACCTATGGCAAAAAAAAGGACAAAGTAGAGATATACAAAATAATAAGAATGCAGAATTTTAAGTTGGGACTAATGTATCTGAAGAGTAGATTTTTATACTGCATATTTTAAGGGGAAGCATGTTAAATAAATCTTTAAGTCTTACCTGTTGTGAAGCATGTGACTTTGGACAAGATGTCCTGCTGCCAATGCTGCCATCAGTGACAACTCCCCGGCCATTACTGTACCACACACAATTCTGGCAAGCTGCCGGGCATTTTCCCCAGGATTGTCTTTGCATGCTCCCTGAACACCTAGCATCTGCAGCCAGGGAGAGACAGAGCAGGACTCATCCTTCAAGTCATGGCGACAACTTCCTACTCAAGCAACTAACATAAGGGCGACTACAATGGCATAGAATTAGGCTCCATTAAAAGTATTAAATTTCCAAAATTTGAGAGCCAGTATTGACAATGTAAATACCACAGTTAACATAACATCCACACCATGGCTGGCACTGCCCTTACTCAGAGTAGATAAAGTCTTTGCTCTCTTAATATACTTTCCCAATTTACTAAGCATATGCCTAAATATGCTTACTTGGACACACTAAATTAGGCATAAGGGAAACAAAGAATGAAAAGGCTGCTAAAATATTGAGGTGAGTGATATGCAGTGTCTGGTAGAAACACAGAGAATCTCACCGGCTCAGAATAGGCTAGAGATCCCTGGACTCTGTGCCCGATATGTCATACCTGCAAACAGGCTTGCTGAGGGAGCAGGTTGGTCCCACCACCTATGGTTCCTATTTCTATAGATGGCATGGTGCAACTGATATACAAATCTTCATTTGTGGGACCACTTGTTTCCATTAAAGTAATGCAGTTTGAACTAACAACATTCTGCGCTGGATCCTAAAAAAAATAAAACGAAAATGAAAAAATATAAAACTTCTCTTACTTAGAACAACAAAAGAGAAGGGAAGTGGAGGCGGGAGCCCTCACCTGTCCACAGGCAATATAAATGGCAGTGACAATGTTTGCCGCATGGGCATTGTAGCCTCCAATGCATCCGGCCATGGCAGAGCCCACCAGATTCTTATTAATGTTGACTTCAATCATAGCTTCTGTAGTACTCTTTAATACCTATAAAACAGAGTTATACACATTTCACATCTTCCAACAGAGATTCAGGAGTGTGTTATCCAGATCTATCTTTCTGTACCTTCAGAAAACAAAGGAGTTTAGACCTCACCCCATTTAAGCTCTGACCTCAATAAAGAGTATCAGTTCAGTTTGTTCCTATGAATGTCATTGGCAGACACGAGTGTGATAAAACCTTCATCTTTAACGTGAAACATACACCCACATATTAAACTTTACTTACAATGTCAAGACTCCTTTCTCCAATTTTTTAATACAATTAAAGATTAACAATATGAAATATTTATCCAATCACTCACTTCTCTGACAACCTTGGCTGGAATGACAGCTTCACAAACAACAGACTTTCCTCTTCCCTCTATCCAATTTATAGCAGCAGGTTTCTTGTCGGTACAATAGTTACCACTAAGTGCTAGGATCTGCATTTCAGGGAAATACTCATGGAGTTTTGAAAGTGCTTTCTCTGTGCCCTATTAACAACAACAACAAAATTACATTAAAATTCAAAAAGTTATTTACAGATCAGAGGCTTTATTTGTATCTAATAATACTAATACTTCTAACTACAATAGCTATATTAATATTTTTATTTCTAATAACTATACTTTGAAGAAACTAAAGTAATAGCTGTTTTATTAACCATTGGTGACTAATTTCTCAAGCAGATATAAATTCCTAATGTTTCTGTCTAGGTATAAAAATGACCTCCTTTGTCGTGATTGATGAATAGACTGTAGATGACAGTATTAAAAAATACTCAAAAAGAATACTCATATTCATGTCACTGAGGAGTGAGTAACCCAACTCATGACCAAGGTTTCCTAAATTGCCTCTTCTGGTTATTAAACTGTTACCTACAACCAACCCCAAGTGACCAAGCTTGCAAAGAGAAGTCAAATATCAAAGTAAATCTTGTTGTTAATGGGAAGTTGTTGGAATTTACATTACATAAAGTATAAAAAAGACTTCCAATGACTTCCAACTAAGTGAAATTAATTCAGTTAACGACTCCTCAATAACCCAAAACATACTTGTGGCTAATTAAAAATTTTTTAATTGTGGTAAAACACACAACATAGAATTTATCACATTAACCATTTTCAAGGTGACTGACTGTTCAGTAGTTTAAAGTACATTCAAGTTGTTGTACAACCAATTTCCAGAACTCTTTTAATCTTGCAAAGTTGAAACTCTATACCCATTAAATAATAACTCTCCATTCCACTTTCTCCTCAGCCTCTGGCAACCAGCATACTACTTTCTATCACTCTGAATTTAATCTAGGTACCTCATAAGTGAAAATCATACAGTATTTCTCTTTTTTTAACCAGAGTATTTCCCTTAGCAAGTGAACCTAAAGGTTCATCCACATTTAGCATATGTCAGAATTTCCTTTCTTTCTAGGGCTGAATAATATTCCATTGTATAGAAACACCACATTTTGTTTATCCATTCATCCATCAATGGACACTCAGGCTGCTTCTACCTTCTGGGTATTGTGAACAATGCTTCTATGAACAAGGATGTACAAATGATCTCTTTGAGACCCTGCTTTTGGTTCTTTGGGGTAGATACCCAGAAGTGAAATTGGTAGATCACAGTAATTCTATTTTTATTCTTTTTAAGGAACCGCTGTACTGCTGTTTATTGGCAATTTTTCAAGCGTATGCATTTAGTCACTATCATCTCTTTCTGAATAGTCCTTTTAAATAGTTAAACCAAAAAATATTTTGCTAGCCTAATTGACTTTAACATTTTACATCTGTGTCTGGTAAATAACATATCAGTAGAATAAAAGTAAGCCATATATAATCTTCTTATAAGGAGATAATTAAAATAACCACACTATACATATGAGCTTGGACTCTTGAATATAAGACTTATCAAGTCTCTAGAAGAGGTCAGCTTTCATAGTTTATAAGACAAAATTTTAAAGTGCTAACCCTCAGGTTTTTCTCAACTTCTCTGAAGAGACCCAGAATATATACAATGCCAAGTCTAAATTAAATATATCAGATACAAACACACTGGTAAACAAATGCCTGATTTATATAACATGAATTACATAAATCAATATTTACCTTTCAATGAAAATCTTTCAATCAAGTAATACTTTGAGTAGTAGTGGATGTGCATGGCACCTTATTAGATGTACAGGAAGGCATAAAGTAGACAGTGAGTCTGCTCCCTACCTGTCTCCCTGACATCTGAGCTACCCTCTCCTGAATAACCAGTTTTTCAAGTTCTGTTATAGTCTATCCACGCTCACCTTTGTAACCATGTTCATCCCCATGGCATCACCGGATCTGGACTGGAAACGAATATAAAGGTTGCGTCCAGCCATACTCATATGAAGTTTCTGTAGACGTGCAAATCTGTCAACAAAAAAAGCAAAGATTTTTTATTTTTTTAAGAAGATAGAAGTCATCCTAAAATCTAGTTTAGTTGATTCATTTTAAACATAAGAGAACCTCATGGAGATTACTTATTAGTGTAATTTCTTCTTTTACCTAACATTGTATTAGAATACTATATAGATTCTGCTTCATTCTAAGGTACTGAAAGAAGGGAGAGCTACAGACAGCCATTTCATCATAGATAAATTTTAAAAGTCCAAATAAAAGCAAGAATATAAGCTTGAAAATGATGGGGTTATCATTTGTATCGATTATACTTCTTGATAAATTTAATTTTCTGTATTTAAAATAAATCTTCTATACTAATATTTACTTCAATCCTGCTTCCAAAATCTTTTTTCTCAGGCAATTCAGCTCTAGGGTAATTCTAAGTCAAAATTCTTCTAGGAAAAAGTAACAGTATAATCATAGTGAGCCCTTTAAAGCCAAGACCATATTTTTCTAATTTACCTTTATGGAAGTATTCATTTGGATTAACATTCTGCTACCCTGCCCCAAACCAAGCATTACTATTACTCATTTAAAATAAATGGATTTAAAGTTGACATTTTGCTATGTCATTTTAAGCAGGCAATATGTTAACAGTTATGTTTAATGATCAAAGAAGATGGCACACTGGTTTTAAATAAACAATGCGCTTACAAACACACATACACACCTGCTGGTGCTATCAAATGCCTCCTTTATCACTGTGAACCCTTCAGGTGTCTCAAGCCAGGCCTTCATTTCTGCAGAGTCAGAAGCCCGGGGAAGACGTACCACTGGACCCCGAGTCATCCCATCGGCAAGGATTCGGCTGCTGGCACCTCCACCAAGCTATGCAAAGTATATTATGGAAGCACATATTAATCCTGACAACAGTTCTGCTTGTCCCAAAAGGTATACTTGATTGCCCCCAAATCTATACCCATCGACTGGCCTATTATATTCTAAAACAGGCAAATATATAAATGCCAACTTACACCTATTGCTCTGCAGCCTCTATTAGTGCTGGCCACAAGACAGCCTTCTGTTGTTGCCATTGGAACCTGGAATTCTCTTCCATCCAAGCACAGAGGTCCTGCCACTCCGACAGGGATGGGCACATATCCAATAACATTCTCACAGCAAGTTCCTATCACCTAAAAGGTAAAGTTAGGGGCCAAGTGAAAATCTATATTGCAAATATACAGCCCTCATTAATAACTTTCTTCAGACTTAACCCTTTCATGTATTTTTCAACAAAATTTTTCTTTACTCTTTTAAAGTACATAAGATACTAAAATATTTAAGTAACGACACTATAAACAGGAAAAGTATTATGAATTTCTATGACCTATATATATCATAAGCAGAATATAAAATTGCAGTAAAATGGCGTAAAAAGGGAAATATTTTAAAAACTACATACTATAAACTATAAAAAGCTAAGGATTAAAAAGTTATAAAATAAACCTCCTCAAATCAAGAAAATAACATACCAAGGAGTAGTTATAGTCCCTATAAGGGAGATACTGGAGAGAAGAAGGCTCTGGAAGTTTTTTGGAAAGTAACTGTCGGCGAATAGATACACCTCGTTCATGGGTTTCCATCAGAGTTTCCAATTTGTAAGCTGGGATATGCTTAGCATTGACTAATTGGATGATTTCAGTATCACTAAGGAATTTTGCACCTTTCTAAAGAAATGAAAAAAAATGGGAGGGGGTTGAGGGAGAGAGATGACAAAAAACTTGAACTGTATTTCATATTATTCATACTAAATAAATCATTTAATACAAACAATGCTCTCAATAAAGACAAAACACAAATAAGAAGAGAACCCAAGTGACTTTGGAATCCTAAAGATGATGTGAGTAGAAATAAGAATATTAAAATGAAAGCAAATTCTTTATAAAAATGTGAAAACTAAACAAATATAAGACCAAAGCACTAAATTTTGCAAGTAAAGTCCATAGGAAAAAAATCCATAATTAAAATTCTGACACCTACCCTATAAGTTTTGCTAACCCTGAATACATCAAGACAGCTGAGATATTAGTACACATGTTAATAGGAATGAGGGAAAGTGATAAAGAAAAACAAACACAACTCATATTCCCACTCATATGCGCATAGATCAAGAAATGAAACAGATTAAGAAAAATGGAACACAAGGTCACACTAAAACATGCGTGAACCCATAAGGTTATGCAGACAGAAAGTAAAATAAGCTTTCTCATAAGCATCAAGCTTACTTTAAAAAACAAAAACAAAAACCCTTTCTTCTACCTTTGAGGCTCATTTCTATATTAGACCTCTCCAGGCCTCAACACATATAAGAATATAGTAATTGCTCATCTCTATGACAAACAGTAAAAAAGTAGAAAGAGCACTGACTCTTGAGTCAGTAAATCTTGGACTCTTGATACCAGCTTTACCACTTCTTAGATGTATTACTTTGGGAAATACATAAATCTCCTGGAACCTTCTCATCTAAAAAAAAAAGGAAATTATTCCATCTATCTGGCAAGGTTGTGGGGAACAAATAAGACCAGTACCTATAAACTATGCAACATAGTGCCCAGAACTAGCAGAAACTCAATAGCTATCACTTCCTTTCTTCCTTTAAAAAAAAAAACAAAAAACAAACAAACAAAAACAAAAAAAACCTCCTTTTCTTAAGAAAAATACCAAGCTTGAGTTTTATTTTCCTCACCTCTGAATTCCCAAATATCTGTAGACATTCTTCAGTTGGCCGAGGCTCCTTGGGAAGCTCAATTTCAGGTTCCTGAGTCTCTAGTTCTGGTGAAGTACTAAATAAGGAGGAATTACCAAGCACAAATGTCGCTCTGTTTGAGGTGTCAGTTTCTGCCACTAAGGGTTTTATAACCTCAACTGTTGAAGAAATCAAAAGAAATCTCACAACACTGAACATAAGTCAACTTCTTGACACATTAGCATTGTAAGAACGGAAAATGAAGAGAGTGAAATATTACCTTTTCTTTCTCTATTTATCCTTGTCTCCTCTTCCACTGCATGGAATTTCTGGTTATTTTTGACCACTATAGGATCACGTCTACAACAATCATCTGGGACTTTTTTGGGAGACACCACAGGAGATGTGATAGGGTTTTTTAATGAGAGTGTGGATTCTGTCTCTGCTTGTTCGAAGAAGATGTACTTGACAGCCAGAAGGAGAGCTAAACTTAAGGTAATAACTTGTTCAACATCCATGCTGATCATTCTAAATAAAAGAAAGCAAATTAAAATATTATTACTCGTAAATATAAAAGGTACAACCTAAACTTCTAGTAGCACAGAGTACCATGATTAAGATACAATAAAGTAGGTCCCAGGTAACTTACCTAGAGAGATAAAATTGCCAGAGGGAAACACTTGGTTCAATTCTCTTGGACACATTTTCATCCAATCCTAAAGAAACTTTAGAATTTTCTGCTGTACTGTTTTGAGGAGAAGGCTCGGCGATCCAGCGACTGTGAGCATGAACAAGAACCAAACCTAAAGACTGAAATAAAAATTTTTTTAAATTATGTATCTTCGCATATCAGTTAAACCTAAACTTCTCATCCTTAGCAACTGGATAACCAGACACTATCTCCCATAGCCTCCCCTTACCATGAAAAGAAAGCCCCAAGCTTGCTGTGTGACTAAAATAGTGGCCCCATTGAACTACTAACAACATTCCAAAGAATAGATATTCAGACAAGAGACAAAGTGGAAGAACTTGAAAAATATGTTTAGGGGAGAGATGCTAATAAAGACCAGGAGCCTTAAAGAAAGGAGAAACAAGTTAAGGAAAAAAAGGCGATGAGAAACACCAGGGAAATAGCCAAAAACTGTAGAAAGATGACCAAAAAAAGGAAAAAAAAAAGACAAAATTGAAAAGCAGAATATAACATTGGAACCGAAGATACTGAAGAGAGAAGAAAACTATGTAATTACCATAATCATCTTAACCCTCTGAGTAACAGGATTTGGTTTATTTTCTTCTTCTTCTAAAACTCGGGCAAAATGGCTGAGTTGCCAAATTGGACGACCCTCACGGCTTTCCCGAGAAAGCTAAAAAGTAAGTTAGTGTTATATTAGAAGGTATTGATTTTATTTAGGTGAACTGATATAATGAGAGATATTATTCTTCTACTAATGCCATTATTAAGAACTGCTCTTACCTCTAAAACCAAGGACACACAAGCTGGGAAGAAAGTCATAAACACGAAGTAGTTGGCAAGAACTGACATGCAGCCAAAGCAGCACATAATTTCAAGCTGACGTACCCCTAGTTAGAGAAAAATTAAACATACTATGAATAAAGTTATGTGTATTTTTGATGTGGCATACAGCACTCTTCACATAGGTAGACAAATACATGAAAATATTAGTATGTTAATCCCTTTGTCATCTACCAGAAAAAGACTTAGGAACTCAGAAGTGATGCCAAGTCGGAGAGCTCAGAGGAATAACTCTTATGGGCAGAGACCTTGTTCCCTCCCATGTCTCCCACAACACAATGCCGGGCACAGAGGTAGCATTTAATACACATTTGATAATCCCTATTTTTTAAGTGTACTACTCTGTTTTGCAATACAGATATTTAATGGAGCAAACCCTCCACAATTACACTATTGATCCAATCCCACTAGTAACCACAAAAGCAATTCACTTGTGGACAAAAGATTTTTTATAAAAGTAAAACATACTGTCAATTATGCCATTCCTGATATAGTATCATAATAAATATTTTATTTGCGCTACTGAACTCTAACTTCAGTATAACCTCTATGATATCTACTGATGTTCTAATAATTTTGGTTAATTTCGCCGACCTGTTTAAAAAATGATATACTGTAAAAAGAAACTCAAGACTCAAAATTAACAACTGTTTCACTACAAAATGTTTAAAGTATCATTTAGTAATCTTCTCCAATAGAAAGTAACAGAATTACAGAACTGGAAAAGACTTTAGATCACCAAATCTTATTTCTTCACTTTACAAATAAACCTGAATATAAAACATTTTTCTGATGTCACTCACGTTAAATATAAAATGTTTAAAAATATAAATAAGAAATGATTCCCTTTTTCCTATAAAAACTACCAACTAGAATACAAAAATTCGGTTTTATTTTATTTTCTGAATTGTAATAGATCATTTGGCTACAAAGAATAAGAGTATACACCATATTTTAAAAAAATTTTATAGTAATTACTCTCAAATATGGAAATTCAAGAGAATACAAAATTACATAACAAAAGCATTAAGAACAACCTACATTTTTAATTGTAGTCATATATAATCTTTCCAACTTGAGACCAATGAACCCATACTCAACCAATGCTTTTTACAATTTGGTAATCTACTACTTTCCTGTGTACAAAGTAACTACTATTGTTGCCAGAGCTTTCCAGGAATTCTTCCTTCCTTTGTCCCCAAGTAGTATCTCTGAGCCACTTTGCTACTACATAAAGAGCAATACCTTACATACTTCCAGAAAGTGAAGCCTTTTTTTTTTACTGGCTTTCCAAAGGGTTACTTCCTAGTTAATATGTGTTAAACCTGTCCTTTATTTTGACCCTAAAACAAATCCCTAATTACCATGCCATTTCCATACAGCTGATAAAGGTCTCCTAACTGGCTTTTTCAACTACAAATCTAATCACTTCCTTTGTCCACTTCTCTGACTAATCATGACAAAACTCATCACCCTGCTTTCCATATTAGTTTCCACTGCTTTCCACATCAGTTTTAAACAAATAATCCTTGGTTCATGGCCCCCTACTAGTTTCTAACAAATCCTCTTCATCTTATATACTTTTTTTACTTGAATAAAATCACACAGGTATGTTTTCACCCAATCAAAAACATCTTTCTTGATTGTGGTGGTGGCTACATGACTATAGCTTTGTCAAAACCCAAAACTGCACCCAAAAAGAACTTTTAAAGACTATACATTTTTAAAAATAATTTAAAAATTTATCTTCTTTGCTAAACAAAACTTTGTTGAATAATAGATTAAATAACTGAAAAATATTTACCCTCAGAAAGTTACAAGAAACATTATATATTTAATATACTACCCTGGTGAAGAGAACTCAACTAATAATGACAACTAACTACTCTCTTAAAAGTTAGACAATTTACTTCTAAAAGAAGCACCCCTTATTGAGGGCACAAGGTACCAGGAAATATACTAGAATTGTATTTAGTCAAGTGTGGCCTTCATGAGAAAGCCATGAAATCTAGTCCTAATGATATCGACAACAGCATGATATATTCATTCTGGCAAATTCCCATGCCAGAGCATAATTTTTGTCCTATATTAAATTGCTATTTAATATCTAATTTTCTACTATCCAAGTAAGGATATATTACGTACTGTCTGATTAAATCTTCCCAACCTTCCTATTAGGTGTATCTAACTTAGCTCTGTCCAACTCCTGAATCTTGCACTATCTTCTACATAGCAATTAATACACAAGGAACCAAATCACTAATATAGTGTAGACAATAGCAGGGGCTAGAAGGCATTTTATGGAAAAGCCTTGGAATACAATCTTAGATAAAAACCAATCAAGAGAACAAACAAAAATACTGCAAAGTCATCAAAAAAGTGGTATACAGAAAGATCACAAGAGTAGAAAACAAATCAATAAGCTGCTACTAAGTTAATATTACAGCAGACAGATATAAGGTCAGCTATAACCACATACTCATACAATTAAAAAATCTGAACAGCAATATCAGACTTTTAAAAGTCAGGATTTAAGAATAACCAATGCAATCTAAGATGTTCTTTCTTTTTTTTAAATTTTTTTAAAGTGTATTAAAAATTGCTTACGAACCTGACATGGTACCCACTCCAATCACAAGGCATTCTACAAGAGCATCAAGGGTGAATGTGGGACCTAAAATTGCCATTCCACGAGCAATATTTTCCCTTACTTCATCCTAAAATATAGACCAAATATATTAAAGTATAAAGTATAAAACAATTTTTTAAAATGTTAAGAGAGCATGCTAGAGCTTCTATTGAAATCTAACTTACTATGCAAAGAATAAAATATATAGTATGATAAGACTAACAGGCATTCAAAATGCAAAGTATGTTAATAATAATAAAATACACACAACCGTGCCTGCTTTCCTTTTCCATTGAACAAAATATTTCTTGAAAAGATCTCTTTGAGGTGGTATATTAATCCTATCATTTAAATCTCATATAATTAAATCTTACAACATTTTATATTTTAGCTACCATTAACAGAAGTCCTTAGGTATAAATTTTTTGAGACCATGTTAGTATTATGAAACCTAAATCATATCATATCCTTTGCCAAATCATATCCTTGCTCAAATTTCATAAATATTGAGCAAATACATAATCAGGGCAGAAGTATTGCTATTTTATACTCAGATACTCTGATGAAAGATTACTAAAAATGCTAAGTTCTTTAAAGTGACTAATGAACATAAGGATAAATCTTTAGATGGGAAATAATGTTAGTGTTTTCAAGGGGCTTAGAAATAAATCTACCCTGAGACTCTCTTCCCTTAAATCCTATTTTGTTTGCCACTGTGTTTCACTAGGTAGATATTCTTACTTATCCAAAAGTCCAAAATAGTAGCTTAATTTCTGAAACCTTCAAAAAGAAAAATGGAATATTCCAAATTCCAGGAGCTATGAAATTATAAAAGAGTTGTTAAATAAATAGGATAGTTCCTAAGGCACTTAGGAAGACCAGTCTTAGGATTTGACAATTAGACTACAATTGTAGGCAATTCCCAAATCTTGAATTATGGAGCAACTCTATTAACCCTTCCTATTAATGTAAACAAACAGGAAAAATAAATACTATTAATATTTATGTCTTATAAATAATACTTACTTGTGAGTTGGAACTGAGGGCAAACTTTGCTAGTGCACTTGCTCTGGAAAGGTCAATCAAAAGTAGGAAAAAGGGCAAAGCTTCACTGGAAAAAAAAAAGAAATCAAGATGATGAACTACATTTAACAAAGGGAAAAATATGGATTAAAAAGTCCTTCCTAAAACAAAACTTTTCCCCCATACATTGTATGACTCTCTGGTATGTGCACATTTTTGCAGACCAGAAGGTATACTCATACTCCTTTGACATCCTCAAAGTTAAACATTTTAGTTGATCAAAGCAATTATTTAAAATGTAAATATGTTTACACAGAAACACCTTTTGATAGTTTTATACAAAATGATCATCCTTAGTAGACAATGTCTCCTTGAATTATTATGGGGGAACAAAGTACAATACATACATGTAATTTTTTGTCATTAATCATTACTTGTGGAAGGATAAACTATAAACAACCTTACTGGAGAGTAAATTAGCAAAAATGGCATTCAAAAGTCCTAAAAACCTACACAGCTACTATCTCATTTCTAAGAATGTATCCTAAAACAATGATATGAATATGAACAAAAATTTAGCTACAAAGACATTCATCACAGTGTTGTTATTAATGCAGGAAATCAAATAACCTAATAATCCAATCCTACAGGATTAAGTAAATGAACTATAATATATTCATACATGTGAATACTAGACAGCCATTATAAATAACTCAGTTTTAGCATTAAGGACATGCAAAGATGTTGATAATTATTAGGCATAAAGAAGTTATAAAGCAGTGTATATAATATGATCTTAGAAATTTTCTTCAAATGTAAAAAAAAAAAGGACAAGTTATAAAGCAGTGTATATAATATGATCTCAGAAATTTTCTTTAAATGTAAAAAAAAAAGGAAAAAGCATATATACCCAAATGTTAATAGGTATTAAAGTTAGCTAAGTGATTATATGAAAACTTTCTTCATATTTTCTATAAACTTCTGAAATTTTATATATCACAACTTATAATATGAAGAAAAGTTATAAAGTTCTTAACAATATGTTTCAAAAATAAAAGTATATTTATGCTTTAAATACACTTACTTCAAGCCTGTCAATTCTTTATCTAAGAAATGGATGACAACTGTACTGAATACAAAACTTGAGAAAATTGTGAAGAGGCCAGCAATACCTAAAATGACAAAATCAATAAACTAAAAAAACTCCATCTTTTATTACACAAATAATAACATACAGTCCCATACAATATTCTGAAAGAAATAATATTATTGTCTCCAGATTAATATTAAAGTCTCAAATATCAGAATGTCTAACTCCAAATAAGGAAACGCATACAGCACACTCTAAGCCACACACACATTTCCATACATGATTGGAAAAGGTGCAATTCTATAGCAAATACAAAAAAATCTGATGGCTCGTCAAGAAGTTAAATGTATAAAATGATTACCCAAAATATATTTTGATCCAAGTTGACGTAAATTCTGGAACTGGAAGTAAATATACAGGATTGCTATGCATCGCGTTATTGTCAGAATTATAATGTCACTGCTCAAAACATCCTATTGAGAAAGATAGAAAAAAATCACAATAGCTATAGCTTTTAAAACAATCAAAATATAAGAATTTTTATTTGTATGCAGTTAGTTTACATCTTATAATATAAATGTAAACACATTCAAATAAACATTAAATATGCAAATCAAAAATTAAATCCAAATTTTTAATCCAATTTTTAAACAAGCCACAGTTTAAGCCAATCATTTTCATTGTTAATCTCTTATAAAAGTTATATTTCTAAAGTAGAGTCAATTACACTCATTTGTGTAGAAAAAGCAAAAGAAAAGTATTTCTAGTACATTTCCATACTATATAAGTAAATGGAAATTTGAGTAAGTTCATGAACACTAAAATATTTTACTCATAACTTTTTTGATAATATGGTCTCTAAAAGGAGATATTCTTTAGAAAATGAAAATGTAATTTACTTGAGTCGATATCAAATTAATTTCACAAACCTCTTCAAACTTCGGACACTCGTAATTCCAACCACAGATCTTATCATTACCGGTAAACATGTTCATGGACATCATACAGATGGTCAGTGTCACTGTCCCGACTATGACTTCCCAGGGGTGGGAGGCCACAAAGAGGCCATGCATTCGGAAAAGTCTTGACAACATGGTAGCTACAGATCCTTGAATCCTAGAAGGAATATTATGTATGAACACTTAGTATCCAGCTCACTGTACTTTTAGGAAAAGATTTCAAGGAAAAGTAAGTTGTAAACCCTGCTTTTGTATGCACAGGGTCTTGTACATGTAAATATTATTATTTGATAATGCTCTTTATAATTTTGGAAAATAATTATTAAATTAAAATAAGAAGGCTCTGTTATTAATTCTTTACTTACAACACTTAAATCCTCTATTATTCACTAGCAACCAACTTAACAGCTATTTCTTACAAATTGTATGAATTAAGCCATTTAAGATCAATCCAAACAAATATCTCAGCCCTTGATATTACTTGAACCAAGGAGGAGAGAAATATAGCAAAAAACAAAATGAGAAGCAATTATTCCCATTAATTTTCTTATTACCCTTACGTAAAATGCATATAAGCATCATCTTCATTCTCTACTTTCTAGTTATGCAAAAGGTAAATATGAAAGAATCTACTCGTTGAGTGTCCTCTTATAAATCATTATCTTAGTTTATAATGCTCCTCAAGAGAAGGGTTCATTACACTTTAACATTCCACCCAACATATGGCCTAATGTCACTAGCCAAATGATGCTTAATAACCCTTCCTAATGCTGCTGTCACCAGAGAAAAGTCTTTTCACAAACTTTTATAGCTTATCAACATGCTAAAACAGTACTGGAAAAAGAGGATGGCTAACCAAAGTAAGTATCTCTAGCATTCAAAAATTCCCAACAGAACATATAGGTAATTTTGATATAATGACTACCATGAGTAATTCCCACATTTGCTGGCTAAATAATAATAATAATTTTAATATTCTGATTTTAAAAAGATCTAGTCTACAGCCATGCTACCTTGAACAAGCCCGATCCCATCTGATTTCGGAAGCTAATTAAGCAGGGTTGGGCCTCGTTAGTACTTGGATGGGAGACCACCTAGAAAGACCAGGTGCTGTAGTCGTAAAAAATAAAAAAATAAAGGGTTGTAAGCTGACAAGGTCCTTGCAATCTGTGAGGTCAATCAAGGGTTGCCTCACCTAAAAAATAAAAAAAAATAAAAATAAAATGAAAAGGAGCTAATATAGTCACTGATCTCCAATACAGGAACTTACTTATAAGACTTCTCACTTTAAAATTAATACTTATGATAAAAGCATTATTAACTACCCATAAAAAGTCAATTAAAATTAAGATTTAAAAAGTAAGCCCACTGATTGACACACAAGCAAGAATTCAAATTAACCTCATATTTCAGTAATAACCAAGAAAGGGACTCATTTATCGAAGACAGACAATAAAAAGGCATCATCTCTCAAGGCAGTCCTCTACGTTCTTCACATCTCAAGCACACAAGACTACTGGCTAGATATCTGGTTTCCAAACTGCAGGTCACAACTCTTCATTGGATCAATTAGATCATTAAATCAATTTTGAGTCAGAAAAAGACATTTTAAAATAAAATAACAGAAAAAAAATAGCTGTGGGTAAGACAAGTAGTATGGATAGGCTTACTTCTTGAAACTTTGCTTCATGAAACTATACATATATATGTGTACTGGCTTCCAATTATGTATTTCTTATTGTGGATCTCTATTTCAAAAGGTTGGCAGTCACTAAGATATATAAATGTGGCATGCATCTGCTTGTGTTTATTCATGCTTTCAACCTTCCTCTTTGAGTCTTATTCATTATTCTCCAGCACTTTGCACATATATATGGCAGTTGCTCAACAAATACCTGCTTAATTCAAAATAAATTCTTAAACTACAGTAGTATGCATTTTATTGATACTTCTTGAAACAGACCTAAAGATTACTTTTTCAAAAATTCAACAAGATATGGACACAAACCACTCCCCATCTTGTTTCCCACTTAAAGGCTGAATGCAGTGGGTAGGGAAGAGAGGCTACATTTTATATACTATCCTGGAAATGAACATCAATAACAAAATTATTCTCTACTAAATTAGAAGAGACTTGCACTTAAGGTATTGGAAATTATTAATTATATCTTAGAATTAAATGCTACTTCATTATAATCAAAAGCCTCATAAGAGGCTAGATTTTCATGATAGTCTCCTATCACACAACTTCTTAAATTAAAAAAAAACAACAAACCTACAAACGACTCTAAAGGATCAACTGGCATCAATGTCCCAGAAAATTAACTATACACACATTTCAAAACTAGGTTAAAATAACTTCAAACACTTCCTTCCCTAACAAATGCTCTATTTAGATTATTCCCTATTGAGTCAACATATTCACTATTTAAAAAGTTAATTCAGTTAAATTAAAATCTGAGCTGCTAACAGGAAGGCACCCCCCAATTTGATCAATAATCAGTTTAGCATTATCAACCTACAATTACATAGTAGGCACATTATGTTTTCCCTCAAAAAGATTTCATGTTAGCATTGTCAATTCTGTGACATTTCTTTCTAAGGTGTAAAATCATCTTTGTAACATTCAGAAAAAGAAATGCATACAATCCTAGTAAACATTGCCAAATACAGAGAACCTGACTTATTGGGAAATACAAACTGAAGTAACTGAATGTACACAGGTGTATCAAAAGTAACCATAATTATAAACACTCTCATTTCTCATGAGCACCCTCCCCATTTCTCTGTGATTATGCAAAGCATTTAAACGCCATAGACTCCAATCTTCCACCTTCATCAGCAGTTGCAAGTGGCACCAGCAGGCTACAGGACAGCTCATGCAGATTAAATAGGCGGTCTTTATGCCATGTTGCAATACTAAATTTTACTTTAAAAATCAAGTTAAATAGGCAATATGTATGCCTTGCTTGTTCAGATTGAAGTACGCTGCAAACATTTCACAGATTCTTCAAAAGAATGGTAATTTAAAATCAATGGAATCCTCAAACTCTAATCCAATATGCTACAGAAACCACCTACCAAGGCCAATCGCAGAAAAGGATGCTTTGGCATCCCATTCTAATTCTTTCCTCCCACTCAGCATTCCTCCTGTGCTGCACATTCCAGTATTTGATTATATACTACCTTACATAGTTCTCAAATTGCTGTGCACGTTTTTGTCTCTTTGAAGACAAGCACTCCGCCTTATAGTAAGCCATTTTTAATTCCAACATAATCTAGCATTCTGCTGCTCAACCTAGCATCTTAGAGGAAAAATAATTTTTGCACTGGAAATCAGGAAACCTGGATTCTACACCCAATTCTATTGTACGCTACCCGTTTGTAAGTCACATCTCTCTTTATTTACTTAGCTAGAGCGCCAAAGTTTTGACAAAGTATTGAGTGGAACTATATGAAACTGCTATTTCTGTAGGTAAAAAACAGCCAAATTTCAAATATCAGCAATTTCATGTGGGTCAACCTAAAACGAGATGGATATAAATGTGATTATCCATGGTCTAGAAACTAGATCATAAAAGATGTTTGCACATGTTTGCGCACACACTGCTCATCTTGAAATGCTCATGCCCCTGGAGAGTTTTCATGTTAACGAAGTAATCTTCACACAATTATTTTAACTTTCATGTTACTGATTCCCATTTGTTCTTATCGCCAATTTTATCAGAAATTCTGGAAAGATACTACAACAAAGAAGTCCCTCAAAATCCAATCTATCCATTTCAATGGACACTCCAGGCCTTAGCTAGATCGCCTCTAAATCATAAAATGTCTTTCATTGCATGGAGAGAAAAATTCACAAGCAAACAAATAATACATTCTCTAGATTGTGAGATGCTGATATTATAACACAGCCTGGAAACGAATGTTTCCTATAACTTTACAGCACCAAGAAGGCATGTCCTCAAGCCCTGAAATATTTCAAATGACCATTTAAGACGGAGTACATCAACCTTCTACCTCAAAGGTAAGTTTTTCCTAACTAAAACCAAGTAATTCTGAAAAATCTATGTTTTGACTAAAAGCACCAAGGAGACTATGCCTCTTACACACTTACACACACACAGAAGAATCCTTTAATTCCTTTAATTCCTATGTCAGGCTCTCCATCCTTTCAACCCGTTTCTCCTGAAAATAACAGGACATGTCTGTGCAGATTCACGGTTCCTTAATGGCTCTGACTTAGTCGCCACATATAGAGATCTTTCCCATCAATTTAAAGAAAGGTGCTGACGAACAGCACCGCCTGGGCATGGACGCCTGCACCGGATGGACCTTCTCGGACCTGTACGGGACGGGCCGCTCCCTAGCCCCTCAGCATTTCCAGAATCGAGGGGCCTTCAAGGTCACCCTCCTGGCACCCTTTCCGCCCCGTGATCGTGACAGCGCAGCCAGCACTACCTACATCGAACAGGGGAGGTAAACGCTACTACGCTCCGCCGCCCGTCGCTCAGGCCCAGCCTGGCCCCCAGGTTCCCGATATCAGCGCGGGCCGCCGCTCCGCCGGCCGCACCTCAAGGACGTCTCGCAGTCGCCGCGGGAAAGGGCCCCCACACCCTCAAAGCCACCACTGCAGCTCCCGCCAGGTCCACAGGAGGTTCCGGCCGCTCCTTCCCAGGGCCGAGCAGAGCTCGAAAACCGCCACCAACGCCGCCCTAATCGCGCTCCCACTCACCGCCGTCCCGCTTGCCGCCTTCCGAGCCCGTCTTCGCGGCCCCCGTCCGCCTCACCTCCCGATCTCACCGGAGGCCACCTAAGCCCCACGCCGGCGCTCCTTCTGTCTCCAGTCAACGGAGACGCCGAGCGGAAGAAATCTTCAGCTTACGCACGCCCGGAGCCGGACGAGACTGCGACCAATGAGAAAGGATCGTCCGATCGTCTAGCCAATCATCTGGGGCTGCTCAGCCTGGTGGCACTACGTCACGAACGGTCGCCTTAACAACCGCCCACAGCTCTCACCGGGGCAGAGAACCGGCACCGCACCATCTCTCACCATGGCTCGGTCAACCAATAGCGAGTCGAGTCCCGCATTAGGGCCTGCCTATTGGTCAAAGAGCTGTGGGGACGCAAGCATGGACGCGGCCTCGACGAAGACTGTAGGGCATCTTGTGAGTGGAGTATTACAGCCCAGGACCCTGACCTGTGCCACCCTGGCTGTGAGAATACTATGGAAAGCAGAAGTGGAGTGTAAAGGTTAAACAGGTCAGTTTGAGGATAGAAAGCTCAATTACTTAGAGGAGAGAGATGGAGGGAAGTGGAGGTGGCCTGGAAAAAAGAGGAATAAAAAGGGGAAGGTGGCAGTGAAGTGCAAGCTGACCAGTATCCAAATCTAAGCCTTCATCTTCCTGTGACTTACCCAAAAATGACTCCAGTCATTGGGGTCTCTCCTTTTCTGTCTCTCCACCCAGCCCTCGCCCGCCACCGCCCCCCCCCCCCCCCCCCCCCCACTCCCTTCCTCCAGTACCAGGTACGAGTCACATACTTGGATTCTCTCTGAAATGTGCTTCTCCTGTGTCTTCTCTGCATTCCCTCTGCCCTCCTTCTGCTGCAGGCTTGTATTACCTCTTACCTGAAATAGTGCAATAACCTCTCCTAGTCTCTCCACTCTTGGTGCTTCCACCTTCCAATCCTATTACTCATTCAGTAGGCTCGCCTCCAAACCATCAGGAATTGCCCACTAGACTAAAGAACTGGGCACCACCAATATGGCCCCACCCAACATTTCCTACATATCTCTCACAACTTCCCTGTGTCAACCCTACATTTCAACCAAAAGAGTAACTAACTGGCCTTTTTTTTTTTTTTTCAGTCGTACTCAGTACCTTTTTACCTCCTTCTTATGATTCTTTGTTTAATCTGGAAATGCCTACATTTTTTAATTGTTGAAATCCTAACTAACCTTCAAGGGCCATCTCAAGGGCCACTTCCTTTCCTGGTTCCCTCAAACACACTTAATCTCTTCCTACTTTGAACACCCATAACATTTCCATAATATTCTATAACTTGTTCTTTTATAGTATTTGGAAATTTATTAAAAACAGGAATTGTAATCCATTCAATTTTTAAAGAGCTGTATTTTGAAACACAGTCCCTAGAACATACTATATATATATATATATATATATATATATATATATGTATATATGTGTGTGTATGTATATATGTGTATATATATGTATATATATATGTGTGTGTATATATATACATATATACATATGTATATACACATACACACAGTAGGCATTTTAAGAAGCTATTATCTTGCTAAATTCCCATAATTCTTATAAAATAGATATCTCCATTTACAAAAAAAATGAGTTGATTAAAGTCACTTAATCACATAGATAGTTCAAAAAACTGGAATTTAAACCGAGATCTAAAGCTTTTGCTTGTTTTACTATACTCCACTGCTTCAGTATAAGACCTTTATTTATATCTCTTTACCAAATACTTTTGTAATGTCCATTATGTGCAAACCATAGTTGACAGTGGACATACAGAGACAAACATGACAAACATGGAAACTGCCTTTATGAACGTTACATCCTTCACAGAATAGATGACGATTAAATATTTGTTGAATTAATTATAATGGAAAGAAAGAGTTTTCACAATGAAAAAGACTGAGGTGAACTAACCAAAGATCGCAATATTCTATCACTAGTCTTATCAAAAGGAAAAAGAAAGAAGAAAAGAAAAAGAAAAAAATGTGTAAGTACTAACAATTTAGAAACTGTCATACTTTTAATGTCCCTAGAAGTCTGCAGGGCCAGAGATTTCAGAATCAGAAGTTACAGATTATACAATTGCTTGCTAATAATTATGAAGGTATTTCCCTAAAAGTTTTCAGATCAAGGTTTGGAAACTTTCATTCTTAAACTTTGCTTAATTGAGAACTCCAATGAGCATATGCATTCAAAAGCAAGCAATAAAGAAATTCTAATTGTCTGGTTTTATGTCCTTGGGACAATTTCTGTATGATTCCAACATGTATTTCAAAAGAATCTTTATTGCACTTAACTAATAATTGGCATTTAATGATAAATCACAAAATTTGGCCTGGACACAAATTTTGTGTCAAGGGAATCCATGTGCCTTCTTCTCTTGTGGTTTACCCTCAGAGCAAAAGTTTATAGAAATATAATTTAAGAGCCTCTTGTAAAGTAATGAACAACCCACATTACCATCTTAATTCACAATGCCCTTAGCATTTACTTGTGCAAACATGTTAGACCTCCAACCTTCACTTTTCTTTCCTTTTTGTTGTCATGGGTCCTGCTTTAAGACAGAATTTTAACAATAACAATGATGATGATGATGACATACTGCTTTCTATGTATCAGCCATGTTTTTAAGTGCTTTATTTATATTTATTTAATTCTTATAACAATTCTATGAGGAAAGCATTAGTAGCATCTGTTTTATACAAATAATGAAGCTACAGAAACAAAGAAATTAAGTAACCTGCCTATAGTCACATGACTCAGAAGTGGCAGAGCTGGAATATGAACTTTGAAATCTAGTTCCCAAGCACATGCTCTAAATCCACTGTACTGTCTTTTGCATTAGCATAATATACACTGCTTTGCATTAGACTACATCATGATTGTTGAAGCTTCTGATGCTCTATTGTGAAAGACTTATGTAATATCAGCGAAGAGTTTTATTTATTTACCATTCATAGTTCAAAGTTGTGTTCAAATTTATATCTTCTGATCTTGGGCAGTTTTCTCTCTTTGTCTTGTACAATCTTTCTCTTTTTTTTGAATTTTAGGGGTAATTTTTTTAACCAATACATTTCAAGTGATTGGTCACTTAGCTTTTGGCAGATAGCATGACTGATTGTCACTCCCTGCCCAAGGTCAAGAAATATTCACTGAAGACCTACTCAGTGCTAAGCAAAAGGCTAGGCACTCAAGGAAATTAGTTAAATGAGAAAATATACATGAACAGATCCTTTCCAGATAGCATGGTAAGCATTCTGCATGAGGTATGCAGAGAGCCCACTGAGTAAAGAGATAAGGCATGGAGTTTGGAGTGTGGTGTGTTTTAAACAAGAGGAGGAAATGGTTTGCAAGGCTATTTTAGTGAGCATAAGAATGGAGGTAACATAGATACAGGAGCAGAAAATTAGGCAGAAATCTTAAAGTACTGTAGAATATGAGAGATAAAAGGCAAGGAAGTCATGAACAGGTTGGTAAAAGATTTTGTTTGGTGACATCTCACATGAGCTAAAAGTCTCTGCTCCTCCTTTCTGCTACTTGACTTTAGTAGCAAAACTTCAAATTCTACTTCTTTGTTCCTAAAATTTTCTGAACTTGTAGCTGAAAATAGTAGCTGAAGCCTCTTTTGAAGTTGAAAGCAAAGGTCTCTTCAGGAAAGGGTACACATGTTAAAGATCGCTTCTCTCTGCTAAGCCTGCTTTCATTGTTTAACTGTGTTTCTGTTTGTTATTTTCTTCACAGTTCCCCATTCCTCTATTTAGGCCTTTCTGCAGCTTTATAGAAGCAGTTGGGAAGTAAGTATCAACTGTATTGGATACTTTTTTTCTTTTTTCTTTTTTTTAAGTAAAAAGACTCCTCACACAAGATAGAAACAACCTATGTATAATGAGGAGTGAGTGTTCATGGTTAATATTCCTAGGGATTCTTAGCTAAGGTGACTGGGTCACAAAGGAGTCAACTGAAGACCAAAAAAGGGGGTAAAAAAGAAAAAAAATTGACCCAGGAATGAGCACTACCTTTTATCCCACAGTAACAAACTTGGTCCTGGTCTCAATTGATAAGTGCGAAGTGAGCCATTTAATACAAGGCTGTATCCAGCTTAGTTGTCAAGTCTTATCTATTCTCTTCCTATTCTTTCTCTCAATCCCAACCTTTCTAGCTTTGTTTAGCTCCCAACTGAGAGAGACCAGAAGGAAATTATAATGGGAAGAGGGGTGGGGAAGGAAGTTTAGAAGGAAGTAGTTAAGATTTCACTAGGCAAGAATCGAAGAAAACAAAGAAGGATAATGGCTCAAGGGGACTCTTCTCAACTTCCCTAAGCAGCCCTATCTAAGGAGAAACCAGCTTTTCTGAGCAGCCCTATTTAAGAAGACACCAAAGAGCAATTTCCTAGAGCTGCACACAGTAGGCAATCTTTTAATACAAAGCTGCACAGAGTAGGCAATTTTTTAATACAGAATTACTTTCACTCATAGGTAAAAGTGGCCCAAACAGTATATAGGACTCTAACTATATCTGCTACAAATTGCAAATGAATTTAGCTACAACTAACAGAGAACCTGAACTAAAAGTGGCTTAAACAAGACAAGCATTTCTTTCTTTTTGGTTAAAGAAAACGGGGTAAGTAGTCTAGGATTAGCGTGGCAACCCAGGAGGCTTTCTGATTCTTCTGTCTCCCTGCCTCACCATCCTCAGCATGTGTCTTCCATCCTCAGGGTCACCTTGTGGTCCAGGATGGCAACAGGAGCTCCATACTTCATATCTGCATTTCTGGAAGGAGCAAAGTAAAAACAAAAGGGCAAAATAAAGGCCCTTCACAGCTGAGTCAGCTTGCTTCTCATAGTTTCTCAATGGCCAGAGTACAAGGCCATACCTAGCAACAAGGGAGCTGGGGAATGTAATCTTTATTTCTAGCAACAACGTGCCCAGCTCAAAATTGAAGAAAGGTTCCCACTTCTGTGTTCTTCATGGTGTTCCCACACTGGGTAAGCACACAATAAGTACCCAATACAGTTGTTGATAACTTAACAGCAGGAAACAGTTTTACTATCAAGATTTTGGGGGCATAGGAAAAAACATAAATCAAAGATCTGCATTTTATAAACATTAGCTTAAAATGTCAATGGACATCTAGACTTGACTTTTAGCTAAATCTGCCAAAAATGTATATCACAAATGGTCCAACATAAGAAAATAATCTAGGAAACTTGCAAAGTGGGCTCCCTTTTTAGAATAAAGGACCTCACTGACCTTATTTATTGCTCTATGTCGAACACTTGCAACATTGAATGAATGAGTTACAGCAACTTTCCAGCCAGTTTGTGGTTTTGATTTCCTCATAATCCAGATCTCCTGCTTTCTTCTCTGCATTTTTTAATACTTACTATGCTTTGTATGCTGTTCAATTCTGTACCACAGTTGCTGCCTCCCATTTTGAAATGTCTTAGGCCTGTGAATTTTGCCTCTCTGAAGAAGTTTCCAGTTTCTACTTTTGCCTCAGCAGGACTAAACTGAAGTTGCAGTTACTGATGCTTCTAAAGCCCACAATTCGGGGGCCCATCAAATACTGTTAAGTCTTCTGGCCTTGGCTCATCCCTAAAATCTTACTTTTTTCCTTCCACTTTGCACCTTTCAGGCTTTGGTAGCATGTATTACTTCAGGAACAGCATATTTTGAGATGTTCTTGGTAAAATCTCCCTAGCTAGTTCTTAGCATCCTTAAAGCTGACTTTTCCTTCTTGTGGAAAGTGAGGGAGATTAGCAAACTACCCATCGTTTTCAAGAAAGGCACTGCCAATGTCTCCGTGCTTCCTCTAGGAAGAGAGGCTACTCATCGGCAAAGGCTACTCAGTGCCTATTTGTTCAGAACTTCCACTTGCTTGTTCTTTTGAAATATATGTCACTATAAATAATTTAAGAAGAAATTTGACCCATATACCCCAAGAAATGTTAAGAAAATTTTAATTGATGTCACTATGGGCTACTGATTTTTGCTCTAAAGAAGGTAATAAAAGCAGCCAGGACGGCCCCTCCCCTTAGCCAGCCCTTTATTGAAACAGTTGCTGTGGAAACCCTACAAGCTGTCGGCTGTGGACAAACCTCTGTGTCTCTACCCTGTTCCTCACCAGAGGAATCACCTTTCTTTTGAAATCTAGGACTGGTTGGACCACCAGATAATCCCTATTTTGGTAAAGAGCTCAAACCATGTATGGTAACATCTGACATTGCCTGGCATTGTATTTAATAGGGGATAAGTGAGAGTGAGACCATTTGGCTGGTCCTGGTCTTTAGGTGCCCTTCTCACTGCAACAAAAAGTTACCATTGTGGGCTGTTGGGGACCCTCTGAAGAACCCTGTAGTATATACCTGTAGAGAATGGCAGGGGTGGTGAGGTGAGACCATTTATCTACTGGCTCCAATCCTTCTTTGGTTGTGAAATGCCTTCTGGGGACACTTCCAGTTGTGTATGTATGAGGGCTGAGATACTGAGGCTTTGGAAAAGCCAAGAAGCCAAAAAAAAAAAAATTTTTGAGAGACTTGATGTTAGGCACTTGAAGGGAGTAGACTTCAGCCTGCCAAGAACTGTCTACCTCTCTTGCAGCTGAAGATAACACAGGAACAAACGTGGCAAGGGGTAGCTTTCTGCTGTGACGACTGCATTACGGGTCACATCAGCCTTTTCATTTCTTTCCTTTTCCCATTGGGCCTCTTTGAACTATAAACCTTCAGCTGTTTTAGAAGCTGGCGCTGTTTCCCCTGAAGTTTTTATAATTCCTTACTAATGACTGGGCAATAGTGTCCTATTCACAAACCACATTCTAAGGCCTCTAATTTTCTCATTCCTGTTATCCTCGTCCTGTAAGTCGGACTGGTTCCCATACCTAGTGGCTGTCAATGTTTTTAAGCTTATAAGTACTCTAGTTTACACATGGAAAGTGATAATATATATTTGTTGATGATTCTACAATAGTGAAACTCTGACCTTATAAATACTGTTAAGCAGAAACTTGTCTAATCAAGTGAAGTCGACATTTATTGCAGTATTTCAAAGAAAGGACAAGAAAGCTGATGGGTAGTTAAGTAGGAATTCAAGAAGCTCCTTACACACAAGTGGAGTTACACCATTTCTGATATCTAAAGATCTCATCTTTGTCAAACAGAGGAGGCATATTATTCGTGGGAGTTAGGATCTAAACTCAGTGCAAAAAAGGAACTCCAGCAGGATCTCAGGCTTTTTTTTTTTTTTTTAATCATGTGGGGAGAGAAAATGTCAGAGTCAAAAATATCCTTGAAATTTCTTCATATTTCACAAAAAAATAGTATATATATTTTGTTTTTACATTGACAGAACTTTTATGCACACTACATTTGAAACCCCCAAACTCTTGGAAGAGCTTATCTGTAGATAGTTAAACATGCCAACCTTTCTGCTCATAAGATTTAACTTTTAAACTCTAACACGAATGGGAGGTAGGTAGTGAATGCTAATGTGTCCGTGCTTGCCTACAGGGTTGCTCTAATCTATGTCACTGTTACTCCACTGTATGCTATTAGATTTGAGGTGTCCTTCTTGTTATGAGTTAGCCCATTATTTGTGATATATTTTGCAAATATTCCAGTTTGTCTTTTTGACTTTGCTTATATTTTTGCTACACAAAAGTGTTATTTTTTTTTCTGTGTAGTCTGTTATTGCATCTGGATTTTGAATTATAATTCAAAAACCTTTCCCCACACCCAGGTTATAAAGGAATTCATCTGTGTTTTCTTTTAGTACTCATTTGGTTTTGTTCTTTACATTAAGATCTCTGATTCCTTTGGAGTCTATTCTTGGGTGTAACGTGAGGTGTAGATTCAATTTAATATTTTGCCCAGTGGATATATTCTGGTTTTCTTATTCACAAAACACTGTTTCTGCAGTCACATGTCTTTAAGCTCTCTTGTAGGGTGAGTCACTTCTGTATGTAATGAATCATATTGTTATTTTGTGTGTGTTTGGTTCTAAAGGGGACTGTTTCCTGAAACTGTTTACAGATTCTGAGGATGTGCCTTATCTGGAGCCCTAGTGCCTTATGAAAAGAATGTTTGTATTTACAAAGCACTTTTTAATTGTCCAGTCCTGCTCAGGGATTATCAAAATTTTAAATAAGGTGAATGATATGGTTCCCATGATTAAGGACTTCAACTTGTAGTAATACATGTGGAGTGATTAAAAAACAATTCAAGGCAGCATAGAACTAGTAGAATTTACATTTGTGGTTACTACCTAAATACTAGGAAGTATTTCTCTGCACATGGCCAATCAATATGTATGGCAGAGTTGCTTTTGAATTATTCATTTTAGTTACAGGTAATAGAGAACCTAACTTACAGAGGCTTAAACATTTTCTCTCCATCTCTATCAAGAAAATCTGAAAGTAGGTAATTACTGGCATTGTTTCAGTAGCTCAACAGTGTTAAGGCTAGTACCTCTCCAATTCTGCTGGCCTTTGGCACGTGGTTCCAAGATGGGTGCTGAAGCTCAGGTATTACATCTGGGTTCTGAAGAGTAGTAGAATATGCCACCCTAAAATATTCTACTTGGGTATAAGGATCATTTTGAGCTAGAGGCATTTGAAAAATAGCAGATGCAAAGGGCATTCTGACCTCCCCTTTTCTTCCTGAAAGCAGGAGATAAAACTCCCATGTGAAAGACTCTCTCTCCATACCAGGAAGAAAAGAACATTGTTGTTATCATAGGTAGTAGGCTGAAGCCAAGAGAAACCTGCACAAATAGACTTTTAAAAATAACCCTTCCCTTCCCTTAGCCTTCCCATATATTTTAGTTATGTTTTCACAATTACTACTCTCTGTTCAAGCTAGTATATGAGCACTTCGGTCTAAATGCTCTTTGGGTCTTCATTTTCCTGTGAAGGTTCCTATGTAGATATAAAAATAAAATTTATACGCTTTTCTCCCTTAATCTGTCTTATGTCAACTTAATTCTCAGGGTTAGCCAGAGACCTAAGAAGTCTGAGAAAAGTTTTGCCTCCCCTACAGTTCAATAGAAGTATAGGTGAATAGGGCATACTAGCTGCCTTTCTCTTTTATCAGAAAAAAAATGTTCCCTAAACTACTTCAGAAGACATCTACTTATGTTTCTTTGGCCAAGACTCTATTACATGGCCATCCGCAGATGCAAGAGAAGCAGGAAAATAGAATATTTAAGTTTCGTAACTTCTATCAGGGGGAACAGCAAAGGAGAGGGAGTTTGCAATGGCTACTTAATAAACCGGCCAATGCAGTTAGCCAGAGTTATGTGTCTCATTTCTGCTTGCTGAAAAGAATGCCTGGATGTCTGAAAATGAGGTGCCAAATCGTATGAAATTTAAGAAAAATTTAAATAAGCAGGTTTCATTGAGGGTAGTACCTTAACAGCATGAGTTCAAAGATCTTCTGGGTAAAGCTCTGCTCTTGATGACATACGGCCCCCAACTATGAGCCTCTATTCCCCACAATTCAAATTCATGTGGGAGAAGCTGACTGGATCATCTTGGCTTAACTGTCCACACTCCAGTGAGGTCATAGGCAGTGGGCAGATCATGGGTTGCAAGCCTGATTACTGAGGAATTACGCTGGAGATCCAGGCAAAAGGATAGCTTATTTTTGTATATGTAAATATAAATGTACATTAACATTTAAGCAATTTGTTATGTTGGTGGCTGATAATTGGTGGTATATTGTCAGAACCAGGAACCTAGAGAAGACAACTGCCCTTCAAATAGGGCAATTGTGTATGCTATGAGGTAGGAATATCTTAATTCCCAGTTTCAGAAATTTGGCAGGTAATGAGTTGAGTTTGTTTGTTTTGGTTATTGTGATAATAATAATAATAAATATGTGTGTGTGTATAAATTTGGTCTTTGTCCCTGGTTTCTAGCACAGAGCTACTAAAACCCTTGGATCTCTGGAGTGATGAGTGTGTTTAGTATGCTGATAAGATGACTAGTGGCTGGGGCTCCCTAGATAGCATCAGGATGGAGACTAGTCATCAGAAGACTAAGTCATGATTAGAGGGTGGCATTTTCAGCCCCCCTCCCATGTCTAGGGAGGAAAAGGGGGCTAGAAATTTATTTAATCACCAGTGGCCAAAGATCTAATCAATCATGTCTATGTAACAAAACCTCCATAAAAATAGAGCTTCTGGGGGCTCCTGAGAGCTTCTGGGTTAGTGAGGGTGCTGGGAGGGTGATACACCCAGACTGGTCATGGAAGCTCAGTGTCCCTCCCCCTAAGATTTGCCCTATGCATCTCTTCTATTTGGCTATTCCTGAGTTGTATTATTTGTAATAAACCAGTTAATGTGTTTTCCTGAGTTCTGTCAGTCATTCTACTGAATTATTAAACCTGAGGAGTAGTTTATGGGACCCCCTGCCCCCCACCACCCAAACTTATAGCCAGTTGACTAGAAGCACTTGTAACAGCTTGGGACTTGAGACTGATAACTGAAGTGAGGCAGTCTCATGGGACTGACCCCTTAACTGTGGGAACTGACTCTAATTCCAGGTATACAGTGTCAGAATTAAATTGAATGGTTGAATGGCCAGCTGGTGTTGGAGAGTTGAAGTGGTTTGGTGTCAGAAATATTATAAATAAAAATAGCTCAGAGATACAGAGCAAAAAACAGAGAGGATGAGTTCGAATGACTCTGGATGCCTCCCACTAGTAAGGCCAGCTTACTCAGCCAGGGGGTTGTGGCCTTGACCTGTAATAGTGACTCAAAATGACAGGTGCTGGTGGAGTTAAGAACAGTAAGCTTTAAGAAAGAAAGAGACAATGCCTCAGAAAGAATGGAAGGGCTTAAGGTATGGGCAGCAAGTTGATTGATGGCTCCGAGAGATGTTCTTGGCCAGCTATGGGGATGAAGTCAAAGATCTCGAGAGGTAGAGTCAGAGGTAGAGCACATTAGCCATGTCAGAGCCCAGAATGAGTGACATACTAAGGGCCAGAGTAGGTGGTGAGGGGCCAGTGTTAAAAAGAGAAGTAGGCTCTAGATCATGTCCCTGAAAATAATTTTTTCAAAAGCCAATTTGTCAATTGACCAATTTGCTATAAGCTGTCAAACACCTTAAATGGGCCTGCAACAATGTCAGCTTCCTAACTTTCAGAAACCAGAGCAAACTCCAGGGATATTGTAGGTCTGACCATCTGATTGGGTTAAATCTCCTCAGCCTACCTCAGTTAGTTATCCACTGGTTGAACTCCAAAATTATTTCCCCACCAATTTATGGTCACTTATATAGCTATGGAATTAAACAAAGGGAGAAATTTACAGAATTTCTTGAATTTTGAGAGCCCTCTTTGAACATGTTTGGGTAGTGGCTAGGGAGAAAAGTGCTGATGCATTTCTTGCCTCTTTATCTTCTATTCCTTTGGCCCGCACCTCCAGAAGGGTTTCTCATATGCTCTAGGACAGCTTTATATTCACTCATGAACTACAGCTGTGGAAATGAAACCTAGTAGTGGCAGATATAGATAGCACTTGTGGAGTTGACCCTCTCCTGGCTGTGAGAAATGAATATTTATGTCTGGCTGCTAGCTCTGTGTTTACTCAGTCTAGCAAATTGCAGAGAAGTTCCAAATGCAGCACTTTATAGGGAGTATAGTATTTTTGTAGCTTCTTCCTACCAGGGTATTTTGGCTCTTGACCCGGCCGTCCTTGTGGAGACATCTTGCTCTTTGGCCTTCTTCCCTGGGGAGTTGTGAAGATGAAAAGACTGTGTCTATTGATAGATACTGCTCTACACTCTGCTGTTCTCAGTAAATTATCATTAGTGAACTTAAGTGTTTGGAAGGTACAAAGCTCTCATTATTGATCAGAGAATGCTGTGTGCAGAGCTGTATACCATGCATGTTTGAGGGCAGAAGATTGGACTCATGCACAGAGGTTTGATGATTCCTCCACATGTTTTGAAAACTATTTGAAAAGTAAGCATACTGATTTGCAGCTTGGGAGAAGAAAACACAGTAAGCTGGAAATAGGGGAGACATAGTACAGAAATAGAGAAAACCTAATTAGGATCAGGGCAAGAAAGCTGGGCTTTCAAGAAAACGTAGACTCACACGTCTCTCTCTGTCCTCCCATCCAGTGTCCTTCCTCTATAAATAGCTAAGAAAGCTAAGTAGATTTAGACTAGGACAATCTTAGAAGCAGACCAGATTAGAGACAGAGATATCATGTGCCCCAAAAGAAAGAAAGACTGATTAAAAACATGAGAGAAGAGTCTCTTGAGCGGCTATGATCTGAGGGTCAATCCCTAAATACCCTATTGCTATTTCTTACCCAGATTTGCCTGGTTTCTTAGACAAGAATCCCATCAGCCTTGTCTGTTTCAAAGTTGATTTCTCCTATTTCTTTCTGGTTCAATATTTATCAGCTTCTTCTAGAAAACTTTTCACCAGATCATGATTTTTGGCATATAGCCCTCCTCACTCTTACCTATGGGCTAACCACCCAGATCTAGTGCTTCCTGGCTGGCCTAGTCTTGTAGCCATTCAAAATCAATAATAAAGTAATGTCAGGGTAAAAACATTGGTCTGGAATATCTGATACCTACTGCATAGTAGGAAAACTTGGGATAAAGGTGAGAAGCTGAACACAAAAATCTCTTTTCCTTACTACTGTACAAAATCTCCAAAAGATAGAGAGATGGAAATTTTCACCAGTAGTAATAAGGCAAGAGAATGAGTACAACTTTACTTTATAAACTTTGAGAAGTATTGGCCAAGGAACCAAAACAAACAAGGAAACTCTAACTCTTCCTCATTCTACCCCTAGCCATCTCCATTGAGCAAGACAGAGAAATTAGGTAATTTAACCCCATCTTCCTTAATAACTCCTGATTAAGAGAGAAATAGACTCTGGTGGCCAGAAGACAGAAGAGGGAAAAGTCAAAGAACCCTGGAGAAAATCCACTACCAGCACAGGATATAAACAGAAGCAGGAATCATTACTGGGGTTCATCATTTTCTTGATTCCATGCTGAATTAAGGAAGTGATCTGAAGCCAGGGGAATAGATGCTGCACCAACCTGGTAGAGACTCTCTGGCTATAAGAATCTCAGCAAATAGAACAAAGCCCAGGTACCATAATAACAGGTGCATGCAGCCCCCAGAAGGGTTCTCCCTTCTTCCTTCTAGTGTTCTCAATCTATAGAAAAACGAGTAGAACCCAGTGTTTGGCTTGAAAGTTCTTTTTCTTAGAGGGAGACAAATATGGGAAGAGTAAGAAAAATAACTTCTCCATATCATAGATCATGTATGTATAATGCTATGAACAGAAGGCCCTAGAGCAGTATTTCTCAGCTCAAGCACTTAACATTTTGGGCCAGATCATTCTTTCTTGTGGTGGAGGCAGGTATCTTTGCACTGTGGAATGTTTAGCAGCATCCTGACCTCTACCTGTTAGATGCTAGGCGCAAACACTGCTCAACCTCCTGCCCTAGCCGTGACAACCAAAAATGTCTCCAGTTACCAAATATATTCTGGGGTGCAGAATCACTCCAAGTTGAGGACAACTTCTCTGGAGACATGGCAACCCACTTTAAACATAAGCAAGAAGAAAAAAATGGCATGGCAACTAGAGGAAGATGCCATACTAAAACAATAAATGAATTAAATTAAGGAAGCTAAGAAGCAAAAGATAATGTATCCATTCTAGAAAAAAATATATAACTACCAACACAAGATATAAACAATAAGAAGAAAATTCTTCTAAACTCTCTCATTATAGAACAATTTATTAACAATATAAATTCAATAAAACAAAAGTTCAAAGACTAGATAGTAAAATAACAAAATGGACTAAACAAAGAGAGTGCAGTGCTAAGGAAATGAATTGAGTTCCAAAATGATACCACTATTTATTAATAAATTATAAATATCAAGGAACTGACTAGACAGGATTAAATATAGAATTACTGATAAACAGAAAAGCTTGAGATACCAAAGAAAATGCAGAGTATAAAAACAAATCAATGAAAGCAACTAGGTAATGGGATATAAATATGTAGGCCATAAAAGATCAGCTAACATAAGGATAAGTTGCTATCCTTCAAGTGAAGGATTCACCAAATGAACAAAATAAGTATTCAGAAACAAAATAGGATGTTGGTAAATGACACTACTGGATGTTGGATAGATGGTATTTCATTATATTATCCTTTCTACATTTAATTTAAAAAATTTTTTATAATAAGTTTTTTAAAGCATCCAAAGACATAATAGAAAATTATATTTATGAACTCAGTGTATTGACTTGCTAGATGAAAAGGCATGCAATGGATAAGGAAAAAAAAAAAAGAATGATTACAATCAAGACATTGTCTGGTTCAATTGCTATACTTTAAAGAAAGAACTCTTTAGATTTCAAGGCCAAAAACCTAAGAGAAAAAAAAATTTATATTAGATTTCTCTATAGCATCACTAAACACCAAAAGACAATGGAGTCATATCCACAAGCTCTGAGAAAATGTATGACTCAAGAATATTATACCAAGTCAGGTTGAACTTCAGTTGTAAATCTGGCAAGCAGAAGTTCTTAAACTTCTGATAATGAAAGTACTCGAGGAATATAACACTCCTGAGTCATTCTTTAAAAATTTAAAAAATTTTAAGAAATTTAATTTTAAAATGACTGGAAAATCAGTGTTAAAAGGCTAAAAGGAAATCTAATGCAAGAAAGAAATGAGAACATTTATACATTTTTAAAAAGGGAACATATATGATCCAAATCTACTGAAACCAAACAAGTTAACCTTAAAGTATAAAAACAATAGGCAGACTTATCAAAGATAAAGAAACTCAGGGAGTACAACACCCATGGGTGCTCTTGAAAATGTTACTTGTTGAAGAAATTCAGTGACCCAAGAAATGAATGAAAATAGAGAACTCAAGTATAGAGAGAATGTAGGCAAAGGACTGGTAGATTTGTATCAATTTAAATATAAAGACTATTATTGGCAGAAATTATGATTATATAACTATGATGATATATTTTTGATTATGTAACTCTGGTTACATAACTATAAATACATATTTGACTATAAATATAATCTCTGATAATGTAAAAAATATATACCTAAGAAAAATTAGGTGATGGTTATGGAGTACAAAAAGAATACATAATTCAGTAAGATTGCTAATTCCTTCATATTTTCTAGCAGAAGTCAGTCAATATTTGATCTGTCAAGTGATCTTTGACTACTGCAGAATCAAGCTAGAAATCACAAAAAAAATCCCCCACACCCCGAAAATGAAATAGTATACCCTAACATATTGTAAGTCAAAGAAGATATCACAAAGGACATTGAAAAACCTTTTAAGCTGAATGATAGTAAAGATTCAACAAATTCAAACTTGTAGAATATGGTTTTAAGTGGCACTTAGAGAAAACCCTGTGCTTGTATCAGAAAAGAACAGAAACAAAAAAATCAATTTAATTTTTTCTCAAGAGGCTAGAAAAAGTACATCAGGTTAAACCTAAAGAAAACAGGAAGAAGGAAATAATAAAAATAAGAATATAAATCAGTAAAATAAAAAACAAACTCACAATGGAGAAAACTAACAAAGCTTAAGGTTAGGTTTTTAACAAAATAAGTTGATAACCCCCAACCAAGACTCAAAAAGAGAACAAATACAAATTAACAATATTCAGAATTTTTAAAAAAGTGATCATTACTACATTATGTTCACATTCAAAAGATTGAGATACTATAAACAACTGTATGCCAATAA
Organism: Eonycteris spelaea; assembly: GCA_003508835.1. Lineage (NCBI taxonomy): Eukaryota > Metazoa > Chordata > Mammalia > Chiroptera > Pteropodidae > Eonycteris > Eonycteris spelaea. Next base: position 18,266,696 of record PUFA01000011.1, on the reverse strand, counting down.
ATGTGACAGTTTACACAAATAAATTATTTGAGAAACACAATGAAAATATAATAGAAAATATGAGTAGTTGAATATAATGAAAATTGAACCCATTATTAAACACTTTCCCACACAGAAAATCCCAAGTCCATATGATTTCACCAATGAATTCTTCCATTTAGTGAAGATATAACCAAGTTTTACATAAAAAATATTCCGGAGAATTAGAACACTTTTCAACTTTTTAAAAATGAGCATAACCATGATACCAATGAAAAGGACATTATAAGAAATAATTACACCCAATCTCTCTCAAGAACATGGATGCAAAAATCTTAAGAAAAATATTGCAAATTAAATGCTGTGAAATATAAAATGGATAATACACTATAACCAAGTGAAATTTAAACCAGGAATACAACAGTGGTTTAACATCTGAAAAGCAACTGTTTTAATTCACCATAGTAAGAGAAAAACTGTCATCTCAATATATTTAAAACAAATATTTTATAAAATTTTATAAAATTCAATACTCGCCCATAATAATAATAATAATAAATCTCTTGCAAACTAACAATAGAATGGAATTCCCTATTTGGTAAAGAACACCTACTAAAACCCTACAGAAAATATTAGATCAGGAATATTACAAGAAAGCCTACTATCTACCAAATCTATTCAACATTTCACCAGAGGGCCTTGCCAGTGAAATACAATAAGAAAAAGAATTAAAATGCATAAATATTAGGAATAAAAACAACCATTATTTGCAGATAATATAATTATGTATTTAGATAATCCAAAAAAAATCAATGGACAAACTATTAGAATTAATAAATAAACTTATCAAGGTCACTGATACAAGGATAATATTTAAAAATGAATTGAATTTCTATATGCAAACTACAAATAAATAAAAATTGAACTTAAATCATTTATAATTGCATCTAACTCACAAAACACCCAGTAATAAATCTCATAAAAGATACACAAAAAGATAGAACTACAAAACATGATTGAGATAAAGTAAACCTAGATAAATTAGATAAACGGAGGGTTCTACCATGTTCAGAGTGTAAGAGGCAGTATTTTAAAGATGTCAACTCTCTTCACATGGATTCAGTGTAATCCTAATTTTACAAAACAGCCACATTTCTTCTTGTAGAAACTGATAAGCTAATTCTAATGTTTACATCAAAATAGCCAAGGCAATCTTGAAGAACAAAATTGGATTAATTACTCTGCTAGGTATCAAGATCTATTACAAAGCTATAGTAATTAAGATAGTATAATATGGCACTAGTAAAGACATATAAGACCACTGTAAAAGAACATAGTTCAGAGACAAATTCACACATAAATGGTCACCTGGTTTTTGACAAAGTTGACACTTCAGTGCAGTAAGGAAAGAATGGTCTTATCAATTAATATTTCTGGATCATTTCACAATCCATATATATATATATATATATACACACACACACACACACACATATATATATGTGTATATATATATTTACTCTCAATCCAGATTAATTGCAGATCTAAATGTGAAAGCCATAGAAAAACATCTTTATGACCTTAGGGTAAGTAAAGATAAGGACACAGAATATACTAATCATGATAGAAAATATTTACATAGATTTCATGAAGAGTAAGAATTTTTGTTTATTAAAAGACACCATGGGTTATGTTTATCAGTAATATGTTTCTTAGCCACCCAAAAAAGAATGCTTGAAAAGAAACAAACAAAAAAATAGTATTAAAGAATATTACCAGTCAGTTTAGCAGAGTGATTAGTTCCTGAATTCTGGAGTCGGCCTGCCTGCTTTCACATTCAGCTCCATTACTTACTTTCCTATGCCTTAGTTTCCTCATCCATAAAATGAAGATAATAATAGTACTTATCACTGGACTTGCTACAATGATTATTAAGTAGTTAGTTTATGTAAATCATTTAAGAATAGAGTCTGGCACAAAGTAAGCACTATATAAATGCTTTCTTTTGTTATTGTTACTAATATGTCAGGATCTCCAATATAAAGTTTTTAAAAAGTGCTGAACACAGTGTATAATGTCCTCTCTTTTGTGCAAAGGGAGTATGTAAAACTACATATTCAGGAGAGATACATAAGAAACCCTCCATGGTGAATAGGAAACAGGGCAGATGGAGCACATTGTTAACCTCTTTAGGTATTATGAATTTTGAACCATAATTGTGTTACCTATTCAGATAAATTATAGAAAGAGAGAGCATTAGCTATGGGGGTCACAAGATTTATGTGCCATCCAGCTCCACCATGGCAACATTATTTCATTTCAGAAGTTTGTTTTTTTTTTTAACTTTTCCGAGACTCAATTTCCTGAGTCACTAAGAAGCAGTGATCATTGTGAAAGTAAATTTATAAAGCATGTATCTGCTGGGACTCTTTGGGTTGTAACAGAAAATCCAATGCAAACTGGCTTGCCCCAAAAAGGAAATTTATTGACTCGCATTACTGAAAAGTTCAGGAAGTAGATCTGGCTTCTGCTCAGCTAGATTCAGGACTCTAAAGACATCACCAGGTTTTATTTCTCTCCAGTTCTTTGCTCTGGCTTCTGCCATGTTGGCCTCCTTTTCTGGCTCCAAGTGCAGCCTTAACATCTTCAGGCTCTCCCTACTAGTGGCAAGATAGCTATGGGTACTCCAACCTCAAAAGCTTTCAGGTTCAAGTTTAGCAAGAAGAGTTAGAGTAGTTTCTGATAACTTCTATCAAAGTCTTGAGATTCACTCTTGTTGGCCCAGCCCAAGTCATGATTCCATGGAGAGTGCATGGCTTTGATTCACTGGGCCTGATTCTGAAGGTGATACAGGTGACTTTCTAGGAAGATAATCCCATTAACAATATGTATTGGAGAATAAATCAAGACTTGATGAGGGAGGTATTGCAGTCACACAAGTGAAAGTATTAAATTGCACTAGTCCTGAGATAGGAAATAAGTTTAATGATTGGTCTTAAAACATTGACTTCAGAAAGTAAAGCTCATTTAAAAAAAAAATAAAGGACTGTTCTAGATTAAGACTAAAGAGACAACTAAACGTATTATATGAATACTTGACTGAATCCTAGTTCAAAAGAACAAAGCAACAAAACACATTCTTGGGACAACCAGAGAAATTTGAATTGGACTGTATACTAGATGATATCATGAAATAACTGTTAATAATTTAAGTTCAGTAATTGTATGGTGGCTATCTAGGAGACTGCCTTATTCTTAGGAGATACATGCTGAAGTATTGGGGATAAAGTACCATAATGTCTGCTTCTTATTTTCAAATGATTCAGAAGAAAAAATGTATATGTAAATGACTGATAGAGGTAAAATAAAAGTGCAGGATGCTAACAATTATTGATTCTAGGCAGTAGGATTCAGCTGTACATTTCATTACTTTTTCAACTTTTTTATGTTTGAAAATGTTCATAATTTTAAAAACTGGGGATGCAACATGGTCAGAAAATGAAGAGATTATTCTACATATTCTAGAACTCAATTTCCTTTTCAAGTTTTCAGATCTTTTAGTAGACTGGGTAGACTGAGAGTTCTCAGACTCTGAAATCATTCAGGAAAGGACAAGTAGGCAGACAAAGTGAAAAATTACTATATAGAAACAAAAGAGACTAAAAGAAAATTGTCAGAATGTGGTCAGTAGCTGTCTGCATAGTTAAGTTATCATGCTTTTCTTTTTAATATGCTCTTTTGTAATTTTCTGTAATTTCCAAATATTCTATAGTGATTGTTGATTATTTTTAGAATGAGACAAAAGAAAAGAACTTTAATTAAATAAAACTGATGTTAAAGTTAATTTAACTTTGACACGTATACCAGTCTTTATGCTGACAAACACTGATCTCCCAACATCAAACAACTGGGACATGGTTAAGGAGACAATAATATATCAAGACATGGAAGTTCATAAAAATATCTACTATGTGGATATGTCACTATTTGGAAATTCATGTACAAAAGAAGGCTAAAATGAAAAATAACAATATTTAAAAATGATGTAATGTTACTTGTTGAATTACGATCAGAATAATTATAGATATGTATTAAAAGATATCAAAAGATAAAATTTTTTTTCATTCTAACATTTTTCAAGTATGAAATAGGAAAAGTAGCATGACATTATGATCTCTATCAACTCATACTCTGAAACATTCTTAATGTTCAGGTTTCAAACCATAAGCATTCATTCATTCAGCAAACAATTATTAAACATTTACTATTTATCAGGCACTGAAGGCACAAAGATGAATAAGACCAAATTCTTGGCTTCAAGGAGCTAACAATCTGGTGTTCAGAAACAAGTAAATTGATTATTATAATAAGGTAGGTACTACATGAGAGACATGAAAAATGCTGCAGAAGCTCCCAAGCTTCAGAATTCCCCATAATCTGCAGGACCTACTTATGGGAGCATACTACAGGCAACTCGAATGAAACATGACCAAAACCTAACTTGTGACTCCTCCTTCCTCCTACTTCCCCAACCTATTCTTCCTTTGGTATTATAGTGTCAGAACAAACCACAGATTGTGGCTATGTCCATAGGCCCCTTCTACTTGTGACAGGGAGCCCTCTCCCCCAAAGATCTTGCTGACTGCATAAGTCCTAGGTATTCCCCTTATCCATTGGTTGCTGCAGCGAACTGGATAAAGAGTGATCACCTGCTTAAAGGCAAACATTCCAAGAACTGACCAGCTACCTATTAAGTGCCCTGATAGGAAAGCTTTATTTCAATGGGGACAATGTTTGAGGCCAATTTTTTCTAGGAAATTTGAACTGTAGATTTGAGAAAAGATCCAAGCAGTCGATGGTAGGAGCAGAGTCCAAAAGACATTTAGAATGTGATACACAGAAGCCATGAGTAAGCAGAAACTTTGAGTAAGTAGTAGAGCTGAGGTGAGGAAACTAATTGGTAGTAATAAGACAGGATCAGAAAGAAGTTGTGACTATAAATATAAGGGCCCATCAAGCTGCTGTAAGAACAAGGACATCTGTTTTAGGCTTTGTAGCCCTAACTGTCTTACTATCCCAAAATCATGCTCCAGACTCTGCTGCTCAGAAATCCAGACGTCCTTATTTTTACTCATAAACACACAATAAACTGCCAATTCCTTAACTGTAACCTCAGTGACTCTATTCTTTTCCACAAAAATTGTCTACTGAATTCTCTTTCTATAGAATCACCCAAAGCTGAAGTCTAAAAATTATCTTTTATTACTCCTAATCTCTTATCCCAAATCACTGAGTCCTGCACATTCTTCCTTTTGAATTTCTCTTAATCTATCCTCTCCATTTAACTCTATTAACCTGTTTCAGTTCTTATCAATAAAATTTCTCGTCGGATTTCCATACTGCTGCCAGCTACACTTTCCCATCTTTCATGCTCCCCTCACAGTGATTGGCTTTTTAGCAAATTTATGAAAGGAGCCTAAATAGCCATTCTTTGAAAATGATTTGTTTACATAGAAGCCATAAAAGAATCTATGGAAAAAAACTGGTAGAAATAATGTAACTTGGCAAGGTGGCTAAATATAATAAACCATTAAAAAAATAGTTTTCTAGCTTTCCTCTATCAGAAAATATAAAGAATAATCCTGTTCATGATAGCAAACAAAATATTTAAAACTTAATAACTTAAAAAAATGTGCCATGAGAAGAAAAACAGCAAATGTCCGAGATATACACACAATACAAATAAATGTCTCCATTACTTTTTATGACAAACCCTTAATTTTCTAAGATAATATGAATAAATCTTTGTTCTTTATAACAAATCCTATTTATGTTCCTGGCTCAGGAGACTGAAGAGAATAAACACATCAATTCAACTCACATTAATATTTGGGTTTAATGTAACCCCTATTAAAATTCCCAACTGGAATTAACTGGGGAGGAAAGCACTTGAAAAAATAATTCTAAAATTTATGTGAAAGAACTGCTAAGAATAGCAAGGAAAATTTTACAAAGGACATTTAGACAATTAGGCCTCCCAGATATCAAAATATTATAAAACCATGATAATTAAAGGTTTAAAAACATCATAAGAATAAAAAATAATGAAACAGAAAAGGAAGCTCCCAAATAGACATTTCTATAAATAAACATTATAATATATAAAGGCAATTTAATATACATTATCATTCAATTGGGAAGAAATAGATTATTCAATAAATGATTGAGGAGCAAGAGTTAGATATTGAAGAAAAAATCAATTATTTAAGATTTTGATGCCATCTATCAGTCTCTCTCTCTACCTAATCTATCCCAGACCACAACAACTGAAAGCATTCCTTATATACGTCCCACCTCAGGCCCCAGGTCCCAGACCCCAGCCAGAGTCTGAGTTAAATGCCTCCCATTTAACATATTGCATTGTAATAATTGATTTACCTGTCTGTCACCTGAACTCAAACTGAGACAAAGAACAGGGAACCAGACAAGAAGTACTATCTATACTATCTCTGTTAATTTCATATTAAATGCTCAGTAAATAAGAGTTAACACCAGAGGAGGGGGAACACTCAGTACCTAAAGGTATAAGTAAAGACTTCACTCATTAGCTTTTATTGCTCAATCAATAATTGATGGTTGGGTTACTCAAGACTTCCTTTTTTTTTTTTTTTAAATTAGTTTCAAGTATGCAGTATATTGGTTAGACATCTATATAGTTTGTAAAACGGTCCCTCCCCCAATGGCTCACTCCCTCCCCGACCCTCCTCCACCTAGCCAACATATTCATTCTAATTGCATTCCCTATGCCGTGCTCCCCATCCCCAGGTCCATCCATCAACTACTAATTTGTACTTCTTTAACCCTTCACTCCATTCTCCCAGCCTCCCAAACCCCCTCCCTCTGTCCATCACCAAATTGTCCACAATAGTCTGTTTTTGATTATTTTGTCCTTTTATTTCTTAGATTCCGCACATAAGTGAAATCACATAGTGTTTTTCTTTCTCTGTCTGACTTAAATACCTTCTAGGTCCATCAAAGCATATCTTTTTCCATCCCCATCCTTTTAGTCTGTGTCTTTTAATCTTAAGTGAGTCTCTTGTAGGCAACATATATAGGGGTCTTGTTTTCTTATCCATTCAGCCACTCTATCTTTTGGTTGGAGCACTTAATTCTTTTCCGTTTGAGGTACTTATTAATAGGAAGGTAGTTGTTACCATTCTTTATTCCTGTTTTTGATACATGTTTTTTCTTCTAAAAGAAGTCCCTCCAACATTTCCTGTAATACTAGCTTGGTGGGGATAAATTCCTTTTGCTTATTTTTGTCTGGGAAGCTCTTTATTTGTCCTTCAACTCTAAATGATAGCTTTGCTGGATAAAGTATTCTTGGTTGTAGATCCTGGGTCTTTATCCTGTCGAATTTTTTGTGCCAAACCCTTCTGTCCTGCAGTTTCTTTTGAGAAATCAGCTGCCTACTAGTGGGCATTTTTGCAGTTTCTTTTGAGAAATCAGTCTTATGGGTGTTCCCTTGTAGATAACTATCTGTTTTTCTCTTGCTGCTTCTAACATTCTTTCTTTGTATTTAACTTTTGGCATTTTAATTGTAATGTGTCTTGATGTGTGCCTCTTTGGATCCCTGATTTTTGGAATTCTCTGAGCTTCCTGGGGTTTTATGTCCATTTCCTTCACCAGGTTAGGGAATTTTTCCATCATTATTTCTTCAAACAGCTATTCAGCATCTTGATTTTCTTCAGGTATGCCAATCAGATGGATATTTGGACCTTTAATAGTATCCCATATGCTCCTTAATTTATTTTTATAGTCTTGGCATCTTATCTCTTGCCATTGTGATTGAGTGTCCTTGGCTTTCCTGTCCTCTAGATAGGGCATTTGATCCCTTTCTTTATTCGCTCTGTTTATTCCTTTGTTTATTGCATCCAATATACTTATCTCAGATAATATGTTCTTCATTTCAGACTGGCTCCCTTTCATAATTTCCACTTCAATTTTTATGTTTTTTATCTCTTTGTTGAAGTTCTCGCTGAATTTAATCAAAAGTTCATTGAGCACCTTTATAACCAGTGTTTTGAACTTTGCATCTGTTAGGTTACTTGACTCCATTATATCTGTATCTCTGTTCTCTTCTCTCATATGGTTTCTGTTTCTTTGTCTTCCCATTTTGGCTGTCTTTCCGTATGTGTTTCTATGTACTAAGCAAAGCTCCTCAGTCTTCTGGTCTTTTTAGTGTGGATTTGTGAAGTAGGTGTCCAATGGCACAGTCCTGAGACTGGCTCAGCTACAGGCCAAATTTAGCTCAAGCCTCTGCCCTTCCAGGGCCACCTGTCAAGATTCAGCAAGCAATCCACAGATGCTGTGCTTATAGTTGCCTCAAAAGGCCACACTAGAAACCGAGGCCAGCTGCCTCCAGTGTGAGATGAGGTGCTGCTCAGCAAGGAGATCTTGACTCACTGAGGATAAACCTGGATGTGTCTTGGGTGGGGCTGCTAATTGGGGGAGGCAGGGTTTGTTCCCTTTGTAACTGCCGGTAACTGATAGCAACTCCTGCCGCTTTGTAATGGTCTGAGGACAAATTAACCAATCAGCCCATGCCTAAAAGGGTCTATATAAGGAATGTTGCAACTGAGCTCCGGGAACTAGCTTCTCTGGGACTGCCGTCATAATAAACCTGAGTTCTCCAACTCTCTGAGTGCTGCTTGGTTTCTCACCAGTCTGATTTTGGATCTTTTCTGCAACATTATGGGGCAAAATGATATACTGCAGCATCATTCACATAGCAAAAAATGCCCACTAGTAGGAAGCTAGTTAAATAAATTTGATACATCCATACAATGGAATATCACACAACTTAAAAAGGATGTGTAAATCCTATATGTGCTGGTATGAAAAAGCTCCAAGATATATTTGAATATAAAAAATGCAAACAACTCAACATAGTATGCCAATTTTGTATAAAATAAGGAGAAATAGAACACATATTACCTTATTATGTATAAACAAACTTTGAAAGAATACATAAACCATTAGTAGTTAATCATGATTGTGGAGAGATTTGGTACTGGGCAGATTGTGGCAGTGCTGGAAGGGAGACAATTCCTTATATACATATACACATATATAACATTTATATAATATATATTTTATGATATATAATGTGTTACCATTGTAAAAATTTTATGTATATCCTCATTGACCCCACATTTTTTCCCACACTAACCTCCTTCTTCTCTCTTATGAACAAATTTCATGAATGCGTTTCATTTTTTCACTTCCTATAGTAGTCAATCCATTGCTGTCTACTTTTTGTCCACCACCACTGCCCTGTGATTGCTCTCATTTCCTTGCCAAAAAAACCCCACATATACTTTTCAGCCCTTTTCTCATTTCACATGTTGGTTGCATTTGATCCTATTGACTGAGTCTTCCTCTTCAGCCTCAGCTCTCTCACCACATCTACCCTCACATACTGTAGCCTAGTCTACTATTTTCTTTCCTCTCTCACTTCCTTATCTTTAAATATTCTATTATTTCTACTGAAAATAGTTTCTCCCCACCTCCTACACTCACCATCTCCTTTTCATATGGTGAAGTCTAACTCATCCATCACATGATCATTTAAATGTCACCTTTACTAGGTAAACTCCTCTTACCTTTGGAGTGGATTAACTCCCATAGCACCCTGTACTTCCTTGATCACAGCATGTCTTACACTGTAGTACAATTGCTTGTCTAATTTCCTGCATCTGCTACTAAACTGTAGTTCCTTGAGGAAAGAGATCTTGTCTGCCTTATCTACCATTAATATACCTGGACAGGGCATGAAGCTCTGTGGTCCTTCCCACATACCTTACCCTATTCATCTCTTCCATCTGTTTCAGAGTTGTATTCTTTTATAATAAATGGTAATCTAGTAAGTAAACTGTTTTCCTGAGTTCTGTGAGCTATACTAGCAAATGACCAAACCTGAAGAGTGGGTTGTAGAAACCTCTGACTTATAGCCTGTCGGTCAGAAGCACAAGTAACAACTGGGACTTGCGAGTAGTGTCTGAAGCGGGGCAGTCTTATAGGACTGAGCCCTAACTTGTGGGACCTGATGCTATCTCCAGGTAGATAGTATCAGAATTGAGTTAAATTGTAGGACACCCAGCTCGTGTCAAAGAATTGTGTTGTGGGGGAAATTCCTAGATATCTGGTGGTCAGAGTGTTCTGAAAGTAGAGTGTGAGAATAAAGAAGAAACACGAGAATTTTTCCTTTTCAAGAGGGGTTGGAGTCTATGGTCATGCTACCCCAAACAAGTCTGATCCCTTCTGGTCTCAGAAGCTAAGCAGGGTTGGGCCAGGTTAGTACTTGGATGGGAGACCACCTAGGAAGACCAGGTGCTGTAGGCATAAAAAAATAAAAATAGAAAAAAAAGAAAAAAATAAGGGATTGTAAGCTGACAAGGTCCTTGCAGTCTGCAGTCTGTGAGGTCAACCAAGGGGTGTCCTGCCTAAAAAAAAAAAAAAAAAGGGTTGGGAGGATGCCTTTACAAATTTATGTCTTGCTTTTAGACAAACAAGAGAGGGCAAAGATATTCTTGTTGTATCTGATTCTTTTCCATTGCCTGCAGCTCAAAATAATCTATGGGCTAATGTGGAATATTTGGGGGTGGCATTTTCTGCTCTCCTTCAGTATCTTGCCACATGGTATTTCAAGGTTTATCAGAACCTTGGACTATATTTAGAGCTCTTCTCAATTTTGATATACTGCTCAATTATCAATATTATAAATGTTCTTTTTCAAAAGTGTATCTTAGCTTTTAGATTAGTTTTACAAGAGAATGTTCTTTCACTTTTAGATGGACCCAAACATTACTTGTGTTTGACTTCAGATCAGTTTAAACTTATTGAAGATCTTTGCACTCCACAGAAACTTAGAACATGATTCTTAATCATCAACATCTGAATTCTGGATTTTCAGAAATGGTGACTTAATTCCCACCCAGTAGCTATCCAGTCTTTCAAAATCTATAATTTCATTGAACTAATGGCAATTAGCCAATAAGAAAAATCTTTCTCTTCAATTTCTTTTTGAATAATTTACCTGTCTAATTTATGTTTGAATACCCATATTCCCTCAAACAACAATCTTGACCCAATGGGATCTCAACTGATTTGGTCTCTCCCAACCCTTTTAGTTCAAAAGGTCTTAAGCTTCAGAGCATAGACTGTGGAGTTAGAACTCAGAGCAAATCTATTCTTCTCCTCCCCATCACCTTTCTACCCACTTACTATTTCTATGACTTGGGACAAGTTGCCTAACTTCTCTGAATCCCTTTTATCACCTATAACATCAGATGACTTACCTTGCAGGATTATTATGAGGTTGAGTGTAGGTGTAGTAATTGACACGTTATTGCTCAATAAATGTTAATAACTGTAACTCTATTTTAGAACATTCCGAACAATGTCTTCTGGATTTTTTACAATTTAGCCATTTGACAGCTTTCAGACAAACTATGCCTCCACTTTTTTCCTTAACTTCTTCAGAATATTTCATACAGTGTTAGCTCTAGAGTGGGAGCATAAACTATATTTATCCAGCAAGTTCAAGCAAGTCTTACTGTGGTGGAGCAGAGGGCCTCAAGAATTGTGGAAATCCCTGGGAAAAACCTCATCCTGAACCTAATGAGTTAGGCCACCAGAGAGAGCTTGGGCTGAAAGGATTAGGCTTTATGGGAAGGGGCAGTTCTGAAGTCAGCAGGCTATGCTATACACTGACTTTACCCTTTTCAAGGACCTGAAGAAAAGTGAAGAAGGAAAAAATTCTGTGCCAATTTAGCTTCAGTGCCATTCTTGAATCTATGAAGTACAAGTAGTGTGAAGTGTTGGAGCAGAGGACATGACAGCCGTAGTTGGGGGATCTTTGAAGTCAACACCAGGAACCTGAGAAGGCCTCAGAAACCTGAAGTGGAATCACACCAGTGGCAGGCAATGTTAAGTAATGGCCTAAGATTCTTCACCCAATACACAGGAAGATAAAGAGAACAGTGAGGTACCCCAGATGATTTCTTGAACTATTTGAAAGGAACTTGAATTGATGAAGGAAAAACATTCACCCAATTTACCAGGGGCAGTGGAATGGAGGACTTCTGCTCCTAATTAGCATGACTTGGAGAAGGTGGGTTTTATAATCAACTGGCACCAGATAAATAACACAAATATAAATAACCCTATCACAGCCACTTTCTTTATCATACAATAAATTTGTCCAGCAAAATGTGCACACTGGGCAAATGAATGGTCAATGGCCGCTTGGATACCTAGCTTCACTTTGACCTGAATATGTGTTGAAATTAAGAAAAAAATTATTGCTTATTCGAGAAGCTTTTTCATGTTTAGGCTAGAGTTTTCTACACAATCATATGGGATGCTTACTAAAAATACAAACTGTTGAGCCTTTCTCCTGGGTGATTAGGCCTTGTTAATTAACATACGAGAGCTAATGTATATTTTTAAGTGCCCTACTAAAAACCTAAGGTGTGTGCCATAAGTGAAGTGAGCATGCAAGCTGCACTGATACCAGGCGTCAGGAACCCAGTGAAAGGACTCCAAATACTACCCCCTTCCCTCTGTCAAAACTCAAAATTACACTCATTCATGTTATGTCTTAACATTTAAAGAGGGGGAAGAGTAATGAACAATGTCTCGTATCCCTCTTTTTCCCAGGATGGGATTAATTCATCCACTGTTCTTTACAACTTTTCTTGGCCAAGATATCAAAGCTACTTGGCATTTCTGCCTTGGTTCCTTAAATCTCTATTTGAGACTTGGAGCACTTAATTGTCCAGGAACCCTTCTTAAGAGGACAAATTGAAGGGTATATGTTACAGAGTCTACAAGTAGATGTAAGCTAGGACAAGTAGAAACTGAATCTGCATTGTCATCAGGATCTATTGCTTGAACCAAAAAGGCCCCTGATGTGTTTGGCTTGATCAAGATCCCTTTTAAACCTATAGTATCCTCAACCAGGTTTAGGAGTCCAGAAAATAACCCTTTTCCATTTTTCCTATCTGCTTCAGTCACATCCTACAGAAATATCTTTGTCCTGTATCTTATGGGTGAAGGTTCAGGCCTATTTGGGTCATGCTTAAGTTCAGAGGGCTTAAAGCTTCTCAAACTTTAGTGTGCCTGTAATATCCTAGGTGGAGTTGTTTAATATACATATTCCTAAGAGTCACCCCCAGGTGTTGATTTCCTAGGTCTAGAAAGGGGCCTGAGTAATTTGCATTTTTTTAAAAAGTACCCCAGGTGATTTCGGTACATGAGATCAATGGATCTCCCTTAGAGAAATACAGGCCTAAATGTCTGTAGGTAGATAAGAAGAAAAGGCCACATCTGAGTTTTAGAAACATAATTCAGAAGTCACAGTAAAAAATTGCAATCAACATTTTGGAAAGTCATTGGAGTATGGTTTTCAAACTTTCTGCTTGTGACCAACTTTAAAATATATAATTTACATCACAGTAATACATATGTATAAAAAACAAAAACAATACACTTTCAAAATAGTATTCTTACATTATGAAATGCATGCTGATTCTCCATTCTTTTTTAATTCTATTTTCAGTTCCTCAGTATGGAATTTTGTCTTGTAAGGCAGCTTTACCTGGTTGTCTTTAGAAGTCCATGAGGCCCAGACTGCTTGAACCCTTTTCAGACTTTACTAAGGATGGTCGTGCTCACCTTCTATTGCATTGGACAGCAAGCACGCTTCTCAGTTTCAGCGGCTGTTCCGAAATGGGCCCATCATGTTTTCCAGTGATTCTCTCTTGGCTGTTTGGGGGATTTCCTGTTCTCGGGTCTGTCAGACACTCCCATTTCTTTCTGTTTCCTCCTGCACAGACCCTGATACAACACAGCTTTTTGCGGCTGTGGGTGTTTATCGCCACCCATTTGTATTTTCAGTCCCTGAAGAGACTTTGCCACTTGGTTGTGCTGTAAATGTTGTCCATGAATTTTTTTGGTTTTGCCATCTAGTGTTTCTGTTTTCCTGTGGGAATTTGGAGACATTAAAAAACTGGTACTGCCACTGCCACTTTCACTTTGACTTTCTTGATAGTGTTACATAATCTATGTTTAAGAAATATATTTGGAATAGTTTTGTCTTTTCTTTAGAGCTATATAAATAAGCATTTTCTCTCATATTTATCTCCTTTTTTGGCCACAACTTTTGTTTTTGAGTCCTATTTGTTGATATTTGCAAGTATATTAATTTGTTTTTGCTGCTGTATTTATTATATGAGAATATCACAATTTATTTATTGATTCTCCTGTTAATAAACTTTTTCTGTTATTGCTAATTATAGATTAAGTTTTGGTGAATATTCCGTACTTGTCTCCTTACACATGTGTAAGATCTTCCGAGGGAACATACCTAGGTAGATGTGAAATATGACTTTTAATTTCAATTTTCATTTTCCTAATTACAAATGAAGTTGAGCATCTTTTCATCTGTTTACCTACTAAACACATTTCCTCTTCTGTGAAATGCCTGTTCATGACATTTACTCATTTTCCTACAGGATTGATTCTTTTCCTTATTCATTTCAAAGAGCTCTTTATATACTTCGTTCTACAGATATCTTCTCCCAGTTTGTACATTGCTGTATTTGCTTTCTTTTTGTCTTTTCAAAGAACACAGTTCTTAATTTCTATGTAATAAATTTTATCAACTTTTTCTTAATAAATCTTGCTTTTTGTACCTTATTTATGAAATCTCTTCCTACTTTGAGATTATAAAAATGTCCTACATTTTCCTCTAAATGTTTTAAAATTTGGCTTTTTCATTGATCAATCTGGAAATGATTTTTGTGTATAGTTTGAGGTATATACTCAATTTAATATTTTGTATGCAAATAACTGTTCTAACACCATTTCTTCATTATTTCCCCCTTCCCCCATTGTTCTGCATTGTCAAGCATTTATATACATGAATGGACTTTGTTATGGGATCCTCATTCCTTCACTGAGCTATTTGTATATTTTTGCTCTAGTAGATCATGATATTTTAATTGACAGAGCTTTAAATATCTGATAGAGCAAGTCCTTTCTTTCCTCAACTTTATATTTGCTGTTTTCCCACCTTACTGTCTAAGAATTCCTCAATAATGACTCTATTTCCCTCCCACAAGCCACATTGGAACAAAGATGGTCCCCAATTGCAAAACTAGGTTTTCTAGCTCAGTGTGGAGCTCAGCCCAGCACCATATATTGATAGCAATTACTTGCCTCCTAGGTATACGTGGGAATGCTGATACTATTATCTAGGCTTTATGGATTTTTTTCTATAAGCGAAAGCATTTTCACAAATAATTATCAATTGATTATAGAGAAATGTGTATGAAGATTGCAGGGATTGAATTAATCTCTAATTTGTAGCTACAAAAGTTAAGGCAGAGAGAGATTAGGGAAAGTTTTTAAGGTAATAGAGTTAAGTAGTAATGAGCCTAAAGGTCCAGGGTGCATGAGCTCAGGACATCCCCTCCTTGATACTGGATAATATTGAAGAAGTGTTCTCTTATATTATAAAGATCAGAATGAAGATTACTTTTAGGAATGTATCACTAGCTTTCTAGGGAGAGAGCTGCTTTTCTTAGGACTCAAGTTTTGGCGAGGACTCGGGGTACAGGGGGTGAGGGCGGGTTGCAACCATGTTTCTTCATCTACATCTAAAGATTAAAGTTGGGAGCTTCTTTTCTCTTACTCATCAGCTACCACACGGCACCTACCTAGGTCCAGAACTTCCAGTGAAAGTGAGATGGGAACGGTAATGCAGCAACTCAAAGGAAAAAAAAGGCAAAGATCTTTGAGGATGGGATGGGTATCTCACACAGGCTTGAGGGGTCACAAGAAACTTACCTTTTGGTTAAGAGAACAATGACTAGACTGCAATTATCTGTAAACCTACCAGTTTCTGTCATTTTGCTTTACTCTTCTTCCTGTGCTCCCTCCTTACCACTTCCCTTCTGTTCTCTCTTCTCTTGTCCTCTCTGCTTATATTCCCAGAAGCTTCTGTTTCGTATGGATGCCATTCCACCCAAGTTCTTCCTTTTTGCTTTGGAGATTTTGACACTGCTCTGGTCTCCTTATGACCTCTCGTGTGGTTCTTTATGATAATGTCCATAATATAAAGTAGTAATAAATGTTGTTTATATTCACAGCAAGCTAGTTAAGGAAATGCCAGTTACGTTTTATCTTAAGTGTTTACATACACATCCATGTAGGTAAAGTAATTAAATCACAGGAGACATTATATTTGTCTTAAGGATTTTAGATTATTTTGCTAAGTCAGATTTGCCATCAAGACTGTTGCTCTTGAAATTATGTAGGAAAATGTTTGACTTATCCTGTCTTTAAATAACCACTAGATGTTGCTAAAGAGGTGTGGAAAAAGCAAACTTCATTTTTCATCCAAGGCTTCTGAGCTACTGAAGAGCAGCCAGAAATAGTAAAAATACTACCCTAAACACAGAAACGGGAAATACATCTTCAAAGATAGGAAGAAAGTAAAACTGACTAAGGGGGATTGAATATTTAAAGGCCATGTTGGCATAGTTGAAACTTGTGCATTAATATTTTGACATGTGTTTATCAGCTAAATGGCAATGTTAAATCTTTAGAGATTATCCTTCCAAAGGCATCTGAAATGTAACTAAATTTTCAAATCAGGCATTGAGAAATTGTACAAACATTCTTGGCATCCTATTTTTTTTTAATTTTTAAAATAGCCTTTTTTTCTGTTTATAAAAGTATTACATTGCCATTTAAGCAATTAGGAAGATGTAGAAAATTATAATGAAGAAAATAATTACCCAGAACTCTACCACTCAGGGTTAGCATTGTAGCACATCTCTTTTCATTCGAGTTTTCTTCTATACATTTTAAACAATAAAATATTATATACAGTATGTGTAAAAGTTAGGTACTTTTAAATTACATATATGCTATACATGCATATATAATCTTTTTGTGTGCATATATGTATATTTATATGTATATCTTTACGTGTGTGTGTATACACACACACATTCTACAGAAGTAATGAAACATAACAACAAAATAGACACCTATAAAGCACTATACAACTCAAGACATAGGACATTACCAATTCTTTTTGAGTTTCCTGTGAACTCTTCCCCATACCATTCATCTGCTTCTCCCAGAGAGGTAATCACTGCCCTGAATTTTTTAAAAATTACCTTTTTATTTTGAGTTTTACCACATATGAATGGGTCCTAAATAGCATATTGTTTAGTTTTGTTTTTGAACTTTGAAAGAATGATTTCTAAAATATCCATGTTGATATGTTCATTCCTTTTGTCAGCCATAAGATATTCCATCATATACCACAATTTATTTATCCATTTTCCTGATGTACATTTAGGTCTGTTCTCCCCTGGAAGGATAATTAGGTTGTTTATATTTGGGGGCTATTATGAATGATGTTGTACATATGTCTAGATACCAGAGATTTCCCTAGGAGGAGAAACACTGGATTAGAGGATGCTTGTTCTGTGATTTGCCTCGAATTATTTTTTGTGTATGTAATGATATAGGGGTCAAGGTTCATTTCCACCCTTCTATATGGATATTCAGTTGTTTCAGCACTTGCGTTTAAAAGATTCTTCATTTTATGGCATGACACTTCCACGTGTAATAGTAATGGCATGTTCCCTGATATATAACAACTACCAGAGTTAAATATAAAGCATAGTTTACACCTTATAAGGTGAGGATTGGTCTCTTTACCCATCATGTGTATTATGAAAAAAATGTGAATGTGTGTCCTTTAGCTTAAAATATTATAGTGTGGACCGTGCTTATAAAAATGGATGTGTGGTTCAGTAGAGGAAAGCATTAAATGAGATGAGGAAAGATTGAGCAGTTTTTCAGATAGAGAAGGGGAGAGAGGACATTCCAGATAGAAAGACCAAATGTCACGGCACAGGCACAAAGTGCCATAAAGCAAGAACTGACTTTTCAGTTGGTAGTGCATTCAAACAAAGAGAAAGATAGCATGATTTCTTTATGGTAGTTCAAAGTTGAGATCTAGTTAATCATTTTACAAGTTATATGATTAAAGAAATAATCTATCTCAGCAAGCCTTGGCTGAGGTAGATTATACACATGAGATGCAATCACAATTAATATAAGCCCAAGTAGAATGGCTATTATTTTGTCTGGTCATCTTTCTCCTTCAACAGTCATTTTACCTTCTGTTTTTCTTTCTCAACTGTCCCCCTTCAGGCTTCTACCTTATACATAGTCTTCCATATATAATGTCCATATTGTTAAATGAAGGACTAACTCACTCCCCGAGTTAGGAAACTCAATACTAAGAGTTCCAAAACATACTCTACACATTCTTTCCTGATTATCCTCTTCCCCTTAGCGAAGGACAAAGTTTGACCCCTCCGATATTGGAGTGTCAAGGAGAGAGGGAGATGGGGGTAGGGAGGAAGGAAAAGTTCTTACTAGAGAGATGTCAAAGGCATACTGAAAGCCAGCTTCTACGAGTTTGTAAGAGCTGACTTAAATTTTTGGGAATCTGCAAGTCAGTTATTAAATACAGCTACTATTAAAAATTAAAGTTATAATTCAACAAATCATACTAAAAATAAAGGCAATAAAGTTATAATTCAACAAATCATACTAAAAATAAAGGCAATAAACACAAAAACTCATTACTTACTAGTTAATTCTGTTCTATTTTACCAAGGATTGTCAGTAACACCAGAAGCTAAGAAAAAGGCATGAAATAGATTATCCTCTAGAAACTTCAGAGAGAGCATGACCTGGCCAACACTTTGATTTTGGATTTCTGTCCTTCAGAATTGTTAAATAAGCTTCTGTTATTTTAAGCCACCCAGAATGTAGTAATTTGTTATGACAGCCCTAGAAAACTTTGTTAACACAAAGATTAACCATAAAAGAAAATGTTGATAAATTTGACATTATCCAAATTAAAACCTTTTTGCTGATTGATTATGAATAAAATTAACAGGCAAGTCAGAGACTAATAAAGATATTCATGATACATATATCTAACAAAGGCCTCAAATGTAGAATATATAAGGGACTCCTATAAATCAACAATAAAAATACAAACAGCCTGATTGAAAAGTGGCAAAAAATTTGAACACACCCTTCACAAAAGACATATAAACAGCCAAAAAGCACATGGAAATTCAGTATCATTAGCTATTAGGAGAAGGCAAATTAGAGCCACAATAAGATACTACTTCACACCCATTCTAATGGCTAACACATTAAAGATTCACAACACTAAGTATCTGGGAAGATGTGGAGCAAATGGAGCTTTTATAAATTGCTGGTAGGAGTGGTACTCCACTGGAGTACTGAAAGGCAGTTTCTTATAAAGTTAAACATATACCTACCATATGACTCAGCAGTTTTACTCTTTGGGTATTTACCTAAGAGAAATGAAAACATATATCCACAAAAAGACTTCAACAGAAGGTTAATTACAGCTTTATTCAAAATAGACCCCAAACTGGAAATAACTCAAATGTTCATCAATAGGAGAATGGACTAAACAAATGTGGTATGATCATACAATGAAATAGTACTCAGCAATAAAGGAATGAATTGATACAAACAACGTGAGTGAATCTGAAAAACATTAAACCTAGTAAAAGAAGGCGGGTTAAAAAGATGCGTACAGCATGATTCCTATGGTGATAGGAAAACTACATGATAGAAATCAGAAAGCATTTGTTTGGGGATAGGTATCAAGGAAAGGGCAGAAAAGATAGGAATATTCTTTATCTTGTTTTAAGTGGTAGTTACCCAAAGATACCCCACCCCTGCACACACACACACATATATATAGTCAAAATCATTGAACTGTATTATTTTACTACAGCGAAATTTTGATTAACCTCTTGTGGCTGGCATTTTTATATCTTTTTCTACATTGACAGACCTGCTAATACGTTAATCTAAACATGTTTAGAAGGCTGTTTCAGTTATACACAAAGAAAGTCCTAGTACCATGTATAAATGTGTCAATTAGTCCAAAACCAATTAAAATTTATATTTGTATTATTTATGTAAATTATACTTTTAAGATTTGAGCTACTGTTTGCATATTACATTTTCTCCATTTACAATTCCTATTTTAAGGGTCTTTCCCTTACTGGCCTTGCTGTCTAATGGATGAAGCAGACAATAAACAAGTAATGAGTAAATGAGATCAGAGAGTGACATGTGCCTGAAAGAAAAATAGTTGCTGAGAAAGAGGACACGGTTAGAGACGGCCTCTCTGAGGAGGTGACATTTGACCTAAGACCTAAAGGATGAATATAAGTGCAAAGGCTCTGAGACATCCTAAAAAAACAGGAAGGATGCCTGTGTGCTTGGAGCTGGGGAGTGTGGTATGAAATGAGGCTTGAGTGCTAGAGAAGCAGCATATGTACAAGGTGTAATGTAATGAGACTTGTTTAAAATGTGGGTTTAGAAAAATCTTATTCTTTTGTGGTTACACAATATATTTTGCTTTATAACTAAAATTATTTCCTGCCTATAGCTTCCTATCATTTATATCCTCTCCACGTTATTTTAGATCCTAAAACTGTGAGAGAGGAGACTTTCATGGAAGATTTGATTTACCATAAATTTAACATAACATGAATCTCTGAGAGTAAACCCAATGACCACTTTCCACTTAATATTCCCCTCACCAAAACAAAGCCATATAAAATGTTTCACCAAATATTCTATAAGTATTTTAAAATACATTTTCCAAAAAGAACTTTCATTTTCTCAAGGATTTAGACTTTTTTAGAAAAAAAAATATTTAAATAGTAAAATAATAAGACTAATGGCAAAGCACTCCATGTAGTGAAAACAACAGTGACTTGGAGAGTCAGAAAGCCCTAGTTCCATCCATTTACTAAAAAACCTTTAAAGACCCAACATGTGCTAGATGCCGGAGCTTCCAAGATGAATACTAAATGCTATGTGTGAGGGGTTCTGTCTAATCCTGAAACTTCCTCTAATTTGGCAGGTGTAGCTCACTTGGCTTTGTTTTGAATTAGCTGAATTAAAAACTTTCAGAACAGATTGAAACACATCCAATATAGAAAAACCTAGATATTCATTTAAAAATAATTGGCTACCTTTGGAGGTTGCAAGGCACCACTATTATTCTAAAAAATTAATAAAGGGAAAAATAAAGCATTTATTCCGTCTTTCCTGCACAATCCGTATTACAGGGTAACCAAAGAGTTGATTGGGGGAAAAGTACAAATACATCAGTTAGATTAGTTGATTATCAAAAAATTTCTGATATTTTTGTTTTGCTCCTCGCCGCCCCCCCACCCCCTTTCAGGGGACACTTGGGGGAGGAGTGTCAAAGGGATTAAGTAGGAAGTCAGTATTTAGTGGACTGCAAAAATGCCCTTTGGGTTTCAGGTAGCATTGTGGCTTCAGAATGTCTGAGAGCTGGGGTTCTTTCCGGGTCTGGCTCTCAGAGCATCCGGTGCACAGCAGGCGATACGACCCAGGCTCTCCCCCTGCCAAGGGCGTTAGGCGGGCTCGGCCTGCAGTGTCTGTAGCACCGCAGCCGACCTGGACCCCGCGGCTGCAACCCCACACCCCACTCTCCTCAGCCAACGAATAGAATGCGAACAGAATTCGAAAGCAGCTGCGGCAAGCGACCACGCCCGACACAACGCGGAAACGGGCACCGACTGACGCGAGCCGCCAGCTACTTCCGGCCACAGGGGCGAGGGCGGGGAGGGGAGAAGCGCTCGCGGCGCGCGACTTCCACTGCGGCGCGCTGCTCCCCCTGCCGGCGGCATGCGGCAAGGCCGCCAAGCGGCGCGGCCTAGCCCAGGACGCCTCTCGCGATCGCTCTGTGCGCTCAGCCGTGCAAGGCCCTGCTCCCGCCACAAATTTTATTTTTAACTCACAATTTCTGTCGGCGCTCAGAGTGTCCTTTTCTGTCTTTCGAACACTCCTCTTCTCTTCTTTTTTTTTTTTTTCTTTTTGCGGAAAGAGGGTAGTTAGAGAAGGAGGATAAAAAAAGACTCGGAGTGCAAGATGGAGGAAGGCGGCCAGGCCCCAGATTGGGACAGTGATGAAACGGTGATAGAGGGGTCCGTAATGGAGAGTGACCTGGAAGAAGAGGAGCTGCCCTGGAGAAGGTGACCATCGTTAGCTTTGGGTGTTGGAGAAAGTGACCGCAGTTAGGCCTGAGCACTGGCATGGAGTGTCCCTCTGAGGTATCAGTAGAAATTGGTATCAGCAGCATGTAGGCTTGTGGGCGGGATTTAAGCCTTAGAAGGCAGCCAGCCCTGAGCTAAGAACTTGTAAATAATCAACAAGCCTCCCCCCCCCCATTTTAGACAAAATGCACTCTCTAGTAAGTGGCTTCATAGCAGTGAGAAAAAAAAGAAAGAAAGCCTTTACTAGCCTGGGGCCGTAAATTCTTTTGCACAGGCAAAAAAATCTTGGGTCTAAACTCCTCAAATGCGTTTTGCTTCAAGTAACTTGTAGCTCAGGTTAAGGAAACGGTTAACGTAATTTCTCCCAGGAAAAGAATGTGATGGGAGAACTGGTTACTACCAAACCAGAAATGGATAATTTTATAAGAATAAAAAATACAGTAGTTCTTCAAAACCTTTGAACGCACATAGTTCTCAGTGGTAGATTTAGGGAAAAGATAGAAATGAGGTTACTGCCTTTGAGAAACCTACTGACCAGGAAAGACACATAAACACATAATTTCAATGTAATGTGGGAAGTCCAAGGATGGAAGTAAGCCCAGGCTGATTTAGGAGCCCAGAGGGACTCATCTCAACCTAGGTAGTTGTCAGAGTTTATTAGGGTTGACTTCTGGTTAGAGGTTTGAAGATGGGTTAAGAATTAGCCAGTTGGAGAGGTATTCTAGGCGAGGGAACTGCATAGGTAAAAATACAGCTATCAGACATACATAGCGTTGTGTTGCCTGTGCTAACCTGTACAGTTGAGTCTTACTGAAGATGAGGTTGGGAGTGATGAAAGATGAGCCTGGAGAGGAGGGTAGTGTATGGTCATGTAAGGTCTCATCAATCATGTGTGTGTCCATGTAAGGGACTGGTCAAATGTTAAGTGGAGGAGCAACAGAATCAGATTTTTTTCACTCTAGTTCCCTAGGCCAGGGCTTTTTAAATTTTATTGCCCTTATAAATCACTCAGAATCCTGTTAAATGTGGATTCCAGTTCATTAGTTCTATGGTGGGATCTGAGATTCTGCAGTTCTAACAAGCTTCCTGGTTAAAGTTGGTACTATTAGAGCAGGGATCACCATTTGCAAAGCATGGCTATAGAGGTTAGCTTTGGGTCAAAGTAGTAACAGACTGGGATGTCAAGAGCTCAACAAGAAGAAACAATGGGAATGGAGGGAAAAGGGCAAACTTGAGAAATCTTTAGAAAGTAAATTTGGTGGGAGATGACAGTTGATTAGATATAGCGGATGATACCTAGGTTTCTGGCTTATTTATACATAAACACACAGTAATATTTGCTCTTGGTGTACAGGAAACATTTTGACTAATACATGGAATCCTTAACCACCACAATCAAGATCCAGAACAGTTCCATCTCTTCAGGAAAAAAAACAAAAACAAAAAACTTCCTTGTGCTGCCCCTTGGTAGTCAAGCACCCCCTCCCAAATTTAAATCATTCTCATATATGTAATATATAATCTTTTTTGTCTGTCTGCTTTTTTCCCTCTATATCTTTGATTCTTAGCTTCTTGAGTCTGTACATTTGTCTTTCACCAAACTTGGAAGTGTTCTGTTAGGATTTCTTAAAATTTTTTTTTGGGAGGGGGTACCAATTTCTCCTGGGACTTTAGATGCCATGAATGTTAGACCTTTTGATATTGTCTTCCAGATCTCTGAGGCTCTACTAAATTTTTACTCTTGATTCTTGGACTGTATAAGTTCTATTGCTCCATCTTCAGGTTTACTTACTCTATCCTTTGTCATCTCCATTCTGTTGTTGAGTCTATCCAGGACATTTTTAATATATAACCTTAAAATTTTCTCTTTTATAGTTTCCATCTGATTCTCTTTTATAGTTTTTGTTTCTCTGCTGAGAACATCAGTGTCGTCACCCATTTGATGAATATTCACCTTTATCTCATAGAGAATGATTATAATAGCTTATTTAAAGTCTTCATCTTATAATTCTAAAATCTGGGTCATGGAGTGGAGTACCGTTTAATTATCTCTCAAGAATTAATGAGATTTTCCTGTCCTTTGCTTCTTGAGTAATTCTGGATTATATACTGCATATTTTAATATTATGGCTCTGAGTTCTGTTAAAATCCTCTGGAAGGTGCTGATTTTTGTTTTGACAGGCAGTCAACATTATTAGGTTCTGACTGTACATTCTGTTTTGCCTTTTGTGGGTCATGGTTACATCAATCCAATTTCCAGAGCCTTTACTATGCTGATCAAGTCTTTGGACTCATTTGCCACTCAGGTAAATCTGGAACTCGAGCAGTAGTTAATGTTATAGTTCAGTTCTTTAATCCTTTACTATGCTTTTTTGAATCTGCTCTGCATGTGGACACTCAGGGTTGACCGTATGTCTTATGTTAGATCATATGCGGTGATTGCCTTTCCTGTTCTCTTTTCTCCAGGATTCTTAGATACCCTTTCTTCCCACTACCTATGAACATGCTGGTTAATATGACCAGAAAGGTAGATTTCTCTGAGTGTTAGCGTTCTCACTATAGAGTGATGCCTGCATGTGGGGCCATGTTCAGGACAAAGTGTTAAGGTAGAGAAGAAAATAAAAGATTATCTTCTTATTCTTCAGAGTATGGTTCCTTTCATTAGGGAGGCAGGTTTTCTCTTGGGTTTTACGTGCCAAACTTGCTCTGAGGCTAAAGAGAGAAAACAAGTAAGGAAAACCCAGGACTCCCCCTTCCCCCCACCCCACACACACACCTGGAATTCCTAGTCTTCTATATATAGAGAGAAAGTTTCTTCTGGAGTTTTTGCTTTCTGTGCCCACCGTGCAGTTCCAGGGTTAGGCCTTGGATTCAAGCTGAAGACCAAAACAAGGACTAAAAAACAAGACAGAAAAAACAGACTGAAACTCACCTATTTTAAGGTTGTTATTTACATTTGGCATCAGTCCCCCATCTCCCTGTCATTGTTTACTTTTCTGATTATTCAGGTAGCTTTTAAAAAATATTCTACTAGGGGAAAAAAAATTCTACCAGAGTTTTTAGTTATAATTGGTGGAGAAATAGGCTATAGATGGCTCAATCTATTGTGCTTGGCCAATCTTTTTGTTTTTCCTCTGATTCATTTTAAATGGCTTCTCTGCGGTGCCATAGAAACATCATTATTTCAGACTTACTAGCCTGAGATTATTTTTATTGGCATGGCAGTACAGTCAAAATCTAAGCATTGCTGGAGCTGAATGCCATTGTTTTTTTGCCTTTTTCTTCATTGTTTTTGCTTTTATGCAGTTAGTTCTGGCTGTTTTTCATTCACAAGCTCTCAATTTTGACTGGAATGAGGAGCACAGGTCCTAGTATAGCAGAGCTCCTCACCAGGCAAAACACGATAGTTTCATATAGCTAAATAATCCTGTTACAGCTATCTGGGTCTTTTTGCTAAGAATTGAGAAAGTGTTTGGTGACCTTTGGGACTAGAAAAGACAGGGTTGAAAGAATCAGGATGCCAGGTGTTAACTGTGTCTGAAAAAGCAGTCTGAGAGCCTGGACTTGGTCCTTGCTCTCCCTCTGGAAACCAGGTCTAAAAATGCATCCAGTCCTCTTGTAGTTCAGTAGGTGTTGCTACTTATCTGTAAAAATTCAAACTGGTGACTAATAAGGTTTTCTTTGATTGTGATTTGTTTTCTAAAAGGCAGGATTCATTTTTCTTATCCGGCTTTTTAAAAAAATCAACCCCCTGTCTCAGTCTCTGGTAATGTTAACTGCTCAATTATATTAAGGCAGTGGTCCCAACCTTTTTGTCCTGATAGAAAATGCCTGTTACAAAAGATACACCTGGGGAGGGGAAGAACAGAAAGCAAAGTACAAGGGGATAAGGAAATAATAGTCAATTAAGTTAGCTAAAGAAAGCTACATTTTTAGTCAGGATATATATCAAAATAGTGGCTACTTCAGTGATCAAAACAGAAGTACTGTTTTGCCAAGTGCTATTCTTTTTTAGAACTGTTATACTGAAGGGTATTTTAATTAGGCTTTTTTAATGAATCAAAGCCTTAGCATGACATTAGGACTCTGTACTATCAAAATTTTGATAAGATAAAATTGAATTCCTATTGTGATGAAAAATTTCATGATACTTTTAACAGAGCACTGAAAATTGTTTCAGATTTTCAACCAGATTTTGCCTGATAATTTTTCTTTTAACTCAAACATTTAATCTTTCCTTCCCTTTCTAAATACTTTCTAGTATCTCATCTTCCCAACATTTCAAAGTTATATTTTATTAAATACTGCCTTCATAACAAGTAGTCAGTGACTTTTGTAGTGTTAGTTATTCAGGTAGGTTAGTCGTTTGATTAAGAATCCACTAATAAATTAATGTTCTCTTTTCAGTTGGTTGATTGAACATGTATAAATAATTTTTATGGGCCCCAGTTTTTTCATTTTCCTTTTAGGATTAAAAATAGTCCTGACTTCTCTCTCAAAGAAATAGTAAGAAAAAAAAAAGGCAAAATTTATGCATAAAGAAATTATCTCAGTTATTTGCAATAATGAAAAATTAAAAAACGTTTTAGAATTATGTAATACTTAAATAAATTATATATCCTTATGATGGAGTATTATCAATAATGGTTTTAGGAAAATTTTAGTGACATTGCAAATGTTTAAATATAATGTTAAGTGGAAAACGTAGTTTCTAAAATTTTATACAGATTGATCCAAACCTTGTAAAAGAATTTATGGTTCTATCACACATAAGCTGACATAGAAAGCTGGAAGGAAATAGACCAAAGTCTTTATATGGGTAGAATTATAGAAAATTTCTGTTTTCTTATTTATACTTCCTTTTATTGCCCACGTTTTCTACAGTTTTTTTTTAAATAGATAATATATTTACATGGTTCAGAAATTTTTCAAAGGGCATATTGTAAAATGTATTGCTCTTACCCCTATCATCTCAGCCACCCAGTTTTTTCCACAGGCGACCAATATATTTGATTTCTTTTTATCCTTCAAGAGATATTTTCTAAGTGTATTTATGTTTGAGAACATATGTAACATTGTTTTCTAAAAATAGAAGCTCTATGTCAAAGCTCTATGTCAAAGAGTACAGGTGTTTGTAATCTTGATAACCAAATTATTTGGTTTTGTTTTATAATTAGAAAGGCTTCTTTCCTCCACAGTTATAATATAATCTCTCCTTGGTTTCTTTTAGTACTATTTGTTTTATTTTTAAACATTTAGATCTTTAATTCATTTGGAATTTTTTTCTTAGTACAGTGTGAGGTATGGATCCAACTGTTTTCTGGATATCTTTTTCATTGTCCCAATATCATTTTTTTTAAAACTTCTATATTTTTTATCACTGATTTTAGATGTCACCTTTTAAATACATTAAATTTCCATATATATGTGAGTCTATTTGGGGGATTTTATTCTGTTAATTGGTCTGTCATTTTATCTGCCTGTTTCACATTTTAAAAAATATTTCACATCCAAAATATTTTAATATCTTATAGGTCATTACCTCTTTATTCTTATTTTAAGAAATTTTCCTGGCTGTTCTTATTTATTTTACCAATGAACTTTATAATCAGTTGTCTAGTTCAACAAAAAGCTTGATACCTTTATTGGTATAATGTTAAATTTACAAATTTATTTATAGAAATTAACTTCTTTGTGTTATTCCTTTTTTCATTTTTTAATGAGAGGGAAGAAGCAAAAGAATGAGAAAGAGAGCAAGATGGAAGCCAGTGTCTTTTTGTAATCTAATCTCAGAAGAAATGTCCAACATAGTTGCTGTATTCTGTTCATTAGGAAGTCACTGGATCCAGTCCATACTCAAAGGCATAAATACCAGAAGCCATCTCAGAAGCTGCTTACTACACACTCTATATTTAATAAGTAATTATCAGCTCTTTTTAGGTCCGATGTTATGGTTATTTTTTAAAGGTGTAGTTATTACAGTTATGTTTGAATGGAGTCCTTATCTTTCAGAGCTGCATATGGAAATATTTCCAGATGAAGTGGAATATAATGTCTAGAATTTGCTTCAAAATAATCTGTAAAGATTTTTTAAAACAGAAAAGATAAGCACTTAAGTTTGCCTAGTAGGATATTGACCATGGCATCTCTTCATTATTTCTTTACATATGATTTTTTTCCTCTTTTTAAAAAATTTAAATTAGTTTTTAAAACTTATTTAAATTAGTTTTAATTTAAATGATTTATTTAAATTAATTTCAAGTATACAGTACATTGGTTAGACATCTATATAGTTCATAGAACGATCCCTCCAATTGCTCCCTCCCTCCCCAAACCCTCCACCTAGCCATCATATTAATGCTAACTTTACTCCTCTGTCATGCGCCCCATCCCTGTGACAACTATCAACTACTAATATGTACTTCTTTAACCCTTCACCCCATTCTCCAGGCCCCCCAACCTCCCTCCCCTCTGTCCATCACCAAATTGTCCTCTATATTTGTGAGTCTGTTTTTGATTAGTTTGTTCTTTTTGTTCCTTAGATTCTGCATATAAGTGAAATCATATATTTATTTTTCTTTGTCTGACTTATTTCACTCAGCATAATAACCTCTAGGTCCATCATGTTGTTGCAAATGGTAGGATTTCATTTTTTTGATGGCTGAGTAATATTCCATTGTATATATCAACCATAATTCCTTTATCTAATCATCTGTCGATGGGTGTTAGGTTGCTTCCATATCTTGGCTATTGTAAATTGTGCTGCCATGAATATTGGAGTGCATAGATCTTTCTGAATTATTGTTTTGGTTTTCTTTGGATAAATACCCAAAAGTGCAATTGCTGGGTCAAAAGGTATATCCATATACCTTGTTTTCTTAGTTTTGTATCTTTCACTAGATACAAGGCTTCT
Source organism: Eonycteris spelaea (assembly GCA_003508835.1). Classification (NCBI taxonomy): domain Eukaryota; kingdom Metazoa; phylum Chordata; class Mammalia; order Chiroptera; family Pteropodidae; genus Eonycteris; species Eonycteris spelaea. The sequence continues at coordinate 18,237,557 of PUFA01000011.1, read as the reverse complement.
TGAGGGCAAGGACTGTCTGTGTCTTTTCGTTACCTTGGTGCTACTTAGAAAATAGAATTGAATCCAAAACTTAAAGGAATTCTGACATCATATATTCTGAAAATATACACTCAGATTTAATTAATCTTGATATTTTAATCTCAAATTCTCTGTGATATAGAGAAATGTGAAGGAAAAATCCTCCACCACTGGTCCTGCAAATCATCTCATCTCTGTTCAAAAACTGTATTGTTTTGTCTCTTACTCTCAAATATTAAAAAATAGCAGAATTGTAAAAATGAACACGAGCATATAAATAAGTATTTTTCACGTTGGATTAATTTTTAATTAAAGGGTACATTTATGAAAAAATATTTTGATTTAAAAATATTAATAGTAGTATAACCAAGAATTTTAGCAGGTTTAGCTATAATAAACTGTGACAGTTAAATTGTTAGTCTTTGTTTAGGAAACGTGATAATAATCTATACTGTCTTTTTTGGTATTTGAAAGGTTGCTCTTTGATCAAGACAGATCTCTTAGATCTGAGTTCAGTCTCCATCCTGGTATAAGTGGAACATGCGAAGGTAAGAAATTTCTTTCAGCTAAGTAGTCCCTTTAATTTCCCAAGTGTTATTATTCTGTTAACTTCTTTTATATTTAGTATTGTTCTTTAATTTTACACAGTTAGTTTCTTATAGTCATCTGCAATAGACCCTAAGGTCCATTAAGGTCTATTACTATAAAGGCAGCAATGGGGGTCCTAACTTCCAGAAGAGGTTTATGATTCCTAGAGCGGGCTACAGAAATATGGAAGTGGTGTGTGAGTAGCTCTTCTCCCTCCTCCACCAAATCACCAGCTTAACCCTAAAACCTGTCTATTTGCAAAAGTAAATAGTGCTTTTTAATAACCAATTTGATTCTTTTAGACAAAATTAAGATACAGAGTCCTTGGTATGTATTTTTTATTTATTTTTATTTTATTCTATTATTTTTATTGAGATATAATAGACCTATAACATTAGTGTCAAGTGTATAACATGATGATTCAATATTTGTTTATAATGAAAAGATCACCAAATAAGTCTAGTTAATATAGTCTATTACATTAGTCTACTTAACATAGTCATACAATAAGTTTAGATATATATACATATATATAATATTTTTTGCAGATTCATTGATTTTATGATGCTCTTTATTTTTAAAATATTTTTTAATATTTTAAATTTTAATTAGTTAAAAGTATACAGAATGTTGGTTAGACAGCTATATAGTTAATAAAATGATCCCTCCAATGGCTCCTTTCTTATCCTGACCTCCACCTAGCCAATGTATTAATCGAATTGCATTCCTTATGCTGTGCTTCTCATTCCCATGACCATCCATCAGCTACTAATTTGTACTTCTTTAACCCTTCATTCCATTCTCCCAGCCCCCACACTCCTCTCCTCTCTGTCCATCACCAAAATGCCCACTATATTTGTGAGTCTGTTTTTGATTAGTTTGTTCTTTTTATTCCTTAAATTCCACATATAAGTAAAATCATATAGTGTTTATCTTTCTCTGTCCGACTTAAATACTTTCTAGGTTCATCAGAGCAATATCTTTTTCCATTCCCTTCTATTCATATGTAGGGGTCTTGTTTTCTTATCCTTTAGCCACTCCATCCCTTGGTTGGAGCACTTAAGTCTTTTCCATTTAAGGTACTTATTGATAGGAATGTAGTTGTTGCCATTCTTTATTCCTGTTTTTTGATACATGTTTTTTCTTCGTGAAGAAGACCCTCCAACATTTCCTGTAATTCTAGCTTGGTAGTGAGTTGGATGGTTTTCAGTGATTCTGATGGAAGAAATCCATACAGTTATGTCTGAAGGAGTTCCCTCCTACTTTTCCTGTATTGAGTGATAAGCTATTGACTAATGTTTGCTTTCCCTTTAATCCATTCTCATCTTCTAATCTATAGTAGGTATAGTTCCTTTTTTTTCCATTGCTGCTTCAGATTAAAAAAAAAAAACTTGTTTCTTTGGGTTCTTTTTAGGAACTGAGAAGGCAAGAAGTTAAAATATGGGCTAAATTTGCATCTGGAAACAGAAACTCTGACTTTTCTTGGATTATATACTAGCATGATGGGTTTTTTAAAAATGATCTAAAATGAAATTTAAAAAAATAAATTATTCTTCCTAGTGGGGTTTAAATTTATATAATTTTTTATATATATCTTTTGCATTCATTCATCCTGAAACAAGGAACTATCAAGTATTATTTTATTCAGTATAGTATATATGTTTCTTCTTAATAATTTAAAAAACCTTGACACATAAAAGTGACGGTTAGGAAATTAAGATTCACAAAATGATTTTTAATGATATTTTGTAGTATCTATGAAATCCTTGGGTCATTCATTGCAAAGCAGAGCAATAAAACTGTTACAAATGGACTTATGATTATATTTCATTCTAGGCACACGTTCTCCTGAGATTCAACTTAAGTTCAAAATCAGAGAAGATCCACAAGAGCAAATAAGGAAAAATATGATTCCTGTTCTTAGTGAGGATGCAGTCTTACAGGTGTGTAGCATATTGATTAAATACATTCTTACTAAAACTTGAAAATGTTATTTCAAATTAACTAATAATTAATTCTTTTTTGTCTTTTGCTGCTTCTTTCTATTCAGTTTTTTCTTATTTCTTAAACAGTCATTCTGTTTTCTTTGCCACAACTTTGGTGAAGGCCAGTTGTTTTAAGAGGCAGGGTTTAAATATTTCCTTTTTTCCCCTTTCCTTTATTTTTTTCTTCTTGGTATCTACCAGAAAGAAAAGAAGAACAGAAGGTTAAAATAGTTTAAATTAATATGTAATAATTACAATTTTCATCTCATTGTATGTCAGAGGTCATCTTAACCTTGTGAGGAAGGTTACTGATATGAGCCACTAAAAAGCCCTTCTTTTGTCTTGTGTGTGTTGTGAGTACATATCTGGGTACACACACTTATATATACAAATTTTTGTTTTCTTTTTTAAAGTAATCTCCCTAGGGAAAGGTAAGGGATGATTTAGTTAGCACTTGACATACATACGTTAGCTAACCAAAGATACCTACAAAGTCTTAAGGAATGAAAAAAAAAGAATAGTTTGTGTGAGACATCAAATGCTCATGGAGAGTGAGGGTTGATCAGCTAATCTGGCTGGACAGATTTCTTCCACTCCAGTAATCCATGACTTATTTGGTTGAAGAGAATGATCTCAGATAGTAGATGGTAGCTTTTTTGGTTAAGGATATGAAAATAGATTTTCTCCTTTTCCAAATCTTAACACAGCTAATTTAACTTTCTTTCATCCTACCTCCCACATGTAAAACAAAACAAAACTCTACAGTTTGATGTCAAAATATAGGGATGTAGGAGCCAAAGTAAAAAGGCAGTTATATGTGCAAAAGGATTGATAGTAATTTGGATCCCTTAAGAAAGAATTGATTGAAGTATATCATTGTACTTTGTTAATTAACAAATGAATAATTCCAGCTTCCATTTTATTCAGAGACATTAGCTCTGAGTGGTATTTCTGCCTACAGAGAAAAAAATATCAGCTGTCAGGAATAAATTTCCTCTTGCTTGCTTTTTTATCTTTCACATTTTCCTTATGTAGGTAGGGTCAAGTAATAATTAACCTTCAACAGGAAGAGCCACTGGTCCTATAGTAAGATAAATGAAGTGAGTATTATAAATATTTGAATGAATTGCATTGTAAAGACTCAGAAATATCTAGTAATATGTAAGTATACTCTGTTTAATGGATTCTTGGGAGTTTCTAGGTTTATTTCTTGAAATTCCATCTTCTCTTTTGATCTTTTGCTTCGTAAAGTCTGCTTGGGAAGTGTCTATGTGAAACCAATGTGACAACCTTGAAGTATTATAAGGATGTATTCTAGTAAATAACAATTGAACATTAATTGGAGAAGATTAAAGTTTTTACAGTACTTTGTGTTTTCTTGTTATTATTATGGCTGTTTCACTGATCAAAGAATGCTTAGAAGTTCAGGCAAATAGCTTTATTTTCAAAAAGCTTTATTACATAGAAACAGACGTAGATGGCCCCCAAAGAGAGATTTTTTTCTAAAGATCTTCTTTGATGCTAGTAAGATATTTAAGGTAATGATTCCTGTTAAACTGATAAAAGTCATGAAATCTTCAAATGGAAGCATTTTATCCGTGTATTTTATCTTTTTTGAAAGGGGTACAACAATTTAAGATTTTCTGGCATGACTTAAGAATCAAGCATACTCCATTCAGCATTTAACACTGACATAGAGGTTGCATAATTTCTGGTCCTCAAGGAAAATACTAGAACTCAGAATCTGACAAGAGTGGCTTATCAGAATCATTATAGAGTAATACACTAGGAGAAGAGAAAAACCATGAATAAAAAGAAGGAAAATTCTCTTAAGTTCCACAGATTCTTTTATAGAAAAGAGAGGTAAGACAAAAACTAAAGAGCCAAAACTATAAAGCTCATAAAAGAAAACATCTTGACATTGGAATTTGGATCTAATAAGGGATCGATATCCATAATACATAAAGACTCCTACAATTTCACAACAAAAAAACAGCCTATATAAAAATGGTAAAGGCCATGAATAGACATTTCATCAAATAAGTTACACAAATGGTCAATAAGCACATGAAAAAATGTTCAACATTATTAATCATTAGGGAAATGGATATTAAACTACAATGCGAATACCACCTCACACTCTAATAAAAAAACAAAATAACCGTAGTTGACAAGAATGTATAAAAATTGGAATTCTTGCTCATTGCTGGTGATTCCTCAAAAAATTAAATATAGAATTACCATATGATCCAGAAATTCCACTTTGGGTTTATACCAAAAATAAGTGAAAGCAGGGACACAAAAATATATTTGTTTACCCACATTCATAGAAGCATTATTCACAGTAGCCAAAAGGTGGAACCAATCCAAGTGTCCATGGACAGATGAGTGGATAAGCGAAATGGTACATATGATGAATATTATTCAGCCTTAAAAAGAAAGGAAATACTGATACATAAATGAACCTTAAAGATATTATACTGAGTAAAATAAGCCATTCACAAAAAAGACAAATATAGTGTGATTTCTTTATATGAGATACTTAGAGTTATCAAATTTGTAGAGACAGAAAGGAGAAGGGATGGATGCCAACGGTTGGGAGAGGAGTGATACTTTAATGTTTAATGGGTATGGTGACTCAGTTGACAAAGATGAAAAAGTTCTGGAAATGGATCATGGAGATGGTTGCACATCAATGTGAATGTATATAATGCAAAGATTGAATATTACATTAAAAATGGCTAAAATGATAAATTTTATGTTATATGTATTTCACCACAATAAAAAAAGAGACACTAAGAGTAACAGAATTGTCTTAAATGTTAAATATTAAGTTTGTTGCATTAGGTTATCATTCATCAGTTGGAAAATGCTGTTTTTCTTTCTAGCAGGCTCCAGATGAAATGGAACAAACCAATCTCTGTTACAGTAAGCATATCAATTTTTGGCTTTATTATACTGTAGATATTTTTTGCCATTTTGCATATCTAAAATGATCTTCTTAAGAGTTTTAGACTTAAATTTTGAATAATTGCCCCCTTACACTCTCGTTTCTAAGAAAGATTGAATTAGATTAAGTTGATTCTATGTTAATATTATTTTAAAAGTGAATTTATAGCATAGCATGAAGGAACAATTTGTAGAGCTTATTGAAATTATACTTACGCGATATATGCTTTAAGAGGCTTATCTTTTCAGTATCTTTAGAACAATGACTCTCAAAGTATGATTTGTGGCCTACCTAGGAATCCCTAATACTCTTTCCAGAGGTCTGTGAGGTTGAAACCATTTTTATAATAACCAACACATTGTTGCCTATTTCACGGTATTAACATTTGCACTTATAGTGCTAAAGCAAATGGTAGGTAAATGTTGGAGCCTTAGTAGGATTTGAGCATTGGCACCAAATAGTACTAGTAGTCACCATGTTTTCACTGCCATGTTCTAACAGTTAAAAAAGAAAGAAAAAAAAAAGTCAATTTCACTGAATGCATTTGATGAAGCAGAAAAATTTTCTTTATTAAATCTCTACCATTGAATATGTATCTTTGATATTCTAGATGAAGTGGAAACTATGTCTAAAGTACTTCTATGCACGCTGGTTTGTAGTGTGATAGTTGTCTTAAGGAGAGCATTTATGCACTTGTTTGAGTTGTAAGCATTGCAAGAAAAACTAACCTCACTTTTGTTTTAATTGGAAGAATAACTGACAGAGGTTTTTCACTTTGGGTATATGGCAGATGTTTTCTCGAAAATGAAGTAAGCAAGCCAGACACTTCAAGGAAAATGGCTGTTGGTATTTGTTGCTAAAAGAAAAAATTCAAGCTTTCAAATGAAAATTAGAGTTTTAGGAAAATTTGTGTATATCACCTTGGCCTTGATTGTTTTCCAGTACTTAAAATTTTCTGGTAAGATCAGTGGTAATATTTACGAAGGTGATCTTTTGCTGTTTTATATTGAAATATATCGATAAAATCTGCAATATTTTCTAAAAGAACAATGAATGATGTCACAAGACCAGGCACAGATAAGATGAGTTCAAAATGCAAGATAGACCAGTAGGTTGTAATGTAACAAATAAAAAATTCATTGATTTTGTTTGTTTCTACATTTCCCGTAACCTTTAAGGAAATTATTGCTTTTTGAGTTTTAGTGTGATATCAAAAAAGAATATGCACAATTATCTGAAAAAGTTACTAAAATATTCCTTGCTTTTCCAACTGTATATTTGCATGAGGCCAGATTTTTGTTATGTTTTAAAACAAACAATATATGGAAAAGATTGATGTAGTAAGCAGATATGAGATGGCGGCTTCTTCTATAAGCATATCTTAAAGAGGTTTTTTAAAAAAATTTTTCATTAATTTTTTCATAAAAAATATTAACATGCTGTTATTTTTAAATTAAAAAGGTTTTTCATTTTATATCTAATATGTACATATAAAAAAATATAAGTTGCATATACAAAAATTCTTTGGCTTCTTCAATAATTTTTCAAAATGTTTGAGAGTTGCTGTTTTCAAAAAAACATTTTACTGAATAAATAGAAATATAAGTTCATTACAAAAATGGACAAAAAAAAAGACTAAGGAAGACCAACATAGCATTCATAATCTCACTTCCCTGAAGAACAATTGTTAACATTTTGTTACATTTTATTTTAGGCTTTCTATATTTTTTTCTTCATATTTCCAAAAAATTAAGATTATTTCACAGATAGTTTTGTATATTGTTTTAAATTTTAAGTAATCATAATTATTTTCTCATTAATATTTTTATAAATATGAATTTCAATGGCCTAATAATATTTCACTGTATAACCTGACTATACTATAATTTATTTAATCATTCCTCTGTTGTTGGATATGTACATTGTTTGCAGTCTTGCCTAATATAATTAACTATTTTTTAATTACATAGATGAAAGTTTGCTCTATTTTCAGACATGTCTTAAATTCTCCTTTGTAATTAAAGGAAAAAATTCTGTTACCAACTCAAACTATGATTTTATTTTATTTTAAATCAGCTTGTTCTCAAAAATTGTATTTTGGGGGGAAAAATCAGCATTCCTTTCTGTTTGCTTCAGGATTATTCTATGTAACCAGTTTCATTTCCATTTTCAATATAGCACATATTGATCACTTCTATTTTTAGTCAGGAGAGACTATTTAATTTATTATTCTTGCTTAGGATTCAAATAGATATAGCTGGTGTATAAAACCTGCTCTTAAAACAGCTGAAACTAGAGGCTTTTTTTTTTTAAAGGCAGGTATCTCGATTGCATTTGTGTAGTAAATTAGATTGAGGAAAGAAATAATTAACCGATTGCTTTTCTTTAGTCAACTTCTAATTATCCCATGTCAGATGATCAAAACTGCAGATTAGGTAGAGCCCTTATTTAGCTTTCAGCCTCTTTCATTCAGTATTTCCTATCTTTACCTACTGTGAAATATAAGAATGATAAATAATGTCTGAAAATTTTCTTATTAGTGACTTTCACTTGTCTAAAGTATAATGATAAACTTTCAGTATATTCGAGAATTTAGATAGCTACATAATTCAGGACCATTTTTTCCCCTGACCCCACTACCCCTATTCATTTAGCAGACAGTCATCTGCAAAGTTATTTTCAGACCTAAATGTAGTTAGCTTTACACTCCTGAAGTTCATTCTTTAATTTTTCAGCTCTCTCCTTCATATTTGCAATCACTTGAAATATTGTTAACAAATTGGTAATAATTGTAAAAGTAATTGGAATTGTAGCCCAAAAAACAACTTACTCTATTTTGAAGTTCCTTTAAACGAAGAAAAAACGTTTAAATTGTATTTGAATGAGAAATGTTTTTTCTTTCCATTTTAAAATTTCTGTTTATTTGTTGATTGATTTATGTTTTAGAACTAGAAAAGGTTGTCCAGTGTTCACTGTGTCATTGCCCCAAGCTGAACTTTCACTGAATCACCAAAGCATCCAAGGTATGTTTTCATGGATAGAGTCATATAAAGTCAATTTGTTTTAACCTAAAAAATAGAAGGCTTAGTTAGATATGGGTTTATTTAAACTGGGTTAGTCTACTATGCATTGCTACCATACATTTTTACATACAAAATCAGTGTGGTTGTTGACCTTGGATCATGCTGCATGAAGTTGCCTAAATGACAAGCAGCTCAGGTACAGTCAATACCTGCTACTCCAAATGTCTACTCTTTTGACTTGTAATTTTTGGATTCAAATTTGAAAACAATGTTGTTGTTTTTTTTTTCTGTTCTAGCATTTTTAATATGTATGTCATGTCTTTCTTGACAGGCAGTCATGCAAGCCATTTAACTTGGTTTCACCTATATTAGAGGATGGCTGTCTTTATCTTTAAGGTGTCTCCTATTGACTTTTTCAGAGTGAATATTATGTATGTTGTTGACAACGTAGTAAATATTCTTATTGGCCAGTGAAACTAGTATTATAATAAAGAGGTACAAAGACATGACAACTTGTAATTGAAAAAGTTTAATTTTAAAAGCTCTGTCTTCTGCCCTGTTGCTACTGCAATAACAATACCACATATGCCCATCACTAACTCTTGCATGCATTCACAGTGCTTGGATTTTGGTTTGTCATCTTACTTGTCCATATTTTAAGAAATATTTATTAAGCCTACTCTGTGCCAGGTATATGGATGCTGTGGATGTATGAATGCTAAATAAGTCAGGAATCCTTAAATAATAGCTTTCTATCTTGGAGCGTGAAGATAATAGGCAGAGTCTGAAATATCCTACTGTTGCTGGAAGGCAAAATGCTTTCAAGGATGTCTGAAGGCAGTGCCAAAAGGATAATGAGCTAGGTCAATGGGACTCTAACTGGTCAAGCTGTGACAAATTAAGGGCAGGGGACAACAATTATTTTAGTTAATGGAAATAAATTTGTGAAAACATGAGTTCATAAAGATACTAAAAAAAATTAATATTGTAAAAAGGTAGTCTCAATATGTAAAGTGACTGTAGTAGAATGTTTAAAACTTTTTAATGGCATTAAGAAAGAGGCCTGTTAATACATGTGCATTTTTTCTCTGTTAAATACATATCTGCTTATAAGTCATAGGATATTTTTGTTTATCACTGTGTAAGTAGAGAAGAAAGAAAACAGAACTGTCAGTCGAGTAGTCCTGGAGTAAGAATTATACCTTTCCTTGGTACAGCACCAGCAGTCATACATAAAAACTTGTTAGAAGTGGTATCTAATTATGTCCCAAGGTGACAGATTAACTTGATATCCAATTAAGGAGACTTCTCTGCACAGATTAAATCCCTCATCTTTAAGAAATTAAAGCCCTAGTTGGCCCTGCTAATCATTAAAAGATATTAAAAGAGCATTAGTTTATAATAATGCTAACAGAACAGGTCAGTATATAATAATAATAATAGCACAAAAGCTTTTGTAACACTGGTCAAGTGAAACTTAAAGATGGCATTCTTGGACAAAAGTTTGGGTTATAAAAAATAACTTTTGTGAAGTTTAAGGTATTTACTTATTAAAAGTAAAGCCAGGTAATTGGTTGTTCAGGTTTGAATCATCTTGGGAGAAAACAAAAAATCGGTCAGTAACCCAGATTCTGCTTTTGGATCCAACACAGTTTCTGTAACCCTGGGGAGGTACCAAATTTAGTATGACTTTAATCTTGAGAAAATATAAGAACAAGTGTAGAAATAATATAGAATGGATTGCACCAGTGTATTGTTATTTTGGAATTAGGTAAGAGCAGTAATGTTTTATATCATTGTATTCATGTGTGTTTTGTCTAAAAGTTAATATGTTTGAAGTAGGAAAAATGTTAAATTTGTAGTTTAAATTATTTAAGGGAACTTAAGTTTGTAATTAATGTTTAATTGTTAAAGAAACAGTTTTAAATTTTTGTGTTAGATATTTAAGTTTAATAAATTGACCATTAAACAAATATAAATACAAAGAGTAAGGATGTTTCCCTCCAAGTCTAAAAGCCTTTCTGGTTTTCAAGATGGCAAGTCAATAGCAAATAGCCTAGTATAATTCGACTATGCCAAACATACCCTTCAAACGTGGTGAACCTATTCAGCATCTTTTACATGATGAAGTTTATAGTTAGACTGAAACAGACAAAAAGCTATAGAGGTACTATCTTAGAGGTTGAAGTCTTTTTTTTTTTTTTTGTAAATAAGTCTTGAACAATTTGAGAGAGGTGTGTCATGAGTGATACATATCTTGGGCATTCCTTTTACTCTTTTGGGTTTTGATGACAGGTGTCAACAGTAGTTAGACAAAGGACCTATTTTCATTTTTTTTCATTTTATTTTCATTTACTCAATCCCAGTTGTCATATAAAAACAGAATTCTACTATGTCCTGCATTTCCCACACTTCCAACCTCCTACCCATTTGGCCTTCTGAGTGCCATTAAAGCCTCGAGGTGCTATTGGTATCTGTGCATTCTTGCCACCACCCTCAGTGAACTTCTGAGTCACAAATCTTTTACTGACTCTTCTTTTAAAAGTGCCCCGGGCACTAGAATTATAACTTTGTGGTGTTTCTTGTTTCTAGGAAGCCTTTGTCACTAGAGACCCATGAAACTGGTAATTCACTTCTCTTCCTGGCACTTTATTAAATTGTTAGCTACTATAGCTGACTCTGTTCTAATACAATCCTATCTTCTCCCTCTCCATTCAAAAAGTAATTCTAACCAAATTGTAGAATGATCAAAATAAGTAAACGATCTTTAGTAATTATGACAATGTTGGTCTTAAAATAGTTTTTTTATGAGTTAAAATTTAGCTCCTCTGAGCATTTTATTTTGACTTTTCACTTTAGAATTATTTCTCATACATTTAATCTCTTTTAAGTGATAAGTACAAATGTGCAAAATCTTTTGATAATTTACAAAAGGAGAAACAAGAATTTAAGAAAATTTTTTAAAATAAAAATTATAAATTTTGAAGCTAGAAAATGAGAATTCTTCCTACATGTGTTTTTTAATATGGTACTCAAGTTACTATAATTCATTTATTATATACTTTTCACATTTTAAATACTAACTATTGGCATAAAAGAATGATCATTTTGATGATGAGGTGGTTAAAAACAAATAGCTGTCTTGTGGGTTTTTCTTAATAATTTCGAAAATGAGGAAGAGGGTGAAATCTTTTTGAAACTCTACCCCCCACCCACTCGCCCCAAGGAGCTGAGAGTTTGTTAAAAAAAAAAAAAATCTCCTTGCAAGGATAATTAAAGCTGTATCTTTTGCTTGGTTTGGTTTGGTTTGTTTGATTGCTTTCCCCCCACACACATTGGGAGATTTTTATAAACTTAAATTGACATTGTTAATTTTGTCTGTCAAGTCTTTAATAAGTATACCTTTATCTGATACCAACCTACCGGTTCTTCTCAAAACCCATATGATCATGGAGACTTGCCGTTATCGGTGCTTTGTAATGAGTAAAAGAATGTTCAAATAATTAACTAGTTACTTCACTAAAATACTTAAAAGAATATTCTGGGGAGTGTTTGAAACTCCATTTATAAATAGTGATTGATTTATTTAGTTAGGTATTCGGTGTTGAAAAACAGTTCTTATATAAAACACCTTTATAATTGCATTGCTTTACTAACAAGGCTAGTTATTCGATATATTTCTAATATCAAATAATAAAGTTTTATCTTCACATTCACTTAATTCACAGGACTCATATCAATGAAGAATGTTGTATCCAACAATAACAAACTGGCATATTGCAAGTGACATTCTGTAGAAGTGAAAAAGGAAGGCTGCGGCAAAAGGAACTAGTCAGCTGCATACACATTCTTTATGCAGTCACAGTAGAATTAGATGCAGACCAAATGCTTTTAAAAGTTCTTGTGTCTCAATGGCAATTATAATCTTCACACACTAAAGAGAAAAGGAACAGTAGTAATAATACAGAACACAGTATTTTTAACGTTTATAGCAAGTTTAATACCTTAAACCATCCACTGGGTTCTCAGATCAGACTGGCAACTGAAATTTCACATCTACCTGGTTTTGCTTGTCTAAGGTCCCTATTTCAGAGCTTTACAACCATTTTAGCACCTTCATCCAAGTCATCACAAGCAACTCGTGTACCTTGTAACCATACCACAATAGGTATTTTAATTTCCAAGTCTTTTACTGCCATAACTATACCCTGTGTAATAACATCATACCACATGATCCCTCCAAAAATGTTGATCTGAATAGCCAGTGCTTTTTTGTTTGAAGTGATAAGCTTAAATGCTTCTGTTACTTGATGAACTATGGCACCACCACCAACATCAAGAAAGTTGGCTGGAGTCCCTCCATGACATTTTATTATATCTGTTGTGGCCATAGCCAAACCAGCACCATTTACTAGACAGCCTATATTCCCATATGGCCAATGTAGTTGAGATCTGCCTTAGCTGCATCTTTGTCCATTTCATCTTCTTGGGTCTGGTCCTGTAGGTTAAAGGTTTTCTTCTGGCAGTAAGCTGAATTAGAATCAAAGTTGATCTTTGCATCCATATACAGCACAGCTCCATCTGAATCCTCTATCATTGAGTTTATTTCTATCATGGTTGCATATTTCAGAAAAAGGTTGTAAAGATTGACCGTGGTTTCTACCACAGGACCCACAACATTAGGTGGAAATCCCATCTTCTGGTCAAGCCAGAAACTAATATAAAATAATATTGAATGTCAATTCATTATTATTTTATGTTAGTTTCAGGGGTATAGCATCACTACATTTATATAATTTATATGTATAACTTATATATATTATATGTAAAATAGACATTTATATAAATTATGAAGTGATCCCCCTGATTAATCTAATACCTGTCTGGCACCACACATAATTATTACAGTATTATTGACTACATTCCGCTAGGTTGTACTTCACATCTCAGTGACTGTTTTGTAATTGCCAATTTGTACTGCTTTAATCTTGTCACCTTTTTCACCCAGCCTTCCCACCCAGGAATCATCAGTTTGTTTTCTGTGTCTATGAGTCTGTTTTATTTATTCATTTGTTCTTTAGAGTTCACATATAAGTGAGATCATATGGTATTTGTCTGTGTCTGACTTATTTCACTTAGCATAATACCCTCTAGGTTCATCCATGTTGTCACAAATGGTAAGATTTCATTTTTTTTACAGCCAAATAATAGTCCATTGTCTATATGTACCACATCTTTAATCATCTATCGATGGACATTTATAGTTCTTTAACTATGGCCTCATGAGTCTCTGCAGCAACATCTTTAAAGTTGACACCTTGATAACTTCCTATTAAAACAGGACCTTGAAATGACCTTTCCACTGTTATTGCAAAGTATTATTCTCTCCTGAGATATCTTCACTCACAAACCAATACTTGAATGCAAATTCTGCCCTTCTCTCCTGTTTGCTTGGTAAACAACTTCTCCCAATCATTTATGAGGAAACAGCTTTTGCTTTTGGTGAGAAAACTATCTTCACTCCTCCACTGAGGCCACTTTCAAATGTTTGTTTTCCTATGAAACCCATGTCTTTATCACATCTTTTGACTCTAATTATTTAGCAATTGCATAAGCTTCATCTGGTGACAGCCACATGTCCTTTGGGAATGGCGACTCCAGCTTCTCTCAATTCCGTACTTATGTATTCGTGTAGTGAGAGATTCCTTTGCTGTTGCTGCTGTACTTGGGGTCTGTGATTGTTAAACAATCCAGAACTTCCCAGGATCTGGACAGTTGCCCACAGAGCTGTCTTGAGTGGGTGGCCCCTGAGGGTGGTGGCAGTTTTCTCTATATAGAAAACTAAAGACTCCACAAGAACACTACCAGAAACAGTGAGCAAATACAGTAAAGTCTCTGGATACAAAATCAGCATTCAAAAATCCATAGCATTCCTATATTCTAATAATGAAGTGTCAGAAAAAGAAGCAGAAAAATAATTCCTTTTGCAATTGCAACAAAATAAAATACCTAGGAATAAATGTAATGATACATGTGAAGGACCGAAAACTAAAAGACCCCATTAAAAGAAATTGAAGAAGATACAAAGAAATGGAAAGATATTCCTTGTTCTTGGATTGGAAGAATTAATATAGTTAAAATGACCATATTACCTAAAATATTATACAGATTTAATGCAATCCCCATTAAAATCCCATCGGCAGTTTTTATATAAAAAAAAAATAACAAAAAATCATCAGATTTGTATGGAAGCACAGAAGACCCCGAATTGCCAAAGCCATCCTGAGAAAAAAGGACGAGGCTGAAGGAACAATTATACTACAAAGTGACAGTAATCCAAAAGGCATGGTATTGGCAGCAAAACAGACACATGGACCAGTGGAACAGAATTGAGAGTCCAGAAGTAAACCCATATCTATACAGGCAAATAACTTTCAACAAAAAGCCAAAAACATACAGTGGAGAAAGGAAAGCCTCTTCAATAAATGGTACTGGAAAAATTGGAAAGCCACCTGCAAAAGAATGAAACTAGACTGTTTTCTATCATCACCACTAAAATTAACTCAAAATGTATTAAGTGTCTGAATATAAGACCTGAAACAATAAAATGCATAGAAGTAAACATAGGAACTAAGTTCGAGGACCTTGGACTTAAAGGGGATTTTATGAATTTGACCTCAAAGGCAAGGGAAGTAAAAACAAATAAGTGAATAGGACTACATCAAACTAAAAAGCTTCTCAGCAAAAGAAACCATCAACGAGGTAAAGAGACAACCATCTGAATGGGAAAATATATTTGCAATAAGGACCTAATATCCAAAATATACAAAGAACTCATACAACTCAATAAAAACAACAACAGAAAAACAAACGATCCAATCAAAAAATGAGCAGAGGATCTGAACAGACACTTCTCCCTAGAGGACATACAAATGGCCAACAAATATATATGAAAAGATGCTCAACGTTGCTAGCTATTAGGGAAACGCAAATCAAAACCACAATAAGATACCATCTTACACCTATTAGAATAGCTATAATCAACAGGACAAGCAATAAAAAATGCTGGAGAGGATGTGGAGAAATAGGAACCCTCCTACACTGCTAATGAGACTGCAAATTGGTACAGCCACTACGGAAAAAGAGTATGGAGGTTCCTCCAAAAACAGGAATTGATCTACCATATGATCCAGCAATTCCTCTACTGGGTATTTATCCAGAGACTTGAGAACCCATGTCTGAAAAGATATTTTACACACCAATGTTCATAGCAACATTATTTACAGTGGCCAGGACAAGGAAGCAACTGAAGTGTCCTACAATAGATGATTGGCTGAAGAAGCTGTGGTACACATATACAATGGGCTATTACTCAGCTATAAGAAGAGATGAAATACTGCCATTTGCAACAATGTGGATGGACCTTGAAATAATCATACTAAGTGAAAAAAGCCAGACAGAAAAAGTTGGAAGTCACATAATGTTACTTACATGTGGGATATAAACCTAAAAGCAATGAGCAGTACAAACAAACAGACTCATGGACATGGACTATAGACTAGTGGTCACCTACCAGAGGGTAGGGGCTAGGGAAGGAGAGGGGAGGTAGACGGGGTAAAGGGGTCAAATATAGTGGGATAGCAGGAGGGTGAAGTGGGTAAAGAGGATCAATATATGATAGCTGATTGAAATGGACTTTGGATGGTAAACACAACAATATGCAGATGTGAAATTATAATGTACACCTGAAAATTATATAATTGTATTAACCAATGTTAGCCCAATTAACTTAATTAAAAGAAAGTTCCCTTATTTGTATTAAATTTTAAGCAAACATATAAAATTTTAACTAAGATATAGATAGTGTAATATATCATTATTGCTTGGCACAAAGGGCTCTAATGCAAGGATAAGAAATTATTCTTATGACTTTTGCTCATCATCCCGTGGAATGGAATATCATGTATTAACTTTCCTAGCTGATTTTCATACCTTTTTATCAAATGGCAAAGGTCAAACAAGCAAAAGCAATAGGTTTTTTTTGGATGAAAAGCTCAGTAAGCATACTTGTGCTTTTTTTTTCCCCTTGAAAACCTGTCTTGCTTGCAAGGATGCAATCTGAGATTCAGCAGATAGTTACTTATACTCTTGCTATAGGTATTGCCTAATCAAAAGAAACCAAAGGAATGACTCAAGAATACTCGAAATGCCAGTGAGCCCTGAATTCCTACCTAAGTATGTCAGAGTGCCTGGGCCTTGGTGTGAAAGTAGGCAAGAGAAATGGAGTAGAAGAAATATCTTTTCTCTTGATCCTGCTTAAGTTGGTGTAGATTTTTGTCAGCCAGCTCATCACAGAGGTAGCAGGGTAAGAAGTGGGTGGTGAAGGTGAAATCACATTTAGGAAAATCCCCTGATTACTTTTGGCTCTACATGGGATATTCCTTTTCATGCCTAACTTGACAATATGAATTCTATACCTATAATGGAAGAGATCTTGACACTGAGAAACTAAATAGGATTTTTCCTCATGTAGTTAACAAATACTTAGAACAACTCAGCCAAATAGAAAGATTGGTTTTTAGCTAAACTAATTCCAAATACTTATAATTTTATTTGGTTTCATATAAAATCTTTTTTAAGAAAGGGAAAGATTTTTTTATAACTTTATTGCCAACATAATGATCCTTTTATATCAACACATTGGTATAATAATTATAAAATGTTTGAATTTCTGAGGGAGTCATTTCAAGTTAAAAGATTAAGAAATGCCGATTGAGAGGATATATTTTTAGTGCTTAAATAAAACTGGAATGTAAAAGTATTTTGTTATCTTTTAGGGCCTACAGCTGAAAATCCTGAAGTTTTGCCACACCCAGAAAAGGTTGGTCTGTATAACAGATTATCTATAAAGATCATGGATTTAGATTTTTTTTAAATTATGTTTATTAAAGTCTTAAGCTCATTTATTGTCTTCCCCTTGTAAGAATATGACCAAACCATTTCAACAGATAGAAATCTATTTTTGTCTGATAACCCTTTCCAGTATTTGTTATTCTTTACCTCTAATGAAATCGTATTTTCTCAATCTCTTATCTAGCAATGTAAGTCTCCTATTCTTAGAGGAGAAGCATATAACTTATGATCAAGCTATTTGCTGAGATGATGTAGCAGAAATACTTTCTGTTGGTTTTCTCTGTTACCCTAGTTCCTTTATATCTCCTTCTAGATACTGATTTCCCATATTCAGTTGCTAATCTTTAACTATGTATTGAGTGCTTGTTTTGGCTTTGCATTCTGCTTGCTGTATGGGGAATCAGAAGACTGGAAGACTTAGCTCTGCCCACGAGGACTCACGCAATCAAGAATCTCTGTAGGCCAACCCTATCATACCTGTACTTTAATTCATCTCAGTTGTACCTTACACAGTCCTGCCCCTATGCCTTTGTTTAGGTCAGGGACCAGAAAGCAAGGGAAAGAGCATAAAATTTGGAACTGGATAGGTATGTGTTCCAGGGCAAGTGTGTCATTTACTGCTAGTAAAATATAGCTAGTGATATTCATTTCACAGGATTATTGTGAGAACTGAGAGCAATGATACTCATGGCGTCTGGCTCCTAGTTTGTGTTTAATTAATATGTATTTCTGCCTTCTTTTACTCCTTCACAAGTCTTTAATTTCTGGTTCAAGTTCGTTTTCCTCTGTGGCTCTGTCTCATGACTCTGGTGATCTTGACCTAAGTAATTGCTCCCTCTTCAGCATTCATTATTCCCTGACTATATATCAGTATTTCCAAATCGCTTGTATCCTATAAAATTAATAGATCTTTTGAGAAAAAGGAATTTTTTGAAGAAAGAAGTTTGTAGAACACCGTATCCTAAAGTCTCCTCAGAGATTTATAATGTGCATGCTCAGAGAATTTTTGCGATAAAGAAACCTGTTTAACTTCATTTTACCAAGCATTTTTAAAGCAATCATGAGAACTCTCCATTGACTCCCATTTTTCCCCCAGAAAACTTAGTAAGACACTAAAGCTCTGTGGTTTATGCCATTCATTTGAGTTTATACGGTGTTTTTGACATTATTTATACTTTATTTAATGCCTTATATATTTATGCCTTCAATCTTCAGTTAGAAATTAAGTTCCTTTAGGGCAGTGTCCAGTGTACTTTATTATGTATCTATGGCCTTGAATTTAGTAGATATAAGGACTTCAAATAAGGAGACCTTGAACTGTGACTTAAAGTGTGGATAGGATATTTTGGTTCTTGAATTCCTTCTAAATTCCTTTTATCTTTCAAAGAAAATTACAATTTGCATTACTGCTAAATAAATATGTCTTCTTAAGCTTTGTGTGTTATATATGGGAAGATAAATGGTGGCAGGTAGAAGAGGAAGAGAGAGAATAAAAATAATTTTTACTTCTTTATTCATATCAAATCAGAATATTATGGGGCTTTTGAATTACAATGCATTCTTTCAGAGTGATGTGTTGATGGAAGGTGGATTTGATTTTTAGAAATAGCCAAAAATCAATGAAACCTGTCTTTTAAGGTCAAGCAAATTAATAGTTTTAATGTTAAAAAAAGTTTTGTGTCTTGAAAGGATTGAGACTGGTTTTCTTGAATGGTTTATAAACAGATATTGAAAGCAATTTCAAAGAAGAAGTCTAATACTTTGAGCATTTGGAAACATTGTGAGAACATGTATAACTTATTAAGATGATGTCTTTGAAAATAAGTCATTTATAAATATGTTTTCTGCTTTTTGTTTAAAACAACCATAACCCAGAACCATTTATTACAGCCTGAGCTCGTAATATTTACATAGAACTGTGTCCTCTTTATTTCCTCTTACCTCCTGTCTTTTGGCCTTTTTACTTCATATTTACATATTCATGCAGAGGTGGGGAATAAAAAGAAGATGAAACTATACCAATTTTATTCCTGGTTAATACTTTTTATGAAATTCAGTAGATTTTTGACAACCATTAACTGTGAAGTTTTGAGGTCATCTCTTAATTTAACTGTCCATGCCATCTCTGCTTCTTTTTTTAGCATAGTTAATTTAAACTTATCTGAGCAGATATTGCCATCTGTTATATGGCCAATTTATCCTTCGTCCACTATTAAATGTTTAACCATGTGTTCAGTCTTTAGTGATTTGGCAGAGGAAAGTAGTAAAGAGTATTTTTATTTATGGAAGGGGAGGAAAGTTGATAAAACTCTTTGGGGTACTTACCAGCATGATAAACTGGAAAACTATGAAGTTTTCATTTTAAACACTATTTTGTGTATGCTGTACTAATGAAATTTCTTTTTGGAATACATAGGAACTAAGTGTCGACAGAGACTCTCCTGAAATTAGCATTCTCTCGGGCACTGCTATTAAAGTATCTGAATTGGTTGCTGTAAAGGAGAAATTGTTAGTGGAGCCACAAAAGATCTTAGCAGGACCAAATACATTTTCTGAGTTTGGAAAGGAAGTCACATTGAGTGTGACTTCCGAAGAAACCAAGGATGAAGAAAGCTCTCTTGAAACGTTTGTGTCTGCCTTAGAAAAGTTACTAACATCACCAGAAATCACCCAGGAAGAAAGATTGTTTGAAGTAATGAGGGATTTTGAACCTAGAGAGTTAATGAACCCATTGAGCAACTCTCCAAATTCCTTATCGATACCTTTGACATGCCACAGAGATTTACTGGAAAACACAAAGGATTGTGCGTTGCCAGCTGAGTTGTTAGCAGCCTTAAACACTTTGTCAGAAGCCAAGGTGGGATCCATCTGTCACAGAAATGAAGGAAGCACCAGTCTCAGTGCTGAAAGTGAATGTGTAGGAATAAAGCCCAACATTTCTCAGACTGATGAAGATTGTACACAAATATCAGAGGTGAATTTTGAGCCTCTTTGTTCTGCTCCACCATTTGAACAAGATTCCAAGTTATCCGAGTTGCAGGACAAGCATCTTTCAGTGCAGCAAGTAAGTGTAAATATTAGTCAATGATTTTGCTTTTTATAATGACTTTTAACAAGTCTTCATTGCGCATTTACTTTATTTTAAATTCAAACCTTCTATTCAAATGTTAACACTCTGAAGATACTTTTTGACTTTGAAATGTACAGTGATCTTTTTAGAGGTTCCCGGGGTAGAGTTTTCAAAGGGGTTAAAGTTAAAATAGGCACGTTTCTCCCCAGAAGACCTGAGAAGAATATTATTAAATTGCTTATACAAGGGGAGGAAAGAACTCTTTTTTAAAAAAGAAACATGGAACACTTAATGAATTTGAGTGTCGTCCTTGGTAAAGGGCCACACTAATCTCATTGTTTCAATTTTAGTACATGTGCAGCAGAAGCAAGCACGGAAAGCTTTACCAGAATTTTTTTCTCTTAGCTCAGAAAGTCAGTATGTCTACCTGGGTGCAGAGTGGAGATGAGATACCCCACATTAATTTCTAGTTGGATGTAGAATGTATGCAGTTGGGCACCTAGGAGAGGGAAAAATTATGCCTGGCTTTAGCAGAACTTTACATTCTCTGCCTGAGGATGCTATCACGTGGCAGTTTCTGGAGTTGAGAATTCCTGAAATATTATGCCTAGAGACCCTGAAGAGACTTACTACTTACCAAGTCTCTTTTTCATGTTGAAATTTTTGGGAAAAAGAAGTCTTTATTTTTTCTTGATTAAAATAGTTATACATCTTCATTATAAAAAAAAAATCCCCCCCAAAATTCAGACATTACAGCAACACATAATAATATAGTAAGAAAAAGTCTCCCACAATTCCACTTCCAGAGATAGTCACTGTTAACAATTTGGTGTCTCTGTGTCCGGTTTTTTCTATGTGTATTCTATGTGTTTATTTATATAAATGGGATTATATATAACACTTCGCAACTGTTTTTTTAAAATTTAATAATACATCTTGGTTATCTTTCTGTGTCAGTAAGTGTTACCACTAACATGTCTTTACTTGCTGAGTGGTAATCTACTGTATGGCTACTCTGTGTGTGTGTGTGTGTGTGTGTGTGTGTGTGTGTGTGTGTAATTTTTTTGATCAGTTCACTAGTGATGGTTATTTGGATTATTTTTCTTTCTTTTCTTTTTTTCTTTTGGCTATTACCAAAATGCTCCTACAAACATTCTTGGACATATTTAAAAACATGATACTAAAGTCATGTTGCAACATACACACCTAGAATAATGTTACTGTATACAATTCTGGTAAAAAAAAAAAATCTCAAAGCAGATATAATACGCTGAAAAAAATTCAGAAAAAGAGAAACTAATCACAGGGATAGGGCATGAAGATTAAATTAAACATTCCAGTATTCTAATCTGAAATGACATAATAGGAAATTGTGATGGTATTGATAAAGTGAGCATGAACTTAGCAAGTCTTCAAGAAAAAGAATCTGTTAAAAGTATAAAGAAGATTGATTTCAAACAAATCAAATTAAATACTCTTACTCAGCTGTAATAAAAATATGAACCTTGTTATCTTCAGAAGCTTTGCAAACAATATATAAATAAGCTCAAGAAAGGTTTATAGGATAAGTATAAAAATATATATCATGAAAATTAAATCTATAATGGATTATTGAAGGGAAGTTAGAGCCATTCATGATGTACTGTTAACCTGTACATTGAGGTTATATACTATCTTTGTTCCACAAAATATCATTTTCTGCTACTCTGAGATAACAAAATATGAGTCTGAGTAGAGCTCTAATCTGGCCTAGTATGACATCTCTGCTGTTTTTATGAATTTCTTACCCTGTGCTACCCATTTCCTGTGAAATGAAAGCACCTAAAGTGACCTTAGATTTACCCTTGACTTTGTGGATGAATATTGATAAGAATAATTTTTACTTATGCTCTGCTTGCCTTAGGCTTTTAAATATACGTTGTTCTTTATTATATTAATTATACAGTTTTTCAGTATGTTCACATATGTCTGGTTTTTTTGTACTTTCATCTTATAAAAGGTATTATTGTGTAATCAAAAGACAATATAAAACAATTTCTTCTAATTTTAATTTTTTTTGCATTGTAATTATTTGTGTATGTATTTATATCTTATCGCAGACTCTAGAAGACTCAAATCCACTTGGAAAGCAGACTTTGGTGCAGCAAAATGTCGTCTCTTGTGATTCACTAAATAATAAAGGAAATTTAAATCCAGTGGAAAATAGCTCTGACCATGACACTCCACGTGTATTAAGGAGATCATCCAGAGTTAAAATAGGCAGATATGCAAAGCACACAGATGACATGTATAAGATGCCAGAAAAGATTTTACCAAAAATACTTGGCTGTGAGAATCAAACAAATAATAATTCTTCAACCTGAGAATTTCAGGTATGCTATGGAATTATATTTTTCAGATATGCTACTATAGACCTTACAGATAATTCTATGGCTTGGGACATTAGAGTCAGTGTACAGTTAACCCAAATAAAGAACTTTTTTTTTTTTTTAGTATTGTTGTATTTTTATTTTGCAGTTGCTTTTTTTTAACCCAGGAAACTCATTTTTTTAAAGATAAAATAACGGGAGTCTTGTATTTCAGCATAATGCTAATTTATTTATCTTTTAAAATAGGTTTTAGTTAACATCTATCACCACACAATTACAATTTTTTTTTCTTGTGATGAGAACTTTTAAGATTTACTTTCTTAGTAAATTTCAAATATACAATATGGCATTGTTGTCACCATGCTGTACATAACGTCCCCATGACTTATTTATTATAAAACTGGAAGTTTGTGCCTTGTGACCACCTTCACGCCTACGTCCCACCTCTGACATCCACCAGTCTGTTTTCTGTATCTGATTTCAGGATTTAAAAAAAACTTTATTAATATAATTTTATTTATGGTGATAATAAAATTGATTTTATGGTTTTACATTACAAAAGTTAGTATTATTTATACTCACCTCTCTGAGAACTCTCAAATATAGCATTTCCTATAAATTGTGTTCATTAACTTCATCAGAATGTCAGTGGAAATAATCATTCGTGTTGGAAAAGTTCCCACATCCATTTCAGACACAGGGTCACAGGTTCACCCAGCAAAACAGTTTGTGCAGTTCCTACTGAAAATCATAACTTTTAACAAGCATCCTTTTTATAGATAGAAGGAAACTTTAATGTATTGATATGAACCTGAAATTACTCTTGAAATGTTTTAGAAAGGCATGCATTTGAGAGTAGGAATGCTGAGGAATCCATGACTAACTACTTAATATGTAAATTATGTTCTCTCTGGTATCACATGTAATGACTGCTACTTGTATTAATGAGCTAGCGATACAGGAAGAAACAAGAGTGTCCTTTCAAAGCCAAAGGTGGTAACGGAAAGCTAATTTATGATTTAAGGCTTATCTTTCTCTCTTAGCTGCATCACTTGACAAGCATCTCCTCTCCTTTTCTTCTTTGCATCATAGCTAACACCTAAGCTGCTGGGACTTCTTTTCCTCCACCCAGACAGCACGATTTGCCACTTTGTAAAAGTGTCACCCCAACTTAGTGATTCAGAAGTCAGAGTTTGGGTTTTTCCTTTTTTTAGATTCCACATGTAAGTGAGATCATATGGTATTTGTCTTTCTCTGTCTGACTTATTTCACTTATCATAATGCCCTCAAGGTTCATCCATTCTGTCACAAATGGCAGGATTTCCTTCTTTTCCATGGCTGAATAATAATCTCATTGTATAGATACCACATGTTCTTTATCCATTCATCTATCTATAGATTGTTTTCATGTCTCGGCTATTGTAAATAATACTGCAGCGAACATGGGAGTGCAGATATCTTTTCGAGATAATGATTTGTTTCCTTCAGATAAATGCCCTAACGTGGAATTGTTGGATTATATGGTAGTTCCATTTTTAATTTTTTGAAGAACTGCCATACTGTTTCCATAGTGGCTGCACCAATTTGCATTTCCACCAACAGAGCAGAGTTCCCTGTCCACATCTTCAGCAACACTTGTTTTCTCATCTTTTTGAAAATAGCTATTCTAACAGGTATGAGTATTGTCTCATTGTGGTTTTCATTTTCCTTTCCTTGATGGTTAGTGATGTTGAGCACCTTTTCATATACCTTATGTACATACATTGGCCATTTGGATGTCTTTTTTTGAAAAAGTCTTTTTAGTTTTCCATTTTTAAATCAGATTCTTCTTTTGCTATTGAATTGTAAGAGTCCTTTAACTATTTCAGCTATTAACCCCTTATCAGATATATGACTTGCAAACTTTCATTCAGTAGGTTGACTTTTCATTTTGTTGATGGTTTCCTTTGCTCTGCAGAAGCTTCTTAGTTTGTTGTAATCCAACTTGTTTATTTTTGCTTTTGTTGTCTTTGCTTTTGGTGTCAAATCCAGAAAATCATTGCCAAGACCAACATGAAAGTGTTACCCTCTATTACCTTCTATGTTTTTTTTTCCTGTGAGTTTTATGTTTTCAGGTTTTGCATTCAAATATTTAATACATTTTGAGTTAATTTTTGTGCATGGTGTAGGATCATGGTTCTTTTGCATGTGGCTGTCCAGTTTTCTCAACACCATTTATTGAAGAGGCTACCCTTTCTGCATTATATTCTTGGCTCCTTTGTCATAAATTAATTGATAGGTTTATTTCCAGGCTCTCTATTTTGTTTTATTGATCTATGTGTCTGTTTTTATGCCAGTATTTTGCAGGTTTTGATCAGTGCTATACCACATGGCAAGTCCTCTTTTCTTGCAAAGAGTATCCCTCTTTTCCCTAGAAAGTGAAGAAGGTGGATGGTTACATGTCAATGTGGAAAGTGAGGGGCAAGAGATTCAGAATACTCAGCAGCTGACTGCTCCTAAAGGAGAGAAACCCACAGATGGCATAAAGAAAAGGCTAGAAACCATAATGACTGGCATGCCTGTCATAGATTTATCTGCAGTTTTCTCAGGAGCCATCTCCATACCTAAAACTGCCATGCTGTCTGACAACAGCTTAGTAAAATACCTTTGAGTTTCAAAAATTTAGTTAAAATTTGATATGATTCTTTGTGAATGGCTGTAAAGAATATGAGATTTTAAAAATACATTTATTTTTCAAGGATACAGGATCCTGTTATAATGATTAAAGGCAAAAGGAAGAATGTGCATTCATCCAGACTCAAGAGTGGAGAACAGATCTGGAAAAACAGAAAACTTAGAAGAAAAAATGGTGAGGTATATTTTATTTCTTTAAGTAAGTAACTTATAGAAACATAGAATTCTGGCATAATAAAAAGGTATTAGAAATTAACTATCTTAACTTTCTCATTTTACTGATGAAGTAGTCTGGGAAGGTTAAATGATTTCCCCCAGCATTGCACAGCTCAGTAGTAGTATAAGTGAGACTTGATCCTGATTTCTGGCTCATAGGATGATATTTTTTTTCTATACTTGTACTTTGGAGAGAATAGTTACAGAACCCTTTTAAAATTTAGATGTCTGGCCTGTCTGTGGTGTGACTAACCTAATATAAGGCTTGAGAAATCATACCAAGAGTAATAAATGGAGGAAAGCAGAAGGCAAAATTTATTATTCTTTGACACTGTTTCTATATTCCTATAAAACCTCAAAGAGTGAATTAAAAAGCTATCAGAAACAGTAAGAATCTAGAAGGACTGGTTTAAAAATAATAGTAGGGGAGTTGGCAAAATTAAAATATGGACTTGAGATTAAATAATAATATTGTATCAGTGTTAAATTTCCCTGAATTTAATAATAATTTGGTTATATAAAAGAATGTCTTTGTTTTTAGAAAATATACACTTAAGTATTAGTGGGTAATGAGGCATGGTGTATGCATATTGTTCTTTATGTATATATGTATTTGTGTGCTCGTGTATGTATATATAAAGAGGGTGGTAGAACAATTTAAAATGGTGGCAAGGTGACTCCATAGTGTAGTAGTTAGCACGTCTGGTTTACATACAGAAGGTCCTGAGTTCATGCCACAGGTGGAGCCATGGACCATACCCCGGAGGTGCTAGGTCCTGTGGTGTGTCAGGTCCCCCAAGTGTGCTGGGGTGCTAGGCCCCAGGTGCATCAGGCCCCAGGTGCACGCCGCAAGTGTGTGGGAGGAGACACCTGCCTTCAGAGATCCAATTCTTAAGGGGAAAATGACAGCATCCATAGTTCAGGGGTAGAAGTGGTGGTAGTGGGGAGAATTAAGGAGGGGAAATAGATAGATAGATAGATAGATAGATAGATACATAGATAGATAGATAGATAGATAGATAAAATGGTGGCATAATGTTAGCAATAGGTGAATCCTTGTTCTGTTTTTGCAACTTTAGAACTAAAGTCAAATTATTTTCAAATTGTTTTTAAAATTTCAGTAAACCAAAGGAAGACAAAGTAAAAACCTTTCATATATATACCTATCACCCATTTAGAAAACAGAAGACCCCATTTATAATAGTTATAAAGAAAGAAAAATATCTGCTTATATACCTAATAAGATATGTGCCATATCTATAAGAAGAGGGTTTAAAAATTCTGCTGAGAAACATTTTAAGAAAGACAAATAAATGGAAAGAAAAACCTTATTCTTGACCATAAAGATTCAGTCTTGTAAGAAATTTACTTTTCTCTAAATTATTCTATAAATTTAAATTCGTGAGAGCTCAATCAGAAACATGTTTTCGTTTGTTAATTATTGTGTTTTGTTTTGCTTTATTGGGCTGGAGATTAGCTATGAGGATGTTATATGATACTAACTTTCAGCTGGAAAATAAATATGAAAAACTTGCCAAGGAAATTCTGAAAAAGGAAGCTAAGAGAGAGTGGAGCAGAAACCTGCTCCACATAATATGAAAGCAATTAGAAAGTCAGAAATTAAAATAATTTGGTACCGGCACAGGAATACACAAACAAATCAATGAAACAGAATAGAAGCCAGATACAGTGGGAGTAAGGGGCAGGTATGTGATAAAGATTATATCTCAAATTGGTGGCAAAAAGAAGGGCTAGCAATAAATAGTGAAAAACATAAACTAAATTGGATCCTTATAACATTTTTTATACTAAATTTAATTCCAGTTTAACCAAAGATTTAAATTAAAAGAAGTTCTAGAACAAAACATAAGTGAATCTTTTTATAATTTTGGAGTAAAAAAAAGCCCTTTTACAGAATGATTAAAACCCAGAAGCCAGGAGGGAAAGAATGATAAAATTTACTATATACATTTTTTATAAATCATATGTAAGAATACCCTAAAGAAAACCAAACATCAAATACAGAAAGAAAATATTAGTAATACATAACTAGGGTTGATATCATCAGCACCTCTCACAAAACAGTAAGGATAGAAGATAAAGAAAAACTGGGCAAGGGACATGAACAAGCAGTTTCCAGAAAAAATAATAAAAGTAAAATATAAATACCTGAAAAGATTAACATCTCACTCATGATTAAAGAAGTGCAAATTAAGAAGTATAATTTTCACCTAGAAGAATGCCAAACACTTAAACATTTGAGAATTCCCAGTGGTGAGAATGTGGGAAAAGTAAACATTTTCATATGTTGTTGGTGACAGTGCAAGTTTTTCAGTCTTTTTATAGGTCAGTTTATTTACATTCATCACAATTCTTTTGAATCAACAATTTTACTTAAAGTAATTCTATAATTATACTTGCTTAAATATGTAAAGGTATTTTATAAGGATATTTATTACAGCATTGTTTATTGTAATAAAATGAGTAGAAACAATTTAAACTAGATGAATAGAAATTATAATTAACAAAATAACATTCATTTAAGAAATCAAAAGAATATATGTGATACATATGTACTGATAAGAATAAAAGGAATTTATATATAAAAGAATAGAAGTAAGGGTGACATCAGATTTCTTGTTAGAAACAATGCAAGCAAGAGGACAGTGGAGCAGCAACTTTAAAGGTCTAAAAGAAATTTTATTCCTAGAACTCTACAACTAGAACCTAGAATTCTATATCTAGCAAAATAGCTTTCAAAAATGAAGGTGAAATGAAGTTTCAGACATACAAAAGCTGAATGAACTCATCACCGGCTGCTCATACTGCAGGAAATGTTGAGGGACATTCTTCAGTCATAAGAAAGCTGAAACTTGATGGAAATATCCATCTACACAAAAGAATGAGGATCATTGGAAATGGTAACTTTATGAATAAAAATGCACAATTTTTTTCTCATTTATTAATCAATTTTAAATAATAATTGTTCAAACCAAAAACAATGAATTATGAGGTTTTTAACATATGTAAGTAAAATTCATGACAATAATAACATAAAAGTGGAAATATAATATTGTAAAATTTAAGTGAAGATATATCATTTGATGATAGACTGTAATAAGTTAAAGATATGTACTACAAACCCTAAAGGAACCGTTATAACAAAGAAACAAGTTATAGCTAATAAGCCAACAAAGAAGATAAAACTAAATAACAAAAATATTCAGTGTTAACCCAAAAAGAAGATAGAAGAGGGAAAAGAGAATGAAAAACAGATTGGGAAACTGAAAACAAATAGCAAGATGATAGTCAAATCTAACCATATCAACAATCACATGAAATGTAAATGGTCAGGAGACTCCCAATTAGAAGGTAGAGATTGTCAGATTGGATGAAAAAGCAAGCTCTAACTATATGCTAACTTTAAGAAACACACTTGAAATATAAAGACATAATAGGTTAAAAATAAAAGAATGGTGAGTTCCAGTCAAGACAGGTAAATGTTCTGGCTTCCTCCTATGACCACATCAAAATTACAACTAAACTACAGAACTCCATTATTGAGAATTGCCTGAAGTCTAGCTGAACTTAAGTCCTACACCTAAAAATATACAGAAGAAGCCATGCCTAGAATGGTAGGAAGAGCAGAGACGCTGAATGGGCTTGTCCCACACTCAGAAGTGGCAGTTAAAAATCAGGAAGGCTATCTCAGCTGCAGAGGTCCCTCATGAGGAGCACAGGATCCTAGCCCTTCACTAGGCTTCCTAGCCAGGGTTCCAGGGCTGGGGAGAGAAGTCCTCATAACTTCTGGCAGTGAAAACTAGCAGAGACTGTGGCTGAGAGAGATGCTGGGGAGTGGGGATTGCTGGCATTCCAGCTGTTCCTCTTAAAGGGCCTGCTCATGGACTTATTCACTGATGGACTCACTTGCTCTAAGCTCAGTGCTAGGCAACAGCTTGAAAGGCTCCAGGAATATACAGGGAGGAACTGAATTGTCTGGCTTCAGGGTGAGTGCAGCCTTCTCCTAGGCAAAAGTGCTGGCAGAAGCTTTTATCCCTTTGTTGAGCTCTCCCCCTACCCAACCTGTACATGTAGGCGGCCTCCATATTTGAGTCTCCATCAATCTGATTAACATTGTTTGCCCTGCCCTGGTGATTCCCTGAGACCTTGTTCCACCCAACTTGCAGGCCACCCAAGCTGCTTCCCATGGCTTTTCCGTATAAATAAATGGCTTACCTTGGCTCATGCTGCAGACTTTCCTAAAACCTCTTAAAGGTTGACAAACCCCAGACAAGCAACCATCTCCATAAAAATGACATATGTAAAGGCCAGACTGAGCAGGCACCAGAGCCTTGCTAAAGTCCTGCTCTGTAAAATCAACCCTTGCACAATAGCTCCTCTACTGTAGCCAGGGCAAGTCCTCAAAACCAATCAGCCTGAGGGTCGGTCCCTCCCATTGATGTGCCAACAGCAGTGAAGGCTCAGCTAAAATAGGAGGACACACACAAACCACACAAGGGACATACCTGGAGTACCTGGCTCAAGTGACGAGGGAAATTGCTCCACTGGGCCCCACAGGATACCTACTCCATGAGGCTACTCTACCATGAGCAGGATACATAGCAGTTCTACCTGTTACGTAGAAACGAACACAGGAGACAACCAAAATGAGGAGACAAAGAAACATGTCCTAAATTAAGAACAGAACAGAACCCCAGAGAAAGAACTAAACTAAATGGAGACCAGAAGCAGAGTTCAAAACACTGGTTATAAGGAGGCTTAATGAACTCAGTGAGAACTTCAAGGAGATGGGAAGCTTAAACATGGAGATAGAAAATGTTTTAAAAAGTAAGCATGAAGAATACAATAATTGAATACATTAGAGGGAATCAGCAGTAGATTAGGATCAAATTAGTGATTTGGAAGATAAGGTAGCAAAAACACCCAATCAGAACAGCAAAAGGAAAAAAGAATCTAAAACAGTGAGAATAGTTTAAGGGACCTTTGGAACTATATCAGGCACACAGATACTTACATCACAGGGGTACCAGAAGAAGGAGAGAGAGCCAAAAATTGAAAACCTTTTTGAAGAAATGAAAACTTTCCTAACCTGGTGAAGGAAATAGATATACAAGCCCAGGAATTGCAGGGAGTTCCAAACAAGATGAACCCAAAGAGGTCCACACCAAGACACATCAAATTAAAATGCCAAAGGTTAAAGACAAAGAGACAATCTTAAAAGCAGCAGAGGAAAGCAGTTAGTTACCTACAGTGGAGCTCCCATGAGACTATTGACCAGTTTCTCAAGAAAAACTTTGCGAGCCAGAAGAGATTGGCAAGAAATAGTCATAGTGATGAAAAACAAAGACCTACAACAAGGATTACTCTACCAGCAGCGCTGTCACTTAGAACTGAAGAACAGATAGAGTTTTCCAGACAAGAAAAGCTAAAGGTGTTTAGCAGCACTAAAAAAATAAAAAATATATTAATAATAAGATGGCAATAAAATACATATCTATCAATAATTAAATGTAAATGGTTAACTCCAATCAAAAGATAGTGTGGCTGGGAAAGTGTGAAGATAGTGGACTAGGTAAAAGCAGGGTTCATCTCCTCCCAGGACCACACTGAAATTACAACCAAATTAAAAATAGAGTGGAGAATCACCTGAATTCCAGTTGATCATAACACCTACATCTGATAATATAAAGGAGCCATATCGAAGCTGGTAGGAGGGGCAAAGTACATAATCAGGCTAGACCCGAACCGTGGTGGTGGAGGATCACCAGGAGGGAGAGCGAAGCTACAGAGGCTCTTCTAAAGGAGAGGGGTGTCTTAGTCTCATCAGGGGGCTCTCCAGCACAGGGTCCCAGCTCAGGGAAGAGAAGATTGCAATAACTCTGACTGTAGAAACTAGAAGGAATTCCGGCCATCTGGGTGAGATGGAAGGTGACTGAGCCCCCAGATATTCCTTTGAAGGACCCACACAAAGGCTTTCTGACCTGTGGACACTCACCTGGGATACCGGCGGTGTGTCTAAGGCTCACATGCGAGTCATTCTGAAAAAGTTTCCATTACCTGAATCAGAATGAGGGCTAGAAAGGCAGCCACCATTGTGCCTTAGTCTGTCCACCCTACAGGGTAACCTACAGACCATGCCAGCTTGATTGTGCAGACCCCTCCCACAGAGCCATTAGGATGCTCCAGTCTGAAGGGAGCAGCCTGTCCTGCTTAACCTGCAGACTGACAGGGGCAGTTGTTCCTGGATCACTGCCAAGCCCTGATCCGAGTGATTCAGGATGAAGTGTTCACAGCAGGGCAGCCATTGTTATGAGCAGCGTTTCTAATCCCAGAAACAGCAGCCAGCGCTGTGAACCCCATTTTCAAAGATAGAGTCAGGCAGATCACTGCTGCCAACATGAACCTGGCAGATATCAGTGACCTGTGGGCCAGTCCCAGACAGCAGCTGGTCTTGCTGCGATCTGGGTCATCTGTGGGAACTCACAACGGTTACCAAATTTGCAGCAAGACTGAGGCTGTATTGATTTGACTGCCATTGTTTCTCTGAGACCCCACCCCACCCAACCTGCAGACTGCCTGGGGCAGGTGGTGTTGGAGGGCTGCCAAGCTCAGCTCTGTGTGATTCAGGGCCAAGTATTCACAGCGAGACGGCCATCATTGTGAGTGGCCTTTCCAATCCCAGCAAAAGTGGCCAGCCGGTAAGCTACGTTTCCATTCCCAGTGGATGACCAGTGCTGTGAGCGGCATTTTATCCGTAGGGTTAGGCAGATCACTGCTGCCAACACAAACTTGGCTGGATATCGGGGACCTGTGGGCCAGTCCCAGACAGCAGCTGGTCTTGCTGTGATCAGGGTCATCTGTGGGAACTCACAACAGTTACCAAATTTGCATCAAGACTGAGGATGTATTGATCTGATTGCCATTGTCTCTCTGAGACCCCGTCCCACCCTCCCCACAAATTTCCCCAGGTGCCCATTGACAGTGTACTGATGCAGCCCTGCCCTTCCCCTCCCCTGATCACCTAATCCACACAAGCAACAAACTTTGGCTGACACAGAGTGGTCACTGCATAGAAATCAATAGCAGGCAGATCTTTGCTGCCTGCAAGAGTTGCAATATTGTGTCCAGGAGCACAGGGGTCTGTGGGACCACTCCTACAGCAACTGGTCTCACTGTGATCTGAGTCTATATTGGGAATGCCCAGGCACAGAAGTTTGCAGCAAAACTGAGGCCATATTGGCTGAATGGACCTTGTCACCTTGAGATCCCACTTCTTCCAAGCCACAAAGTGCCTGCAGCCCATTGACAAACAGCCTCTTGTGCCCTGTTTGGCTCTGGAGTTGAGCACTTAGTGCCGGCAACAGACCTAGGCTAGTGTAGTGAGCACATTTCGAAGAAAACTGTTGTGGACAGACCACTGCTGCCTATATAAGCTACAATATCTTAAGGGGATTGCAGGACTCTGTACTGGCCTGACGACCCTTAACTCCCTGAGCTCCTGCCCATCCAGTACACAAAGTGCCTACTGTACATTGATAGGCAGCTGCCCCTGCTTTGGGGTAGCGCATTTAGGCCCAGAGTGGGCAGCAGTTGACCTTGCAGCGTGTGGAAACTTATACATCAGGCCACAGAGACAGTGTGGGCATGTAAACTGACACTGCAGTGATAGGGGAAATTTACTCACTAGACCCAGGAGACTCCCAGCGTCCCTTGCCACCCAACATGCATATCACCTAGAGGCTCATCTAGTTTCAGAGACTTACAGGCATCTGATAGGCATTATCAGGCCTTGAGAAGCACTGATCCCTCTGTTAAACAGCCCATAGGTCAGGGACGTGGGGATAACCAAGAACTGCCTACAGCGTTGTCTCTTCCACTTACTATAGACAACCAACATAAACAACAGTGTATTGCTTTGTAGTTCCCACCGGGTAGCCATGAGCAATCAAAAGCAGTGGCTGACCACAAAACCAACACATCTGGAGGCTGGCACAGACCACAATGGAGCAACTCCTGATTAGCTCCATAGTGGATACACACAAAGGGTGGTTGCAACAAGTACACAGTCTGCTAGGGCAGATCCACTCAGTGGGGTCAGCCCTCACACAACAACTCTTATCTTGAGGGTGCAGCCAATTCACACAATTCGTCAGCCTGAACATTAATCTCACCACTGATCTACTAACAACAGTAAAGGCTTGGTAACAACAGAAGATCACACACAACCCACACAAAGGTCACATCTAGAGCTCCCAGCACAAGGGATCAGGGAGAGTGCATAGTGGGCCACACAGAACCCTTCCACATTAGACCATCTGGCCAAGGCTGAGAGATGAAAACATATTCTTGACACATAGAAATGAACATAGGCTAATAAAATGAAAAAACAAAGAAACATGCCACAAATGAAACAAGAGAAACTCCAGAAAATAAGCTAAATGAAATGGAGGCAAGCAACCTACCAGAGACAGAGTTCAGAATGACGGTTATAAGGATGCTCAACGAACTTATGGGGAGAATGGATGAGCACATGAGAACTCAACAGACAGATAGTAAAATTAAAAGGACATAGAAACCATAAAAAAGGACCAGACAGAAATGAGGAATACAATAACTGAATACACTAGAAGGATTCAACAGTAGATTGGACAAGCAGAAGATCAAATCAGCAATTGGAAGACAAGGTACTGAATACACCCAATAGAACAACAAAAAGAAAAAGAATTTAAAAATGAGGATAGTTTAAGGACCTCTGGACAACATGAAGCGTAAAAATATCTGAATCATAGGAGTACCTGAAGAGGAAGAGAGAGCAAGGGATTGAGACTCTATTTGAAGAAATAATGACAGAAAACTTCCCTAACCTGGAAAGGAATTATACATACAAGTTCAGGAAGCAAAGAGTCCCAAACGAGAGGAATTCAAACAGACCTACACCAAGACACATATAATTAAAATGCCAAGGTCAAAGACAGAAATCTTAAAAGCAGCAAGAGAAAGGAAGCTGGTTACTTACAAGGGTACCCCATAAGAATGCTGACTTTTCATGGAAACTTTGCAGGCCAGGAATGGGCAAGAAATATTCAAAGTTATGAAAAACAATCTACAACCACAGATACTCTACCCAGCAAGGCTTTCAATTAAAATGGAAGTGAGATAAAGAGCTTCCCAGACAGAAAAAAGCTTAAGGAATTCATCACCAACAAACCAGCATTACAAGAAATGTTAAGAGGTCTTCTGTAAAAAAGAGAAGGTAAAAAGAAAATAGAAATAAAATATGAATAATAAAATGCAGTAACAATGTACCTATCAGTAATCACTTTAAATGTAAATGGATTAAAATTCCAATCAAAAGACATAGGGTAACTGAATGGATAAGAAAACAAGACCTATGCATATGCTGTCTACAAGAGACCCACTTCAGATCAAATGACACTCACAGATGAAAGTAAAGGGATGGAAAAAATATTTCATGAAAATGGAAATGAAAAAAAAGCCAGGGTAGCAATACTTACATATCAGATAAAATAGACTTTAAAACAAAGGCTATAATAAGAGATAAAAAAGGGCATTACATAATGTAAAGGGATGATAAATCAAGAGGACATAACCCTAGTAAACATATATGCACCCAACATAGAGCACCTACATACATAAAGCAATTATTGACTGACATAAAAGGAGAGATCAATAGTAATACACTATAGTAGTAGGAGACTTTAACACCCATTGACACCAAGGACAGATCTTCCAGGCAAAGAATCAACAAGAAACAATGGGCCTAAAAGATACACTAGAACAGATGGACTTAATAGATATTTTCAGGCATTTTACCCAAAGCAGCAAAATATACATTCTTCTCAAGTGCACATGGAACATTTTCAAGGATAGACCACATGTTAGGACACAAATCAAGTCTCAATAAATTTAAGAAGATTGAAATCATATCTTCTCTGATCACAATGGTATGAACTAGAAATCAACTCAAGAAAAAAACTGGAAAATACACAAACACATGGAGGCTAAATAACATACTACTAAACAATGAATGGGTTATTAATGAGATCAAGGAAGAAATCAAAAGATACCTAGAGACAAATGAAAATGAAAACAATGACTCAAAATTATGGACAGAGCAAAAGCAGTCCTAAGAGGGAAATTCTTAGCAATACAGGCCTACCTCAAGAACAGAAAAAGCTCAAACAATCTAATCTTACAATTAAAAGAACTAGAAAAAGAACATGCAAAGCCCAAAGTGAATAGAAGAAGGAAATAATAAAGATCAGAGCAGAAATAAATGAAATAGAGTCTAGAAAAACAATACAAAAGATTAAGGAAACCAACAGCTAGCTGGTTCTTTGAAAGCACAAAAACCCAGACTCATCAAGGAAAAAAGAGGAATCAATAAAATCAGAAATGAAAGAAGGGAAATAACCATGGACTCCACAGAAATACAATGGATCATAAGAAAATACTATGAGCAATTATACACCAACAAATTAGACAATCTGGAAGAAATGGACACATTCCTAGAAACATACAATCTCCCAAGACTGAGTCAAGAAGAAACAGAAAATCTGAACCGACCAATTACCACCAATGAAATGAATCAGTAATCAAAAACCTCCCAAAAACACACAAGATGGCTTTATGGTGAATTTTACCAAACATTTAAAGAAGAATTATCACCTATTCTCAAACTATTCCAAAAATTTCAAGAGGAAGGCTCCTAGTTTCCTTTTATAAGGCCACCATTACCTTGATTCCAAAACCAGGCAAAGACATTACAAAAAAAACATAGGCTGATATCTCTTATGAACATTGATGCAAAAATCCTCAACAAAATATTAGCAAACATAATTCAGCAATACATTAAAAATATCATACACCATGATCAAGTTGGATTTATTCCTGGAATGCAAGGTTGGTTTAATATCCACAAATCAATTAATATGATACGCCACATTAACAAATGAAAAGATAAAAACCATACGATCATATCAATAGATGCAGAAAAACGTTTGACAAAATCCAGCATCCATTTATGATAAAAAGTCTCAGCAAAGTGGGAATAGAGAGAACATATCTCAACATAATAAAGGCCATATATGACGAAACTACAGCTAACAACATACTCAACAGGGAAAAGCTGAAAACATTTTCCTTAAAATCAGGAACAAGACAGGATGCCCACTT
Organism: Eonycteris spelaea; assembly: GCA_003508835.1. Classification (NCBI taxonomy): domain Eukaryota; kingdom Metazoa; phylum Chordata; class Mammalia; order Chiroptera; family Pteropodidae; genus Eonycteris; species Eonycteris spelaea. The sequence continues at coordinate 18,200,535 of PUFA01000011.1, read as the reverse complement.
TCATCACTCCTCTTCAACACTGTATTGGAATCTTAGCCACAGCAATGAGACAAGAAAGAGAAATAAAAGCATCTGAACTGGAAAGGAAGAAGTGAAACTCTTGTTATTTGCTGATGACATGATACTATATATAGAGAACCCTAAAGATTCACCAAAAAACTGTTAGAACTGATCAATGAATTCAGTAAGTGCAGGTTACATAATAAATATTCAGAAGTCACTGGCATTTTTATATACCAATGATGAACTTTCAGAAAGAGAAATTAAGAAAACAATCCCATTTACGGTTGCGTCAAAAACTATAAAATACCTGGGAATCAAATTAACCAAGAAGGAAGAAATTGTTTTCAGAAAATTATAAGTGTTAAAAAAGAAGTTGAAGAAGATACAAATAAATGGAAACATGTACCCTGTTCATGGGTAGGAAGAACCAACAGTGTTAAAATGACCATGCTCCCAAAGCAATCTATAGATTCAATGCAATCTCTATCAAAATACCAATGGCATTTTTCAGAGAGCTAGAACAAACAATCCAAAATTTATATGGAGCCATAAAAACCAAATAGCCATGCAATCTTGAGAAAGAACAAAGTTGGAGGTGACACTCTACCTGATGTTAAACTATACTACAAGCTACAGTAATCAAAACAGCATGGTACTGGCATAAAAACAGATACGTTGATCAATGAAGCTGAATAGAGAGCCCCAAAATAAATCCACGCCTATACGCTCACTTAATATATGACAAAGAAAATAAGAATTACAGTGGGGTAAGACAAGTCTTCAATAAATGGTGTTGGGAAAATTGGACAGATAGATGCAAAAAAAAAAAAAGAAAGAAACTGGACCATCTTCTTATACCATATACAAGAATAGACTCAAATGGATTAAAGATTTAAATGTAAGACCTGAAACCATAAAACTTTAGAAGAAAACATAGGCAGTAAACTTGTGATATTACTAATAGGAATTTTTTCAGATATATCTCCTTGAGCAAGGGAAACAAAAGAAAAACAAATGGGACTACAGCAAACTAAAAAGTTTTTGTACAGCAAAGGAAACCATCAACAAAAAAAGACAACTGACTGGGAGAAGTATTCACTAATGATACATCTGATAAGGGGTTAATATCCAAAATTTATAGAGTCTTAACAGCTCAACAACAAAAAAACTAATTGAATTAAAAAATAGGCAAAGACCTGAACAGATACTTCTCCAAAGAGGAAATACAGATGGCTAATGGACATATGAAAAGATGCTCAGAATTGCTAATCATCAGAGAAATACAAATTAAAACCACAATGTGATATCACCTCACACCTGTCAGAATGGCTGTCATCAATAAATCAAAAACAGCAAGGGTTGGCGAGGATGCAGAGAAAAGAGAACCCTCATACATTGTTGGTGGAATTGCAAATTGGTACAGCTGCTATGGAAAACAGTATGGAGGTTCCTAAAAAATTAAAAATGGATATACTTTTGACCCAGCAATTACACTTCTGGTTATCCAAAGAAAACCAAATCAATAATTCATAAAGATCTATGCACTCCTATACTCATGGCAGCACAATTTACAGTAGCCAAGATATGGAAGCAACCTAAATGCCCATCAACAGACAATTGGATAAAGAAATTACAGTTCATATATGCAGTGGAATATTACTCAACCATTAAAAAAGATGAAGTCCTACCATTTGCAACGACATGGATGGACCTAGAGGTTATTATGCTGAGTGAAATAAGTCAGACAGAGAAAATAAATACCATATGATTTCACTTATACATGGTATCTTAGGGGAAAAAAAGAACAAATAATCAAAAACAGACTCAAATATAGTGGACAATTTGGTGATGGACAGAGGGAGGGGAGTTGGGAGGCTGGGATGATGGGGTGAAGGGCTAAAGACGTACAAATTAGTAGTTGATAGTTGGACACGGGGAGCATGACAGAGGGAATGTAGTTAGCATTAATATGATGGCTAGGTGGAGGGCCAGGGGAGGGAGGGAGCAATTGGGATTGTTTTATGAACTATATAGATGTCTAACCAATGTACGTATACTTGAAACTAATTTAAATAAATAAATTCATTTTAAAAAAAGATAGGGTGGCTGAATGGATAAGAGAACCAGAACTTTACATATGCTGCCTACAAGAGACTCACTCCAGATCAAAAACACACAGACTGAAAGTAAAGGGATGGAATAAGATATTTTGTGAAAATGGAAATGGAAAAAAGAAAGCTAGGGTAGCAGTACTTATACCAGATAAAACAGACTTTAAAACAAAGGCTATAATGAGACAAGGAAGGACCCAGTAATTCCACCTCTGGATATTTACCCAAGAAAACCCAAAACTAATTAGAAAAGACATATACATCCATATATTCATGCAGCATTATTTACAATAGCCAAGACATGGAAGCAACCTAAGTGTTCATCCAGAGATGAAATAGATAAAGAAATGGTACATATATACAATGGAATATAACTCAGCCATAAAAAATAATGAAATTTTGCCATCTGGAACAATATGGATGGACCTATAGGGTATTATATAAGTGAAATAAGTCAGACAGAAGGACCAGTGCCATTTGATTTTACTTGCATATGGAATCTAAAAAGTAAAATAAACAAACAAAACAGAAACAAACTCATAGATACAGAGAACATTTGATGGTTGCCAGATGGGTAGGGAGTTGGGGGGATAGGTGAAAAAGGGTAAGGGATTAAGAAGTACAAATTGGAAGTTATGAAATAGTCATGGGATGTAAAGTATAGTATATGAAACTTAGTCAATGATATTGTAATAACTATATATGGTGTCAGATGGCTACTAGATTTATCCAGGTGATCACTTAACGAGTTTATTATAAATGTCTGATTACTATGTTGTACATCTGAAACTAATATTACATATCAACTATAACTGAAAAATAAAAAATTATTTTTAAAAAGGAGAATGAGGAAAAATATACTTTGCTAATGTTAGTTGAATTAGTTTTCTATTGTGGCAACAATTTACCACAATTTAATGACTTAAAACACACAGATTTATTCTCTTCCAGTCCTGAGGTCTGAAGTCAAATGAAAATTAAGATGTTAAAATCCAGGTGTCAGAAGGACTGGTTCCTTCTGTAGGCTCCAGAGGAATAAGCTGCTTCTTAACTCTTCCAGCTTCTAGAGGCTGTGGCATTCTTTTGCTCCTGGCCACATTGGCCCAGTCTTTGCTTCCATTGTCACATTGCCTTCTCCGCTTTTGATCTTTTTGCTTCTCTCTTCTTTCCCCAAGATCTTTAACTTAACCACATCTGCAAAAATCCCTTTTGCTATATAAGGTAACATTCTCAGGTTCTAGGATTAAGAAGTGAACATCTTTGATGGAGCATTATTTAGCTTCCATTCCAATCAAAAAACTTGTTTGCAATGGGAGGGCAAGTCATGGCCGTTATTTAGTCATGATTGGAAGTGATTGTCTTCCACAACTTAGTTTTCATTGAAAATTTTTGTATTCTTCTTAATTTGTTATTTTAAATAAATCACATAATTATAATAGCAAGTACAACTAACAATGACAGGTCTGGGAGTTAAGACTACTGATTTTGGTAAGTATACAGTTTATCTGTTGGGAGTAAAATGCTTTGTAAGTCTGGGATGCAGGAAGGTAGGTTCAAATGTTTCAGCAGTTGGTTTGTTTTACAGTGGAATTAATTAAGAAGGAATCAAAGGCAAATTGTAGTCTACTAAGAAATTTGCTACAGTAGGTAAACTCAGTTACCTTTATGAGATTTTAGGATGGGGCATACTAGCTAGATCAAAATGTGAAAAGTTATCATCAAAGCTGTTGTGAAATTCAGGGAACCAAATGAATATTAACCACAAAAATTGACAGGATTTGGGTATCTAAATGAGCAGTTTCAGTATTTTAGAACTCACAATGGAGAAATGACACATGGTTTACATAACCTGGGAAACTATTTTAATTATGTATTTCTTGGCTTAGGAATCAAAACTATTTGTAGTCAAGACCATAATTCTTATTTAATTTATGACAGTTATTTTTAGCAAAGAGAAAATTTAGCATTCCTTCTCTGGTCTCATGGGGGTTAATTTTGTGTCTTATATACCTCTTAGTTTTTCTCTCATGGTTCATAAGACGTTTTTGGTATTATATAACATTTAATTGCATTTAACAGCATCTAATTCTAGATTTAAATAATCTTTTAACTAGAACTTTTAAGAAAATAATCTGTTAATCTCTCATGTATGCACCTGTCATGAGGTTTCAATGAATATAAACTGATTAGATGATTTATAACTTGTACAAATATTTTCAAACTATTTGACATTTGTCTACATTGTACATAGATATTATAGTTGGGTTAATGAATGAAATGCTCTTTCATAGTATAGTATACCTCTGTTCCAGAATGTTTGACTGGATTCACCTTGTCATCTGTATTCCTCCTGATTTTCAAATAAGCATTATTTTTGTTTGTTTGTTTTCTTTCATTCCTTCCTTTATTTCAGAAAAAATGAAGATGAGTAAATATCTCTTCTGGCATTAACCGGAGAAATATTTTTTGGAGAGAACTTACTGTATAAGGCTGCTCTGTCCAATGATGCTGATCTTGTTCATCATTGTATTAAAAAAGGTGGAAATGTCAATCAACAAAGTTACGCTGGTAAGTTTGGGTTACCACCATAGTTATCATGGAAGTGGTTTGTAGTTTCAGATGAATCACTCCTATGAATTTATGGCAAAATAGGCCTAAGCTAAGTCTCAACAAAAAATTTCCAGGTAATTTTCCTACACAGGTAGTTCTTCACCATCATCTCCTAGGTGGTCAGGGGTGGAGGGAACAGGAGAAGAGTATTATATTTCACTTCAGTCATTATGCCTACCTGTGACCCACCAGGTGGGCTGTGTGCAGTGACAACATGGAAGGATGGGATTCCTGAGTCTCTTTGCTGCCTTTGCAATGGGCATTATTACTGAGAGCCTCAATTCTGTAAGGGAAATGAGGTCAAAAGCTGAAAGAAGCTGATGGCACACTGAGTTCAGGAGAAACTGATGATAACATGGTAGATGTACAACAGTAGCAATGGCCAGGGAAATGGAGAGAAGAGGGATGCAGTAGAGAGGGTTGGGCAGGGAGCTCAGAAAGAACAGTCTCTTTGCAAAGCTGGATCTCTAGTACAGTCTGTGGGGAGAACCTGACATGTTCTCCTGGAAAGGAGTGACTCTTTAAAGGCATTTAAGGCATGGGGCAACATTGGGCCAGCTTGGATAGGGATTTTATGTGTCAATACTTTTACCATTGTGTCTAGACTTTCTCACTTTATGAAACAGTGCTTAAAAGTCTTATGTGTACAGAGATCAACAGCACAATCCACAAACAAGCAGGTGATTACAAGTGTACCCCTCACACAAGGCCTGGGTTTATACTATAATTGGGGTTTAGGTGGTTTCTTTCTGTTAGTCTCTGTCTGCATAAGTTCAGGAATAGCTCTACATGTAGCAAACTTGACTTTATGGATTTCCCAGGCATCGCTTAACATGTGTCTTTTTCACTAGCCCTTTTTTTTTTCTATGCCATCATTAACATCCTTGTTGGCTGTTCCCTGCTTGTCCTCACCCAGTTAATGTACACCTCGTCACTAACCCAGATATTTCTGTGACTTTCATGAATTTTTTATCTTTCTTATATTTTCCAGGCTTTTTGAACTCTTGTTTTCTACTTCCTACTTTCCATCTTAGCTCTGATCTTTACACTTAAGGCTACTATATCCCACAGATTGCAGAGGGCAGTGTCTCCAAGGGTTGTCTACAAACCATTTTCATCAGAGTCCCCGGCAATGTTTGTTTAAAGTATAATCTTTTCTTCAGCCCCAAAACTCACTCACTCACAATGAAAATCTATTGCTTAAAACCTAAAAATTCTCCCAATGATTTTTATTCTCATTAAAGCTCAAGAACTACTGGCAAGAGGTGTATGAGCTCCATGTAAAGTATCAATCCAATGTAGTGAGCTTTTCCAACATGCGTCTTATATACCAGATGCTGTGAAAACAAAAAGATAATATCTACTAAAAACCTTTTAATATATTTATTTTGTGATATAATCCAAAAAAGGCTAAGTGCCTTTTGAGAAATTACAAAATATTATAATAACAGACCAATAGTCTTTTCATAGATAACATTTGTATTTTACAAATGCTCATTTACATTTTTGGATATCTTTTACCTATAAAAGCAATGGTGACAACCAGGTAGTGTAGTCTGGAAAAAAAAACAAAAAAAACTCTGAATACCCAAACAGATCTCATAAAGCTTCTTTGCTAAAAACCCTCTCATACAAATGCCTTGAGCATTATTTTACACAGAATTCTATATTCTCTTTATAGGAAATTTATAATCCTCTAAAGCTTTAAAAATATTTCCTCCAAAATGGTTAAATTTTTAAAAAAGAAAAAAAATGTTGCTTAATGATTTTCTAACCTACAGATCTTGGAGATAATAAAAATCTATTGTAAAATATACTCTTCTTTTGTAGCCGTGGTTTTACATCACAGAAGGACTAACCCTTAGGGAGAGGGAAATTCTTTCTTCCATTTGATTTCCTTTCTGTAACATGTAGTCCTTTCTATGGTCTACAGTGGCTCTCTCTCACTGTAGAATAAAGGTCCTTCAGGCTTCATCAATGCTGGGGAGTCTTTCAACCCTGAGACTGATACTGTTCATTACTGAGTCATCCTTGTTTAGATTTCACTTAAAATAGCATTCATTTTTAACTACCCCTCACTCCAGACCCCATCATTTACTCTGAATTACTCACATATACCTTGTCTTCTTTGGGACTTTTCTGCAGTAAATTTAAAATATAAGACTAGCTTTTCCTTGGAAACCAGACATTGCTTTACATTTACCTTATCTTTTAATAATTCTGGGCTCAGAAAAACAAGCTAATCTCTTGTTATTGTTGTTTTCTCATTCCTATAACAGCCATTTTGTTCCCTTTAGGAAACTAATTTTTAATGTAGTTTAAGGAAACCTAAATAAGGAAAAGAAGTTTTCTAGGAGGAAAATCATCATATGCATTCCAAAGTTAATAACTTTTGGATTTCTAATGCTTTAATTTTCATCCAACCAAACCTAGACTCGTGGCAAAATAATCAAGCTATCCAGTATACACATTGGTAAGCAAATTTCCACTGGTCTACAGGTCCCAAAACCTAAACACCAGTGAGGTCATACTTTTTTTTTTCTTCTCAGAAACAGTACGTTAGGGGGAGATAGTTTTTATATTATTTTTTTTTAAACTGGTAGTTCTTAAATGGTTGTGTTTCAAAAGTACACATGTAGCTGTTTATTTGAAAAATTTCCAGAAAGTATGAAAAATTTCAGACATAGAAAAGTTGAAAGAATTTGTACAATAAACATCCATATACCTAATACCTAGATTCTATAAGTTTGTTTTTATCAGCTGGTTATTGTAAAGGAAAAACATTTGGGTTTCTCTTTTACTCACACTCACAATACTTCTGACACCAGATGTATAGGTTTATAACACATCAAGCAATTCTCTGACACCAGCTGGGTGTCCTTCAGTTCAATTCTGACACTAAACCCACATTAGCACAGACCGCACAGGTTAAGGCTCATTCCCGCAAGACTGCCCCCACTCCCACTTTAGATGCCAATTACAAGTAGTAGGTCCTCAGGCTACCCATAACTTCTGTTTGACTTCTTTGCTCATGGAATGGGGGTATGCTACCTTTCCAGCATGCATATGTGTTTACCAACCTGGAAAAGCTCTCCAAATACCATACTTTGGGGAATTTTATGGAGGCTTCATCATGTAGGCATGATCAATTATGAAATTCATTTTTTAGCTCCTCCCTCCTTTGCAGAGAATGGGGAGGATGAAATTGAAAGTTCCAAGTTTATAATCATGGCTTGGTCTTTCTGATGACCAGCTCCCATCTATGAGCCTGCCAAAAGTTTTCTCATCTGAACAAAAGACGCTTCTGTCACCCAGGAAAAATTCCAAGGGACTTAGGAGCTCTATGTCAGAAACCAATATATATTTCTTATTACTTCACACACCTATCCATCTATAAATATCTCTGTCCATCCATCAATTCATCTTTATGTTGATGAATTTCAAAGAAAGTTATAGGCATTAGTACATTTTAGCACTAAACACCTCATTAAAAATATTATGAGTTCAATAGTTTTCCTTTTTTTTTTTTTTTTGAGGTAAAGTTTTCATATAGTGAATTGCCAAATCTTGAATGTGCCATTTGATGAATTTTGCACATATATTCACCTGTGTAACTCAAACCTCTTTCAACACATAGAATGTTACATTCATCCTAGGAAGTTCCCTCATGCCTCTTCCCAGTTATTCCTCACCCCCACTCTCTGGAAGCCACTGTTGTTCAGATGTTTTTCACCACAGGTTAATTTTGCCTTTTTACTATTGCACCATGAAGCATGATGTTAGCTGTAGGCTTTTGTAAGGCTTTTGCTCTGTATCGTAGTGAGAAATCGATTCCCAATTTGCTGAGAGTTTTTATGAGGAATGGATGCTTGATCATGATATATTATTCTTTTTGTATATTGCTGGATTCAACTTGCTAATACTATGTTGAGGATTTTTTGTATTGATGTCGATAAGTAATGTTGGTCTGTAAATTTCTTGTCATATCTTTGGTTTTGATACCAGGGTTATACAGACCTCATAAAATGAGTTAAGAAGTATTCTCTCCTCTTCTATTTTCTGAAAGTTTAAGATTAGGGTTTTTTCTTTCTTAAATGTTTAACAGAACTTAGGAGTGAAACTATCTGGGCCTGTGTTTTCCTTGTGGGAAGATTTTAATAATAAATTAAAAATTTTTAGTAGGTGTGGGCTATTCAGATTTTCTCTTTTACCTTGTGTCAGTTTTGGTAAATTGTACTTTTCAAGGAATTCATCTTTTTCATCTAAGTTATAGAATTTTTGGCACAGTTATTTATAATATTCCTTGTTATGCTTTTAATATCTGAAGCTCTTTAGAGATGTTTTGTCTTTTATTCCTCACACTGCTTATTTCCTTTTCCTTTTTTAATTCCATCCTTCCTAACCTAGAGGATTATCAATTTTATTAATTTTTTTTTAAGAACCAACTTTTGGCTTTAAAATTATTTCTTTTTGATCTGTTTTTTATTTTATTTCTACTCTTTTTCTGATTTCTACTTACTTTTGATTTTCTTTGTTTTTCTGGCTTCATAAGGTTGAAAATGAGGTCACAGATTTTTGTACCTTCTTTCTACGATAAGTATTTAAAACTTTAAATTCCCCTTACTGCACTTACTGCATCCCACAGATTTTGATGTTATATTTTCATTATCATTTAGTTGAAATACTTTTCATTTCTTGTCTGATTACTTCTTTGACCCCAGGATTATATTAGAAGTAATTTAATCTTAAATATTTAAATATTTGATTCTTTAGATATCTTTCTATTATTTAATTCCATTGTGGTTAAAGGATACACTTTCTATGAATTTGATTATTTTACACTTATTGAGAATTGGTTTAATGTCTAGTATATGGTCTTTCTTGGCAACTATCCCTTATAAACTTGATTTTTTTTTTCAGTTGTATATAAGGTTCTATAAATGTCATTTAGACGAAGGTGATTGATAATGTTCAGAACATCTTTACTGATTATTTTTTCCAGTTGATTATCATTTCCTGAGAGGGGTATTGAAATCTTCACAACTGTGATTATGGAGTTGTCTACTCCTCCCTTTAATTCTGTCGATTTTTGCTGCTTATATTTTGAAGCTCTGTCATTAGGTTCATATACAGTTATAATTGTCATGTATTCTGATAACTTAACCTTTTAATCATTATTAAATCTCTTTATCTAGGATGATTACATTAATATATAAAATAGAATTTATATATTTATTAATGTACTTCATGTATTATGTTTTATAGATTATATATTAATATAGACACACACCTTAGCCTCCTTCTATTTCTTATCTATTTGCTATACCTTTTTTTAGCTTTTATATTTTCAACCTATATATCTTTATATTTAAAATGTATTTCTTGTAGACAGCACACAGTTTTGCTATTTTGTCCATTCTGACAGTCTCTGCCTTTTAATTAATTTTCATTTCATGTAAGTGGTTAGATTTAGGACTACCATTTTACTATTTCTCATGAGTTTCATTTGTTTTTTTGTTTCTCTTTTTGTCTGCATTATTTTGTAGTGTATAGTGTAGGGATTGCAATATACATCTTTAATGTTTCACAGTTGTCTAGAGTTAATACTGTAATACTTCATATAAAATGTATGAACATTGAATATATTTCCTTTATCCTTTATACAATAGCTCTCATATATATTACACTTACACAAATAGACCCCCAAACATAATGTTAAAATTTGTGCTTTAATAGCCATATGCATTCTAAGAAAATTTGTAGGAAAAAACTCCTATTACCTATATTTTACCATTTTTGTTGCTCTTTATTTCTTTCTCTAGGCTTTCTATTTAATACTATAAGAGAAACTTCTATAGCATTTTATGGCTGTGATTTTTAAATGGGGTGTTTTTGTCTTGAGGGGACATTTGGCAGTTTCTGGAAACATTTTTAGTTGTTACATATGGGAAAGATGGGATGCTACTGGCATATGGTGGAATTCTCAGAACAACAAAGAATTATCCAGCCTAAAATGTTAGTGTCGAGATTGAGAAAACTTTGTTTATGGGGAAGGTTCTGGAAAGAGTTAGAGAAATACTTTTAACATGCAACTTCTAGGTTTTCTTACATCAATCATATGATTTATTGGAATTTAATAAATATCTGTAATGTACACAGTTGCCTCTGGCTAACAGAGAAAAATAATATTTATCTGGATGACTGGTTTTCTTGGAGCAGTTTGTGGTTTGTTAGTTGAACTATTATAAATAGCTTTTTGCAAATAAGAAGAAAAGAAATATATACTTCAGAACTGACTTTTATATTATCCTGCCACTTGGCTTACTTTACTTTATCTTAAGCTAGAAATAAAGATTTTTTCCCCTCTTCTCTGTAGAAAAGTAGCCTTCAACCAACATTCTTTATTAGCTAATAATGATCTAGCCTTTTATGTGAGGAGGGCAGAAAGAACTTTAAATATTTTACTACTTTTCATAGTTTTCCTCAACAGAGTTGGGGGTAGGAATTTGATTTGTTTCTCAGATTTATTGAATTTACCAAATAATACAGATTGTTATCATGGTGAGATTTCTTGTTTCATAGAATAAAAAATATTTTTTAAGGAACAACTTAGAGTTTTTATTTTAAGGGTAAGCACAAAACATTATTAAGATGCCAAATATAAACAAATACTATTTCCTTTTTGTATAATAGGTTGGACAGCACTTCATGAAGCCAGTGTAGGAGGATTTTATGAGACAGCAAATGAACTAGTAAAAGGTGGAGCAGATGTAAATATCAAAGGAATGTACCAGATCACTCCCCTACATGATGCTGTGATGAATAGACATTATAAGGTACTGTGATGCTTTTTTTGCAGAGCAAAATACTGCATTCTGCAAATCTTAAAACTCTCTGGGACCAAACAGTAGAAAAACAGGAATTTAGTTTTGGTTCATTCTGCTAATACTCAGAATTTATAATAAAAGTTTACTTTGTGATGGATTTGTTCTGCCTAATGTGGCAGGTGACATTTCACATGTTACTTTTAGTAACTATAAACATGGTTTGGTTATACATAGTATTTTTTAAATTTGCACTTAAGACTCTTTCTATGGTGCTTTTTCAGGCTTTAGAAGAATGTTTCTTCTTAGAAAGTGTTACCCAATGATGTCTGGTCCTGATAGGAGGCATAAAGCTTTATGGAGTCTAGTGTTACTTTCACAGTTAGTGTAAGACATGAGAACCTTTCAGGTTTAATGATCAGTCATTGTACATCAGCAAGAAGTGTACCAATGGTTAAAATATCAAAATACTGTAATTCCATATGAGTTCATTAATAGTAACTTTAAGGATGTTTATATTAATTATGATTATGAATTCTAGCACACATGGTTTATCTCAGAAATCCCATGTTCTCTGAGCTTCCTAGACATTTTTCTAGTTCAGACACTACATTACAGGCCCTGCCTTAGATGTCACAGGACTGAAAATGTCAGATAGGGAAGGCCTGGGAACCTGATGTTAGACCCAGCACCTAGAGAGTGTGAGCTTTTTAATCATTTCAAAGGTGTAGAAACTTGAATATGATCTTACAGGCATTGACTGTATACTGGAAAGATACTAAAAGATAATATATTTTTAAAAAAGTGAAAAAGCCAAAAAAACATGATTCCATTTATTTGAAACATCCATAAAAGTCCATATCTATAGAGAAAGAAAAAAGATTAGCAATGGGAGGTAATAGATGTGGAATGGAGAATGACATGATAGAGGGTTCTTTTAAGGGTAATCAAAATGTTCCTAAATCACATTGTGGTTATGGTTGTATAACCCTCTTAGCATACTAAAAAATGTTGAATTATTTCTTTAAATGAATTATGTGGCATGTGAATTATATCCCAATAAAACTGTTAAAAACAAATATATTTTTTTAAACATGGAAAAGGTAGCATTACAGATTATCAACTCGAAGTTAGAAAATCTGGAACAAATTATTTTGTAGATGGTGGGAGATGTTTAGGCAAGAATGTAGTGATCTTTGCAAATCAGTAAACATCACTAAGAACAGGCCATGCCAGACAAACCTTTATTCCTCCTTTATTAGGCTTACTTTTCAGGTGAAGGAAGTGGCATAACAAGTGATGTATGCTATTATGATTTTAACAGTGCTTTTTATTTCATGAAGTGTCTGTGGTATATGAATGTATGAGATTTGTTGACAGTGTTGTTGGGATTCACATATGTTGAAAAAATATTCCTCAGACGTGGTGATTATTCATTCTATGTGTTTGTATGAGCTATGTGGGCTCTCTTACGATGTTTGACGATATATTTTTCACTATAAAGAGTCAAACCACCTCTCCAGGCTTGAACATAAACTATGTTTTGCCGTTGGGAGTATTTTTTAGAAATCCCATACATTATACCATTTTACTCATAAATACTTGAGCCTGTACCTCTGATGAGTAAGGCCAGTCTTTTCTACACCTGCGAAATCATTTCACATAATAAAAATTAAATTTCTTAATACTATTTAATATCCAATCCATATTCAAATTTTCCAGCTTATCTAAAAAAATATGTTTTTATAGCAAGTCTTTGTTTGAATCAGGATCCATCAAGGTCCATATATTACATGTGCTTATTGTGGCTCTTAAGTATTTTTAAATCTATAACAAAATTTCTTAAGTTCTGAATTTGGCTTATTTTATCTTTGTGGTATTATATAGCCTGTTTTTTCTCATATTTTCTGTAAATGGATGTTTTAATGGAAAATTCATTTAGAGACCATGATCTGGATGTTAGGTGTGCTCATTACTATTGGACGTCATTGTTCTTAGGCATTTTCAGTGAAATACATACTTTTTAGAAAGAAAAACATGAGTTTATATCAAAATTTCTATTTCTGAGTTAATATTATAGATTCATACTTGCTTTGATTTCACATTTGTATCTCTTCCTCTTATGCTAAACATTTTCTTAATACATTAATTTATTTCTTTGTTGCACAATATACTTACAGTATTACTACTAGCAAAATTATTAATATTAACAATATTATTAATGGTGAAACTGCTAATGAAGTTTTTGTAGTTCTTTTTTTTTTATCCCATTAGGTGTGTATAGTAAAAAATATTGTCTTTTTGAAGTACTTGAATTTCCTTCTCTGTCCTCGTGGCTTCTTACACAAGGAAGTCAGCTGATTCTAGAGGAAAGAAAGTACTTGATTCAAGATTATAATTAAAGGTGTAAATTCATGGGTAGGCTTTAAGTAGAAGTGTATTTTCCTAAGGGTTCTACTGTTTGATGAGGTAAATAAGAGGGGGGATGGTGAAGCCAGCCACTTACTGAAATTGTTCTGGTTGTTCCAGTTAAGAACCTGAGATGGCTTTAAAATATGTTAACAAAGTCTTTAACACTCTTCCCTTCCAAAGATAGAGCCTGATTCCCCTCCTCAGGAGTGTGTGGGCTGGAGTTTCAGTAACAAAGAGGATATGGCAGAAGTGACAATATGACTTTTGAGACTAGGTTAAAAGGATATTAAAGCTTCTTCCTTGTTTATCTTCCTGGTTCATTAACTCTTGGGGAAGCCAGATGGTGTGGACACTCAAGCAGCTCTATGGAGAAGTACACATGGCAATCAACTAAGGCCTCCAGCTCACAACCATGTGAGTGAGCCAACTTAAAAACAGATCCTCCAGCCTCAGTCAAACTTTCAGATGACTGTGTCTCCAGCCAACCTCTTGGCTACAGCCTCATAAGAAACCCTGAAACAGAACCTACCCACCTATGCTACTAGCAAATTCCTGACACATAGACACTATCGGATTATAAATATTTGTTATTGTTTTAAGCCAAGGTAATTTGTTAGGTAGCAACAGATAACTAATGCAGAACCTAAATATAGGTTTAAAATTAGGGGGAAAACTGAAGAAAAATCATTATTTACTGCCTTTTAGTGAAAAGAGAGGTTTTCTGTTTGGGGTTTTTTGTTTGTTTGTTTGTTTTTTAAATTAGAGGATATATAAATAAACTTCCAAGACTGCCAAAGTGATGTATCTACTCCCTTGGGATCACCAACCCATATTTCCAGAAAATTAAGACTCTAGACCCTGCCTTTCCACTTCCTATAGACCTCTTTCTTACACTTGATTTTGAGTCACTCTCATACTGTGTGGTTATTATTTGACAGACAACTTCCAGAGATAAACAACACAGGCCTTTGTTAACCCCTTTACAACTACTTGTCCTGAAAGAAAGCAGTACACTCTACATTTTCTTTGCTGAACAAAATGTGAAGATCTAGGCATATCCTTTATCTTCTTATACATGACTTATATATGAATTATAGATTTAATTGCATCTACTATTACTTG
The DNA here is from genome assembly GCA_003508835.1 of Eonycteris spelaea. NCBI lineage: Eukaryota > Metazoa > Chordata > Mammalia > Chiroptera > Pteropodidae > Eonycteris > Eonycteris spelaea. The sequence continues at coordinate 18,185,453 of PUFA01000011.1, read as the reverse complement.
TAATTTCCCTATCTAGCATTAAATTCCTATAATAATATAATATGAAAAGCAGAATCATTAGATTGCTGAGTTTTAATAATTTGTAAAGTGTTTGGCTCATATTGTCCCTGTGTGTGGTATTACGTTTTCCTCTCCTAGAATGCTTTGTTATAAAAGGAAAAATGCATATATATTTAATTTTTAGGTTATATATTTAAAGAAATTCAGATCCTTTCACTCTTTCCAGATATTAACATGGAAATTTAGGCTTCTTTTAGTGTAACGTTACTTAAAGCCTACTCCCCACATCCTCCCTGGTCTACATTCATTCTTTTATTAAACAACATTTATTGAACATTTTCTCTGTGCCAGACGCTGTAATAGGTACTGGGACCACAATGATTAAGACATAATTCTGTAGCAAAAAACTTGGAAGCAGCTTAAACATCTGTCAATAGAGTACTGATTAAGTAAATTAGTATCATGTAGTATATTCAGATAATACATTCAATAGTAAACTATTACTCTGTTGCTAAAAAGAATGAAGAAGTTCAGTCTATACTGGTATAGAATAATCTCTAAGGTCTATTGTTGGAGGTTGGGGTGGAGAGGTCAAGATACAGAGGAATGTATATAGTATATGACCACTTGTGTAAGAAAAACTATGTATTCATATGTATGTATACATACATAGATAACTATTGGACTAGATTAATTTTGAAAAAACTCAGAAGAAACTGTAACCAGAGCTGACTTAGGAAAAAATAAAGGACAGGGGTAGAGGAGGGAAAAATTTTTTATCACATACTTTTGTGAACCTTCTGTATCTTGAATTATATTCATTTATTTCCTATTCAAAAATAATAAATTGATTTTAAAAGGAAAACAGTCATGTTCTCAAAAAACTTAGAGTACAGGAGAGACAGATATATAAGAAATAAGTGTAATCTAGAGTATATTGGGCACTATGATAAAATATGTAAATGAAAGAAGCCCCGGAGAGGTTATTTTTCTCTAAAGCAGCAATGGGTAAGAGGATAGGGAGAGCTTCATAAAGGTTGCTTGAGTAGTAACAGATTAAAGATTGGCCGGTTTCTCCCTGAGAAGCTGAGGCAGAGCAGCAGCAACACAGGTAATAGACAGAAGACATAATTAACTCCTGAAAGCTGTTAAACTAACATTTACTACTATAGAACCAGTCTTTATTCTTGGTGTGTCTGCTAAACCCATTTCACCAGCAGCTGAACAAACATTCCCCTTTCTTCCTCCTTCCCTCTTTCTTCTTTCCTCTTTCCCTCTTTCTTCTTTCCTTCCTTCCTTCCTTCCTTCCTTCCTTCTTCCTTCCTTCCTTCTTCCTCCTTCCTTCCTTCTCTTCTCTTCTTTCTTTCTTTCTTTCTTTCTTTCTTCTTTCTTCTTCTTTCTTCTTTCTTTCTTTTTTCTTTCTTTCTCTTTCTTTCTCTTTCTTTCTCTTCTTTCTTTCTTTCTTTCTTTCTTTCTTTCTTTCTTCTTCTTTCTTTCTTTCTTCTTTCTCTCTTCTTTCTCTTCTTCTTCTCTTCTTCTTTCTCTTTCTCTCTATCTTCTTTCTTTCTCTCTTCTTTCTTTTTTCCTTTTTTTTTTTTGTAAGAGAAGGATATGTATATCAAAGTATGATTCAGTAGCACTTACATTAAATTATTTTTGTTGGGCAAGATGTTATAGGTAAACCCAAAGTCTGTATTGTTGAAAGAAATATTTGATGTTGGTTAGAGTTGTATGCTAGCGCACATTTGCAATAATGTATGTACCTTTTGTCTGGGTTGCCTCACACAATATTCCTCTAGGTGGCAGAGTTACTTCTTTTGAATGGAGCTGATCCATTATTTAGAAGTGATAATGGAAAGTGTGCCTTGGATGAGGCCAAAGATGCATATATGAAGCGTCTTCTTGAGAGATATGTTCCTAAACATCAAAAACATCTTGTTTCAGGTAAGATTATACTGCCCTGTTATATCTGTTCATCATGTCTGTAGAAAGTTACAGAAATTGAATTTAGAATTATAGAAATTAAATTTATTTTCCTCATAAGTTTTTTTTCTTATAAGAAAACCCACCCAGTGCTCTATTCCTTGCTCTATTCCTTTAGTAAAGCACACTGACTTATTTGCAAATGCACACAATTGAAGGACTCTTAAAGAACAAAAAAGGTAATAGCAAATGTACTTTCCCCCAGGTTATACACTGCAAATAGTTAAGAAACTTTTATAAAGTTTTGGGTTCCCTCACCCTGTAATCCTTTGGCTGAATAACATGATGTAAGGTAAATTATATTTGGCTGTATCTTTTTCAGTGAATATGGCCAAGATTGTTCATTTCCATTCTCTAAGAATCTTTCGTTAGGGCTATACTTTTGACCTCTCATCCATTACACAATTAAATTGAACTACCAAAAAACTTGATCTTCAGTTGTCAATAAAAGGATTATATAAGATAATTTAAATACATGGCATATCCTATATGTTCTCCTAATATATCTGTTAGACTTTTTTTTGGTAAGAAAAATATTTTCCAGGAGCCACCCTAATAGGCATGGTTTCTAAGAGAATATGGAAGCAAGAAAGGGGCTTTTATTTCCTCTCAGTTTTTTAAAACCCTACATGTGCTATTATCAACAACTTAATTATGTATCACTGCATTCCTCTGCTCAAAACCCTGCAGTGGCTCTCCATTTAATCTAGAAGAAATACCAGTATCCTTACAAAGGCCTACCAGCCCCTTCATCACCCTACCAGTGAATCCCTTTTACTAATCTCTACCTCTGTCACTTGATTTCAGTCACAGTGGCCTCCTTGCTGTTCCTCAGATATGCTTCTCCCATTTCCTTCAAGTTTTAGTTGAAATGTGTTATCTTCTCAATGGGCCTAGACCACCCTATTTAATATTGCAACTTGCCTCCTTTCTACCCTCACTGTATTAGTTTTTTATTACTAAATAACAGTTACCCCCAAACTTAGCATTTTAAAACAATAAACATTTATCATCTCTCGCAGTTCTAGAGAGTTAGAAATCTGGGACAGTTCATTTGAGTGGTTCTGTATCCCGGTCTCTCATGGGTTGCCGTCAAGCTATCACTGAGGGTTGCTGTCATCTCAAGGCTCACTAGGGCAGGAGAATCCACTTTAAAGCTCATTCACATGATTATTATCAGGCCTCAGTTCCTCACTGGTTGTCAAATGATGGCTTCAATTACTTTACACATGAGCGTTTTCATAGGGCTAGTGACAACTTGGCAGCTGGCTCAAAGCAAGTGATCCAAGAGAAAGAGAATGCACCCAAGACCAAAGCCACAGGCTTTTTATTACCTAATCTTGGAATCGATATACAGTCACTTCTGCCATATTCTGTTTGTTAGAAATGAGTCACTAAATCTGACCCACAGGGGAGGGGAGAGCACAATTAAGCTCGACCTCTTGAAGAGTATCAAAAATTTTATGAACATATTTTTAGAACCACCACACTCCAATCCCTCTTACCCGACTCTTTATCCTTCCCCAGTAGCACTTAACACCTTCTTACACATTGGACAATTTGCTTATTTTTTATTTTTGGTCTTCCACTACCAGAATCTAAGTCCCATGAAGGAAAAGATTTTTGTTTTGTCTAGTAATGAATACTAAAGTGCCGTGTACATAGTAAGCATTGAGTAAATATTTGTTGAATAAGTAATGTGTCAGGCCTTTGAAAACAAAACAAATTCTTTCTGTTCAATAGATGTGAATGTGCTTCATTCACTTTTTTTAAACTGTATTTTAATAAAACTTTTTTTTATTAAGCAATTAATAAATAGTTCTTTACTCTTCCAAAATATGATTTTAATTAACTAGTCTGGAATTTTCTGGTCAGGCATCAGTAAGGTAATCTTGTCACCTGGGCCCCCTCCATCACCCAGAGAAAGAAGAGGGAATCTGGATGATAATAACACTTCTCCATCTCTTTCCTGTGCTCCCCAAAATGTCATGGCCCACAAATAATTTTTTTCTTTTGTTAACTACTTGTTTGCCCCCACTTTTCTTCCGATAAAAGCTTCTATTTTATACAACCCTTGGGACCATGCCCTCTTAGTTGCTATGTGGGATGCGTTTTAAGTCATGAATTGCTTAGTAAAACAAGTTAGATCTTTCAATTTAAACAAACAAACAAACAAACAAACAAATAAATAAATAGTTCTATAGAGCAAAAGACTTCTTTCCAATAGCCCAATCTCACTGGAAAATAGAGGGACAGACTGAACCTCATTAAGCAAACATATTAGGAAATGATAATTTAATTAATTATGAAATTATTTTGCCTTGTAAAAGTAGCTTTCTGGGTATATCTGTGGGGAATATAAAAATGCTGAGTTCACTGCTTATCTTTAGTATAATTTTGGGGGGTTTGTTTTGCTTTTCCCACAGAAATGTTTTCAGCTCTCTCGAGATAGAATTTGGTTTCCAGTAAATGTGAAAATTATAGGAATGTGCTAATTTTAATAAAAAATATTTGCATAATTTTACTTATTCCACTTGGTTTTGGACTTACGGGTTTTAGAAGTCTAGAGTCTGACCATTGGAAGCTATCTTTTTTATTTTCTCTTTTTGTTTACAGCTCAAAAGAATAGCACTGACCCGCTAGACATAGAGGATACACACCAGCACAAGGTATATCTCTGTTTAGCAATAAACATTTTAATAGAATGTAGCCACTGGTTATTTTGTACATCATCAGAGGGAAAGACTGCTGAAGCATGCATCAGGAACAGTGACTTCATCTTTGCTTTTAAGACACTTTGGAATAATTACATGAGAATCAGAGGGTTCTAGACTGTTAATTTGGGAAGCAATTGAGTAAATGTAGCATATCTGAGAACACTAATGTATTGTTAGACATTTCCTTTTTCCTCCTCTTCATGGAGGCATGAGGCTTATCAACCGTGTCACATTTCCTCCAGTCTGTACATAGTAGAAGAGTCAGAGGTGTCTAACCATTCCTTAAACTTCACAGGGTGGGTAGTAACTCTTCATCTGGTGCTTGGGTTGTGGTGAGTGAGAGGAAGTAGTGTCTCTGTTTTAATTTCAGCAGCCCAGAATGACAGTTTGGGAACATACATGTTTCTTGTTTTTAAATCCCTTCTTCTGCTGCCCTGTCTATAGTCTCTCACAGATACCAGAGGAAAAAACTTTAATTCTAGCTCTCTATATATAACAATTGGGAGAGAAGAGTGTTTCTAAAGCATTCTTATAAAGTAAGGAAATTTTTATCTTGATTATTCAAAGAGCCTATGAAAATTAAGTAGATTAAATTTTTAATTTTATTTCATAAGATTGATTGGTGGCAAAAAATTCAAATATACAGCAGAAAATAAAGATTAGTACACATACTGAGTCCGAGTCTCTTACATTTGCCTTTCTTCTATTTGTCTACTTTTCTGAAGTATCAAGTTGTATATATCCCAGCATGCCCTATGGTTAGATCAAATTATAAAATTGAATGGAATAAAGTTTGATTTATGAATAGTCCAGAATAGAGTGTAGAGCTACAGCTGAAAATAAAGCTAACTGTATATTTTGTTTCTATAGAAACAAAAATTCAATTCTAAAAATTGCATTGAATTTATTTGTGAAGAAAATTCCAACAGACAGAATCTAGAACATGTAAAAATTGATAAAGGAAGCAAAGAGAGTTTGCTTATAAAGAAAGAAGATGTATATGAACATTACCAAAGGGATTCCAAAAGCACGAAATCTGGTAAACCCAAGCATCAGCAATCAGTTTTTAATCAAATATACTCTACAGGACTCAGAAAGGACAATCTCCATAATGTCAAAATTGCCAGCACAAATCTGTCTAAATACAAAGGAAGAAACACACAACATAAAAGTACTCAAGTGGATAATGCAATCCAAGAAAGCAGTCCAAGAAAGATAATAGCCATCTCTTCTTCCAGAAGAATAAACAGATTGATTATTCCTCAGCAACCTATTCTCCAAACCCTTGATGACCTTCCAGAGTCATGTAAACCTTGTAGCCCAGCTCTGTCAAGCCTGAAAATGGATTCGGTAACAACATTGAGGCGTATTCAGTTCCCAGAGAGAAACAGACTAAGAGCCTGGATTTATCAGATAATCAAGAAATAAAATTCTTGGAATTGGAACCCATTGATCAAGCCAAAGCTGCTGTTTTCTCAGGACTTTCTTTATATAAAGAAATCGAGCTACCAGTTTACTACAGATCAGCATCCTAATACTCACCAAGAACAACAGTACATTAGTCCTTGTAAATCTCATGAAAACAGTAACTCTGGTAAAAAGAGAGCTTTAGTAAGTGGGAAACTTTTAACAATGATAATCATGTGATTGCTGTACCTGTGAGAAGACTGTAACATCTAAAAAGGTAACATGTTCTACAGGTTGCAAAACCACTATAATTATAAAGAAGATTTACCAAATAGAGAAGAAATGGATTTTCAACAGTTTTTACCTTCTGAAGACCATTTTTCACAAGAAGATGTGTTAAAAGCAGGCAGCCTAAGCATACTTCCACAACAAGAAGCTGTTAATTTTTCTAATTTGGATAATAGAGCAGTTTCTGACCCACATGTTGCAAATTATGAACAATGCATGTATGATACTTCTTTTGATCAGCTACATGGGAATCCTGATCATACTTCCCTGGCTTGTACAAGGACACTTTCAACACATGAAGTTTCAGAGTTGAGTAGTCATGTGGAACAGTTCAAAAGGCCTCAGGATTGTAGCCCCAGAATACCAACTCCTTTAATGAATCAAACAGATACTCATATTGTGGAAAAGGTGAATAAGAATGAAGGCGCTAAAAGGAATAACACTGACAAAGGCCAAAAACCAAGATCTTCAAATGGGCCTTTATCCACAGTTGTTCATTCTCAAGTAATAAAAACAACTAAAGTTGAAAAAAGGAGACAAAGCCTTCCAAATGGTGGAATCATACATAATATAGATTTTCATCATACTGACAATGTGAATAAAGGATTGATCAGCATCTCACAATTTAATCAAAGAGAAGAGAAGGAAATTTCTCACCAACAGGTATTAGTAGTATTGCGTGATTTACACATTTCCTATAGATTTAGTTATTTTATAGAAATTTCCATCTGAATTTTACTCAGTCTCTGCCCAAACTGACAAGAATGAGGACATGTGGGCCATAATTTTAGGATGTTGTTAATTAGTTAAGTAATAGTATTTACTTTGAGAGTCAAACCATCATTATTGAAGTTGGTTGCTAAATTGATATTCACAAAAGTTAATAATATTTCTCTCAATTTTTAAGGTTTATTTGTAGTATAAACTTCTCTTAGTATCATGAAACCTAACAATTTCACCGCAGGAAATTGTTAGTTAGCTCCATTTATTTTGACAATTCACTGTATTCTCATCAGAGTTGCATCTAGCAAACTAAGTTTATTATATAAAAACATTTTAAAGAATTCCATCCCTTAAAAAAAAAAAACAGTTCTGCTAGGAAGAGAAACTTGGAACAGTATGGAATCCTACCACACTAATATTGCAAAATGTTTGTTTTTCAGATGAGGAATTAACTAATAATATCAATGGAGATGAAAACATTATAAGAAATTGTGAGGAGGAAAAAGGAAAAACAGATTCAGAAATTTGCATATCTACTAACATCCAAGAACACAAAAAAGTTCAGAATTTTAGGACAAGACCAAATTTCTTGAAAGCTGCCTGCAGCAAAGGTTCGTATTCCTAAACTTGTATAGGTAAAGTTTACATGATCAAGCCCAACTATCTACTTTACTCTAGAGAATGTCTAAACTTTCATATTTACCATTTATTTTTATAGTCATTCACTAAGTTTTTACTTCATCTATGTTTTTCAGATGTTTAACTATAAAACATCACTTGAGAATCTTAGTCTCCAGATATATTCTTGTCATACTTTTGCCTGTGACTCCTAATTTGTACATTAGAGGAGATAAGATAAACAGCAGAGACAGCAAGAATATTGAGTGAGGACATCAGAGGTGAACTCTGTCAAATCTCTTAGATACTTTTGCTGCGGCCTTTTAACAAGGGAAATTAAAGAAGCGTAGCCACTCATTTCTTTGCATCATATGAATGAATTGTATGTGTTTGGCAATATGGACAAGATAACTGTCCTTTGATATAGTTCTTGGGCTAGTTCTGTGGTAAACAATGGGCTGGACCACTTTGAGTTAAATATTAATACTGAAAATGGTGATTTATCTATTGTCTAGTAAGAGGTAGGAAGGACACTGAATTAGACATTCTCTGTAAATCTCGGCATGTATTCCTTTCATTAAAATTGAAAGCCGCTTTTCTTGTAACTACCTCCTTGTAGTGGGCTGAATGGCCCCCAAACATATGACCCTGTTCTAGCCTGGAACCTGTGATATTTATTATCTTATATAATTGTGAATATTACCTTGTTTAGAAAAAAAGCTTTGCAGATGTAATTAAATTAAGGATGTTGAGATGAGATCATCCTGGAATATTCAGATGGGCCCTAAATCTAATGAGAACTATTCTTGTAAAAATAAAACAGAAGGAGATTTGAGATACACAGGAGAGAAGAGAAGATGATGTGAAGATGGAGGCAGAGAGGCAATGTAGCCAAAAGCCAAGGAAGTCAAGGAATGCTGATACCCATCAGAAGTTGGTAGAGTCAAGAATGGATTCTTCCTTAGAGTTTCCAGAGGAAGTGCAGTCCTGCCTACATCTTGGTTTTAGACTTCTGGTCTCCAGAACTATGAGATAATAAATTTGTTTCATCTCATTTTTTTTTTTTTAGAGCACAGGACCTAAATAAATATTGATTGACTAATAAATACATTGAACTGCCTAAGAGGAGAGAATTCCAAATACTGACATCTGCTAATTAACTAACACAAAGGCCAGTGTACTCTTGATCACCCAAGGGTGAAGTGAACCAATTCCTCAGCTTTGTTGGCTCCCCTTATTTTCCACAGAGTTCCAGTCAGCACTTTAATTTCTCTCACATTTAGCCAAAGATGAACAGATATCCCAAAATCAACAAGTATTTGTAGAAAAACCCAATATAAAAGACATCAAACTAATCTAAACAGATCAAAGGAACCCAGAAGAAACAAATAATTCAAGAATCAGGATATCTAAAACTTACAAAATAAAAAAGGCATAGCAAAGAAAGAACAGAGAACAATACAGGGAGCTCTTAGGTGTTAAAAATACACTAACAGAATTTTTTAAATATAAACATCTATAACAGGGTTGGAAAGTGAAGTTTTCCAACTCTCCTATAAAGAATAAAAATAGAGAAAACTGGAAAATAAAGGGACAAAGATAAGAAAATTAGAAGATCACTCTAGGATATCCAGAGAGAACAGTGAAAATAGGAAATCACCAAAGAAAATAATTCAAGAAATGAAGGGCAGAAGTTTCCATACTGAAAAGTCTCATAAAGTGTCCACTACAATAAACAAGACATCTCACTGTGATATTTCAGAACACAGAAGATCCTAAAAACTTCTAGAGAGGAAAAAACAGGTCATATTCAAAGGAACAGACAGCTGAGTATTTCTTAACAACATTATACTTTCTTAATGAATAACTAAATCTTTATTAAGTATAAAGTGTAATGCTATTAAGGAATACTCAGCTTTAATTATAGTCGACTTTATAAAGAATTTTATTGTTAGTCCCATTTGTTCCCTTTCTAGTTTCTGCCAGATTTTGTCTTCAAATTTCAGTTAAATACTGTAGAAATTTATGATGACAGTAACATTGAGTAGTTTTTCAATTTTTGCCCTTAAATGTTTATCACATGCCTACCTTTACTATAAACACACCAGGAACAAAGTGAGAATATTTGTACAATCCACAATAACAATTATTGGGAGAGATTTTTCAATTCAAACTTGCAGTTCTCAAGCCTACCATCTTAGATATTTTATCATTTAAAAACTATATTCTATATATAATACAAAATACATATTACATATAATCTGAAATATATAATCTATATGTTTTTACTCTTTCAATAAAGAATTTCTAAAGAGCAATATGTTTTTGTTTGGACATGAATGGAAGATAGAGGTGAGGCTTTCAGTCTTCCCTGTAAGTCATTAGAACCAAAGGATCCATCTGTTAGTAATTCTCTAATCTTTTTATCTTTTGCCCTGAAATTATATGCCTGGTTGCTGGCATTTAGGAAAAGGTCAGGGTAAGTGTCTCATGGTTTAATGAAGCGTTTCTCAAACCTTATATTGTGTCCAAATTACCTGGGAAGTCCATTAAAGCACAAGTTGCTGTACTCTACCCTTAGGAGTCCTGATACAGTAGGTATATTAGTTATTTATTAATGTATAACAAGTTATCACAAACTTAGTAGTTTCAAACAGCACACCTTTATAACCTTACAGTTTCTGTAGGTCAGGAAATGGATTAGCCTGGTTTCTGCTCAGGAATCTTTCACAGGCTACTCTCAAGGCATTGGCCTAGTCTGAAGGCTCAATTAGGGAAGAATCCATTTTCAAGCTCATGTAATTGTGGCAGAATTCAGTTCCTTGGGGGTTGTGGCAAAAGCAATAGAGCAAGTCTACCAACAATACAGAAAATGTTACAATCTTATGTAACCTAATCAAGGAAATACCCTCAATGTTGAGGTATTCTGTTGGTTAAAAGCAAGTTTCTCTAGAGGAGGTGAATATGCAGGACTAAATACCAGGAGGTAAGGATCATTAGTAGCCATCTTAAAGTCTGCCATCCAAAGTAGGCTTAGGGTGGACTGAAGAATCTGCATTTCTAACAAGTTTCCCAGGTTATACTGATAGTGCTGATCTGGGACTCACTTTGAGAACTGCTGGTTTAATGAATATTCTTTTCTGTTTCATCACCCTACTTCTCTACTTTGCCTTGTATCTTAGTGTGAACTTCTCTAATGCAGTTTCTACAGAAAATAAACCTTGAGGTTCCTGGCTTGGGGGTGGGCACCTGGGGTTAGTGAAATGGTTGCCAGGCACTTTGGGGGTGGGAAAGGCAATTTGGAGTTTCAACTTTTATATATGTTTTTTTTCAGTCAGTCTCCCTATTTCCAGCTCTGTTCACACATGCTGCCTTTCATGGTACCTGTTTCTCACAAGTGCTGGATGCCTGGGTTCAGATTGACTCCCATATGCTGCAAATCCTTTTGTAGGCACTGAGTTGGAGCATGACTCACTCTGCCAAGTCAGTTAATTCTTTTCCATCAGTGACTTTCCAGTTCCCCAAATTTGTTGATGTTTTTGTCCTTTATATTGTTTCCTCTTCTATTATCTTGATATATTTTTAAAATGTTTTACTGTCATTTTAGCATGGTTATGGGAGAAAATGGGGGAAAAAACACAGATCAGTTCACTGTTTTTAGCTCCAACTTAAATCTAACTTGTAAGGAGAAGATAAAGAAGAATCTTTAGATAATGATATTATACTGCATTTTTTATGAAAGAAAGATAAATCAATAGGACATAGTTCTTGACATCTTATGTGATCAGAAACACACCCATCAAGATAGAGAAGAGCTGTAGAAAGAGGATTTTTATAAAAGCACAATTTGTTTTAAGAAGAAATTTATCCATTGCTAGAGGACTACTGAGAGTGAAATGCATATAGAACTGAAGCAAGTTTACTTTAATCAAACATAGTGAGCAACTAGAATGAATTTGAAGTAATGTTCTTAAATGCCCTATAATTTCTTCACAAGTTATATTTTAAAACAGTAATGGTAATATTAATTGATATGTTTCTGTGTAGTAGACCTACCTAGGATATTTTGAAGAAGTTGATATGTATTTTCTAAGCTCCTTTATAATAATCAGCGCCTCAGTTTTGCTTGGCAATCTTACAGAAAAGAAAACAGCTGGGATCAGTAAGAAGCATGCCAAAAGGGAAAGCCAGCTTCATTTGGCTGCCAGAAGAGGAAATTTGTCTCTGGTGAAAGCTCTAATAGAATCTGGAGCAGATGTGAATTTGAAAGATAATGCAGGTTTGGATTCTTTTAATTTTGCCTTTATAATTTGAACTCACTAAATACACATTTCACACATAGCCCCATTTTGAACCTGGCTGTTAACTTTGAGCAATCTTTTTAAAAATAATATATTAGTTGAATAGTAAGATTTATCTTAGTCCCCACCAATTGCTAAAATAACCTTATTCAAAACAGTTTTTAACATGCATTTGGGAGCATTCAGGAATAGTCTACAGAATGGGAATTAAGGGAAACTTTATTTAGGTTTCTTTCCTTAGAGGCCTTAATACCATTCCCCGACTTTGGAGAGAACGAAAATTTCTTCCCATTCCTTGTCTGTTTTTTCCTGTCCTTCTCTCTTTCTGCTTGCTGTTCCTTTCGTTTCCCTTGCCTTATTTTTATTTTAAACCTCCGGTTTTCAATTGATCTAACATTTTTCTCAGCATAAAAGAATCTCGTATAAGGAGTTCTAGAGGGAAGGAGTTCTAGAAGAAAAACTCAAAGTTTGATTGAATCAAATGTCATTTTAAAGAGAAATGTGACAATGCAAAGATACAAATAGGAAAGTCGGATATGATCTTACTCTATTTTAATATCTTAGTTGAAACAAATTGATGTGGTTAGTATTGACTCTGGTCCCATTATATTTTATGCTCTGTGAGTATTCTGTTTTGGAATTCGTATCAACCAGTAGTTTTGATGAGATCAATCTGTTTTAAAAAAATGAAACTTACACATTTTAAAACCATAGTTGTATATCAGTATTATTTCTTAACCAATCCTTAGTATATACATTCTAATCAACATAGATATTCCATTAGTGCAAATAAACCTAATAATTAATATATTACATGAATGTTGATTTCTAAGCAGTAGCTTATCTTGTTTTTTTCTTTTTCCTTTTTTAGGTTGGACACCACTACATAAGGCATCTAGTGAAGGATCTAATGATATAATTGTAGAGTTGTTAAAAGCTGGTGCTAATGTTAATTGTGAAAATCTGGATGGAATTCTGCCTTTGCATGATGCTGTTGCAAACAATCATTTAAAGGTATAGTACACATACGTTTTGGTTCCCATTACTTTTTTTAAAAAAATGAAGAAAATTAAGATATTTTGAACTGAGAACTAAAGTGATTCCTTAAAACAAATGATTTTTTTAATGCTTAAAATTACAAATAAAGATAAGATATTGTATGTAAATTGGAAAATCAATGTATTTCCTAACAAATCATTTTTCCATTATCTCTTCATTACCTAATTCATGTAAGTCAGAATAAAATAGAAGGGCTCAGAGTAAGCACAGGCTATAAATCTAATACATTCCATTTTTAATTGTCTTAAATGATTTGCTGATGTGCATAAAAGAATAATTAAAGTGATAATGTGACAGCTAGACTTTTTTAACTCAGAATTTCTCAGTGGGTTTGAGGTTTTACAGAAATGGGTAAAAACACAAGTTTATTGTTTCTTGGGGGTTCGTTGTTTATTTTTCTCCTTCATTTTCCTTAATCAGGCAGTGTGGTAAACATACCATAAGAGAATTACTATACCATAAAGACAATAAACATACCATTAGAAAATTACTAGAGTCAGATTTAAGTAACACTGAATTCAAATCTAGACTTTAAAATTCTTCAGATTTTTAAAGTCATGTTTTTGTTTGACAAACCTTAGGAGAAAACTCTTATCGTGGGCAATATGGATTTCAGGAATAATTATTGGTTTTAAAAAATAGTTAAGGAGACGACCAGCAACAACTATATAAAACCAGGGTTCATGTAAAAAAATTTTTGGCTCTCTCACTAACACCTATTTATCTGTTTCTATATATATTTTAAGAGCCTGGTGATTTTCATTTAATTTTATGAAAGTATATATCCACTATTTTCAGCCTAAATATAGTCATGTGAAGGAAAAGTATTATTGAATTAATGATTTTCAGAGATAAAAGATGTAAACTAATGATTAAGAATAATACCAGATGGTTGGGCTAAGGTCCAAGGTGGCTTCTTTTGACCAAAGACACTCTTTGGCTTTTGAATTATTTAAATTAAGAAAGAATAGACAAAATCTCAAGGTTATGTGATCCCAAAATGGCGAGAAAAAAGAAAAACAGGAATAATAGTTAAAGTGATGAACCTACTGGTTATTTGTATAAAGAAAAGACCACTTAAAGAGAAACCTTTTGGATAAGGGTGCACATTTTATAATGAGAAAATAAAGTTTTTGGACAGTATCCAAAAAACTACAATATAAATCTAAGAAATTAAGGAGGTCCCCAATACTACCCTTATATTTGGAAATTTCTTAAAAGAACTTGAAAATCTCAGCATATTGCATTCACGGCTAAGATTTATTACAGCAATGTATCAAGGTTATACAACTGGCTATCAGACAAAAAGACATCTTTGGAGTCCGGAAGTGTCCTTATAAAAACTTTATTATGCTCTCTTCTTCATGAGAGGTCACACGGAGGTTACCTTCCCCCAGCAATGAAAATGTAGCAACATCAATGCAATATTTCTGTCCAGGGAAGCTCATTACAAACTCAATGCCCCAAATTTATATTGGGGGTTAGTCATGTAGGCACCGTCTCTGTCTAGCACATACCAGATTCCAGACTCCCAGAAGCATAAACCACATTGCTTGGGTGGACATTTTAAACACAGTGAACCATCCTTATCAATTAAGGCAAGTTTTATATTAGCATAGGATACTATTTGCCAGCCAAGTGCACAGCTTTCAGTTAAAGGCTAACCTTGCAAGCAGCCTTTCTGTTTACCTGTCAGGCCTGCTACGTTAACTCTTACCTAAACAGTATTATTTTAGGTTCTAATTGAAACATACACTGATTTCTAGGACAGCAAAAGACCAAATAAAATGTGGAGGGTTTTTGGCCTAATTTCTCTGACAGTTGTATGATAGCACATATGACATCTTTTATCTCAGAGGGGTTTTTCTTTGCACCACGACCTCGAGGGAGGCCTTTTTTCAAAAAATTTGAGAAGCATTATAAGTTTTCCCTAGGTCTTCTATTAATCCTTTCATAGTCAAATCATTTTGGTTTTTCTTTTTGTGGGTTAACAGTTTTAGTTTTCTGCCAGAGCCAGCTGGCTGAAGTCGAACAGCACCTAAAAGAGGGGTGAAGCCTAAGGAAAAAAAAGAAGACAGAAAAGCTCTTGGGGAGGGCATACAGTCAATGCTGCAGCCTCGAGTTTATTTAGCACAGCATATTTATACCCTACAGAGTGCTAAGAAACAAAGACCTCTAAGTATACAATTGCTGCTAATTACTCAGGAAACTTTGTAGCTATCTTATCATGCTCTTTCCCATGGTCAAAGAACCTTCAGTTTCTCTCCCCCAAGCCAGGTGCACCTCCTCCAGAGCTAGCAGACTACAGTTTGTTAACTCTGCAAAACTCTCAGCTTTACTTGCAGTTAATTTTGCCTCAAAAGGACTCCGGACAGTTTTCCCTGTCAGTTTCTTGCTCATCAGTGGCCTCACTGGTGCTTCAGGCATTTCTCCAATATTATTTTAACATATGACTTCAAGAAGTCCTACATCTGTGCACTATGACTTTGCAATCAGTTTGTAGTTTTTCCATTTTATTTTGGCAATTTCAGCATCAGTTACCAGTGGTACATTGGCAAACAATCAAGAGATTTTGATTTAATGGATGAGAAATACTCCATGTTAATGAGCAGGGAGGGATGTTTGATTAGGTCAAATTTTTAGATGTTTTTGAGTAAGAATTTTCCTATTTCGAAGACTCTAGCTTCCCTTATAGCAATTTGATAATTTCAAGGAATGGAGAAAATGATTACTCAGATATAGAGGGTCCTCTATAGAAATAAATGCCAAAAACTAAAAATTAACCACAGAAAGTAGCAGAAGGGGAGCTTGGTTTAGTGGGTAAAACACTAAGGTTGGTATTGGAAAACTTGAATTCTAGGACTAGTTCTGCTGCTTGAGAAAGAGATTATATCTTTGATCTAAAGCTGTGCCATCCTACACTGTAGCTGATAGCCACATGTGGCTATTTCAATTACTCAAAATTAATTACATTTAAAAATTTAGTATTTCAGTTGCATTAGCTACATTTTAAGTACTCAATAGCTACATGTGGCAAGTAGCTACCATATTGAACTTTGCAGATTAGAACACTTCTATTATCGGAAAGAATTCTTCTAGATAGCACTCTGGTCTTGAGCAGGGCTAGATAATAAACAGTTTAGGTCTCCTGGACCACACAGTCTCTGTTGCATCTAATCAACTGCTGTTATAGTGCAAAAGCAGCCATAGACAATATGTAAATGAGTGGTGAAGCTGTTCCAATAACACTTTATTTACAAAATCAGGCAGCAGACTGGTTTTGGGCTACAGTTTGCTATTGCTTGATCTAGAGGATCACTTATGTTCTCCTTCACCTAAGTGGTGATTTAGACAAAGTTTGCCTTTAGAGTAACCTTCCTTTTATCTATTGCTTCTATTCTAAGGAAAAATGTTCTATTTGAAAAGGAGAAGATGGTGTTTTTAATGATATTTTAATTCTCTTATCATGGGTATATTGTTAACATCTTCCCTCATGTTTTCATTAGCTTTCTCTCTGTGCGACAGTTCTTTCATTGGCTCATTTTATTTCTGACTCACTTTTTCTCTTTTGTCACTATATCTTTATCTTGAGATAAGAGTTTGATAGATAAACCAGAAAGATTCAAAAGAGAGTAAGAGAGGTAAACATGTTGTATTATATACCTAATCAGTATCAGTTCTGTTACACCATAAAAATTTAATTCTTAAGTAGAATTTTTTATTCTTGCTTGACTACATGCATCCGATTTCCTTTTTCATCTTTTCATTTCTGTTTAAATTTTAATTTCTATATTAGGTTATTTTTCAAGATGTTCATGTATTCAACCCTGTAAACTATAGAGAACAAAAAGATAAGGAAAAGGAGAGTGAGAGAAGATAAAAGAAAATGATTTAAAAAATTATTTAAAACACACACCCAAGTCTATGGCCATGCTACCCTGAACAAGCCCGATTCCATCTGATCTTGGAAGCTAAGCAGGGTTGGACCTGGTTAGTAGACCACCTAGGAAGACTGTAAAGATTATAAACTGACAAGGTCCTTGTAGTCTGTGAAGTCAACCAAGGATTGCCTCTCCTAAAAAATAATCAATCAATCAATCAGTCAAACACCTGAGATATAGAAAGCTATAACAACATTATCAACCAAATTGATCTATTTGACATTTATTGGAGTTTCCAACAACAGTGGCAGGATACATGTTCTTTTTAAGTGCTCATAGAACATTCATTAACCTGGCCATATGCCAGGCCACAAAACAAGTTTCAGTAACTTTAAGAGAATTAGAATTATGCCAACTGAGTTCTCTAACCTAAGTGGAATGAAGTTACTAATCAGTAAGTGAAAAATATCTGGAAAGTCTTCAAATACTTAGAAATTAGACTACATACTTCTAAATAACCCATGGGTCATAAAAGAAATCACAGGGGAAATTAGAAAATATTTTGAACTGAAAGTAAAAATATATCAAAATTTTGGGATCAGTATAAAGCAGAAATTAGATGGAAGTTTTAAACCTTAAATGCTTATGTTAGAAAAAAAAAGGTACAGGACAATGATGTCAGCAAGATGGCAGAATAGTTCTCTACCATTATCCCCCCACCCCCACAGAACATCGATTTGGGCGATAGGGACACCTTGTGGAAGTCTAGGAGTCCAGTGGAGAAGTTCTAGTAGGCTGTTTGGAGGGAAAAAAAAAAATCTAAGAATAGCCACATTTAAGAGAGTAGCATTTTCACTTTGCCCATGTCATTCTTTCCCCAAGGCAATATGACTTAGTGCTAGGAGAGACACACCTGGCTCCCATGGTCTGCTGTTGCTCCTGCGGGGGAAAGTGAGAGTGTGTGAGCACTTGACTTCCTCAGTTGAACAGGATGCTGTCCAAGAGCCTATTTCTTTCTTGCCTTGCCCAGATAATTAAGGCAATCTAAAGCGCTGAGAGAGGCTGGAAATACAGCAGCAAAGGCTTAGAATTCTCAGGGATGCTACTGCTTCATTGTTCTCCCTACTCACTGACTTGCTGACTCCATCAGAAAACCCCCCTACAAGCCTCTGGAGATGCCTGTTCTATAGGTCTCCCTAACTGACTCATGGGCACCCTCACTGCTCTGCGTACCTTACCCATATCCCACTCCCATCCTCCATCCCACTAAATCCTCCTCCACCCCCATGGCTGGGCTCCCAATGTACACTCCTGCTAAGAGCCAGAGTGAGCCTTTGCCAACAGTTAGTAAGCAAGCATAGAACACCAGTATAACTGCGGGATTTTCAGGAACTACTCTAGGAAAAACAAACAAGAGGCTACCAACACCTGGCCTGGCTTTGTGGGATCAAGAGAAGGCATACAATCTGAAGAATTTCCCTTCCAAGAAGGAATAAGAAGTGTGGATCAAGCACATCCATAGAAAAGATCTGAAAAAGCCTCAGAATTCCTAGATGGACTGATAGATGAAGATATCTCCCACCCTAAGCAGTTAGTAAAGACTAGAGTAGGCAACTACTTATTCAAATGTGAACATGGCAATGCAAGACTTCAAGGAACATAAAAAATCAAGGAAACCTGACTCCAAAGGAACACAATAATTTTCCAGTAACTGATTCCAAAGCAATGGAGATCTATGAATTACCTTACAAAGAATTTAAAATATTTGTTTTAAAGAAGCTCAGTACTCTACAAGAGAACACAGGCAGCTCAATAAAATCAGGAAAATAATACATGAACAAAATGAGAGGTTCAACAGAGATAGGAATCATAAAAAAACTTTTTTGTGTACATAAAGGTTTGTACTTGAATGTTCATAGAATTTTTGTTCATTATGGCTGAAAACTAGAAAAACTCAAATGCCTAGCAACAAATAAATATAAATAAATTGTTAAAAGTAATTTTTTCCTTAGAAACATCTTTATTACAGGTGTCCTTTGCCACTTCTCTACATGCATTGTAGGATGGGTATAACTTCCATTGATTTAACAGTTTTCATACTAGCTAGCAAGTAGTCAGGATAAACTATTGATACACACAATTATATGGTTGATCTCAGAATTATCCTGCTAATTGAAAGAAACCAGACACAAAAGACTATATAGTATATGATTCCATTCATATGAAATTATCTAAAAGGCAAAAACTGTAGTGATTGAAGTAGATTGCTGACTGGCAAAGTTCAAAGTTAGTGGAAAAGAATTGGCTGTAGAGGCATAGCGTTTTGGGGGTTTTTGGGGGGGATTTTTTGTTTGTTTTTTGTGATGATGGATTGTTTCTAAGTCATAACTGTAGTAGTGATTACTTCAGGAAAGCCAATTTTAAAAAGAAGACAAGGGGCCTATTTCTTGGTCACCTAATTTTTTTGCCAAGCTCTTTGTTCCTCAGGTCCATCCCATCATGTTACCAGGGACTGTCTCCCAACTTTACCTTTAGCCTTCCCTGTTCACTGCCTTTCAGCCTTGTTGTTTTCCTCTTATACCTTTTTCCTCCTAATGAGTATTTCTGCAAAACTGCTGTTCAGGAGCCTCTCTCTGAACCATGTTCTTTGTGTCTTCTAAACTAGTATATTAAATGAATCCACGTCAATATTTTAAAGATCAAGACTTTGTCTTAACACACATGCAGAATAGTCATTAGTAAATGGTATAAGTTTAATAGCCTAGAAAAGCTTTCATTTCTAAAAATAACTTTCTCACACCCCTGTAGAGTATTGGAAAGATGGTGTAAGGAATCTATTTTTAATTCCTCAGGTGACTTTAATGATCACTCAGGCATAGAAACTACTGGTTTGAGATACTGTTCACCCTGTCTTTTAAAAATAAGAAAATAAAATACTCAGACTTTACTAAGATGTATATATTCATGTTTCATCAAAAAACTTTGCAGGAGACCTTTTCCATACGCCATTATCTACTGCCTCTCATTACCTCAGTTGGTGTTTTCACTTCTCTAAAGCAAAAATGGGGATTAGGGGACTAGTTTCATTAAAAGCCCACTATGTGCCAGGTACTTTATAAGGGCTCACATTTCATCCTCATAAGTAATAAAAATAAGGTTCAGATAGTAAGTAACTCGCCCAAGGACATAGCTAGTAAGTAGCATGAATGAGTTCTGTATGCTTGACTTTAAAACAAATGTGTTTTCCTTTATGCTGTGTATACTATCTCTAGACTGATGGAACAAATCATTTCCATTGGCCCATTTGCTCCTAAATTTCTCTGCATTTCAATCTCTGGGCATAAGCAGAAAGAGTGAAGCTCCTAGCACACAGTATATATCTATTTTAACAAAATGCTGACTATGCTTTCCTAATCAGAAAATGTTTCATTGGTTTGAGGCCCTTGCTTGCCTCATGTAAATGGAATCACTGGCTGTTTTTTACTAATTGACTTATAAGCTAATTAGTAACCATCTTTAACTTTGATCAGTTACAAACTGACTTCTAATACACACTTTGAGTTATTTAGAGAAACTATTTATATTGGAAGCTTATTTTGCCCTTAAAATGTCACAATTTGTTTGACCTCAGTTTCCTCTTCTATAAAATAATGGGATTGGAGTAGATTATTTCTAAGTTTCCTTTTATCTTTAACCTTTGTGAATATAAATCAGTTATTTAGTATGTGTAATATATTTGCATAGATATTTTTAGAATGAACATTATGTTCTCAGCTAGCTCATAAAACCTCTTTGAACAGGTAAAGTACCTGAATTGTAGTTCAAATAGAACTTCATTCAACTATGTCTAAAGGCAATTTATAATACAGTTTATAATATAATATAGTCCTGAAGTGAATCTTGCTCCCTTCCCCACCCCATCTTCCAGCAGCTTGGGGAAGGACAAAGGGCTCTGTCAAAGAGAGAATAAAATCCTCAGCACATAGTATACTTATGCCTTTTACTGCAATGAAGGCAGCATATTTGGCACTTTTATGTTATCATGTGTAGTCCTCCAATGGGAATAAATCAGACCAAATCAGTGGATCCATTTACAGTTATCATATCATGTTTAATAAAAATTTCCTTGGCTAAAGTTTGAAAACTTTTTATGATAACTTTTAAAGGTCGGTAGTGGTATCTTATAATGAAAGCAGAAATTATTGATCTAAAGTGTTTATAGAGATAACTTTGGAAAAATACCTTCTAGGTAGCTGAGATTCTGCTACAACATGGAGCAAACCCTAATCAAAAGAATCAAAAGCAGAAGACTGCTTTAGATGAAGCAGATGATGAAAAAATGAAAGAGCTGCTGAAATCTTATGGTGCTATTGAGGTTGATAATAGAGATAAGAGTAATGCTGTAGTCACTGGTATGTACGTCAGTATTGCTTGCTGTTTTATACCTCTGCTTAGAAAAATAAAATCTTCATATTTGTTGTGTAAATAGTTTTATAACTGGGGATATGTGTTTTGTATGTTTATTAAACTCCTGAAAAGTATTATTTATTTTTAGAAGCAGAATTTCCATACTTAGTTTAATTTATAGGTCATATGATCCTATTGGATTGGAGTTACATGTTGAAATGAAACCATATTATTCATTAAACAAACCTTGATCTCTCTAACATTGGGGCTGAGATAGAGATAGAGTATAACTGAAACTATGCTCATTGATTTACTTGCAGTAGAGCTGGTAAAGGTTGACATTATGCTACTAAAGTCTTTGTAACTAAGATTCCATTACTTCAGAAGTAGTAATGATTCATATAAAAGTTGGACTGATCTTCATTTTTAAAGACTCTAATATTCTAATGCTAGAATATGAATTTGTTAAGCAAATATATATGTGTATAATATATATTATAGTGAAAAGAATATTTTAAAGACATGTACAGCTAGCAAAATTTTATGAACCATTTTTATCAGAAGTTTGCATTTAAGTAATACAATGAATTATCTACAAGAAGTAGGCATTTAGTGAACACTAATTTAGAAAATACATTTGTTGAGTACTTGCTGTGCAAACCAGGCACTTGCCCACAAGATATTTCTATTCTTGTGGGGAGACCACAAAAAACAAGCAATTAAACATAATTTGTTAAGTGTTAAGGAGAAGAAGTTGTTCTTTTTTTCCTCATGCTTGAGCCTTGACTCAAAGAAGAAACCCAGGAAGGAAATCTGTTCTCTCTCTCTAGGAGAGAGAATGTTGGGGAAAGAATCCCTTTCACACATTTCTACCCCAGCCTACCATATCCTTACCAACTGTTGATTTTCAAGGGAGGAATCATATTATTGATATGATTGTTTAGAGCTAAGGATAATCATTACATCATATTTTACTAATAAGCTAGATCACATGTAAGTCAAAGTCAAGACTGGTATAAGGTTCCTCTTCTCCTTGCCTGCGACTACAGGGTAAGTCCACAGGGTCAGGTCCTTTCTTAGAACTACAACCATTTCTCTCCCCTCTCCACAGCTACATCTGAAGATTCAGATCCCATGATTTATATCAGCTCAGCTTAAGAGAAGCCTTGCATTTGGAGTTAGTAGGCACTCTATTATAAAGTGCTATATTTATTCCTACTTGTCTGTTGTTTCTTGTGCACATATTTTCTTGGTACCCCAAAGAGATGAAGGGCATAGGATACAATAGTTACATGGGGAAAGGGAATCGGAAGGGGAGAAGGGTCAAGAGAACTTCACAGAGATAGTGTAGCATAGTCGTAGTGATTAAGAGCATGGACTTTGAAGTCAGATTTTGTTTCAGTAAAAGAACTGTGTAACAATTGGGCAACTTCCTGAATCCCTTTAAGTTTCACTCCCCTCTTCTGTAAAGTGGTTATAATGAACTGCGTATCTCACAGGATTCATATGAAGATGAAATAGATGATTCTTGCAAAGAGTTTGATATCCAGCGTGTGATAAGTATTCAGAAAATGTTAGCTGTAATTTGTCAATTGATAATAAATACTGAGGTGCTGACTAACATTAAGATATTATAATTGTGGACTTAATTTATCTTTCCTATTCCTGTCATCATTATAATTGATAAAAAAAAATGAAGCTACATTTCTGCACGTTCTTTTTATATTTTCTAATTTTATTTTTTAAAGTGAAAGTCCCTGCTGTTCAGTCCAAAAGACATAACAAGTGTTTTTGCGAAGACCACAAAACTGTTGATTCACCTTCTCTTTCACACCAAGGTGACACAAGAGACAGCCTTCCTGTGGTGAGTGAAGTTGAAATCCTTTGTTCTTCAACCTAGAAAATGCCTTTCTTTGAGCCAGCCAGACTTTAGCTATTGGTAGTGCTCTTTCCATTTTAAGGACATGCAAATTGAAAATGTTTTCTGTCATAAGAAAATATAGCAAAATTGAACAGAATGAGCCAAGAAGGTCTGTTATATTGGTTAATTCTCAATTATCTGCATTGATTAAGAATTATAGATTAGCTGCTGTCTTTTACAACTAGGTTTGGTTCTTTGGCTACCTCTTGTTCCACAGATACTGTCACTGTCACAGTGTGTCTTCACTTACCCACTTCCTAAAAGTACCTAGAATACATACCAGGTAAAAAAGACCATGAAACCCAGACGGAGAAAAGGAAAGCAATCTGGTTTATCCAACCTGGATCCCACATAGTTTATAGTGATAATGTTTGCCATATGAGAAACTCCTCATTTAGAAATATATTTTTACAAAAAACAACATAGTAGTTGCTCAATAAAATACATGTTAATTAGTAAGATGTATATCTTTAGTTTGATAAAAACACGAAGTATACTAGATACTTCTTAAGCAAAGTAGCATCCTCAATGAAATATTACTTTGAATAGGGTATGTATATTGATTAAACTTCTCATAATATACTTTCTGTTAGTGCGGAGGAGGGAAAATGTCATTTATTGAGCCTAAATTATGATTAGTCATCTAATTTATATCTTAAATATTTTAAGTGGTATTCAAGCTAAAATGCATTTGCCTCAGGACTTTGAAAATATTTTGTATTGTTTTCTGGTATCTGTTATAATGGATGAAAAGTCCACTGTCAATCTAATTGTCATTTCCTTGTAAATAATTTGTCTTTTAATCTTGCATTATTTTAAGTTTTTCCTTTAGTCTTTTATGTTCTACAATTTCACTAGGTTGTGTCTAAATGTGGATGTGTTTTTATTAATTTATCAGGACTAGACATCCTCCTTTAATATGAAGACACTTTTCTAATTTGTATTCTGGAAACTCTCAGCTTTTAATACCTTGAATATTGCCTCTCCTCATTCTCAGTAATCTCCTTTTTTGGAACTTCTGTTTAGATGTCCGTTAGACCCATCTCCATATCTCCTAAAATGTTTTTCATATTTTCCATCTCTTTAACTGTCCATATGATATTCTGGATGATTTCCTTTAATCTCTGTTCCAATTCATTATTTCCTCAAATATTTCTAGTCTATTTAACCTATATATTGATGTTTTAATTTTAATGACTATGATTTTTATTTCTAGAAATTCTATATTTCCTTTTCAAATTTCTGTTTAAGAAAACAGAAAGACTTTTCTGCTCTTATCTTACAATATTGATAGCATTAAAAAAAAATTTTATCCAAATGTTTTTAAAGGGATTTTAAATTCAACCTTTATTTGTGATAACATGATTCTTCATGTGGTTTGTAATTTTTTATTGTAATCTCATTTTAATAATGGTTGTTTACTGTAGGAATTTTGGTGTGCCTAGGCTTTGTGTTTAACATTTGCATCTGGTGGGACCCTAGAGGTTTGTCAGTGGTACACAGTTTTTGCTAATTTCTTTGTTTAAGTTCACACTAAACCACACATTGTATAAATTTAGTTTTCATATACATGTATAGCAAAGGCTTGGCGCTCTACTTTTCACCCTGGGTAGGTGACAAGTAGAGGTTTTTAAATTCTTATTTAACCCACTCTAGGCCAGTAGCTTTATGCAAGGACTCCACTCTAACCCCTCCTCACGTGGGCCTTAAAAACCTAGCCCTTGATATCTGTGTTTGTTACAAATCCCCTATGGGCTACTGCTAGCTTCATTTCTAGAACCAGGAAATTTCTCTTTCTTTTTTCATTCTTAGCTGTGTGTGTGTGTTTAAAGCTTATTTTGTCCAGTGTTTCCATGTGTTTGCCGTAGGCCGGGGTCCTATATCAGCTGAGCCCACCATATTGACCATAAGTATTTTAAGGTATATTTTCATGTAAAGATTAGAACATTATGGAAAAACTGCTCTATTATTATTGAATACATCGGTATTTGCTTCAGGAATAACGTATATCATTTTAGTTGCCAAGCCACAGAGAAAATGTAACGGAGATATAGGAGTCTAAAGAAAACCAACTTTACAAAAAAGAAAAAGAAAAACTCAGAAGAAATATGAGACTTTAAAGTCATTAAGGGTTTGTCTTTTGTAAATGTAAAATGGTTTTAGAGTATTGGAAGTTTCAAACCAAATTGGAGTGAGAAGTGACTCTGGCCGCATATAAATGAGATGATTTTAGTTTGGTGCTGCCTTCAGATCACAGCATGGAGCTTCCTTCTCTATCACCAGATAAAATACATATAGAAGCAGTAATGATAATAATAGTTGGGATTCACTAAGTACTTATCAGATGGCAAGCTCTCCTCTAAGTACTTTATATTAACTCATTTAGTCCTCATAATCCTTCTAGGTAGGTTCTGTTGTTACCTTTTAATTACAGATGAGAAAGCTAACGTAAGAGGTTAAGTAACTTAATCTAAAATTACATTTCTATTAAGTAACAATGCTAGAATTAAATTCCAGGCAATCTAGCTCTAAAGCCTGTGCTCTTCACCACTGCTCTGTATTGTACAAAATTGTAAAAGAGGTATCACAATCAAAGATGATTCTGCCATAGTAAAAAAAGCAAATCTGGAATAAAATTATAGGGACGTTTTATAGTAAGCAGAATGTAAACTGTCTGAAGCTACTTGTTCCAAAGATATGTCCTAGGTTAGGATCTTTTTTAAAGATGAACAAGAATAATGAGGGACTAAGAAGGGGGGTCTTGGAGGAGAGGTTATGCTGTACCATCTACGGTGGAATGTGGAGCTGGTGTGGAGTGAAGGGATATAGCCCATGGTGGCTGAGACTGTGTGCATCCACAATATAAGGCAAAACAGAAAGCATGAGTTGTTTTATCCTAATGTATAGGTAGAGGCTTAGCCTGGGCACAGATTTAAACCTTTAGTTTGCTTTTATAAGCATAGCCATTCTATGTATAAAGAGATATATCTTATTATTTGTTTTACATATTTATATTTTATAGTTTTGATTTATTTTGTAAATGATGGCAGTGAGATTGCTTTTCCACATAATTGGATGATTTTATTAACCAATCCTTAGATAATGTTCCATATCCTTGTGGGCACCAAAGTAAAATTTCAGAGCAATATATTTCAGAAGGCTTTGAGGACCTACGTGTTTTAAAAATTAATGTGTATTGAGAATATATTAAAGGATAGATAATTTGAGCCAATCTATCAGTTTCATCTATTGAGTAACAACTATATATCCAACAGTGTGGAAACCATATACAATTGTATAAACCATGCTGCTGCCTACAAGATCTCATTATCTTGATGGAGAAATATAATTTATGAGATACATATATTAATATTAACATCTGTATCACTGAAATTCTTAAGTAATTCTGAGAAAGGATAAATTAGTATGAATTAGGTTAGTCAGAGGCTAACTATATAAAACCCATTTATGAGATGGGTTTATATAATAATAAGCAATATTTATTGAGCTCTTACTTTGTGCTGGCATGATCCTAAGTATTTTACATGTGTTACTCATTCAGGTAAGGAGAGGAGAGTAACTTCCTGGAGTTACCCAGCTAGGAAGAGATGGAGCAAGAATTTATACCCAGTCACTCTGGTTTGAGAGTTCACTCTGTGATTCCATCTCATAAGAAAGAGAGGGTTCTGGGCAGAATAAATTGAAGGTGTTCAAGGCAGGAAGATTAGTGCTGACAAGGGTATAAAGACATAATCTCAAATCCCCTTTGTGAGTTTTTGAGTAGTGTTTTATATTTCTAATATTATGTGTGAGATTTTCATAGAGGGCAGTGATAGTCATAAAGCCTTAAAGTGAACTCGTTGCATATGTTATCTTTAAATTTTTTGTGCTGAGTTGTTTTTTTCCTCCTACACTTATAATTTTGACAGAAGTCAATGAAAAATTATTCTTTATGTGGTTGCTACTCTTACATTCTATTTTCCAGGAATAGATATGCTTCAAAAATCAAGATATATTTGTTTACTTTTTTCCCTGAATATGCAACATTTATACAGTTAAGATTAAACAAAGCATGAGTACATTTTGAACATAATACATATCAGAGAGAAAATCTACCTTCTTGTAATGAAGTTTTGAGTATTCTTACTTGATAGCATCAGACCATCAGTGCCATTCTACAAGATATAGAAGAAAAACAAGAAAATTTATTGGAGTTTGAAATAAAAACCCCTGAAGATGCAGGTAAATATAGACTCATTCTTATGGACTCATAGTAAGTTTGATTATTTCTGACATCCAAGGTCATTGCTACTTCACTTTTTTAAGGTGAAGTAGTGTGTTAGTTTGTTCTTAAATACATAAATTTTCAAATGCTGTATAGTAAAATGTGTTTTTTCTTTGCTATTTCTTTTAATATTTTGAAGATTAGAAACTTTTTTCCTTCCCACCTCCAATCTGTGTAATTTAATTTTCTTTTATTATAACCAGTATACAAATTGACTAAGAATGATCTTTTTAGTTTTGTTTCACTTCCCCTTTAAGGGAGGAGAGGTAGCAAGGGGCCTAGAGTTCTTGGCTGGTGACTACGTACTGACTGTGATTGGTACCATCACTCTTCGACAGATGTTGAAAACTAAGTCTCTTCAGAGCAGTTTTCTGAGGTTCTTCTGAAACTCCTACATGGGTGGCTCCTATGATGTGGCAGTGTACATTTTTTCCTCTCTGGCCTCCTCAGTCTCATCTCAGCTTCTATTTTTTCTGATGGTCCATACTACATACACTCTTGCCCTCATGTAAAAGCCCTCATCAGCAGGATCTCAGGGCAGGCTCCACACCAACTCTTCAGAATCCTGGCACATTGTACTTTTAGTAGGGAACACAGTTAATTCACAGCACAGCGGCAACTTTCTCTTTGCTTTGCTGTGGGAGCTCCTTGCTCTTCAGGGTCTTGACCTCTAAATGTTCAAAGAGAAAGCCAGGTATGAGTCCATTATCACTTCAATTGAGAGTTATTATGCTCTCAACAATCCTTTGAAAAACTGCCCCCATAGGGAGGGAGAGGCCCCCTCACTTCTCACTTTTGCTTTTGAGGATGGAGATTCCCACTCAGTGAAGCAACAGCTCTCTAAAGAAATATCTTTACAAATTCACCACTTCCATTTTCTTACATCTTCTGTATCTTTGATCTAGCTGAGGGGTTCCAGAGTAATAACTCCCATTTTGTACATTTCCTTGTAAATTTTTATTAAAGATGTCTTGCATTCACTTTCATATCAGATGTATTTAGTGCCTTAACTGAACTGAGGCAGAAAAATGTTCTTCGTGAATGTTTTGTTATTTTTTTCTAAGCATTTTAACTTTGTCATTCATCTAAAATCTCTTTTCTACATATGGTATTAGATAAGGATGGAGTAGTTTCCCTTCATAGGTTTTTCCTGCATTTGCCTGCTCTTATTTGTTGAATAATTACTCTTATCCTCATTGTTTTATAATGCCTTATTACCATATATTAAAATCTTACACATATTAGGGCAATTTCTAGGTTCTTTCTAAGATGCCATTGATTAATTCAAATTCAGTATTGTCTCTTTGATAAATAGGTACACAGTATCAAGATACATGTAAGATATCTTTATATCCTTTCTTATAGAAACAAACTTTTAGGTTACTATGATAATGTTATTTTTACCAGTGGTTTAAAATTCATTTGGAAAATCCAATGTGACAGGATATGTACATGATGTAAATACTTTCTACTAAATAGTATCAAATCTGCTAAACAAATTTATATCTAAATTCTTAATAATCATACTAGTTTTCTACTTTTTAACACTTGCATTACATTATGAACCTAATTCTTAGCCATAGTATTAGGGTGACAAAAACTCCTCTGGGAACACTGATTCTTTACTTTGAAATCATTTATCTGATTTGCAAAGGGAGGTTATGGAACAAATTCCAACTCTGAACCCCCTGTTCTTTCCCATCACTAATTTTCTCTAGTTAAATTATTTAGAAAATATGCATTGGTCTAAAAAATTAAGCAAAAACTTAAACAAAGTCAAAAGTGAAATGAATAGTAAGTAGCTTAAAAGAAATCAAATTTATTCATCTAAGCCTTTCAATTTCCTTCTTGGAAATCTGTATTTGGATATAATCAACATTTGTGTGTAAGTCCTGTGGATTGTGGGGGAGTGCACAATGCCTTTACTTGAGAGGGAGTGGAAGAAAGTAGGAAATATCTAAGTAATTATTATAAAGTTATTTTATATAGATCTAAGTGTTAAGTGCGAAGACAAGAACTGATAGCATGGTTCTTATTTTTAAATATGTATAATATGTAGTTATATATAGTACAAATATGTAGAATGATACATTAAATAAATATATTAAAATTTTTTATACACACAAATAACTACACTGCTACCAAAGTATTAACCGCTATCTCTTTCATGGAGTAAAATAGAGATGAAGCAGGGGAAGGAGTAGGATACTTTTACTTTTCTTCTGTGTAAACATTCATATTGTTTGAAAAAAATTTTACAAGGATAATGTATTTTTTGCATTTAAAAAAGCTAAATGATTTTCACAGATAAAATATTTATCTTCTTATTTATCTTCTTTATTCCCTTATTTCACACAAAAGGAAGCTGAACATAGAGATCATGTGACTTGTTTGGGTTCACAGAGCTTAGTCAGTGGACTAGACAGCAGGATTAGAACTCAGGCTGGCACAGTGTTCTTACACTTCAGGGTACTTCCATAGGGTGACATAATTCAGTAAGCCTTGATTTATATATTTGGGTCATTGATATTGGGGAAGACAGCAGGGGAATGATCATTGCTTTTTAAAATTAATGATAAGGCTGAGTTCTTTGTGATCAAATTTAACATTTGCTAGCTCTCAATTAACTGACTTTTTACTTTATTACCATGTTTCTAGAACAATACATCGAAAAGATGTTAGAGATAAAAGAGGTTATGGATAATGTGCTTGCCAAGCAAAAGGCCGAAAGGGATGATCTGGCTAAAAAATACAGGTGAGTGAAAAAATAGGAGTGCTTTAGAGTTTTCGCAGTTTGTCCATTTTAAGTTACAATAGTAAGACCTAGAATTTCTTAAGAATACAAATGTTTTTTAGTACCAAAAAATGACTTTATGAGGTCATCTAATCTATGACCTGCATGGGGAATCGTACTTCCCAGAAAGATATTTTTCATCTTTATTACCTGAAATATTCAGAAAACAACATTTTAGTACTTTAAAAAGTTGTCTACAGCCAAGAATTTTATAAAAGCCTTTTTGGTCATGAGTCCCAAACCTAAAATTTTTTCCTTTGTAAACTCAAACTTTTTACAATAAAAGCTTTTCCTTTTGCTATCATAAATGTCCTTCTGAGCAGTTTATGGTTTTGTGTTCCTCTAAATTCTCAGGATTCTTAAGGAATTTTATCCTGACTATATTGGTTATATACCTCTTCACACATCCTTTTTTGAGAAAGGTGCTATATATTTTTTTCTTATTTAGGAAATTTTTTTATTAGTTTTTATAGACTTAGCTACATATACCCCCTATTGTTTTTTTTATTGTGATAAGAACTTTTAAAATCTATTCTCTTAGCAACTTTCAAATATATAATACAGTATTATTAACTATTGTCACCATACTGTGCATTACATCCCCATGACTTATTTATTTTATACCTGGATGTTTGTCCCTTTGACCACTTTCAGCCATTTTGCCCACTACCCACTTCTGGCAACCACCAATCTGTTCTCTATTATATTTATGAATTTGGAGTGTGTGTGTGTGTGTGTGTGTGTGTGTGTGTGTTTGTGTGTGTGTGTGTATGTATTTAGATTCCGCATATAAGAGATGATACAATGTCTGTCTTTGTCTGACTTATTTCACTTAACATAATACCCTCAGTGTCCATCCATGTTGCCACATTTGGCAGGATTTCCTTCTGTTTATGGCTGAATAATATTCCACTCTGTGTGTATGTGTGTGAGTGTATCATACTCTCTTTATCCATTCATGCATTATCCTCATGTCTTGGCTATTGTGCATAATGCTACAATGAATGCATATATCTTTTTGATCCTATTCTTTATTTACATGTAATCTTTCTGATTTTTTTATATTTTTGTCTTATCATTTAACATATATTACATACTCAAATTTTTTCTGAGCTTATTTAAAAATCAGTTTTTTATTTTTTTTATATAAATCTATATCCCCAGTTTGCTTTTTCTTTCTAGTGAATAAGTACCATAAATTCCTTTCTATGTCTTGTTTTTCCTGACAGTGTAAAGCATGTGAGCTTGTAGGACCTACAGATTGGTAACTGGCAACAGGATGTTTTCTAGGGGACTTTGGAGAAGCCTCGCTTCAGTTTTTCTTTATATCTTATGATTAACAAGATACCTAGAATTTTGGAAAGTTCCTGATTAGTTAGCATTTCAAGTGTAAATCTTTATGAATATTTCAGTGAGGCATAAAATCTTATAAACTAATGAGCACTTTTGTTTTTCTATATGAATTCTTCATTTCACAGTTTTTGATGTAATTGTATTACCTTCTTTTTTTTCTATTTAGCTTCTTGCATTTTATGCTACCAGTTGTTTGCTAATCTGATTTCTTTTTGCTGCTTCTTCCACCTATATCCATTACTTAACACCCAGTCTACTTCAAGTTCAGGACCAACAACTCTAAACCATGATAGGAGAAACAAATATCTATATTATCCCTTTTCTTAAAACAGCGCTCTAACAGGTTGGTCCCTTATAGTCCCTGACACCATTTTAAGGAGGTTGTGAAGTCAAAACTATTTTTCTAATAATACTAAGATGTTATTTGCTCTTTTTCCTCTCATTTGCTTGAGTGTACAGTGGAATTTTCCTGAGGCCACTTAATGTGTGATATCATCACCCTAATAGCTAATGGGGATGTATGCTTGTGTGTTCTTGTGTTTTAAATTTTTCCTTTTTTATTTTCTAAAACAACAAATATTTATATATACGTATATATTTATATATATGTATATATTTATATATACGTATATATTTATATATACGTATATATTTTTATATACATATATATTTATATATATGTATATATTATATATATACACCCATATAAACAAAAGCTCTTTGAGTTCCTCAGTAATTTTTGAAAGTATAAGAAAGTTCTGAGACCAAAAAGTTTTTGAACTATGGGAAACAGGGTGTTTAATATCCTGAAGGTGATAGTGAAATAGGTGGGTATAACCAAAAGGCAGAAGTGTGGATGAGTCATTTTCTCTCACTTAGTTCTCAAGCCCCTGAGAGATGTGGTTTTGGGGGAGCACACAGGATAATGCTTGTCTTTGGACTTGAAAATGCCTCGGTACAGGTTCAAAGTACTATTACAGTAATTACTTGATGAACTGACATGTCTCAGATCTAGCTCAGGTGTAATTACTCATGAAACAATCTCACTCCTCCATAGCTAATTAGAACTTGAGTAGAACTTACTCTCAATATTTACACTTTAAATAAATAAGCAAACTTTAAACTTAATGAAAAGTGTTCCTCCTAGGCCATCAATTACTACCTTCCAACTACAAAACTAGTAGATATCGAGATAGCCACCCAAGTTTTCTCTTTTAGGGCTGACTTACAGCTGATAATGATATGAATATAAATGTGGATAACCACTCTGTCACCTCCTTAAAAAGGCAAACACTTACCTTATGAGTCAGTTTCTTCAAAAGGGAAATACATTGCAAAGACAAGCTCATGTGTACTTCAAGCTGATCAAATTTAGATTGAGATAAAGTACCTTTAAAATATAAATGACTGCTAAAAAACATTTTCTACTATGTTTGTATTTTTTGTCTCTTTCTTTTTCCTACAGGGTGTCCATAGAATCATTTAAGCATGGCGTCCTGAGAGAACAGCTTGCTAACTTGGCCACAAGACAGAAGAGCCTTTTAGTCGCAGCAAAAAAACAGAAAAAAATAAGCCAGAAAATTCAGAACTATAAGAATGTTACATCTTTATCTGGTCTTAGTTTGAGGAAGCTGCCAGCCAGCTCCGAGATCTCTAGTGAGAAGGACATCCAGGCGTTTACCAGTATAGAAAATTCAGTGCAGCCTCAGTCAAGTTCACTTTCTCCTGCCAGCCGTGTTTGTGGAAGCACACAGGAAACACAGTTGTCTCGGGAAAGGTGGAACAACAGCCAAAATACCAACACTGGTCTAAATTCAAAGACAGTGAGAAGGGAAGAATTTTCTGGAAATGAGCTGAATTCTAAACAAAATGTCAGTGACTGTAATTTGGATGAGTTACCAAAATCCCAATCTTCAGATGGCACTGAGAAGCTTAAATTACCATCCCAACCTGTTGCTTTTATTGCTCAAGCAGAATGTTCACAAAAAGAAAATGATCTTACAGAAACAATAGCCAATGGGTATGAATCCTGTAGTCCTTCAGCACTAACTGGCACAATAAGTATTTCAGAAACCACAAGTACACCTGCCCAAAGTGATGCCCAGCCATCAACTGTTGTTTGTGGTCAGGCATTTTCCAGTTGTGATCCAAAAAGAGGAAACAGGAAAACAGCTTCCCAGCAACCATCTAGTGGGGCATCAGAAACCCTGACCCATCAAGGGGTTGATGACTTAGGCTGTGATACTGGGCATCAGATGAAACCATATCTTAAAAAATCAGCTTTTGCTGCTCCACATGTAAATGACAGCCAGAGCACCTCCTCCTCTGGGTCTGGCCGTCCACATACTACAAGAAAGCCTTCAAACCAGAGCACAGCTCTGAAAAAGAAATGTATGCAGATAAAGGATCTGATAGTACTAGGAAGAATTAACCCAGGAAATAATATTTTGGAATTCAAAACACAGGTACCTATTTTTTTTCTCTAAAACTATGTCCCCCAATAAGAGATAAGTATAAATTCATCTTACATAGAAGCTCAATTTGTTTTTTTGTTTGTTTTTGTTTTTTCCTGAATTAATACCTGACAATTCAATTTTTAATTCTATTTCCAGGGCTTTCTCATTCTTATCTACCACAATTTTAACTCATAGGTTCGTCTCTTCATCTCCACCTGGATTTCTTTACTGGAAATCTCTTCTATCAGGCACCCTGTTTGGCTTGAAAAGTGGTCTTTTGGCAGTAAAAGTTGAGGGAAGTAATCTGGATTGTATAATCCAGTAGTATTTCATATCTGTTCACGGGTTAGTTCCTTTCTTGTTTTCTCTCTTAACTCTGTGGAGTCAGTTTGAATTCCCATCAGATTTTGTCTCATCCTTTGAGTGTTTCCTTTTATTTTAAATTTGGTAATATGGTAAAAATGTGAGAGAGTAAATTGGAGTTGTTTCTCAAGGCATTTCATAGTCATCCGTATTAACTGATCTTTTTTCCTGTGGTCCTTTTCTGCTGCCTAGAGAACATCAGGATTGTCGACAATATTGATGATTGTGTAAACATCTGATGTCTCAGACATTTCTAGTCTGCCAACACTTAGAGGTCCTGAATGAATGGTTGATTAGGAGGCTGGAATCCTTTTCCACTGACATAGGTTGATAAAAAGTATTTTTTCTTTTGGTTTCAAAATTCTGGTTTGTAGACAGATCTGTGGTTCTGGGGCAGCACAGAGCTTTTTCCCTTCTTTTAGCTGTTGTTTAATGAACTTTTCATAGTTCTCAGGGTGACTTTGAGACAGATCATCTAGGACATTTCAGAATTGAGTAACTTGCATGAGTGGATCTTTGAGGATGATTTCATGATTGAGGTGAACAGGCCTCTTGGCTCCTTCGAAGTTCAATTTGTTTTTAGAAACAAAAAGTGACTTAGAGCTTGGGTAAATCTGACTCAATTAAAATAATATCTCACATGCATAAATTTAGAGGAGGAAAAAAAGTTCTGCTAGAAATGCCAACAAAAGAAGCTTCCTCTACCCTTTCCCCATTCACTTTTTGAAAAAGGAATTCTGAATGGCAAAGATTGCAGCATCCAGGATGCTTCCTTGCCTGTGAACCAATCTGACAAATGCTGATTCAGGCTAACTGGAACTTAATCTGAATGGCCCCTGTTTCCAGCCCTTTCTGTTTCTGGATAATAAGGCTTTTCCTAGTTAATAAGGTTTATTTATAAGTTAGTAGCAAAAAAATCAATTTTCAACTCCAAACAATAATTTAAAGACCAAATTAGGAGCTTGATCTCAGATCCCTTGATGTTCCCATTTGCTTCCCTGTCAACCAGTTTATTGCTAAGTGTAATACCTACCTCAGAATTAGCCAAAGCAAATCAAATTTTATTTGGTAAAATCGTTAAATTAACTCATATTTTGAAAGTGGTGGTTTACTTCTTCTCTGGATCAGCTATAATAAAATTTTAATGTAATTTTCATATTTCAGCTATTTTTTCTTTAACAGCTTTATTGAGATGTAATTGAATCCAGTACACTACACATATTTAAAGTAAAGTTTGACAAGTTTTGGCACATGTATACACCTTTGAAACCATGACCACAGACAACATAATAAACATATCCATTACCCCCCAAAATTTCTTCGTGTTCTTTATATACCTCCTTCATTCCCTCCCTTTCCATGCTGCTCTTTGGACAATTATTGATCTGCATTCTGTCTCTTTTCATTTATTCACATTTCTAAGAATTCTGTATAAGTGGGATTACACCATATGTATTTATTTTTGACTAGTTTCTTTCTTTGAGCATAATTATTTAAGATTCATCCTTGTTGTAATATATATCAGTTGTTTATTCTTTTTTGCCGAGTAATAGTTCATTGTATGTATATGCTACAGAATGTTTATCAGTTCATCTGTGGTACACATTTAGGTTATTTCCAGTTATTGGCCATTGCAAACAAGTTTTGGTATGACGTAGGCTTTCATTTTTCTTGGGAAATACTTGGCAGTGGAATGAATGGCTGGATTACATATGGTAAGTGTATATTTAACTTTTAAAGAAACTGCCAAAGTTGTTTGTAACCTTTTTACATTTCCACCAGAGTTATAGTTCCTCAACATCCTTACTTAGTCAACACTTAATATGATTGATTTTTAATTTTAGCCATGCTAACATGTGTTGTAGATGTATGTATGTATGTAATATGTCAATATATATAGTAGTTCACCACTGTGTTTTTAATTTGCATTTAATAATGATTAATTATATTCAACTTCTTTTCATGTACTTTTTACGTCCATATTTATTCTTTGGTGAAGTGTCTATTCAAATCTTTTTTTTTTTATTGGTTGCCTTTTTTATTTGAGTTTTCAGAATTTTAAATGATGCATTTTGGGTATAAGTCCTTAATCAAGCATATACTTTGCAGATGTTTTCTTCTGGTCTGTGATTGGTGACTTGTTTTTTTTATTCTCTCAATATTGCCGTATAAAGAACACAGTTTAAATTTTGATGTCCAGTTTATCAATGTGTTCTTTCATTGGTTATGTTCTTGGTGTTATATCTAAGAATTACTAAACCCAAGATTACAAAGATTTTTTTTGAAATTCTAAATTCTTATCGTTTTCTAGAATTCTTAGAATTTTAGGTTTACATTTAGAGTGTGATTCATGTTTAATTAATTTTGATATATGGTACAGAGTAGGATCCGCATTTATAGTTTTGAATTTGGATATTCATTTTTCCCAGCAGCATGTGTTGAAAAAAGTATTCTCTATTGAATTGCCTTTACACCTTTGTAGAAAATCAGTTGTCCATATATGTGCCTATATCCAGACTCCCTATTCTGTTTCATTGATCTTTTGTCTGTCTTTTCATCACTACTGTCTTGATTATTGCAGCTGAATAAGTCTTGAAATCAGATAGTGTTAGTGTTAGTCCTCCAATTTTGGCTATTCCAGAGCACTTGCAATCCTATGTAATTTTAGAATGAATTTGTGAATTTTTAAAAGGCTGCAGTTATTTTTACTGGTATTGAGTTGACTAGATTAATTTGAGAAGAAATGACATCTCAGCAATATTGAGTTGTCCAATCCACGAACATGGTAGAACTCTCCATTTATTTAGGCCTTCTTTAATTTTTCTTAGCAGTGTTGGAGTCAGTACACAGGTCTTTCACAGCTTTTATCAGGTTTGTTCCAAAGTATTTTATGTTTTTGATAGTATTGTATATAATATTGTTTTGTTTTTTTGTTTTTATGAATACATTAGTTAATGAAATCCATTAAGTTTCAGATGTATAATTTAACAATAAGGCATATATATATTGCATTGTGTGTCCCATAGTTAGATTTCTTTCTGTCATCACATATTTGACCCCTTTTATCCTGTCCCACTCCTCCCCTCTACCGCCCAATATTGTTTTTTAAATGTCAACTTTTGATTATTTATTACTAATATGTAGAAATACAATTGATTTTTATATATTAAGATCTTATCCTATAACCTTGCTATACTGACTTTAAAATTTTGGGTGATTCCATTGGATTTTACTATACAGGTGACAATAAATAAAGGCAGTTTTACTTCTCTCTTTCCAGTATGAAAGTTATTTCTTTTGTAGACAGACTGCACTGGCCAAAACCTCCAGTACAATGTTAAAATAAAGTGGTGAGATCAGACATCTATTTTTTTCCCTAAGATAAGTCTATTTTTCTTAGGGAGAAAAAAAAATCAGTCTTTCACCATTAAGTATGATGTTAGCTGTATGTTTTTCAGAGATGCTCTTTATCAGGCTGAGGAAGTTATCTTCCTAGTTTTATGAGTGTATTTATCATGAAAGGGTGTTTGGACTTTGTCAAATGCTCTTTCTGCATCAATGGGATAATCATGTGATTTGGGGGTTTTATTCTATTGATATGGTATATAACATTAACTGATTTGGAGGTGTTAAACCAACCTTGCATTTCTTTGAGAGTGGATAAATTCCACTTGGTCATGGTATATAAATCTTTTTATATGTTGCTGGATTCAGTTTTCTAGTATTTTGTTGAGGATTTTTGTACCCACATTCATTAAAGATACGATCAGTAGTTTTCTCGTGTTCTCTTTGTCTGGTTTTGGAATTAGGGTAATACTAATCCCATAGAATGAGTTCAAAAGTGTTTTCTATTTTGGGGGGAGAGTTTGTGAATAAGTATTAAATCTTCTTTAAGTGTGATAGTAATCAGCAGTGAAGCCATCTGTACCTGGTTTTCCTTTGTGGGTAGTTTTTATTATTATTATTATTATTATTATTATTATTATTATTATCTCAATCTCTTTGCTGGTTTTTTTAAGATTGTCTATTTCTTCTTGAATCAGTTTTGATAGTTTGTTTTTTCTAGGAATTCATACATTTTGTTAATTTTCTTATAGTTTTTCTATTGTCTGTTTTATTTATTTTCACTCTAATATTTACTATTTCCTTTCTAGTGCTTCCTTTGTGTTTAGTTTGCTCTTCTTTTTTCCAGAGTCTTCAGTGTAAGATTAGGTTATTGATTTGAGAACTTTATTTTTTAATATAGTAATTTACAGCTACAAATTTTTCTCTATTCCACTGCTTTTGCTGCATCTCATAATATTTAGTCTGTTGTCTTCGTTTTCATTCATCTCAGTATTTTCTAATTTGCCTTTTGATTACTTCTTTAACCCATCAGTTATTTAGGAGTGTGTTGTTTGATTTTCACCTAATTGTGAGTGTTCCATTTTTTTCTGTTATTAATTTCTAATTTTATTCCATTGCAGTTAGAAAGCCTACTTTGTACTATTTCAGTCCTTTTAAATTTTTTTGAGATTTATTTTGTGACTTAGCTTGTGCATGGCCTATCCTGGAGGATGTTCCATGTGCACTTGAGAAGAATATATATTCTCCTATTGTTTGGAAGAATTCCAAACAATAGGAGAATAGGTGCCTGTTAGGTCTAGTTGGTTGATGGTGTTACTCAAGTTTTCTCGTTTCTCATTGATCTTCTGCCTGTTTGGGCTACACATTATTAAAGTGGGATTTTGAAGTCTCTGACTATTAATGAGGGATTGTCTGTTTCACCCTTTATTTTTGTTTTTATTGTATCCAAGACCTTGTGAAATTTACTTTTTTGGATGCTGGATAGTTTTGTATTCTTATAAATATTTTGGAGGTTTATTCTAGGATACAGTTAAATTACTTGGACACAATTTGATCCTTTTGTGTCTTGCTTTTACGATTTATTGGGCAGGATTAGAGCAGTGTTTAATATAGAGCTAATTATTTCCCCCTACTGACTGAAGCAAGAGTCTTCTGTGTACCCTACCAGTGCCCCATAAGTTTTGAGGTTTTGCTGTTGGGTACAGGTACTATTTCTGACTTTTGAGAATGCCAAGTGCCATTAACCTCTAATCTTTTCAGGTGGTTCTTTCCCTAGACTTGGGTAATTTCCTCCCAGACATGACCAATCACAATTCAGCTGAATAATTAAAGAGACTCTCTGAAGGTCTGCAGAATTCTCCCTCATTGTATTTCTCTGTTCAGTACTCTTTCCTGCAAACTCTATCTGTCTTGCCTCTCTAAACCCTGCTCTGTCTCTTCAACTCAGACGGTTCACAGGTTTAGCCTGGGTTCCCTCTCCCTGTACCATGACCTGGAAACTCTCTGAAGGCAGTGAGCTGGGACAATTATAGGGCGTACTCATTAATTTCTCACTTCTTATGGATCACTGTACTTGTTGCCTGATGTTTGGTATATTGCAAGCCATTGTTTCAAATATTTTGTCCATTTTTTGGTTGTATTAGGTATTAGGGTAAATCTTGCCCTTTTACTTCATGGCCAGAAGCAGAAGTTCACATATTTCATCTGTTTTTTAATATCAATCTTTATTTTATTTTTTCCTTCAGGAGGCTACTCACAAAGCCAGTGTTTTATTGAGTGGTAAAATTAAGGTAGAAAATGGTCAGATTTATCAAAATCCAGTCACCTGGCTCAAGGATCTTCTAGGAGGTGATAGTTATGTGACCTGGAATTACGCTTGGAGTAAGGTGGGTTGTTAAGTTTATCTTTAACTTAAAATGGAAAGGTACATTTTTTTAAATGATAAAACTACATTTTAAAAATAAATCTGAAAGTTTTCTAAGTTTTTGTCCTCATATGTCCCTTCTGCAATGTGCTACATGCTTTCTCCCACAACTCCTATTTGCCAGAAATTCCTCAGACAAGGTTGCACTGCTGACTGAGCCTCTCTTTTCTTGTTCTTCACATAGAAATTTGAATGCACCCAATTTTCCTGACCCCAAGTGACTTCAGATCTTTGTGGCTCCACCCAGAAAATTTGAGACCACTGGTGTATTAAAATTTAGTTAATTTGTTATCAGTATTCTTACAAAATCTTCCCCTAAAGACAGAAGGAATGAGCAGGGAGCCTAAGACCCACAGAAGTTATGGTACACCTTTATGTTTGAACATAGTTTTATCTATGAATTGCAAGTCCCCCAAAAAGAAATATTTCTTTTCATTCAGACTTCCCAGACCTGGTAGCCTCCTCCTTAGTTCTGTCTTCTGCCTTATAAGCCCAGGTTAACCACCAATTTAAAGACTATTAATGACTGACACACCCTTGAGGTCCAGTGATCAACCACCTCCAGATGTCTGTGGCGCCACTGCAGGGACCAGTCTTTCAGTGATTCGCCCAGAAAAATGTGAATAATTGGACATCCACCATTACTGCTTCACAGAATCGCAGATACCTTCAGCCTTCACTAGCTGTTACAGTAAGCTTCAGTGCGCCACTAATAGAAGGCACAGTTTCCTCTCTTCTTTTTTGTTCAACTCTGCTCTGCCCACCCTTCGTCCTAGCCCTACTTTTTGACTGTGTCCCTAATTCCTGCATTCTGGTCTCCTAGACCTTCGTGGCAAGTGCTTCCAGAACTGTTTCAGTTCCTTCACTTCCATCAGCACATTTTGGATTTTCTCTGCTTTACAGTCTCTCTCTCTTTTTTTTTTCTCTTGAGGTTTTTTTTCCCCCCTTCAGCCCCTAGAGACACCAGCCTATCTGCTTTTAACTCACCCTTCCCAATCCTTTACATGGATTTATAAATCACAGTTGCATGTTAGTGTAACTTTGATTTATAAATTTGCATTTAACCCATGGAAATTCCTCTTTTATTACAGTTCCTTAAGTTTATGATAGGTTAGATCATTTTGCTGAAACTGAATCTATACTTCAACATAAATAAGGTACTTTTGAGTTTGACATGCCTCTGCTTCAGTGTGCCTGAGTTGACTCAGGTCTCCCACTCTTTTTCTCTACTGGAACTACTTACCGCATTTGAATAGTTGGCTGTGACATCATTTGGCCCCTACTCTGTACTTATGCTCCATTTGCATATCACAGTGCCTCTGGTCTTTTCTCATCACCATGTCAATTAGAGTTATATTGTTTAACACCTTGAGGCCAAATGCAATGTGGGAAGTAAAATTAGGGCAATTCTTGAATGTAAGATATTCATACAGATTATCTGAAACGGATTAGATTTTTTTAATTATCCCCAAAACAGAAACAGTATTTAAAATTGCTATAGGCTGTGTATGTACTCTTAGTAAATACTCCAGGCTGAGAAACATTACCCCAAAGAGTTTCTTTACAATATTTAAAAGCCTCTTTTAAAATTTACTACAGAAACTGCCTCTGCCTCCTCTTGTCTTGGGGTAACTCCTGAATTCACAGTCACTTCATCATGAAAGCTTTTTTGTTACATTGGCAAATGTAAACATTTCTACTGACTAGTTCTAAGAATGTTGGTGTGGCTATGGAGCCAGGAGTGGTTGGTTGTCAGGCGAGAAATGCCAGAAAACTAGGTCTTGTCCTGCATCAGACAGAATGACAAGGCCACTAGACACAGAGATGACTCATACTTCCTACCCAAGCAGCTGGGCTTTTAGCAAGGAAATCCTGATTCCATGGCATCACTGTTCTCACTGCCACAGCCCTCCTAGGCATTAGTCATCATCCTGAGGTGACAGAGTGATCTCTGGGTAGGAGACAGGAGACCAAGCTTGTTCCTGATTCCACCCTCGATAAATTATATGATGAGGGCAATGGTTTTCAATCCTGGCTACATGTTAAAATCACTTGGGAAGCCTTCAAACGCTACCAATGCCTGGTGGACCCCAGCTGCGTAGGTTCTGATTTAATCGTCTGGGTTAGAGACTAGATAGTAATATTTTTAAAAAGCTTTCCAGGTGATTCTAATGTGCAGCCTGGAGTGAGACTCACTAATCTAGGTCAAATCATTTACCCTATTTGAACCTGTTTTTTTTTTTTTATGTATAAAATAGTGTTAAATGGACTCTAAAGACCCTTTCAACTTGGAAATTCTAGGACTTGTGTAGCACTATGTGGTTTATAAAGCACTTTTACATATATTCTTTCACAAAAACCCCATGAGGTCAGAAGATCAACTATAATCTCTGTTTATAGATATGAAAACAGAGTTGCAGGCAGTTAAGTGACCTGATTAGCCTCAAGGCCAGCAAATACCAGAACCATTACTAGAACCGGATCCCCTGTTTCGCTATACACTATTTTCCACATTTACAACAGTAACACAAGGGAAGGTTATATCTTTTCATTGGGAACATGTTGCCCTGAACTCAAAAGAGTACGTAGAATCATCCAGCTGTCTTTATGTAAAGCCTTATTCTTATACAGCAAAAATTGCCCACTTTCATGGGAAAAATGCCTTTCTTTGATACAATCGTAGTATGAAAATCATAAGAATAGCAATGACAGTTCATTTTAATGAATACCCAGGACTGGATTTGTGCAGATGAAAAGTGGGCTGCTATTTTGGGCGGTGATTCAAGGAGCACTGACAGATCTCTAGTGCAAACATGCTTCCCATCCCGATGCTTCCCTCTCTGGATTTTTACACTTATAAATCCACTCCTTTGGATGTAGTATTGACTTTTCTCTGTGGTTCCCTCCTCACCCTACACACTTTCTGAAAAATTCCTCCTAACATCATGATTTAGAAATATCAAGATATGGAAATTTCGAGAAAAAGTGATGGAAATTGCTCTGGACAGACAGCCTCATTTAGTCAATTAATTACATTCCCAATACACCTTAACTTAACTTAAACTTAACTTAAGCCCAGCTCCTACTTGGGGGAGATGGTTGGAGATGTGGGCCCTTTTAATGTACAAATATTCAGGAGATATGAATCCTGAGGACATTATGTGAAAGGCCTGCGGCTCTTCTCTTGCCTCTCACTGCATGGAGTGTCTGAGGGACTGAAGAAGGGGAGGCTTTAGGATGGTGATTGGGAGCAGATGGGTGGTGTGAAGACAGCCATCGTCAAACCCACAGGATCGGCTGGTCCAAGGCAGTTAGCGCACTTTGGTACTACTGTCTTCTGAATTCCTTGAGAAATAGTTTTCTTTGCTTAGCCAAAATGCGTTTTTCTGTTATAGAGAACTTAAAAGAAAACCTACAGTTTTCTTTGCCTGCCTTCTACCCCACAAGATGCAAAACAGTGATGCTGTCGTCTTCATCTTGGAGTAGTGAAAATTTCTTAATACCTGGTTCTTAAAATTTGAAATGGAATAAAACAGTCATTTGATCACCCATAAACAGATTCCCATTAGGCGATACCAACAAAATGTTTTTCCAAAGACATGAGAAATGGACTGGTGCTTTCAAATAAAATGGAGTCCCATCAAGGAAACAAATTCTTGGATCCCTCTTTAATAATCAAAGGAAGATTACGTTTTATATATCTTCTTGATGCACGTTACTACATAAGGTATAGAGAAACATTTGTTGCTGCATTAATGACAATTGATACTGTACTTTATTTCCTGAGAGACCTAATCGAGACAATTTCACTTGGTTCATTTACTGCTGTTCCAGAATCGTGGCTGGCTGAATCATCCATTCATCCCAAACATACATGCACAACCCGGAAGCCCCATTTCTTCCCTAAACATGATATCATTGGCCTTAGGATGAAGCACCCTTGCAATTCTGCCTTTTAGAAAAGCAAGAACACACAACAACCTACAGCTATCCTCACAGAACATACCTTACCCTGAGCTACGACTTTCTTACTTGTCCTCATCTGGGGGAAGGTGGCATCCCATCAGCTGCCCTTCATCAAAATGAGTTTTGGATGGTGAAATTGCCAGGATTGCTGGAGGCTATGTAGTTCAAGACCTTAAGAACCTAGCCTACAGCTCTTCCCACATGGCTCTGTTAAGCAGACATCTGAGCTAGATTTGCTTCTAATGAGATTTAGTCCAGGAATCAGAATTTGAGTCATAGGCAAACGGGAGGACTATTTGCCTACATGCTTTAGCCAACTGGAGCATGAGCCTATTATGAAATGGACAGTTTCCAGAATTAACCTAGTGCCTGTTCATTTAGAGATCTATTCATTACTA
The DNA here is from genome assembly GCA_003508835.1 of Eonycteris spelaea. Classification (NCBI taxonomy): domain Eukaryota; kingdom Metazoa; phylum Chordata; class Mammalia; order Chiroptera; family Pteropodidae; genus Eonycteris; species Eonycteris spelaea. The sequence continues at coordinate 18,140,763 of PUFA01000011.1, read as the reverse complement.
TCCTTGTTCAATAAATTATTCCTACTGTTTAGAAAATAGATTTTTAACTCAATGGATTTTCTTAAAGCTGTGTTATGTTCTTTGTATGTGTGGATTACCCCAGTAGCATGTTTAAGATCTCCAAAGCTACTAAGGTACAATTTTACTACCTTATGTCACCCAGCACTAACTGATAAAAATTTACTCTAAGATATAGGTAAAAACATACCGAGCCTGCACACTCATGAACGCTTAAGGTGTACTGGATATTGTCAAAGTATAACATGAACAAAATTGTATTGTTTTCTAATTGATAGTTATTTGGAGAACTGACAGATGACATTCAGGAGCCTCGTCTCTCTTTCTTCCCTAGCACATGAGAAGGGGTTAGCACACTGGGTAGGCCAGAGCTGTTTCATTTACATCCAGGCTTTGTTTGGGATTGAGCTCAAAGGGTGCCTAACCCTTCCAGATCCCCTTGGCCTACCTTACTCGGTTCAATAACAAGCATTTATTGAGCACTCAGGATGTGCTAGGCAATATGCCAAATGCTTTTCATCCGTTAACTCTTTTAATCCTCACAACTTAATAAGATGGAGGTACTTGTTTTACAAATGCACAAACCGAGGCTCAGAATTTAAGAATCTTGCTTAAGAGTTGGGATTTCAGAGTTTTTTTCCAGTATTCTCAGGCACTATGTGAAGTGCTAGGGTATAAAAATGAATATGACCCAGACCCTGGCCTCAAGGAGCTTATATTTTAATGGAAACAGATACAATAACACATAATTTCATTTAAATATATTAAGTGCCTTGACAGAAATATGAACACAGAAGTTATGGGAGCCTAGACAAGGAGGGTCATTACGTGAACTTAAATGTTCTACGAAGGCTTCCTGGAGGAAAATATATTCAAATGGAGACATGTTGGTTTAGCTACAGTGAACTTAACCTCTGGGGCTATATCCTCAGACTGCCCTGGAACTGAATGGAGAACCCAAAGACACTCAGGCCTAGAACATTTCTGGCAGATGTTTGCCAGTCTGCCTCAGTCCAGCCCATTCATGTGCAGATGTTTCCAAGCCCTAATCTTTTGGGCTGACAGATAATAGCTATGTTCACAAACACCAAAAAAAAAACTTGGATGTAAGACCCAAAATCTATTCATCTAATCAGTTAAGTATCTGATTTTTGAAAAGTTCTAGTACTTTTATGGCTTAGTTTTATTAATGCAACATTAATCTTTTAAAGTTATAAAGTAGCAAGTTCTAGATTAATGGTGGTTGAGTAAGTAAATGGATGAGAATTAATAACATACAATTTTTTCTGTAAAGAGCCAGATAATAAATATTTAAATCCTCATGGGTATATGGTCTCTGTTTCAACTACTCAATCCTGTTATAGCAAAAAGCAGCCATACATATGAAGTAAAAGAATGGGTATCACTGTGTTCTAATAAAACATTATTTACAAAAAAGAGTGGTAATCCATATTCAGCTGTGGGCTATATTTTGCCAGTCCATTATATACAGTAATCAATACTTTGCCAAAGTTATAATTTGCTTCTTATAAAAAATATGATTTTTAAATTCTGTGTTTAATTATGTGCAGATAACATACATGGGGAAGGAGCTTTTGAAGTATGTTTCTGAGGAAGTACCCATACCTCCAGAACCAAACTTAGTACCTCAGGAACATCAGCCGTGTCTTCCAGGTATGTGCAAACCAACACCCATTTCTTTGTAATGGGGAAAACACACCCAAACCTACTAAGAAAGTGCTTCTTTTTTTTTGGTCTTTTTTTTTTCCATTCAGGTGAAATTCACAAAACAGTCAAATAACATAAACAAATCAGTGGCATTTAGTACTTTCACAGTGTGGTACCACCACTACTCTAGGTCATTCCAAAATATTTTTACCACTCCAAAAAGAAACCCCATTCAGCAGTTACTCCCTTCAGTCCCTGGGAACTGCCAGTCTACTTTCTATCTTTATGGATCTGCCTGTTCTGAATATTTCATAGAAATGAAATCATACAGTATATAACCTTTCATGTCTAGCATCTTTTTCTTAGCATAATGCTTTCAAGAATCATCTACATTGTAACATCAGCATTTCATTCCTCTTTATAGCTGAATAATAGTCCATTGTATATGTATGTATGTGTGTATGTACATATATGTACATATATATATATACACACAACACACACACACACATGCCACAATGTGTTTGTGTATATATAAGATCACCATTTAGTTATCTTATGTGACTGGTTAGACAGAGAATTGCTTAGCAGCATGCTACAGGAAAGCCTGGGTATCATTGTGCAGAAAAAAAGCCCCTGAACTGATTTTCTTGTTCTATTTTTTTCAGTACATGTACCCTAGAATTAAAAAAAAAAAAAAAGATGATTCTTGAAAGCATTATGCTGAGAAAAAGATGCTAGACATGAAAGGTTATATACTGTATAACATATGTGTATGTATGTATATGTATGTATGTATGTATGTATGTATATATGTATGTATACACACACTACAATTTGTTTAGTCATTCTTTGATGGACATTTGAGTTATTTCCACTTTTTGGCTCTTGGGGTAGTGTTGCCATGAAAACATGTATACATATTTTTCTGGGTGCCTGTTTTCAGTTGTTTTGGGTATATACCTCATTGCTATATCCTATAGTAATTATATTTTTAACTTTTTGAGGAACAAACTGTTTTCCACAACAACCGAACCATTTTACATTCCCACCAGTAGTGTAAAAGGATTGCACTTTCTCCATATCCCCACCAACACTTGTTACTTTTTGTTTGTTCATAGCACTCCATTTTTAACCACAATTGACTCCAAGAGAATTTTAAGAAATTTCACTTTCTGTCACAATTTTTTTCTCTGGATATATGCTGTACTTAACTTTGCGTACATTTTTTTTTTTAAGTATCACATAAAGGTAGAAAAATGGTATTATTTCCTTCCTCCAGGCATGATTTGGTTTCCCATATTTCCAAAAGCATACTAAAATAAATCTGCTTATTAGTATAAATGAATATACCTTAGCCTAAGAAAACTGAAGAGAATGGAATCTTCACCAATTAGCAGATTTTGAAATGATCTTGGAAGGAGTAGCTCACATTTTTTAAAAAAAATATATAACTAATATTATATTATTTTTCTCTGCTATAGCACCTCCTGTTTTTTTTTATTTTTGTTTTTGTTTTTTTTCCCCAGTATCCCTGACTCAGAATAGCTGGGGATAATATACAGAGAGGAAGTAGGGAAAAGAAAATGATAATACTGGATAACCAGAGTCAGGAACCAAGCAGGGGTTACTTACACCAGAATCCTAAATCGTCACTCCAGGGTTTTTCCCTTTCTTACAACAAACCCCAATAATTCAAAGTACTTTCCTCTCCTGATTTGATACCTAGTCCACCCTAACTTCTTAGGGTCCTTCTTTGTCTCCAGAACTGGCTTCAGAATAGGATGCATTTTCCCCAGTTTTCTGAAGACAGCCTCAAATGTGCTTTTTATCATTTGAGGAAACAGATCTGTTAAAACAATTGCGGGGGAAGTTACAGGGCTTAAAAAACTGAAAGGAGTTTTCGTAACAATTCATAGGCTTTGAATCCTAACTTTGAATGTGGATCTCCTAATCAAATCTTGGAGTAGGGTCCAGGGACCTAAATTTTTTAAGTGATTCATATACAGCCAGCCTGACTATAGACCTTGAATGACTAGTGGTGTCTGATTCGTTATGCAGATAATAATTCGAAAACTCTTGATATATTCAGCCCATCACTTTGATGCCAAAGCACGCCCACTCTAGCGTGCTATCGCTTTCTCTCTTCCTCCCCTTCTTCCTCCCCGCTCCCCTTCTCTCCTCTCTCCCTTCCCCTCCCCTCTCTCCCCTTCTCTCTCCCTCAAACAGACACACACACACACACACACACACACACACACACACAACCACAATTGAAGGAAAGCTAAGCAAACGTTCTCCTCCTAGATTCTAACCTTGAGTCAAAGCAGAAATGTAGATTCTTCCTGTATCACAAAGATTATCTGTTCCTCAGATTTTCTAGTTCTAGGCAGGCATTTCCAACTCCAGCCTTCCTCAGAAGGCTTGTAATTCCCCTGTTAAGTGAGCATAAAATAAAAAATGGTTCTGAGCGGATACTTCTGTTACCTGCAAATATAAACAGTTTCTTGTTACTAATTTCTTTGCAGAAATCCTGTATTTTCTTTCCTTCAGATATTTCAAAAAAATATTACTGCTAATTTGAGAACTGTAGAGATGCCAGTATGCCAACCAACTCATTGCTACCTTCATCTGGGACCAGGAGTCTACAGGCATGTCCCTGCTGGCTTTCTGTAGGCTGTGGGGGGAGTTTTATTTGAATCTTTTTGATTGAGGCTTTTTTTGTACCTGGCTTTATGGTACCAAAGACCTGGCAAGTTAGAAAAATGTAAACTCTCTAACCCTATTACAAACAAAGCATTGAGGAGAGACTCTTTTCCCCTCTTTTGCATATCAGAATGTAGTCATGGAAGTCATGGCTCCACAGGGAAAATAAGTCCATATGGATTTCATTGGCCTACTTCAGGTCATAAACCCAATCAGTTCTCTTACACTTTTGATGATCATTCACTTCAAAGTAGTTGTTTTGGGGGGAATAAGGGGATTAGGGAGAGACATTTACATTCCCCATAACTAGGATCATCATGCATTCCAGTTTGACCAGGGAAGTCTCTTAACCCAGCAGAATTATTAGTAGCACTCCTTTTCACTTTCAGATATGCATTGGTTATGTGACCCAGTACAGGGATCAAGCAAATAGGTGTTGGAAAAAAATGGAATTTGGACAAGGTTTTTTTGTTTTTTAAGAGAAGAGGGAAACTTTTCAATTTCATTTACTTTAATAAAAAGCATATAGATTCTAACATACTACTGTGCAAATAGAAGGTCAAATCTTATGTATCAAATGCATATCACTCTACATTATAAATAATTGCTGGTTACCTAATTTTAATCCCTGGATAAACTGAGAAGATCTTTGAGTTTAGAGAGACTATTATGGGATCTTGCTTCCTGTTATAGTCCCCAGTGCTGGGCACACAGTAGCTTCCCAGTAAATGTTCACTGAATAACGTTCACCGAATGAATGCATGAATGAATGGAAGCATGAATATGATCAAAGGACTATTATTTTAAAACTGGATTTATTTGTGATTGACTGTCTTAATAGGTGGACATGACTAGATCTCACAGGCTATAATGGAATTTGTGGTGAAGAATTCAACAAATAGTAAATGGGATTTTGATTAGTTAATATTGTCTCCTTTATCTGAATTTTCTGTATCTAATTGTGAGAGATGAGTGCTGGCTCTTCACATCTTCTCAACCAGAAATTTAAGAGAACTATCTCTCCCTCCTCCTCCCCTCTTTATGAGAAGTCATAAAGAAATACATTTAACTTTGTTAACCAACATTTCCTAAACTTATTTAATCAGATAATATATATTGACATTTCATGAGACAAATAGCAGCAACCTCAATATCCACTTTATTTCTACTTGTTATTTTGGATTCACAGTATCAAGAAAGTCCTGAGTCATGAAGATAAGTGATAAAAGTTTTTAATCTTGCCATTATAAGACTTTCTTCAATGAATCAGAGATAACCAAAGAGGTTTATTCTGAGTTCCACACAAAAACTAGTTAAATTGGTAACTGAAGTCAATGTATTGATGGACTTGAGTGTTAACACGTGGTATGTTAACAAATTTGAGGGCATATGTTGTTTCTAACTAAAGATTTAAACATGCAAACATAAGCCTTTAAAAATGAAATTCTGCTGATGAAATCCCTGAAGTATCTTTCTGTAATGTTCCTTTTAAGCTTTAAAATGGAGGGAGTCTATGGTGCATTCGCCTTTGAAATTTTACTTCATCCCTAGTCTCTCTCCTCTCTGCCTGCTTGGCTGTAGTCCCTGTGTTAAAGAGGGAATCTCCACTGATACAGTATAATTAGGAAGGGGAAAATGGACATTCCCAAACTTCTGCATAGTTCATGAGCACTCTGTACAGAGTGATCACAAACTATGCAGAAGTTTGGGAATGTACAGACATATCAACATATTTTTCTTAAAGTTCTTTTTAAAAGTATTCTGTTAAGTTAGATCATATTTTATTATTTACCTGGAAAGCCAATTTTATATGTTTATGTCCTCTGTCACCAGACTATTAAGACCCTCAAAACACATTAAGCTAAATGTATTCATCTAAGGAAAAAGAAGTCTCTTTCTGAAATCTCTCTTTTCTTTAACCATTATTTAATGCACACTAATTATAACATTTTCTTTCATGGGGACCAAACATCATTTGTCCATTTGAAAATTAATATGCTTTTTCAGGAAAAAATACTCTTGTTTTTTTTAAAAAAACAATCCTTAACTTACTGAAAACCTGTTGTAATTAAGTGACTCTAAAGAGTTTTTGTTTTTCAATGCTGTTATTGTGCTTTATTTCTCTGTAAAAGTATACGTAATAGAGAGCAGACATTCACAGGTGCTTACGTTTTAAGTGGTTAAGAACTTCTTAAACCTTAAACACCCAAGGAAGATGAGAGCCTGATAACAGAACAGAGGATGTTTATTTCAGCTACTGTTTACAACTCTTGGTTCTTTTTCATTATATTTATCATAAGTTTTTCATACTGGTATCGTGATTAACACTCTTTTGACCTAATTCATAAGTGGAGGAAACAGCTACTGATAAGGGAGGAAAGAGAAGAAAACTGTCTGTTGAGCACCTGCCATGGGCCAGGCCATCTGCCAGATTATTTTACAAACATTAGGCCACTTAGGAGCTGCTTTTTAGGAGAACTCCAGGGTTCATGTGTATACAACAAAGGCACAAAAAACCTGCACACTTTATGTATAAAATCAAGTATCTCACACACAAAGCAACTTAAGGAACCACCTCTTATATTTCAATTTTCCCCAAATAATGAGGGCTTAATAGTTTTAAACTTCAAAATGTCATGTTCAACTTTATTTCTTGATTCCAGTACAGCTTCACAGATGGCTTTTGATCTTACCAATGAATATATAACATTATTCATTAATAAATATCAAATCATATAACACTCCACCACCATTTTTATCCTTTAGGATCCCTTATTTTTAAAAGGCATTGAACTTTGTATTTAAATAGCTGTAATATAGTTTTCCCCAATCATATTTTTACAGTCTATTAAAATAATTATTAATTATTTGGCCTTTGATGGGAATTACATTTCTAATTCAGAATGAGAATGTATATGTAAATGTTCATTTCAATTTATAACTAGAGTAAGCAAAGTTTCATCCCATAATTCTAATAAAATGTAGAATGCTTAGTTTGTAAGAGTAAGTTCTGGAAGTCTGAGTTCAATAATTTTAGTGTTAGAAGTGAACCTTATATATCAACTAGTCTTGGGCTTGTTTTACAAATGATAAAACTAAGAACCAGAGAGGTAAAATGGGTTCAGTGAAAGAGTGCATGGGTTAGTGATGTTTCAGAGGTGAACTATCAGTTAAAATAATGAATCTGATTATTTTTATTTTTGATCTAGTAAGGGAAAAATTTTTTTTAATTAGAGGAAAAAGAGGAATAAAAGTTAAATTATTTTTAACCTTATTAACTTGTCATTTTGAAGTGCTAATTTGGGCAACTAGCTAACATGAATGGTAACGTGAGCCCTCTCTTGTGCCTGGTAATGAATCTATCAATTCAGTTTAAGTATACTTGTGCAGAATAGCTAGTATTTGGTGGTACTACTTGAGAAAGATTTATTTTTCCTTACCTTGTGCACGAGCAGAATGGTTGCTTAGCTGTGTGCAATTCTTGTTGGAGATGAGGGACAACAAGAAGGGCCAAATATCCACATAAAAGGCTATTTTCCTGGTTGTCCTAGCCTGTTAAATATGCTACTGTTTAGAAATTTTGATTACAGATTAGGCCACTGACTTTTGCCTAGGGAATCTGTCTCAAATAAAAGTGAAAATTAAGGGAGAAGCACTTCTACCCCTCAGCAGGGTAGATTTGTGGTCTTCACAGTTCCTGGTGGAAAAAAATTTTGGCACAAAGCTACAGGTAAATTTCATGGTTATCACTGCAAAGATGATGATAATCACTTGACCAAAGAAGGGATTAAGTACTATTTCTCAGAATTCTGATTTCTCATTCACAAAAATTCTTTCAGTGATAGAGCTTCTTTATTAATCTTCTTAGTTCTCATTTCTTTTAGGCTCTAGAGCCAGGAGATGTCTGGCTGCTTAAGCAGAACTAGATGCCCAAGCATTATTCCACTTAATCCTCCCCACAGTGAGGACTGGAAAAAATAAACGGTAGATATTTCCAGGGTGCTTAAGTCTATATGTGTCTGTGTATTCCTGATATTACAGTGTTTTACCTGTCAGTTCCTATTTCTGAAGATCACAACAGCTTAGTTTTTCTAAGATTTTTCCTTAGAATAGTGACAGTTACTAAGGGACCCTGAGTAAAATCATCTCCTATGAAGGAGATTTAATTTAAACATTTTGCACGCGATATCTGAAATGTGCAGCTTCCTTCCCTCTCTCAGCCCCCTACCCCCACCCAACATGACCGTCCAGGCGAGAGCAGAAGCGAACTCCAGTGTTCGGGAGCTTTCAGTTCAGAAGCAGATCTCCCAAGTGTGTCCTTCCTACAGTCCTTTCACCTGTTCCCATCTCTCCTCGCTGGCCCAAAGCTTGATGGAGTAGTGAGGCTTGAAATAAGAGCGTAGACTGGATCGCTGGGGAAACTTTTGTTCAATTTTTTGTTATATTTAAGTATCTGTATTTTGTGCAACCTATTAAATAACGTGAGTAATATAAGTGAATTATTAAATCAAGAAAATAAAATCTAAATCTGTTTTCTAAATAATTAGATTCCTTTTCTGGTCTCATTTGGTTGTGCAAGGAGTAAAATATTCAAAAGTAAGAAATGGTCTTAGACTATGTTTTGTGATGTGACAGGCAACTGTGTGATGTTATTAGAACTCAGAAAGAAATTACAGAAGGTATGATACCCCGGATTGTTATTGGTTACCTGGGCAGCAAGGGGAGGGGGAGCAGGAAGTGGGTAGGAGAAAGACCATACCTATTGGCCACATTTAGAGGATATACACGGATAAAACATTAAACACTCAGCTGTAGAAGCCCTTAAGCCAGAGGAAACCTCCCAGCATATGCTACGGACCAAGTCTAGACCTGGGCCTGCAGAAGAGTCTCAACTCTAGAACTGTGCCCATGGCTACAGTAGTTACAGGTTATAGTTTAATTCTCAGAAGACTAACCATAGAACCCACAATATATTTTCACTAATTCAAAGTAGGTATACTACACTGCATATGTGTTTTATTTTCTAAGAAAAGAAAAAGCAATTCTAAAAATATTATATACTGTCATTTATGCTTTCAAGTGTGTTGGGGGGGAGGCGGGGAGGGGGGAGGGAGGAGAGAGAGAGCGAACCAAGGTTTGCTCAACTTCAGAAAATGAAAAGTTAGTGAGGTTCTTTGGCTCTAACTTTGCTGAATGATTTGCCTGGAATGATTCAAACAATTTTGAAGCTTGTTCTATTATGCAATAAAAGGACCTAACAAATGTATAGTTACTTAAAATTTACTTCAAACTGGGATCATAAATTTGAAATCAATTTGCTGTGTTCTTACATTCCTACATGGGGATCACTCTCTTTAGCTATGTTTCCTGTATGTGTGTGTTCTGTGTTTTATTTGTCCCCTCACCCAGCAGATACATTGGGAATTTTCTTGGCGATAACAACAAAGAAAATTGGAAGCTAAAAGTTGTGGTCAGCCAAAGGTGCTGACCAGAAGGTAGATAGCATGGGGCGACACGGGCTGGAATGAAACAGATAGGAATGCCACGGTGGAGAGGGTTCAGAGGAACCTGGAAGATGGTGAGAACAGATGATTCATAAGGAATGGTCTTCTTTTTTTCCCTCCTGTCTGATCATCATGGAATGGACACTGCTCTGTAATGAAGTGGGAAATAGTCTCGATACTGTGTTTTGTGATGTGATACTCATATTCCCAGAGTTTATCTCCATGGGTTTACCCAGGAAATGGCTACTGCGGAGCCACTTGCAGTTCTCCTAAAGTCTTATGATTGTAGGAAATTGAGAAATATATTATGCTGAAAGTGAACTTGAGTGGAGATGTGCATGGGATTGTGCCTGCCATGCCCTCCATGTTCCTTTGAAAGAGAAGCCGGGTGTATGTCTACTAGCTCGCAGGTCAACCAGTTAAGTCTTGTGGGTGTATAGTGGCCAGCCCATTGAGAAAGATTAGACTATCGAAAGCATCATGCACTACTGACTTTAGTAATAAAGTCAGCCTGGCTGAAAAAGAGGTGAGCCTAAAAATGGTCCCTTTTTCCTAATTCATTCATAGCCTCAAGGGGTGGACGGAGCGCCCAGGTTCATCTCTGAGCAAAGCTGGTTTAGAGTACAGAATAATGTTGACTATACTTCACAATGTCATGGAAAGATTTTGTATATGTAGTATTTCTCATTTGACAAAGATGAATGATAGGAATGGTAAGGTAAAAAAAAAGTGGTTAACATGTAGTGCTTTATTGAAAAAGTCACTCTAGGTGTTACTAGGTTAACTGTTAAAGTGCTGTTTTCCAAACAATTTTGTTACATCATCTCAAGCATCTCAAGTCTGGCCCACTCTATTTCTGCATATCAACTGAAAAAATGGGCAAGTTGCTTCCTCAGGAGCTACTGCCTACCATTGTGTAGTTTTGTTGGTGATCTTCTCTATGCAAACACTATGATAATGATTTCTTCTTACAAGTAAGATGAAGCTCATCAGGCAGTCCTGGCCCCTTCTTATAAGGGCACTTATTTAGGTCTGCGACTTTTGAGGTGAGGCCCACTCTTTGTAAAGAGACAAATTTTTGTGTATAAGGCCCATCCTTGCCCTGATGCAGCTAAACTAATTTTAGTGAAATGAATTTAAATTAATATTTAAAGCCTTATTTCCGTGGGTTTTTTCCAAAAGAAGAATGCTCCTCACCCTGAACTTCTATGGAATACCTTGTTTCAGAAAGTCTACAAAACAATAAGGGAATTGTTATATTTACATATGGGCCGTGTGCAAAAAGTTAAAATTCTTTGGTTTGTGGCAATTTAAAACCAAAGAATTTTAATCAGACTGGCTTAACCCTTCCCATAAAAAAACAAGTTTTATTGACTTGTGTACATGAAAAACCAGGAATAGGTCTTCAGGCTTAAACCAGGGTTCAAACAGCATGACTAGCACCCAGTTTCTCTTGCTTTCCATTTCTCAGTTCCATCCTAACTCTCCTCTCATCATCCCAGAGCTACACATTTGCAGGTTCAAGTTTAAAGGGGAAGAATATGGATGTGACTCTTTCCCAGAAGACCCAACAAAGACTCTTGCATCTTACTTCATTCTTAATGGGTCATGTTTTTACCCCTGAATCAATGCCTGTCCCCTGATTGGTTTAGATCTAAATAAATCAGGAGGTTGAGAACAATTTCACTAAAAGCACATGGGCCAAATATAAAGAAACGGAAGGTTCTATAGAGGGAAATTGGCGGGGGCAGGGGGTGGTGGGGAGCAAAATTGGAAGGATAAATGGATACTGGGCATCAAAAGCACCAATGCCCACACGGATGTGTGATTATGTAAACATTTGTATTGCTTAGAATTATGAACAAAGCTCTTGGACTGTATGTCATGTCTAACTGAAACTACCTGGCAAAAGTCATATTCATACTGGTGTTATCTGTGGAACAAAATTCTGTTTGCTGAATGATGTACAGTTCATACAGCCCTGTGAGAAAGGAGTTTCTGAGACACCAGGGAGGTTGAAGAAACCTGCTTTTAGATCACTGACCCTTAGACTGTAAATAGGCTTCCTCTTCCAAGATCAGCCAGAGCTGACTTACAGCTTATCTCGGGTATAGAAAATGTAGTGAGTGAGGAACACCTGGTCAGAAAGCCTGTTACATGTGCTCATTGACTTGACTAGGGTCTAGGATTTGCAGTAAGGAAATTTAAATCTTATTTTTTTAAAGGCAATTTTTAATTTGTTGGCACTTCTTTAAACAGGAACTTCCAGAGAGTCAATGCGAGGCATCCCACCTTATCTACAAATAAATGAGATACTATTAGTCAGTGATCAAGAATTTCTTCCCTGCCATATAATGGATCAGCATTGGAAGTTCTATGTGGAATGTGAGGAGCTAACATTCTAAGGCCTTGTTTTCTTAATAATTTCTTAGATATTTGTTCATATTATTAACTAACATTCACATTTCATCTTCTGTGGTCTGATGGGCCAATCTGAACACACACTTATAAGATGTGTACTGTTGTAAGAAAACATATAACTCTTCAACTATTTGCTATTCAAATAAAGGCATTTTTGAAGTAAACCATATTGACTCTCTGGCTTTCTTTTTACAAATATAAACTTAAAACTAATCTTTTAAAACTAATCTACTTTTGTATAAATAAAAATTATTCCTTAAGGGAAATAAAGATACAAATAAGAGTGGTGATTAGTCCAAGAAAGGCCTGGGTAAAGTGAATTTACTTAAAACAAGAATTTAAAGTCTCAGGACCTTTCCCCATTTATTTTGAAATGTATCCTGAAATCAAAATTTAAAATTACGAAAGAGGTTTATTTTAAGTTTCATAAAATGTAGCATAGATAGCATTGTAAGTGTGATGAGCCTTAGAGCAAAAAATGAATGAAGTGTTGATTTGGGGGCCGATTATTTTAAATAGGATATACTTCACCTATGACTTTTGCTCCATTTTCATAAAGTTTTTTCTTTTTTAAAAAAAGAAATATATTAAAGAACTTTATATATTTTCTCAAGGGTTTGTCTTAATCCTTTGATAGCCATGTTATTCTTATTCATCATCACCCCAGGCTCCCAAATAAGCTGCTTTCCTCTGTGGCCTAATTCCGTCCCTTCTCTCTCGTTTGGGCGGGGAAGCCAAAATTGCAATAAAATTACTCTAGCATGTGCTAGAATTTTGGGGGGAGAAGAAGGAGATAAATGGTGTTGCTTTTTTGATATTCTCTTATTTTAAATGTATAGAATCTTAAACATCTTTAGAATATTTAAGAAACTGGTTAATAGTTACCTATGAAGAGAAAAATTATGGGGCCGGGGAACTGAGAGGAAAGGAAGGCTTTTAACTACATATACCCTTTGGCAAATTTTAAAATTGGTACTGGGTGTTCTTTCAGTTCATATAAAAATGTTAAATATCTGAAAAGAAAGCACCCGGAAAGATTTGCCTATTAATAAACGTATAAAGACAAATCATTTTTTTTTTTCTTTTGAGAGTCCCTTGAAAACATTCAGGATAGAATGACCCTATACATTGTAATGTTTGAGAACTGACAAGAATTTTATTGCATTATCATTTTCTTAGACTAGCCTATTTGTCTGATTCTTGAACAATCTACATGAGGCAGTCTGTTTGGCTTTTATTATTTAAGGAGATATTTAAAACATGGGCCATTCGGGAATGTATACTAACATGGAAATTATATATATAAATAAATGGAAAAATGCAAATTTTAGACAATGTTTAATACAATACTTGTGTTAAAAATGATATGCATTTGAGTGTATATATAATATATATAGCCATACATGTATTTATATTCTGCATGCTACATATAAACTAAGAAATGGGTATTTGTATGTATAAGTGGGAGGGGTAAGAATATGTTGAGTAAAAGGTCTGGAATGCTACAAATAAAACTATGCAGTGCTAGTTTTTAAGGACTTTTTAAATTTTATTTTTAAATTACAATTGACACACTAGTGTCAGGTGTACAACATAGTGGTTAGACATTTATATAACTTAGGAAATGATCACCGCAATAAGCTAATACCCACTATTGTAATAACTATTGTAACTGACTACATTCCCTGAATGTGTTTTATATTTCCATGACTATTTTGTAACTGCTAATTCGTGCTTTTTAATTCCTGGTGGAAGGATAATTTAGCAGTTTACTTTCAATTTAAACACACACCCACACATTTCTTTTGTAATTAAAAATTTTTAAAGAGTAACTTAAAAAGCAGTTATTTTATTTAGTGATTATAATTTACAAAAGTTGTACATTCTAAGTTTATATTAGAAAGAAATCTTGCAATTCTTAAGTTTCCATTTTAGTGATCAAATTCTTAAACTGAATTTTCCAAGCTTGTTTAAAATTTTATATACCAAGTGGAAACTGACATAATACCTAGTACCCGGAGACATGCTACACATTGCCCAAACTACACAGCAAAAGGGTCTACTCCAATCAGGGATGGAGTCCAGAAAGCAATTTTATCCCAGATCATCCCTGTAAGACTGGGTGATTTGGAATGTTTGCTATATGTTTTGCCTATTTTAAATGAAGCCCTCAAGCTTCTGACCCTAAGTCATATAAGGAACCTCCAGAAATATCTAATAATATAATATTCTGCCTGATATTTGCATACTTTCTATAAAACAAACTTCTTGAACACCTCCAGGATACTCTATACTCAGCAAGGAAGCCTATTCCCTTTCAGACAGGTTGTCCTAAATAGGAGAAAGCTGAAACCCCAATGTCCAGGTCTCACAACCCTGTTATAAAAAGTATAGAATAACGCTTCCTTTTAAGACTTGAATACTTATGGACAAGCTTCCTCTGGCCTGATTGCTGATACTGTCCAAGCATACATCTTGTCCTTTTCTCCTCAGTTTCTCTTTCATTCAGTCCCTCCAACTTCCCCTCCTGGGTTCAGCCCTTTATCAGTGCATGTCTAGACTATGTGCAACAGTAATTCCAACCCATTTTTTCACCCCAGTTCTTATAAAAACCTGTGGCACACTGTGCCGAATTATTCTTAAAGATCTATTTTACTTCCCTGCTGCTGCAGAAGTAAAATCCAGGCCCAACATTCAAGGCCCCGTGCTCTCTAGTCCTAACATAACCTTCCAGCTTCTCCCAATCATCTCTAACCTTTGACTCACTGTTAAACTAGTGTTGTTGTTCCTGTTATGGGCTTAATTTTCTTTCCTCAAAATTCATATGTTGAAGTTCTAACCCCCAGTACCTCAGAATGTAATTGTATTTGGAGAGAGGGCCTTTAAAGAGATGATTAAGTTAAAATAAGGCTGTTAAAGTGTCCCTAATCCAATCTGATTGCTGTTCTTACACGAAATATGGACACACAAAGGGACCACAGGGATGCACCTGTGCCAGTAAAAGACCATGCAAGGACACAGCAGAAAGGTAGCCATCTGCAAACCAAGGAGAGACTTCAGAACGACATTAACCTGCTGACTCCTTGATCTTGGATTTCTACCCCCAGAACTGTGAGAAATAACTTTCTGTTGCTTAAGCCTCCCAGTTTGAGGTATTTTGTTATGGCACCCCTAAGCAAACTAATACTATCCCTAACTCTCCTCTTCATTTGTTTATACTAGCTGGAATGTTCCCCTACCTAGAATGTTCCTTCTCTCTACTGCCTGCTGTTTTCCTTATTCTTTGAGCCTTCTCTTCATACATAACCTCCTGTATTGCTTCCTCAGACTACCCAACCCAAGCATTTAATATTTACTGCTTGGTAGCAGTAAATTAGTTTTCTTTTCACAGCTATCTCCCCCAAGTAGCTGAAAAACTTGTCAAGATGAGGTTTAGGGTTTTATACTTTGTAGTTCCTATAATATCTTGAGCATACTAGATGCTCAAGAAATATCAATCTGTCAAGGTGTTTTCAAGTACAATAACAAAACCTTACTCGAAATGACTTAAGTAATAAGGAAAATTTATTATTTTATAGATCAAGTCCAGAGGTAGGAATTTCAGGGTTCATTAATTCTTTAACTCAACGATGTTATTATGTTGCCACCCTTCTTCCAGCTCCCTTTACAGTGCCAGGATGGCTCTGCAATTACAGGCAGGTGCACATGCAGAAACAGTATCACTAGAAACAGAAAAGAAACATTTTCTTCCAATGCACATCTTTTGGGAAGAAACCTTCCTTGAACACCACCACCACCACAGAAAAGTACGTTTCATTGGACAGAATTGTACCATATGCTCATTCCTAAATGAGTCACTAGCCAGAGAAGTGGGGTTATCTTTTGACTGGCTGAGGAAACTAAATACACCCCCATGTATGGGAAAGTAGTCAGCTATACAGACTCCAGACTGCCAGTAAAAATCCATGGGTGTGAGGGAAAGGGAGTAAGAACTAATATTTATTGGGCACTTAATACATATCAGTCATTGTTATAAGCGCTTTCAATGTAAGCCTCACCACACCCTATGAGGTAGAAAATAATATCCCCATTTTACGAATGAGAAAATGGAGGTACAGGATAAACTACGTTGGCCCAAAGTCACACAGCTACCAAGTGGTGGGGCTGGGAGTCAAACCTGGTCATCTGTCTCAGGACTCATGCTGTTAGGTACCATACATTTCCTCTCTCTCAACCAAAATATCTGCCTAAAACTATATATGTTAAGTGATTAAAACAGTATCAACATTCTGAGTGATGGTGACTCTTATTGCTTCCTTCCACCTACACATTCTCAGGAAGTCAGTGTTTACTCACTTTGGTGAATGACAGGTAGTCAGGGAAGACAGAGATACTCATTGGTGGAAAATGGAATGTTGAAGTCCTACTGGATGAGTTTTAATATGAACACATTGGTATCTGCTCTTTGGCTCTCTGGTTTTCAATCTGAGGAGTTCCAGGTATAAAGAATGAGTAAGGTTTATTCATGTGAGGTATTGCCTAAACTCAGTTGTCACAGGAAACTATCCTGTTGTTTTAAATGAATGCATGTGCTCACAGGACCTGGATTTTAAGTCCTTCTGGATTTTCAATATTATGAGAGCTAATGACACATATCTTTCCCATTGTTTCTTTAGACTCCTTCTCCTATTCTCATCCAATTTTTGTTGAAGCCTATTTTACAGAAGGAAACCAAGAACATATCTTTCTTAAACACATAAAAGCTGAGAAATATGATAAGTTTCTGCTTACACTTGATCGTAAGTTTCTCATGTCCCTTATTTTTTTTACCATTTCAATAAGAGGAACAGAATTTGAGGCCATGTCAAATCAACTTGCCTCAGTCTTAATTTAAGGGCCAAGTACAGGCTGCATGGGTAACCTGTAAATTCCTTGGATGTATTTGTAAGTTTACATTCTTTCATTTCAGCTATTTTGCAAGGGGCTTTAAAATGGGGACAGTAGATGTAGACGTTTGAAGCTGTAATGTAAATAGTGGTGCTTCTAAAGATAAAAGCAGTTAACATTTCTCTTTTGAGGTGTTCACAAGACACCTTGAAGTTTCATGACATATGGCAGTTTGGCTGAGGTATGAAGTCGGGTCATGTCCCTTCAAAGCTGGAGGTAAGGAAGTGGTAAGGTGAGTTAGCTGCCAATCACCCAACGTCTGTATCTCAGCACAGCTTTTTTGTTCTCTGTTCATTATTGCCTACACATTACCTGTTATGAAAAAAATTAAACAACAAAAACAAACTGTTTCTTTGTGTAAAAATGCCACCCTCCCTAAATGCTAGTGATGGAAATGAGTAGGTTTAAGAAAATGTTGGTCCTTAGCCCTGCCCTCCACCCCCACCCCAAAGAGCAATATCCAGGATAAATAAAGGAGTAGAGCGTCAATTTGGAAGAGCTCTGCTCTGTGCAACAAAGTATTTTATGTGTAGTAATGCGAGCCCAGAGAGCTCCTATCGCTCTAGAATTATGGACCTCTTTTCCTTTAGAAACCAAGTGGAATAATATGAGCCCCTCAGTCAATATACAGAGCAATGGTCACTTACCTCCCCCACTTTGGGTTCCCCTATTTCTCTACATTTTCCTAAGAATAGATATGCTCTCGCATTGCAGCCGCTTTTCTATGAAAAAAAAAAAAACCCCAAAAAACAAAAAAACATCAGCCTGCTGGGCAGCTTGGTTTCTGATCATTGCTCTCAGCCACTAGCGCTGTCACTACCTCCCCCACCCTTCGACCTCATGCTAATCTCACACCACCTAGTCCTTCCCCCAAAGTGCCACACACCCCAGCTATTACGGAACAGGCTTCACCGAAGGCTTGGTGGTAAAGGGGAGGGAGTTACAGCACAGCATAGCAAACAACTTAGCAATAACTGAACATGGTCTCTACCACTGGGAATTTCTCCTTGCCGTTCTTTCCACACCCTGCCTTGTATGAGGCAGCATTGGACAGTGGATATGAGTGTATATATATAAGGCTGACATCTTGGCGCCACCACTCACTTACTAGTTATGGAACCCGTGACCCTCCCTAGGTCTCATTCCATGTCTATAAATGGAGCTGCCAATGTACCTCCCTCCTAAGATGTTTGTGAGTGTAAATGAGATAACCTGTGTAAAGCAGGCAATCCAGAGGCAAGCACATAGTGATTACTCAATAAATGATAGCTGCTGTTGTTATAACAAGAGTAAGTTGCCCGTTCTCATTCTCTCTCTCTCTCTCTCTCTCTCTCTCACTCACACACACATACACACACACACACACACACACACACACACAATACCCCTATACTCATTACAGCAAAATCTTTCACGAGTCTGACATCAGTAATTTCTGAAGCTCCCCAGGTGATTCTAATGTGCACCTAGGCCGAGAACTACTTCTATAGACTCTTTCCACATCTTCCCCTTCTCTCTCTTTCCTGGACCGGCTATCACCTTTCTCCAGGCCTACATGAGATAGTCAGGATTCTCCTTTGTTTCCCCCATTTTATTATAAGAATAGCATTTTTGGTCTCTAGGACTCACCCCTGCTTATCTAGGCTTTGCCTAGGGGGCCTTGGCTTTATCATCAAAATTTTCTTGTAGGTGTTCTCTGCTCTGGCCATGAAGTACGAGAGAGTATATTCAGTTGTTGCTTTAAATAACATTTTGTTTTACAATAGCAAAAAGTGACTAGAATTCTCCCCAAATTGGGTTATCGTCTAAGTCCCTGCACATGTCCCTTCCAGACTAGAACTAGATCAAGGATTCCAACTGTGGGACACAAGAAGCTGGAAGCCACTGGAGCACAATAATATACAATTTCTGCAGATCTTAAGGGGTTTACAGCCTTGGATGCACATTAGAATTATCTGATGATGCTTATAACCTGGCCGCAATCCAGGCTCACCCCCCAGAGATTCTAATTTCATTGTTCTGGAGTTTCTGTGCATCAGTATTTTTTTAATCGCCCTCGCCCTCCCCCACCCCAGAGGTGAGCAGGCACTGCACTGACCTCTGGAACCTGCTCTAATCTCTTCACTTTTCTCTCCCACCCACCATCAGTCTGCCTTCATTTTGTGTTTTCCACTGCCCTATTTAAAAAATCACGTAGGATGCCTCAAAAATACACGTTCCTGGGCCCCATTCCAGGCTTACTGAATCAGAATCTCCAAGGAATTTTTTGACAGGTGCCTCAGTCTTACCAGCAAATGTGGGAAACGCTGCATTTAATCCAAGTGACCTTAGCCCATTCTTAGTTGATTCATATGTACTTTATTCATTTAAAAAATATTTCATGAGAACTTAATATGTGCCCAACATGGTTTTTAGTGCTAGAAACACAGCAATATAACAAATACCGTGTCCTCACGGATGTTATGCCTAGAGCATGTCTTCAGTAAACCGCAAATGGTTTAATTTCAGATAGTGATAAATGTCATAAAGATTGTTCAGGATAAACGGCTAGAAGGTGCAGTGGAGGTGAGGTAGACCATTGTTTCTAAAAGGGGAGCCAGGTTTTGAGAAGTTGCATCTAAACAGGCAAACTGATGAGAAACTACTAACGAGTTCCATTGCAGTTATATCACTTGTATCATTTTCAATCTATATGTCTCATGTCCCCTAAATTAGATGGGGTTTTCTTCAAGTTCAGGGACTTTTATATTTTTGTATCCTCCCATAGCAACCAGTGTAGTGCTTTGCAAAAGCAAGAACTTGGTGAATAACACTAGACTCAAAAGCATTTCATTTTTAAATGTACCATTAAAGACTCAGCCAGCAGAGGATCTGGCAAAATTATCTGCTCGCTAAGTAAAAGAAAATCCAAGGAAACACATTAAATCATTAGACACTTGGCCCAAGGCTAGACTTATTGCTTACTTCCAGATGCTAGCCATCAGGTTTTCAAAACTTATCAAGATCTGGTCATCATTGCTGATTCTACATTGGTGAGATCAGACACTGAGCTTCGATTATCAGGTTCTGCTGGCTTACCATATTTTGATGTAATTTCTTGTCATTTATAGTCAACTTCCCCTCAACTTCTTACCAATGTCTCTGCATGCCTTCACATTCCATTTAGCCCCCATTTAGGATAACCACCGGAGTTCTGCAGAAGGCCACTGGATCCTATGATGTCTCTGCAGGCCAAAGAAGAATCTTTAATACACTTGAAAAATCCTCAGAAGTTTTAGTAAAACCAATTCAGACATCTGGGGATGGTTTATCACAGTTCTAACTTGGGATGGACACGGCTTTAAGGGAGGCTTTCCATTTCTTGCAGGGTTACCCTATTCTTCCAATGCTTTCCTTGAGCCAAGATAACATAGTAAGTTCTGGAAGGCTGACCCAGGAGGCAAGATCATTTGGCGGGGAAACTCCTGAACGAGGAATAGTGAGACCAATGTGTATCATACCAATTCTGTAACTGATTTGCTGTTTGACCTGGGCAAGTTACTTGACTCCTTGGAGCCCCAGGACCCTTGGTTATGAGAGACAACATTCCTTTCTCTGATGACACTCAGGATAATCAAAAAGACCAAATGAAATTAATGAAAGGAGAAAGCACTTTAAGCATGATAATTGCTGTGACATTACAGCATATTGTTATAACCAAAGTAATTCATCGAGTTCTTATATTTGAATATAGTAGGTATTTGCATCTTTTTAGCTTTTCATTTCTGCAGTGAAACTTCAGAAGATTCTGCCAGGAGCTGAATTTTTTGATAAGTTCTCCTTACTTATCTTTGCTCTTCCTACTTTCTTTCAAGGATGTGCTTGGATAGTCCTCCCTTTGGAGTGAAGTCCTTTAGTGAAGTCCGTTAGTGGGGTCCACCCCAAATTGGAATTGCAATACACCATCCCCAGATGTCTGAATTGGTTTCACCAAACCTTCTGAGGATTTAGTGTGTCCCTTTTGCTGAATTTCTTGAGCACGGCTGCCATTTGCCCCTTGAGTTGTCATTTGGCCCCACCAGTTAGTTGGTCTTTAGCATCTTCCATCTTGTTAGTTAGTTAGGATCTGGGTGCAGGGACTACATCTGTAACTGTGGTGTCTTTCTTTGAGGTCAGGGAATGTGATTTATATCTCTTTGCATCCTTAACTCAAGCAATACATTTTTGTTAACAGTGACTTTTGGCCACTGTACTGGATAGAATAACATCCCCCACAATTCACGCCTTTCTTTGCACATGTAATCAAGTTAAGATGAGGTCATACTGAATTAGAGTGGCCATAAATCCAATGTCTGGTATTCATGAAAGAAAAGAGAAATGCGAACACAGAGGAGACACAGGAGAAGGTCATGTAATGACAGGGGCAGAGATGTAAACGATGCAGCTGCAAGCCAAGGAATGCCAAGGATCACCAGCAGCCACCAGAAGCTAGAAAAGGCAGTTTTCTTCACTGCAGAAGGAGCATGGCCCTGCCAACACCTTGATTTCAGGCTTCTAGACTCCAGAACTGTAAAAAATTAAACGACCTGTTTGTGATCATTTGTTACGGCATCCCTGGGAAACTAATACCTGGGAATGCTGAACATACTGTCGTGTTTAGCAGAGGATTTCTGGAGCTACCATCCAGCCTTGGACAACTGCTTTCTGAAGACCTGTGGTGCTGGTCAGAGCAAGGTTTCAAGGGAAGGCAGGAACTGACCGCAGTAGGTGGAGAGGACAGGGAAAGAGCTAAGTATGGTCTAAGTACAAAACAATCTAAAAGTTTACAGACTTTATGTTTGAAGTGTTCTTAAGGTCCTATCACAGAAACAGCTTGCTCTATGACAAAGAGACTGATCTGGGAGTTGGAGACAGGGGAGCAAGCGAGTGAATGGATAATAAAATCAATCTATTTGCGAGGAACTGTTTGTGAGTGCGTGACTTTCACGGCACCCATTTCTGAGCTAACTGAAAGCTCCATGGCAGGAGGGGGAATGAGGCATGGCCGTGGGCCACCTGGATTCCAGTCCCCGAGGCCTCCGTTTCCTCAGTCGTTAACAGCGTAAACACTGGGACAGCCGTCTGGGTCTGAGTTTTGGCTCTGCCACTTCCCGGCTAGTTATTTTACCTCGCTTGCCTCCCTTTCTTCATCTGTAAAATCAGAACGGAAGTGGCACCTGCCTCCTAAGTTGTGAGGCTTGGAAGAGTTCATCTGCACAAGTCGCTTAGAACAGCTCAGAAGATGGATGATAGAAGCCTTAGCTGTTTTTAATTTAATAATTATGATCGTCATCTTCATCATCATCATCATCACCCCCATGTGACTATAAGGGAATCCTGAAGGAGTGACTTATGTGACCTTTAATGACTTCCAGAAAGAGGAGGCCCCACTGGCAAAAGGAGGTGAGTGCGTGCAAAACCGGCCATTTGCTTGAAATGGAGTCTGCAAAACGTCTACCACTTGTTCCCCTGAGCACTGGGAACTTTTTAAAGGGTAGTGTCAGAGTCTCTACTACTTGAGACAGACTCTAGATCCTAGGAGTAAAGAATAAATAGGGAATCCCTTGCCGGCTCCTTAAAGGTTCTACCCGGTCGTCTCCGGCTCCCCACCGATGGCTCAGGCACACAGCAGTCAACGTACAGACGGACAGACAAGGAAGGAAAAAACCAGCCGGGATTGAACCTCCTCCCGGCGCCCTCCCTGCCCCATGCAGCAGGTGCTGGGAGCGGCTGGCCGGGACAGGAGAAGGCGCTGCGGAGGAAGTCTGTGCAGAGTGGGAATTACGAGCACAGTGCAGAGCGCTCGGCTCACGAAGTTGGCGTGGTCGCTAGAACTCACGACGAAGGCCGAGTGTGCATACGGCCCCACTGGCTAAGTAGGCGTGTGTTTGCGTGAGCGGGATTGAGACCGGATACGGTGCGCGCACAGCCCGCCACCCTCGCCCCCGCTTGAGGGGAGAGAGGAAGCCTCAGACTATTGGGCATGTAGGCAACGATTGAAAAAAACTTTGGACCCTGTTTATTGGGCCTAAAGCTCCACCTTCCCGCTCTGCTCCTAGATGATATTTCTCCGGGCTGTGTGGGACACCATCATCTCAGCAATGACAACGGGGCCACTCCTGCAAGGCCGGCGCCTCGCAGACCCCGGTCTTGGCAGAGGTGAGTGTGCTTTGTCACACAGCCCTTTGACCGACTTTGGGCAAAGCACTCAGCTTCTCTAGACCTCGGATCTCTTGTCTCTTTAACGCGAGGAGGGAACCGCAGCGGGATGACGCCCAGGACAGCGGCGGACACCCGCGCGGCTCGGCGGGAGCAGAGCGCGCAACACGCGCCCGGGAACTTGGCCCGGGGCGCGGGGCCGGGTCCCCCAGCGCCGGGGCTGAGGGCCCCCTCCGCGGGAGCGCACCCGCGGCGCCCCTCCCCTCTCCTCCACGTCACGGGGGCCTCTCGGCGCTCTCGCACCCCCGGCTGGAGGCGGCGAAGGAGCAGGAGGCGGGAGCAAGTCTCCGCCACCGCCGCCGCAGAGAGGCCGGGAGCGCGGAGCCCGGAGCCCGGAGCCCGGAGCGCAGCGCGCGGCCCGGCGGGGCGGCCTCTGCGTTCGCGAACGCCCCGCTCCCTCTCGTAAGTCGCTTGGCCGCGCAGGCCCCCAGGAGCGCCCCGGGCCGGGGTGCGGGGCTCCTGTCCCAGCCGCCGGTGACAGGGACGCCCGGACCCTCTTCTCCAAGCGACTTTCACTTTCCCGCCGGGGAAAACTTGGGCGCTGCGTCCCCCTCGGGGACCCGGCGGGGTGTTGGCCCGAGAAGCCGCACCGAGGTCCGGGGCTGAGGTCCGGCCTGACCGCGCGCCCGCTGGCCTGCGGGTGTCCCGAGGGGCCGGCACAGGCACCTGACGGGCGCAGATGGAGTCGGGGACCCGTCAGCGACCCCGCGGTGCGCCAAGCGGGTGCTGCAACTTTGGGCCCCTGAGCGGCGCCGGGCGCTGGAAAGTTCCCTGAGGCCGGCGCTGGGAAAGGGCGACGGGCTGGCTGCGGGGCGGCCGGCGCGGGTCAGCGCGAGGGCGTCCTGGGAGACGCGGGCCGCGGCGCCCGCACCCCGGGGCAGCGCGTAGCGGAGAGGCCGGGGTCGCCGGGCGCGTCCGCACCACGGTGTTCCCGGACTCTTCGAGCCGTGAGAGCAGGTGCCGGACGCGCCTTTCCCGGGGCCACGGTCCCGCTGTCTCGGTCCTGCCGGGGGAGGGCCCCCTAGATCGCCCAGGTGAGGGGCGCCGAGGGCCGGGATCCCCACGCCCGCTTTTCTGGCCCCGTCCGCCAGCCCCTCCGCAGCCCCGGACTCGCGGGGCCAGGCCACGTTGCCCAAGACCGGGGCGTGCCGGCCCCGGGCGGCAGGAGGTGACTGGGCGCGAGAGGAGGTGGCGCGCGGGAATGGGCTGCTTCCTTGGCTTTTCCAATAAGACAGAGCGTGCGCGTGGTCGGGGGCGGGGAGGGGGCGGGGGCTGTCTCTTAATAGTTTGGTTATCGGAAACTGTGTGACTGACCTCCTGGCCGCGCCCTGGGCGGAGATGGTCTTGTGCGCTTTCTAAGGTCAAGTGTTGGCGCTGCGGAGCTGGCCGGTGTTGTTCCCCTGAGAAGTGGCGGCGCCTCCCCACGGCAGGCCGGCAGCTTCGGGGGATCTGAGCCAAGAGGTGTGGACTCTGGAGTAGGTTAACTATCCTTACTTAGGCTAACGGTGAGAGTGCGTGGTATTGTTTTGTAAATTAAAGAACTATGCTTTCCGGCTTGGGGGAGGTGTTCCGTGTAGTAGCGGGGAAACTTGTGTATTGTCCCCCAGGCTGGGCAAGTGGAGAGGTGGCATTAACCTTGAGGCACTTGTCTTTTCCAGTTCCTGTCCTAAAAATTGAAAAGCAACAAACCAGAAGATAAAGGGAGTTGGGGATAGATAATATTAAGCGTCCACGTGGTTAGGAGACATAGAAGTCACCCCTTTTCATATTACATTAAAAAAAAAAAAAACATGCCCTTACAATTAAACCACCTATCAAAGACATTCTAGAACCTACCTGTCCTTTTTGACAGCTTTTGTTGATAGTGTCTTGAGGAAATTAAATCTTTAAAAGTAAGAGAATTGTTGCAGAGAGCAACAATTCCCATGCTTCACTTTCTAAGGATCCACTTCTCTCTGAGAAATGACCAATTAAGATGCTGTTGAATCATAGCCAAAGAATTGGGTTGTGTAGCCCAGAGTGTTTCCAGCAAAGACTGAGAAGAGTTTCTTTTAGGAGTGGGGGAGGAGTGGTTTCTCCTGTTTAGTACTAAACTTATTATTCCTTTGGAGCTAAAGTTTATAGTAATTTGCTAAATACCACATAGTCTTGAGAGAGGTAGGTAGGACCGAATGGCATAATTAGGCAATTAGTCAAAACCGCACACTTGATGGCACCATGCTAAGTACCCTTAGTATAGGCAGACAATAAATAGTTGTTGAACTCAGGTTATTATGGGGGCAGGTAGAGCCTGTACAGACAGTGACCAGTTTCTGCTCTCTTCCTTGAGGATCACCAGCAAGAGGAGCCACTAGTGTTGGGAGTATGACTTGAGGTCCCAGGGCTTACCACAGCACCACGTACTAGAAATAAAACTATGTCAGCTTCCAAGGATTTCCTTCTTAGGATAGAAGGCAGGAAGAAAGCAATAAGACAGTAAGATTATGTAACACAAGGTTGAAAAGTCACTTCATCAACCCAACTTTATTGAGTACCTACTGTGCGCCAGGCTGTCCCAGGTGCGGGAGCACAGATGTACTGGGTTGAAGGCAGAAGGGCTTCTTGGGGTGAGTTAAGGTAGACTTGAAGAATGAGTAGGAGCTGCATAAATTAAGTGAAGGGAGGAGGAGAAAAGCGGGAGTATGCTCACCCCAGGGAAAGGTGTTCCCTAAGAGAGAAGGGGAGAACAGGGATTGTTCAAAGTCCAGTGTGACCCCAAGAGAGAGTGACGGGATCAGCAGGTGCCAGGGTTCCATGCCAGATCTTCAAGCCATTTTGTGGATTGATCTTCAGGACTGTTTCGCCTCTGAAAGTATCCTGATGAGATTTAAAATCAAACAAAACAAACCTCCAGGTGCTGTGTGGAGGATGGATTTGAGGAGCCCCTAAAGCAGACAGGCTGGGTTGGGACTTAGGAGAAGCCTGGCAGCCTAGGCTAAGATAGTGGCAATGGGGACGACAGATATAAACTATAAACCATTGACAGCGTTACTGAAACAATATTTGGGGACTTCGGATTGTGATAGTTAAGGTTTAATTTTGTGATCGTGAAATTTAATAGATTGAAGAGAAACATGGATGGAAATCACACAACAGAGCTACAGCAGGGCTATGAGCGCCCCCAGTGAGACTGCCAAGGCCCTGGTTCTGGCCCTGCCACCTCCTCACTCATGACCTGGCCCAAGTTTCCTGACCTTTCCGCCTTGGTTTCCTGGTCTCTGAAAGGGCACCACACCCAAGGGGTACGTGCTCTGTGGTGCCTTCTCGTGGGCTGTCATGAGAATTGCCTGTGTGCATCATGTATGTACAGTGTTTGCACAAGGTAGGCAAGTGTGCATCATGTACGCCCAATGTATGTGTACGTGCATCAGTATGTGCATTGTGCCTGGCACAGAGTGAGTGCTCAGTAAGCCTTAGTGCTGGTGGTTTTATTATGATGATGTCATTTCCATCATTCCTAAATGTAAAATCTGAGACCCAGAGAATTTTGAGAATCTGTCCAAAGCCACGGAGCCAAGCAGGGGCAAAGTTAAGGCCAGGATTCAGCTGCCTGACTCACAGGCAGGGATGTCTTCCTCTTAGCATGGCAACAAGTGTCAGGTGCTAGATGCTGTATGAAATTAACAGTAATAAAAGACCTGGCGACTGCTCACCAGAGTGCAGAGAAGCAAAGCAGATATCAATGTCAAGGTATACAGACTTTTTCTAAGCAATTTAGGTATATACATTTTGTATTAATTTGCATTGCTTTGCATGTCATTTTATATGCCTTTCCATCTGCTGGTAATTTTCCTAGTGAGATCTAAAGGCTGACGCTTCAAGTATAGAAGATCAAATAAAATTAATCAGGAATTAACCACACTGCAGCTCTGTTGTACTTCAAAACCTAATGGGCCCCTGGGCACAGTGGGCTTGGTGTGGGCTTGTGGGGAAAGGATTGGATCAATCTTTACTATTTTAGAAGATGTGGGAAGCCAGATGCCATTTGGTAAAAGCAGGTCACATCTTAATAGGTAAGAAAGCTGGCCCTGCTGAATATAATAGAAAAATACAGGAAAAGTAGAAGACGAAAGGGAAACTACCTGTTTTATAAAATGCCAGAAAATGAAGCAGAAGCAGAAACAGAAGTCTGCTCTGTGAAGCTGAACTAACAAGAAACTCAGAGGGTCAGATGGTAAAGGTGGAACTTCTGTCAAGCCGTATGAAATTTTAAGCATAATCTTAAATACCAATGTGTGAGGTTTTAAAACAAATAAATTCTCTCTCGTTTGGACTTACTGGGAAATAAGCCAGTGTATCTTCGTACAGTCTTAGAATACGTATGTATTTTTTAAATATGATTTTGTTACTTAGAGCAGTGTCTCTCAAAGTGCGGTCACCTAGGAAGTTATTTATTTGCTCCTATGAAATGCAAATTCAAAGACCACCGGATCTGCCGAATCAGGACATCTGAGCCCAGCAACCTGTATTTTAATATCTGAAGCCAGTTCTGGTTCTCCTTGGATTTTCGCTTATGTAGTCCTAACCTTCCGTTTCCCTCTTGTGGTCGCCAGCTTCTCATTGTGCTGCTTAACTTCCCGTCAGGCGGTATCCTCGTAGAGTTGTACCTAGACACAAACCCATCTCTTCCTCCATTTCAGGTCTAAACTGGTGGAAATGCTTTCTAAGACCCCTTTAGTCTCTCATGTTCTGCAGTTCAGCGGGTCTCACGCTGTCCAGAACCAAACTGGTTTGGTTTGGGGTTTGGTTTGGCTGTCATTAGAAAAAAGAAAATCTTCTGGCAGTTTCATACCAAACCAACTCTTCCTAAATGTAGTCAGCCAAAACACTGAACTGTCTCTACAGATGATCCTGTTAAACCACATTTTTCCATCTGGTATGAGCGCAGTCGGTTTCTTGGATCTAGTGTTAGTCTCCATTTCTGTTAAAGTTCATCGTGCTAGATCCAAGTCTGTCCAGATCTGTTTGGGTCCTATTTCTGTCCTTTTTCGTAGAAACCTTTATGTCCTCTGCCTTGGCCGCTGATGTCCTCACCCAAGGAATTAATAATGACACAAGTATTTTTGCTAGAGGGCTTCCCCACAGTTTATGAGGCTTAAAAAACGTGGCATCTGTCGCAATCCTTGTGGAGCTAACATCAGAATAATTGTCACCGGTCCCATCATGGCTTGCACTGAAATTACTGCTGTTCTAAAGTGCCCGCTCACACTGCTTCTCCATGTGGGGCCATGTTTCCCCCCTCCATCCTTAGTGTCTCTCACAGGACAGTCATGTGGAGCACACGGTCAGAACCCGTTTGTGATGACTGTTTCCTTCTCCCTCTTATATTTACACCGCCAGCTAATTTTTTTTTGGCAGGTGACACAAAGGTACGTTTCAGCGTATCTACAGTTACATTAAAGGGAATTCAGAAATTTCACAATAATAGGAAGCAAAAATTGTGCCTCGTTCGAGTCTCTTTTCTTCACTGCCACCTCCTACCCCCAAGCTCTAGAACCCAAGAGTTTTGTACTCAAGTCCAAATGCAAAATTTTGCTCATACTGACTCTTTTTTTAATCTTTAGGACTTTTAAATTAAATTTGGGGGGTAACATTGATTCATGACATTATATAAGTTTCTGGTGTACAATTCTATAATGTAATACCTGTCCACTGCTACCACACAGAGTCTAGTCTCCTTCCATCATTGTATATTTGTCCCCCTTTACCTTCTTCATCCTTCCCCACCTTTCCCTCAACACCAAGCTGTTGTCTGTGCTTATGAGTTTGCTTGTTTTGTTTATTTGTTGCTTTCAGTTTTATATCCCACATGAGTGAAGCTATGTGGTTCTTGTCCTTTTCCATCTGACTCATTTCACTTAGCATGATACTTTCAAGATCCATCCATTTGTTGTAAATGGCACTATTTCATTAATTTTTATGGCTAAGTAGTGTTCTGTTGTTTATATGTACCACATCATCTCTGTCCGATCATCTGTCAGACACTTAGATTGTTTTCATGTCTTTAATATTGTGAATAAGGCTACAATGAGCATACAGGTACATATATCCATTCCAAATAAGTATTTTCCCATATTTCAGGTAGATACCCAGAAGAGGGATGCTGGGTCATGGTAGCTCTTTTCTTAATTTTTTGAGGAACCTCCATACTCTTTTCCAAAGGAGCTGCACCAATCTACATTCCCACCAGCAGTGTACAAGGGTTCCCTTTCCACATCCCCTCCAACACTTATTTCTTGTGTTCTTGATGATAATAGCCATTCTAACAGGTATAAGGTGGTATTTCATGGTTTTCATTTGTATTTCCCTTATAGCTAGTGAGGTTGAGCATCTTTTCCTATATCCATTGGCTGTCTGCCATACCTAATTCTCAAAGGAGTACAATTAGATAATATAACTGCACAAAAAAAAATTAAAGGCAAAAGCAAAATAACTTTATGGCAAGAATGCTTTTAGTTGCGCTTGCTAGAGCATGAAGCAGTGCCTGGAACCCTACACTGATATTCACAGTCCTTATTCAATCTTCCTCAATATCTCTCCCTCCTCCCTCCCCCTGCAATGAAAGACCAGCCTTAAACCAAATCACAGAAATCTCCAAAAAAAAAAAAAAAAAAAATCTAAGCCTGAGTCCTCCTCCAAGATGCTACAAAACCTCTTTTGATGTGATATTCTCCCTCACCCTTACCGTGGCAGCAAGAGAAAAGTGCCTGATGCTAGTGGAGCTTTTTGTCATCTCAAGTCAACCTCCATGAATACGTGGTACTTCTTTGGTTGCTTTTCGTTCTCCTGCTTTTCCCCCTAATGTGGATCAGGGGGAAATAGACTAGGTTTTCCTTTTGGAGGAGGGCTTCCTGGCTCAGACTGAATAGTCGGCCTGCCTGCTCTTGGTTAGATCGGACCTGTTTCCAGAGGCTCTGCAAACCCTGGCATTTCTCCTGGTCACCTACCGGATTTGGACAGCCCACAGCAGAGCAGCTTGTTCAGACTGTAGCACAGGGTGGGCACTTGTGCCCTGGACCAGGAAGGACAAGGCACAGCTTCTGTGCTTGCCAAGGTTCCTTTTCCTTCTGCTCTTCTGCGTCACTGCAGCATATTTGGAATATTTGCCCTCCTGCGTCCTTTCTCCACACACCCACATTCTGCCCCAAACACCTGCATTCCACCTGGGTGTGGCAAAGAGGGGCCAGCATCACCTTCCTGTTCATCACCTTCTCTCTTCATTTAGTCTTTTCAGGCAACCACCCTGCCCTCTCTCAGAAGGGTGGGGAGAGAGAAATGAGGTGACACACAAGGTAGAAGTGAGAAAAAAAAATAGGATGATATGAAGACTGTGGAGCTGCAGGAAGGGATGGGGAACCAGAGGAGAGATCCTAATAAAGGAGGAACATAAAATAACACTAAGGCAAGAAAATCCCTGAATAAAAGAAATACTTCCAAATGCTACCTAGTGACTTACCTTTTCTGAGAAAGGACAATAAAATTTAAATGTAACAAAATAACAGGAATTTCTTGATTGTGTTATCAAATCACCCAAGACCTCACTATTTATTTCTCTCTCTATTCCTCTAGGCAGCACAGTTTTTATCTTATCTCCCCAGAATCTAGCACAGTGCCTGCCTGCCACATGGTTGCACACAAATAATGTTTGCTAGATGGATGAGCAACTAATTGAAGGGGGATAGAAGTAGTATATATAAAAATAAAGGTATATGTATATATATAATTATACACATATATGTGTGTGTGTGTGTACACATATATGATCTATACCCAAAAGAAGTGAAAGCAGGAAAGTGAACAGATATTTGTATAAATATGTTCATAGCAGCTCTATTCACATTAGCCAAAAGATGAAAGCAATCAATTCAAGTGTCCACTGACAGACAAATGGATAAACAAACTGTGGTATATATACACAGAGGAATAGTATTCAGCTTTAAAAAGGAGGAAATGATTGAAACTTGAAGACATTTATTAAATGAAATAAGGCAGTTATGAAAGGACAAATCTTGTATTTCTCCTATATGAGGTTCCTAGAATAGTCAAATCTGTAGAAAGAGCAAGTAGATTGGTGGTTGCCAGGGGCCGGGAGGAGGAGAGAAATGGGTTAGTGTGTAATGAGTACTGAATTTCGGTATGGGAAAATGATAAAGTTCTGTGGATGGATAGTGGGTGATGGCTGCACAACAGTGTGAATGTACTTAATGCCACTGAATGTACACTTAAAAATGGTTGAAATGGTAAATTTTGTTATACATATTTTACAACAATAAAATAATAGACAAAATGTTTTTATGATCAGCAACTAGTTCATAAATATGAAACAACAAAAGAAAAGTTATTTTTATAACAAAAGAACTCAGCAGGGAATAGAAAGTATATTCTAGCAAGAAGACAGCAGTGACACCAGACTTAAAAAGGCATTTAAAACCGTGCTACTAAGAACGAATTGCCTAACCCCTAATCGAAGCAGGGACTTTCAAAGTCTTTTAGTCCTGCCCACTCCTGGTTGCCCCTATTTGCCCTCTAAAAAATAACGATAATAAAACAAACAAAAACTTAATTTGAAAAATTTCAAACCTACAAAAAGTTGTAAGGATAGTACAGTGGGCACCCATCTGATCCCCTCTTGACCATGGAACGCGGAAGACCTTAATGGGGCTTCTGCATCATCCTGCCTGATGGAGCCCCCGCTCTCCCCTGCACCACTGTTGCCTCTGGGAGGTGGTCTCTAGGTGCAGGAGCCAGTGTGGCACTCTGAGGACAAAGTCCAGTCCCCGTTTGCAGAACAGCCTCTGCTCTATGATCCTCAGTGCTCGTTCTCTGGTGCTGGTTTGGATGCTTTCCATCAGTTACCATCATGCAACTGCTGTGCCAGTCTGCTCTTCCTGCCAGGAAGTACCCAGGTGTGAGCTCTGTTGTCAGTGTCCACGTGAGTCAGGGTCCTGGGCCCTCTTTCACAGACGAGGAGGCAGAGAGCTAACTAGATTACTGACAGCTTGTTAGTAGAGTAGGGACTTAAATTCAGAACCATTGGCTTTAAATTCCAAGTCTGTTTATTTTGTACACACAGGTGGAGCAGGAACATTAGATGGGGCAGGGAGGAGAGAAAGAGGGTCAGGCAGGTAGGCGAGGGTCAAGAGTGACTCAGAGCTACTCAGTGTGATTCACTGAGATCTTTTTCTTGATTTGTAACACGCTTGTTACAAAACAAGCTCTCAAGAAGGCAGCCAGCCTGCAAGGTGACTTTTAGAAATTGTGTGGCCTACCCCCTGCCAGACAAGAGGAGGTGTCCCATAAACTGAGTAGTGCTTACCTGAAGCTTGGTGAGCAGGTGGCACAGTTCATGCCAGCATTGGAGTTAATTTTAGTAAATCTTCCTTCAGGTGTTTACCTGAAGCCTCCAGCTACCTCTAAATACAGATGGATGAGAAGTTCAGCATTATTCGACTCATAGTTTTGCACTTGACTATATACCAGTCTGTGCTGTTGTGTGAGTAGACACCTTAGCCTGGTTTAAATTTAAGCTTAAATGTGTGTGTGTGTGTGTGTGTGTGTGTGGTGTGTGTGTGTACCATTACCCTTTTCGTATGGTCGTCTTGCAAATTTGCTTAAATATAAGGGCTTATTTTTCTTATATAGCAAGAAGGCAGAGTGGATGTTTGTTGCTGCTGGTTCCTGGTTTGAGGATTTGGGACTGAGGTCTCTGATATTGTCTTGGCCAGTTCTTCATGGTCCCAAGATGGCTACTACAATGCCAGCCATCACGTCAGTGTTCCAAGCAGAAAAAGATAACGTAACGGCATACGTCCCCCGCAATCAGGTTCCTTTCAAGAGCTTTCCTAGATACCCTACCTTGTATCTCAGTGGTTTATCTTCTTATAATGGAAGCTGGAGGGGAAAGCTTTTAGAGGGGCATTTTAAACCAGGAAACACAGATCTTTCCTAGATTGTGACATCACGCCAGAGTTGCCCATCTTGAATAGTATAGGGGAAGTGCAGAAGCATATTGAAGTCTCCAGTTCAGTTCCCCGCCATATCCGCAGAACAGAAAACAAACAAAGGAGCTCTTCTGAGGATTTAAAACTGAATGTGTCTGATCCACTCATGGAGCATGTGGCCTGGCCTGAAGCCATTTCTGCCAAGATTCACAGCTTTTTATCCTGTGCTGCCTCTGTGTTGTAGTTACGGACATTAGAGATTCTACTTTAAATGCCCACTTAGAAGTCAGTTACTGTACCTCTTCAGCTACTACATAACCTTTGAGAAATTAATCTTGGCCAGTATAAAATATGGAATTAGCCATATAGGAATTAGCCAAATAAGTGCTTCCAGAAATTTCTGAGATGAAAAAAATCATGCCGTATAGACCTTAGGTGGGGGAAAATTTTTTTATTCTAGTGTGCTAACATGCATTTAAAAAAATGTACATAAGTGTTGCTCAATTCAATTTTCCTTCTTTATAGAAAAAGAAACCAAAATACTCTCAACCTACATTTTAAATTTGGAACATAAGATGTATTTCAGTTCTATATTATATCCAGCTAAGTATGGAAGGCAGAGAAGAGGAAAACCTAAGAAAAGAATGTAACCACACTGTTTATAAACCTTGAGAGGCCAAGATCAGGACATTAATTAACCCCTTGCTATAACTTTTGTCTCTAAAAAGGAGGAAACATTTTATTTAAGCTGTTTTCATCTGAGCTAAAATATGAAGGCTATATGTATTTTTGAAATCCATTCTCACTTTATTTTTCCTGTAAGAAAATACTGTTCATGTTTTGCAACTTGACGAGGGTCTCATACTGTTACAAAATGAAAACTTTCCATTCAGCAATATTATTTCTGGTCCTTTAGATTTTCTGCGAAAGATCTCCTAGCCACGTAGCTTTGCCCAACAAGATACAGTCAGCTCTTGATGTTTGCCCCGTGGAGCAGGTGCAACAAAGCTCAGTAGCAAGTTGGTTCTCTCCTAATTGGTGTCATCATAAAAGCTGGCTGAATTCTGTACTTTTTTGCTCCATTGCTGCAGCCCAGATTTCTGATGACCTAGAGTACCACCACCTGGTAAATACATCCTGATAGGAATTGCTTGTTTCACATGTGACCTCCCATGGCCTTGTAAATCTCCCCAAACCTGAGAGGCTTCAGTGATGCCACTAGTTGGAAGAATTCTAATCTTAAAAGGTGGTTGAGAGACTGGTTGGTATTCATGCCCAGTATTTTCATTCCGATGTCCATTCTCAAATGCAGGTAAAGTTGACCTGTGTTTAAGGAAGAGTTTGACTATGGTCTTCGTACTTATAAACTGAAGCATGCTGCCACCACAGAAAGCTTCACTTGTGAATGTTCTGCAGGTGATGAAGGACATCATGCTTTCCTGATCGGAGGCACTTTTAACTTGATAGATGATCTGAGCAGCGGAGTGCTGGCAGAGGCCCTGTGTGAGGGAGGGTATGTTTGTGTACTTGCATTGCAGCGGAATCGTCACACTGCCTCGTTTGCTACATCCCTAGGAAAGGCTTGGCCAAACAGATTCTAGAACAAATCGTTGCAGTTCTGCACTACCTGAAAAAGAACTACCCCTAAAGATACTAACTTAGGGGAAAGGTTTATGGTTTCTGCGATGCGTAGGGTTACAGAAATTATTTAGCTGATCTTAACTCTGCACAGAACTAGTTGCATTTGCTCTTCTTGCATGTCTTTTAGAGGAATTATTTGACTATCAATCTTTCCTAAGCCATTGAGCAAATTGGGGCAGGAGGACTATGAAGTTTAACTAGAGTCACTATCTTCCCATCTTTCAAAATCCAAAACAGGTAAATGTCTTCAGGATACAACAGACATTAACAAAAAAAATGTTATCATATAGTGAAAAACAAATAAGAAATAAAGAGCATGTCAGAATGAAGGAAGAATGCACGCATTATTTTAGAAAAAGAAAACTAAACCACAACACACCTACTCTTTCCCAGTTTTCCCAAGAAGCCATTCACTTGTAGAGGTCCTGGTACCCAACATGTGCATACCAAAGTTGTTTGTTTTCTTTTCCCTATAGACCTGTCCCAAGACCTTCATAATGACACTGTAGGATAGAAAAACCATTATGCCATTTAATGTATTGGGAATGAAGCCTTGCCCGATATTAAATGACTTCCCAGGATCACCTCAGGAATTTCTGATGGCAGAACTGAGACTAGAACTTGGGGCTTCTGACTTTGTCCCACTGAATGACTTCCCTGGGCTAGGTAGGTATTGTGTAGGGCTGGAGGCAGAGCATGTACAGGCCTGTCCAGGAGACAGAAATAAACAGATTAACAAAATGATGGCCAGCTGTGATAAGTTCTAGAAGAAAATGAGGGCCGTGAGAGTCAGGAGCGAGATTTAAGAATGGGAATCAGAGAACCCCAAGAAAGGATATTTCTCCTCCAACTTGAGGGATGTGGAGGGGCCAGTAAGGCCAGGATCCAGGGGGAAATTGTCTAAACATAGAGACAGCAGTGCAAGGGTCCCGAGGCAGGAACTTTAGAATGTAACGAGCAAGAGAAAGCGCAGAATAAGATGACGTTAGAGAGGACAGAGGCGGGCTGGTTGGGCCCTGTGGCCATGGAAAGAATTTCTGATTTTATTCTAAGTGCAATGAAACCCCAGTGAAGGGTTTTAAGTGTAGAGAGCGGGACTAGGGAGGGAGAGTGATCTATGTGTTTAAATATTCTTTTGGCTACAGTACAGAGAATGGATGAGAGAGAAGCAAGGGAAGCTAGTGAGGACGTTATTTCATATGCAGGCAAGAGTTTGCACTGGCTTGGATTACAGTGGTTCCTGTGTAGAGGAGTGGCTGGATTTGAAATACATTTTGGGTGTAGAACCACCAGGGTTCTGCTATTGTTAAGAGATTGAAGAGGCAGCTTCCCATTGTGGTTAAAAGCGTAGGCTCTGAAATTGGGCCAAAGTTGAAAATCCTGGCTCCTACACATACTGGCTTCTTATGCTCTGTGACTCAATTTCCTAATCTGAAAAATGGGGATAAGGCTAGTACCTGCCTCATAGGTTCACTGAATGGAATAAATAAGATAACGCAAACAGTACTAGTGCTCGGCGAAGGCCATCAGGAAGTGACAGGTGTGTGTCCAGTGACTCTGGCAACATGAAGACTTTTGTTGACGTTGGCCAGAGCGGTCTCAGTGAAGGGGGCAGTGGACCCAGGCTGAAGTGAATGCCACCACGAGGGGCCTGGCTTTGGGGAGGAGAGATCCCCCTTCTGTCCAGTCCTTCATGGGGAGCAGTTGGATGTGCAAACATGTCTGTAAAAGGGAAACATGTTCCCAGGATCCCAAGAATGGACTGGTGTTAGACGGTGGCTAGATAGTCTCTGTTTCCCCACTTAGAGAAGGAGGAATTTGGACTTGATTGCCATTAAAGTCCTTGTCAATATTAGGATTTTTCTCCTAGGCTTCTTCAGGAATTGTGGGTCAATTAATTAAGCTTGATTAGAAGAGGCCCAGAAAAGTAAATTCTACTTAAATGTTGCCCCCCCCCATAGAAAAGTATGTTGGTCTCTTAGAAATTGTTTACTTTCTAAGAATTTACGGACCCAGTATAGAATAAGACTCATTCACAGTATATTGTGAAATGAAAGGAACAGATAAGACGGTGCTTTTTGTGTAAAAGGAAGATAAAAAAGTCGTGTTTATTGTAAACAATCTGGAAGGACACACTGTCCACAGAATGTCATTACCAGGCGATAGATTACTGGGGAGCTTATTTTTCTCTTTAGGTTTTTTTGACTTCCTGATTTCTTTTTCTTAATTTAATGAGTGTTTACTTTCATAAACAGGGACTGGAAAACCTTTTTCCTTTTTGAGACTGTTTCCTCTAATTATTTGAGGAGTGCTTGTTCTCAATTTATATCGCCCTACTGACTCAGCCACGCCTTTCTTATGTTTTGCCTGCTTACTGTTTCCTGCCCACAGTCTGATAATTACTTGCCCTTGCAATCATTCCTCTAGGACAATGAGAACGTAAGGTCATCTGGGCAAAGAAACCTGCCTTCCTGTTCCTTTGCAGACTTCAGGTGCTGTGCGGGTGTTGAGGAAATTCAGCTCAGTTGAGTCATCCTCCCACTCATGGTCTTACGCCAAAACTTTCTCTGGGTTTGTTGATGAGCATATCATCAAAGAGAATCAATAGCTTTATTGAAATCAAGTTGCTACATACCGTAGAAGGACCTTTGCTTATTCAACTGGATGGGGAATAATTTTTCTTAGTGAGCTCATCTTTTATCAGTGTTCTTAAGTGGTGATTCTCCTCTATAAGACTAGCAAGAAACAAAATCCTGACATTTCAAAACCAATAAACTCTTCAATTCCTATTTTTCACAGTGCCATAAAATGATACAAAGCTGAAAAAGTTAAAGGTAGCCCACAAAGAAACTAGTCTCTACACAGAGAGACTTCACCCAGCAATTTTTCCAAAATAATTAGTGATTCTCAGAGAGCCCAAATCGTGTCACTGGTCAGTGCAAGAACAAGTGAGTCAGTAACTGAGACAAGAGTAACTGATGGCAGAATTTCTTAGGATGAGCTGGCTTTCTTCTCCCTGAATGGCCTCCACGGGCTGGAAGACTGACTCATCTCTTCGTTAGCACATGGTTTGGCTCAAGCCTCTTACTGCAGGACTGGACTGTGTTTTTCACCCAGCTTTCCTCTAAGTTGATTCTCCTAGTGAATAATCCTTTAAAAGAGGTGAAAGGGCTCAGGACTTCAAACACGATTTGCTGTTCATTTCTGTTCCGGCTTTAAGACATAAAACATAATAATGAGAAATTTTGGTCAAGGACTAAAATATTGTAGGAAATATAGAGTATTTTTTCTTTATATTTCACGAGAAAGTACTGCTTAGAGGGTTAAGAGTGCATCTTGGGAACAAGACTCTCTGGGTTCAAGGTCCCACTAAAGCACTTTGTAGCCCTTTAGTCCTGGGCAATTTCTTATTCTGCTCGTGCCTCAGTTTACTGTCTTGTAAAAGAGGAATAAAGGTGGTCCCTTCCTCGTTGATCTGTTGGGTACTGGGTTTTTATATGCAGAGTATTTAGAACAGTGACCATAGTAGCAATTCTTATCGAATGAGTCTACATTCAGAATAATATTATTCGTTTAATAATGCATTCTGGCATTAACCCTAAAATACTGAATTTATGCCAAGACTTAGCAGCACAACTTGAGGGTGGAGATGCTGGTGATGAGGATGAGGATGGGGACGGGACGAAACCACAGCTGGCGGTTAGTTATCAGGCAGTCATGATCTAGGCAGGGCTAAAGCACTTTGCATGTGTCACCTCATTTAGCCCTTAAATCCTTTAGGTAGCTACTGTCATTAAAGTCCTATTACTGGTGAGGATACTGAGTTGTGGAAAAGTTGAGGGACTTGTCCAGGGTCTGGGTGCTTGATGGGCCGTTCCTGAGCCGGGCGCAGGGGCCGCCGGTGAGCTGATGTCTGGTCCTTGCAGGATCACATGTGGTTTCCCCTTTTCCCACCCAGACCCTAAGCAAGGCCTTGACTCTCCTCCACAGCTTTCTCCTTCCTTAAAACATTTCCACCTCCCACTGTGGTCAGAAGAGTGAAGGTTAGTTGCTTCCTTAATGTTGTTTGCATGAAATTATCTAGTGGATTTTTTTCATAGAAAAAAAATAAAAGTACAAAAATCATCATGCCCTGTGTGATGAATGCACTGGGAAAACCCCAAGATTTGGAACCAGGCGAGCTGGGCACGTGGGAAAGAAAAGGCCTGTTCATGTGCGCTGAGCACTTTTGTGGGGTGACTCCCTTCCCAGATGGCCTCCTGAACCCTCAAAGCAGCTCAGAAGGGGTTTTCTTATCCCCATTTAGAGAAGAGAAAACTGGGCCTCAGAGTTTAGTCTGATCATTCTTACGGCTACTGTTTCTGCAGGGATTCGAGCTCAGGGCCTGGGGCATCCTGAAGCCCACACTCGCACTGTCTTTCCTGTCTTCCAAGAGCCCCCTCTACCTGTGGTAGTTACTGGAAAGAACTGCAGATGTGCAGAGAGGCAGGAGAAGAGGGGAGGGGCCTAGAGGGGGCCGAGGCCACCTAATCAGCAGATGTGGGCAGTGGGTCCCTCATTCTTGGCTCCTAAGCTACACCCTATTGGGTACTTTTCTCCCAGTCTCCTTTCTCCCATTTGTGATTTGCCACCCCTTTCTTCCCTGGGAAAGGAAGCATGTACTTGGTTGACAGCCCCAGATTTCGAAATTGCTGACTTAAGGAGAGTTCACTGAGGAACTGCTAATGGCTGTGGCCATTTAGCCCAGAATGCAATTATAACCACTTAGCTGGATGTACCTTTGTGTGCCTGCTGTTTCCTTTAAGGCTGTAAACAGCACCTGGAAAGGCTGGGGACAAACAATGATTCGGAGGAAAGGCTTCATTCAACACTCCCATTGGGTTTTTATTGAATTATCTAAATAGACCTTATTTTAGCTGAGCTCTAGTGATCAAACCTTGCTATCATTTTCTTATCGGATCTGCCATCATGACTAGGAACTTGTACTCATGTGGTGGTAAACTGCACAGCAGATTGGGCTTCATTCTCTGCCTGGACAGGTAGGAGGGGAAATACCCCTTCTTTTATGGGTGGGAAATTATGTAATGTGATTATAAGACTACTTCCTGGCAGCAAAACACCTGCCTGTTTCCTGCCCAAGAGGCTTCAAGAGAGAAAAAACCAGGGTGGAGTGTTTGCAGAAGGTGGCTTTGCTGCCACAGTCTCCTAAGAACTATGGGGCCAGAGTGACTGCCAGCCTTACGGTATGGTATGGTGTGGTGTGGTGTCGAGTTAGCCCAGCCAACTGTAGTCAGACCTGGATCAGGCCCCAGGAGTTCTTTCCCCTCCCTCCAAACCTGGCATCTTGGGGTTTTCACAGGCCCAGCTGCAGGTGACAAGGAATTGAGGTGGTGCCACAAGGGGCAGGTGCCTGCCCCAGCTTCCCCTTCCCTGCAGCTTCTGGCCACTAGAGGCTGGACTTTCTGACTCCAAAAAGAGGAGCGGTGATGGGGAGCTCTGTCTCTAACCTCCTGCAGGTGTTAGGAGCCTGAGAATAACCTGCAGACTCCTCACCACAGCTGGGAAGAGGCCAACAGCCCTTTTCAGGGTCTGACAGAAGCTCATTCACACCAAAGGGCTTGCACCTTCACATCTTCTAACTTGGGAAAGGAATGCTTTCATCAAAGGCACTTCTGGGAAGGGGTTTTACTTTGACTTGGGACAGAGTCGTGTTGGAGGGCTGCTTCTTTCCCCTGATGTCAAAGAAAGACTGACCCACATATAGACAAGGTGTCCCCCTTAAAGATGCAGGGTTGGAAGGAGGAGGATCAAAAGCGAGGTGCCTGGGCTGTCCGGTTACCTCCCCTTCTTCCTTTGAAACGAACTCTCATCCATGGCTGGTGAAGCTCAGACATGGGACCCAGAGCCACTTCCCATGGGACTTCTCACAGGGTGCCTGCTACCTCTTTTTTCTAGGTGCCCTGTGACCTTCCCTCTTGGATTGGCAGCCATGGCCTCCTGTCTCCCCTCAGACCCTCCAGGCACCAGGCTGGAGTCAGGAAGTGTGTGCTCCAGACAGTCTCAGGAAGGGCAGGGCAAGCCGTACAGAGGCGGCTCTGGAAAAGGCTGGTGGGACAGGCAGCCGGCCTTCGTCTTTATATAAAGGTGTGAGGATGATAGTTAAATGGTACACTGCGAATGACGTAACAGCTCTGGAAGACTTTGTAAACCTCTTTAGAATGTGAAGTCTTTTCATTTTACCACTCTGGTAAACTGTTAACTGATGCTAATTAGAGATTCCAGGGACCAATAAAGTGAGAAAGAAAAAGCAAAACATTACTCAGGCTAAGATTTGTTCCAGTTCTAGCCATTTATGTAAGCTGCTCCTTATTTATGCCTAATTACCATGAATTAGGACAATGATGAGACAGATTGGTTGATTTGGGATTGATTAATCTTCTAAGTTTGTTTCATCATGACACCTAGTTCTAAATGTGTGCTTGCTCAGGCTGCTGGGGTTGTAGTTCGTGTTGCTTTGTGCATCGGGAGTCAGTTTTCCTATACTTTGTAACAACTGGCAGGGACTTTGACCTTGAGCCTGAGTGGATAGAACCCTATACAGTTTGCTTTGGGGATACAGGAACCTGAGACCTGACAGGGGACTCAGAGCCATGAGCCTGATTGGAATTCTTTTTTTCATCTGGGTTCACAATTCAGCAAAGAAAAAGACTGTTGGTATGACCTGGTATTGGGGATGGAGGAGGGAGGGATTCGAAGGGTATTTGTGAGGTGATTTGTTAATGTATGTGTGAGGGAAATGGAAGCGTTAGGTGGCTCTCGAGTTTCGAGCTTGGGTCCTTGAGTGGATAGTCTCACCATAAATTGAGACAAAAGTACCAAAGGGGTGAAGATGTCAAGTTCAGTTTTGGGCCCACTGAGGTTGAGTGCCTGCGGGGTATCTAGTGAAGATGTCCATCAAACATTTGGATGTTCACTTGGAAGCTTAGGTGAGAGGTGAGGGCTAGAGATAAAGGTGTTGGCAATGTACATGTGGAAGTTGAAATCCAGAGACCCAGGAAGAGCGCGTGTGAAGAGAGCATTGAGCTGAGAACAGGACCCTGGGGAAACTCTCAGAAGAGAGAATAAAACGTGGCCAGAGAGGACTCGGACGCGGTGTCATTCTTTAAGGGAGAGTGAGTCAAACGACGGTGAATGAGGGTATGTCAATCCCAGCAGAGCTTTTTAATTGCTTTACACAATCTTCAAAAATAAATCAGGTTCAAATTTCTTGCTAAGTCTCTCTAAGGAAATTGGTATACATTCTCATTTAAGATTTATTGAGATGTGTTAGGAAATTGCATATGAGCGCCTCTGACCTTACCAGTTTTCTTTATTTGAAATTCCTTGAAACAGCCCTGGGAGCTCGGGGAGCCTTCTCGTCCTCCAACCTTGGGGTGATACTCCCTGGATCCCCTCTTCCTGCTGTTCCCCAAATAAGCACACCTATGCCCTCTCCTTCGTTAGCCTGCTTTTAGTTAATGAAGTAATATGATCGTTTTTTAAGTTCGCATAATACAAACAGATATTCAGTGATAAGTAAATCCCCTTCCTACCTAGGTGTCCTAACCCTCAGCCCTTTCCCACCCTGCCCTGCAAAGCAACTTCTGTTCCCAGTGTCGTGTCTATACAGCATCCTTCTGGAAATACCGGCCCAGGGGCCAGATCCAGCCAGCGTTCTGTTTTTGTAAATAAAGTTTTGGTGGACACAGCCATGCCCACCCACTTACACATTATCCTGTGGCCGCCTTCCCACTACATTGTCGAATAGTTGTGACAGAGGAAGAAAAGGTTTGCTTTTCACGTGTGGACACTTTTGTGTATAGTCTTTTTTGACATATCTGTAAGCACACTATACACAGTTCTGCATTTTGCTTATTTCTATTTCACAGTAAATTGTGGAGGTCATTCCGTATGGGCACATGCAGATTTGTCTCAGGCTTTTTCACATAGTGTGGATGTAATTAATTAATCCCCTGATGAAGGATGTTTTTACTTTTTTCAGTCTTTAGCCTGAACAAATAACACTGTAGGGAACCTTCTTCTGCTCATACCTTCTCTGCACACACGTGAGCCCTTTTGGATAGGTACTCTTAAATCTGACAGATACGGCCTAACTGCCCCCGAGGTAGTTTTTACCCCACACCCGACCTCAATGAGAGTCATATTCTTTTCATTTTAAGGGCTAATTGCTAACCCCTGTGAGGAAAAGGAGCTAATAAAGTAAAAAATGAAGAAATGTGCTGGTTTACCAAATTTGTATAATCTGTACAAAATTTTACAGTCTCTAACACCTACTCTTGCTCATTTGAGTGTCTGCCACTGCTCTTAGTTCTGAAGGTGGGTGCCTTAGTCTGTGCAGGCTGCTGTAACAAAATACCACAGACAGGGTGGCTTGTAGACAACAGAAATTTATTTCTCATTATTCTGAAGGCTGAAAGTCTGAGATCAGCATAATGAGATTCCGGGGAATGCTCTCTACCAGGTGTAGACTGCTCATATCTTGCTGCTTCCTCACACTGGTGGAAAGGACCAGAGAGCTCTCTGGGCTCTCTTCTTATAAGGGCACTGATCCCATCCATGAAGGCTCCACCCCCATGACCTAATCACCTCCCAAAGGTCCCACCTCCCACTACCATCACACTGGAGGTTTGGTGTCAACATATGAATATCAGGGGGACACAAACATTCAGTCTACAGCAATGAGATTCACTGGGCTTCCCCATCTGACTTCAGACATAGATCTAATCAGGCTCTGAAGGTAGAATCAAGATGGATATTCCTTTTAGTCTCAGGTAGGCTATTTGCATCTCTAAGGCCCCCTTAATGCCATCCATTTCTCTAGACCTTTGCCCAAACCAGAGTACTGCCTCCCCAAATGCGCTAAACAGAAATACAAACAATATAAGATACTTAATACCTGTCTTTTAGAAGTTTACGTCATTTCCCATTCTATTTGGTAACCAACATCTCTCAGAATTAGGAATATTAACACAGATTGCCACAAAATACCACCGTTCTACACCAGTTCCATTTCCTTATTTCTGGATTCTCTCAAGGATGAGAACCTTGCTTTAGTCATCTTTGGGCCCGCGTTCTATCTGGCATGTGACTGGTGCCCAGTGGACTTTGGTTGAACTGAACTAATTTTCTCTTAATGTTTCAACTGAATTATTCCTTTTGCCTCTTACAGAATGAAGATATTCAGATGTTTTAAATACTCCCTACAGCAGAAAGTTTTCATCCTGTTTTTAACCCTGTGGCTGCTCTCTCTGTTGAAGCTTCTAAACATAGGAAAACTCCTCTTCCCTCAAAAAGGCATTTACTTGGTTGAGTACTCCCTAAGTACCTCCCCCTTCGTAAGGAACAGATACACCCATGTTAAGGATGACGTCACATATGAAGTTAACTGTTCGGGAGTCTATGAACAGGAGCCTTTGGAAATTGGCAAGACTCTGGAAATAAGAAGAAGAGACATCATCGACTTGGATGATGTTGATGTTGTGGTAATGACCAGTGATTGTGACATTTATCAGACCTTAAGAAGGTATCATCAAAAGCTTGTTTCACGGGAAGAGAAAAGCTTCCCAATAGCCTATTCTTTGGTTGTTCACAAAGATGCAATTATGGTTGAAAGGCTAATTCATGCTATATATAACCAGCA
Organism: Eonycteris spelaea; assembly: GCA_003508835.1. NCBI lineage: Eukaryota > Metazoa > Chordata > Mammalia > Chiroptera > Pteropodidae > Eonycteris > Eonycteris spelaea. The sequence continues at coordinate 18,095,941 of PUFA01000011.1, read as the reverse complement.
CAACATTTACTGCATCCATTATGACCATAAGTCACCTGACACCTTCAAAGTTGCCATGAACAACTTAGCTAAGTGCTTCTCCAACATTTTCATTGCTTCCAAAGTAGAGACTGTGCAATATGCCCACATTTCCAGACTCCAAGCTGATTTAAATTGCTTGTCAGACCTTCTCAAGTCTTCAGTTCAATGGAAGTATGTTATCAACCTGTGTGGGCAAGACTTTCCTTTGAAGTCAAACTTCGAATTAGTGTTAGAGCTGAAGAAACTCAATGGAGCAAATATGTTAGAGACGGTGAAACCCCCTAACAGTAAAATGGAAAGATTCGCTTATCACCATGAACTCAGACAGGTGCCTTATGAATATATGAAGCTACCAATAAAGACAAACATCTCCAAAGAAGCCCCCCCTCATAACATTGAGATATTTGTTGGCAGTGCTTATTTTGTTTTGAGTCGAGCATTTGTTAGATATGTTTTCAACAACTCCCTTGTTAAAGACTTTTTTGCCTGGTCTGAAGATACATACTCACCTGATGAGCATTTCTGGGCTACCTTAATTCGGGTACCAGGAATACCTGGGGAGATTTCTAGGTCAGCCCAGGATGTGTCTGACCTGCAGAGTAAGACCCGCCTTGTCAAGTGGAGTTATTATGAAGGCCTTTTCTATCCCAGTTGTACTGGCTCTCACCTCCGAAGTGTATGTATCTACGGAGCGGCAGAATTAAGGTGGCTTCTCCAAGATGGACATTGGTTTGCTAATAAATTTGACTCTAAGGTGGACCCTGTCTTAATTAAATGCTTGGCAGAAAAGCTTGAAGAACAACAGAGAGAGTGGATCACTTTATCTTCAGAAAAGTCATTTATGGATGAAAATCTCACAGTCACATCATGATAAAATCATGATGGGAATATGGTGTCTGACCAATGGAGCTAATGTGGAGCTGTGTGCTATGCCATGTCCAGCGCCATCTGAGCTTCACCTTCTCCTGTTTGAAAGATGTCTAAAATTCCACGTGTAGGAGAAAGTGACCCTGCCTTTGGTGACAGCATGCAATTAGTTGGTACTTCTGTTTGTATTTGCCTGTAGTCTCACTGAGCTAAATCAGAATCTTAAACAGTCATCGGTTATTTATTGAGCTCCTACTGTATGCCAGGCACTTTTTTAGAGATGTGTAGCAATGAAATCCAAGTTTTAATGAGGTATACAATGCCTCCAGGGACCATACTCCTATGGCAGCCTCAATATCTTCTGCACATAAAGATCAGGATCCTACTGACGAAGGTTTGGAGTGTGTGGTAATCACCCATATAAACCAACCATTTCAGAATAGCATTTAAGTGCAGTGACCAACACTCCACTTGTCTTTTAATTCAACTCCATTGATTTTTTCTAACCATTAGAATATTAGAAGGAGAGACTCCACTACCTCAGAAGAATTCAAAGGATTGTCCAATTTCCTCCCTGCCAAAGCATAATGTACCTTTTGGTGCTTCACTCATTCAGTTCAGGGTCCGCAGACTCTGTGGGTGGGGCATTCATAATGTCTGCATGTTAGGGAGGGGGTGGGAATGGCCAGGGGGATTGGGATAGGTGGTGCCGAAGAGGAACAGAAGGGTTTGCATAATTTTTGCATTATGTTACACAGTGCTGTCATGAAGGCCTCCTTTTTAATTCAGCTGTTTCTTTAAAACACATTTACTGATTAAAGATGAGAACTGGTTATACTCCAGAACATTGAAGTTAAGTCTTCCAGTTCATAGATTATCATTATATGTAAGTTTCTTTACAATGGAATAGTATGATTTTGTTTTATGGAACTACCAAGCTAAGAGTCACTGAATTTTCTTGAAAGGGTTATGTGAAACATGACAGCTTTATAAATTAATTATTGTGGTCATTTAAAAAAAATTTCTTCTCCAGCAACTGTCCAAGTGGAACCCAAACTTAAAATTATGAAACTCTACATTCGTTGCAGTCTTCTTCTAAGCTTAGATCCAGAGAGAAGCAGCTCGTTTTCCTAAGGACATAGAGAGAATATTGATTAAAGATGCGTTGTAAAACCTACACCTTATAAAACTACCAAATGAGTCCAATATACACAGATTTTAATGTAACTATGTTGGGCTGGAGATGAAATGGGGCCGGAGCAGGGTTCTGAGAACAGGCGATGACATGATTACGTTTCTTGGGAAATCGTGGAACTCATGTAAAAATTTCTTGGTGATCTTATGTTTCAATGTCAGCCTCAGGAACTATGTAAATGTGCGGTAATCAAGGCCAGTGTGCGACTATTTGAAAGCTGAAGTATTTAAGTATTTTTTAAATGTCTGTGTTCTAAATGTCTAGGAAACTGAACTCTGCTTGTTTTAACATTTATGATGCTAACAAGCGGCACCACCTCACTCTTTCTTCTCTTGAACTCCTTTTTCTTCCTTTCTTTTCCCTACCCCCTTCGAATTACTTCATTTTTCAGAAAACAGCTATTATTAAGTCCCTATTCTTAAAAAAGAAGTGACTATTAGAGCTGAGTTCTACAGAACATCCTCACCAGTTCCTCGGTGTGTATGACGGTGACAAGCTGTCACTTTGGTCTCGATGAGCCAATTCCTGGTCTTTGAAGTGAGTGCTTGGTTGTCTATCCTGGCTTCCTCACAAGTTTATTGTGAGACTCACTTGAAATAGTATATGAAAAAGGCAACAAACTATTGAAATGTCAGAGAGCAGCATTGCTGTAGATCCAACTCCGTTGTGAGACTTAACCATTTACCTTTTCTGAAAAACCTTCAAAATATTTTTAAAGCTACAGTTGCAGGGGCAACTTCTGAAACCGAATCCAGGTCTGAAGAAACTCCCGTCACCACGTCTGGGGGTTATTTCTAAACTATCAGGATTAAGAATTTAGTCCCGTGACTTAGAGTAGGAATAGGGGTTGAAATACTTTTCCTATCCTCCAGGCTTGAACATATAAGGTGAAGTCTTGGTGTTAAGCCTTTGGTTGTCAGAGTAAATGCAAAGGCTGAAAAGTAAATGTCAGCTTCTTGGTCCAGTGTCTTGCTTCCTGGTAAGAAATGATTCTACCTCTTGTTTACTGAGAAATTTCTCAGTTGTTAATAAGTTTAATGCCGTGTCCAAATGAAACATGGAGCCATGAAGAGGCGGCAGTGCTTTCTTTTCCCTGTTAACAGTCTCAGGATTCAATTCCTAACTTTCCAGGGAGCTGGTCAGAACACGCTTTTGCCTTGAGAATCCTGCAGATTCCCTGCATGCCTTTCAACCTGATCCTTCCCTAAAAACTTTTGGTATGTGATTCCCTCTGGTCCGGAAAATGTTCTGCAGTCTGTGTTTCATAATTATTTTCTGCATAGTGTGTATTGGATCTAGACTCTTAAGTTATTTGGCAATGAGACCAGGACCTTGGTATTTGTGAATTGTATTAGATAATATTAATAATGAAAGAGCTACCAATTATATATATATATGTATATATATATATACATATATATATATATATATACACAAACTGCTGTAATATTATAATACAGTGTTGCTGCTGTTCTTAATATTTTGGTTATTTTAAGTGAAATATATATAAATATTTAAATTTTGTAGAGTTAAATCTGAAAATTTGTCTTTCCAGAATGTGAATATTTTATGTATAGCCTATGAAATGACAGTCTTCTCTGGGGATGTAAAGTGAACGTTGCCCTATGATTGTTATAACTGTTTTCCTTGATGATGATAACGGAATGAGAGTTTTGATTTTTTAAAATTTTCTTATCAACTGGTCTCTAAGTCTCCTGCTGTGTATGTGTGTGTGTTCTACCATTTTCAAAAGACAAATTTCCCATTATATGAGTTTTAGGTAGATCGATATTGCATTTTTATGTTTGCTGCTACTAGATGTTAATTCTCCAGTACTGTAAAATAAAATGCGCTTCAAAAACCAAACCCCTGAAATTTATGTTTCTTTTCTCTGGTTGTGTCGGTTCCCCACAAAGACTCTTTCTGTTTATGATACTTGCCCAATATTTGAAGAGCACAGTTAATTTCACTTCAGAGCAAAAGAAATTCGGTGTATTTACTATTCACAGAATATAGGCACACAAACATGAGTTGTTTAATTTGGCAAAGTCTCAAAGAATCTTCTAGGATTTCCCTGCCTTCATTCTCCTTCAGGCTGTTTTCTCTTCTAAGATTAATTATCTAGATAAATATGCTTGTTTGCTTGATTACTTTATGGAAGTTCGTTTTTAATAATGTAGGCGGAGCTACCCTCGATCCTTGGAAAATCCAGCCTCTGTCTCCACACACCAGGCCTCCTGCCTTGGTTGTGAGCCCTGTGGACATGAGGACCCTGGCTCCACCTGTGTCTGCAGACTTGATTGGTGGGTAATTCCTGAAGAGCTGCCCTCTGTCCTGGAAAACATCACCTTTCCCAGTTCTACCAAGCTGATGCATATTTGGCATCGCCCATCCCCACACTCCCACTCTGAAAAATACCCTGGTCGGGTTTCTCTTTTCTTCTTTTCTAAAGCCATGACAGCCAACAGCCTCCCTAGCTGGCAAGGTCAAAGAGTAAGGCATTTTAGGAACCTTCAACATCAAAAAATTAACATCTGCTCTTAACCTAAGGTTAGTTTTAGCTCTTACCAAGCCGGACAGGCAGGCATATCCACAATAATCTCATGGAAGAGTATGGACTTTTTTGGTAGTGGTGTTGGCAGGGCAGGGAGGTAGGTATGCAGCGTGATATTAAAGACTCATAGACTTGATTCCTGGATAAGCAGTTTCATATCTTTTTATTCCTTTTGATGTCTATAAAGATACATCCAAACTGGGACTACTGCCTTTCAGCTTCATGAAACTAATTATGAAGAAACCCCGGCAAGAGAGAGTCAGTTGGTGATTGCAAGTGTGTCCCTACTGTTGAAAAAAATGTTCCTATGGTGATGCATGACAAACAGCTTGAGCTTTGCTTCAGAGACAGGGGATCAGTGTGTCAACTGAGGCAGCAGTTCAAAAATCACAGGAAGACTATTCACCTGACCTCAGGTATGGCCTTCATATGGAGCAGCACCATCCTTTCTAGGAATACCTTGGGACTGAATCATACAGAAGAGAAATAGCAGAAAAGAATCTGAGGGAAAATCATGGTTGGTTACTTGGGTAAATTTATTACTTTTTGTTTTGCTGTTGTTTCTTATAGAACAATAAAGACAATTTAAACAGAAACCCTGTGTATTCATAATTCTAACATCCTGATGAAACCATTCCTGTGTTGCTACATGGTCTTTATGGCTATCTAATGGTCATACCATAATTCACTCAGCCTTTCCTTTATTGTGGAATATTTGGATTGTAAGCTACTTTTTTTTTTTTTTGGCTGTCATAAATAACAATGTTGTAAAAAGTTTTATCCATAAAGCTGCTCCTTTCCTGGAATCACTTCCTTATGATGCATTTCCAAGAGAGGGATCCTGAAGAGAACATTTTTAATTTTACTATTTTTGTTTACCAATTGCTTTTCATATATGTTACAAATCACTCACTAGAAGAATTATGTAGGACACTTGGTGTAAATCAACCACAGCCTTGACCTATGTGAAATAAATTGTATTTATTTATTCTGATAAATAGCCTTTCTGATTCTCAAAGTGAGCAAAGACCTTCGCCTAAAGCAAGGATGTAGCCATTCTTCTAACAGATCAAAGGCGTTTTAATGTATGGTTTGTGAAGAGCTCTTTCGGAATATTCCCAAAGGTTTAACTTTGATGACTGATTTCATTCCAGGAAGGATCTAAAGGTTGGTAGTTCCTTCTAGTATCCATTCTCTCTGGCTTCTGTGGTTTTATTCTGAGGAGCAATATGACCAACTATTAATTCCCAGCCTTCCTTTCAGCTAAGGGTGGCAAAAGAAAAAGCAGAAGCCATTGGGTGGGGCATCTGAGGATGTACTCAAAAAGTGGCTTACCTAGCTTGCCTTCCACCCACCTTCCTTCTTCCTGCTGCCTAGAATGTGTTTGTAATAGCCTGAATTTCAGCAACTATTTTAAAACCATGAAGATGCAAGTTATATGGCAAGGATAGAGTAAAAATATGACATCTGAATCATCGAAAACCATTTGCCTCCAATCTTCTATGGGAGAAAAAAACTGACATACACTTTACTGTTATCTCAGTTCTCTGTTTCTAAGAGTGGAACATGATCCCTAACTTTTACAGTGTTTTTCTAGAACAGTGGCTTTCAATCTTTAGTTTGCATCAGAATCAGCCAGAGGGCTTATTAAACACACAGGTTGTTCCCTCTATCTGATTAAGAAGGGTTGAATAGGGGAAGAGGAAAATTTGCATCTCTAACAAGTTCCCCGGGTGAGGCCTATGCTGTTCCGGACCTCACTTTGAGAACTGCTAGGATCTCTCTTTCCTGAAAATTATTTCTTTAACATTGTAAATATTAAGGTGAGTTAGCATTTGGAAAGCAATGAATATTGCCATAAGTATACATACCTTCAGATGGTAAAATGCTGTGGCGAGAAGTTCAGAAATATTTTATATGCTCTGCCCTATATGCTTTCTCTATACTGTTGGCTATCAGTATTTTCTGAGTGACTAAAGTTGATACATTTCCATAACTACAAGTCCCCCTAAAATTATTTTCAACCAAATTACTGCCTTATTTGGAACTATTTTATAAAATGTAATAAAACAAATGGATTTGGAGAGTACAGTTAACCTGAAATTACAGTGATGAAGTCTCAAATTCAGACCTATGTGTTAATTCTACTGAACAAAATATATGCTGGTGAAACAGACTCTACCCAGACAGAATTTTTCATGAGTCTTTCAATGTGACAGTCCTAAAAAAATTTTTAAACATTGAAATGAAACAGCCATATCATTCTAACTCTTCACTATTTCAAGCCATTACAGGAATGTCAATGTAAAATAAATACAGAGCTATGTGTCATCTCATAAATCCAAGTTTTTACTTCAACTGTGGGTAGATACTCCAAAAAAAAAAAAAAAAAAAGACTAAGAAAACTCAGCAAATGTATCTGCCTAAGGGAAATTAGTTTTCATTCTTTAGAGTATTTTCAATTATCCTGTTTTAAATAGCTACATGGAATGGGTGGGTAAGTTTTGTTATAATAATTTTACTCATGATTTAATTTAGTCTTCATGGCTACTAATTATTTTTTATTCAGGGTTATTATTAATCCAATTTTACAGGTACCCTAGTTTTTGGGAAGACCACTTCTGTAGTAACAAGGGCCAAAGCCACAGCCACAGTGATTGGTCTAAGGAGTGGACACATGACAGAAACTAGGGTTCCTGGGACTTTTCACATTCTTGCTGGGGGATAAGAACCTCTTGTTCTTCATGATCACAGAACCCGAGGATACAGGCCTACTAGTTGTGGGTAGCTCTCTTCCCTTCCACCCAGACAAGTTTGTATCAGCCCAGGAAGTCATGCACCAAAAGGAACAGAAAGAAATAGAGAGAGAGAGGATCCCGACAGTGTTCAGGCGGTGAATCCAGTCTGCTTGAGGCCAGCTCCCCCTCCCCCTCCAGTCAGTCTCACGGCCCACTTAAATCCCTCCTTTATTTAAGCAAGATGTAATTGGGTTTCTTTTGTAGTTATGTATACTATCACACAGTAAAAACAAAAAAAAAAAAGCTTCAACGAAAACTTTAAAATAATTTTATCATGGAAAGTTTCAAACAAACACAAAAATAAAATGGCATGATGCAATCCCACATTCTCATCGCCCACCCTCACCATCGTTAACATTCTGACAATCTTGTTCATCTGTCTATACCCACCCTTTTTCCTCTCAGAATATTTTAAAAGAAAATCCCAGACATCATATTATTTTCCTTAGCCCCATGCTCTACCCATGACTTGTGCTCTAGTTCTGTAAGCAGGAAAGTGCCAGACAAGTGCCTGTTTTGTCCGTATTTGAGCCATAGGGGATTGCTGTTTTTACAGGTCAAAAGTGGACAATATTGGCAATATTATATGGCCTGACCTGATAACTTCAATTATGAATCTAACTGCTAAAGATTTTTACATAAGCACCGTGACACTATCACACCTAACAAAATGAACAATAATTCCTTAATATCTAGCACCGAGTCCATTTTCAACATTTCCCAATATTATCAACTATATCTTCGTATCCTTCATTTGTTGAAATCAGGATCAAAACAAGGTCCGCACTCCGATTTGGTTAAAACAACTTGTTAAGTAGTCTCACTCTCATTAAGCATTCTTGAAGGAACCTGGACACGCAACACAAAATGGTAGACAATCCTCAGGAAAAGTGAGAAGAATCAGATCCTCACTCCTTGTGCGTATTATTCAATCCACACTTATATTCAGTAAAGTAACCTGTCTATGGAAGCACACATAGATATGTGTATGTGTATCCCTCTCACTATGCCAGGAGTGGTGCTCTTTGTGTCACATCCTTTCTGCATTCACCCTCATGAGGCGGTTGCCAGCATCATTCTTATTTTGTAAGTGGGGAAGGGCTCAGAGGAGGTCGGCTGACTTTCCCACGGTCACCAGCTAGTAAGTGGCAGAGCTGAGGTTAGAATTCAGGCCTTGAGGCTCCAAAGCCCAAGTTCAAAGCTGCTGCTCTCTACCTGCACTTTATGCCTCTGTCCGGGTGAGCAATGAAGTGCCAGACACGTGACTGTTATTATTTTATTCCACAAAGTACTGAGACCTTATAGGGAAGGTAGCAACCAGAACTTATGGAGGTAAACCAGGGTTGATGAACTACATCCATGTGGCTCAGGGGGAGTCAGTTTTCAGGATCATACACTGCATTTCCTCTAGTCATTCACTCTCTGGCATTCCCTTCTGAGTCCACAAGCTTCACTGTGGGCTCCTCCCCACCCCCCACCCCCCAACTATCAACCTCTGGTCTTCCTTCCCTCACTTCCTTACTCACCCTGTCATTCCTCTTGGCTTCATGCTTTATCTGCTTTGCCATTCAAGTCTCTTTTGCCTGCGTCCAACCCCAACCTCCAAGCTAATCTCAGCTCTTTAATTATAAAATATTCAATTAGAGTATTTTTGACTTTTGTGAACCCTGAAGCCGATGAACCCAGTATAGGTGTTTCAGACCAAAAGGCCCAAGCTCCTCCACCTGTGGGATGATCTAATTCTCTCCATTTCAAATATGTCACCCTTAGGGCATCACAGCGGACACACCAGCTATGCTGGCCTTTTTGGACTTTTCCACTGCCATCATGTAGTCAACAGGATGCCTGGCTCACATAGCACTTCCCAGAGAGTTGTCTGCTTCATGAGGACCAGCAGGTATAGGAAGATCATCTCATCAGTGCTTTTCAAACTTTCATATGAGTAGAAATCACCCATGATCTTATTAAAATGAAAATTCAGATTCCACAGTAGGTCTGCGCTAGGTCCTGAGATGTCACCTTTCTAACAAGCTCCCAGGTGGTGCTAGTGATGTTAGTTCACTGGTCTCAACAGCAATTGCGCATTAGAATCCCCTCAGGTGCTTCGAATTAGGGGAGACCTAGGCTCAGGGAGTTATAAAAACTCCCAAGGGATTCTAATGAACACTCAGAGTTGAAAACTGCCATTTTAGAGGCTGAAGTAGCAGCAGGAATTGTGAGGCCGGATGAGAAGCTGGGAGGCCACGGGAAGTGAAGCTCCTGGCTTCGTAAGTATCTTTGTTTCTTGTGCCGCCTGCCTCTCTTCGCTGTCCTTCACCTTTTCTCTTTCTTTTGTTCCCCCTACCATCCATCCTTGTCCTAAATTGTCTCAATGTGAAAAAAGCTGAACTGAAAATCAACTCTTTTTAGATCCCTCAGAGAACTGCGGTCACAAGACAACCGTCACCCTGAAAATTGGAGAGACAACCAAACACAAAGGATTACAGTTTACCAGAAGCACGAGTCTACAGCTGAAACCAGTACCTGTGGGAACATTTTAACTGTAAGTGATAAATTGCTGGAGGCTCAATGCACACAAACTTAAGAATTAAAAATTCCAGGGGTGGGAGTGGCGGTGGGGGACTATACTTTTATCTCCAGGAGCTCCACCAGGTTCTCAGGGTGAAGACTTGAGATAAGTTTCCTCATCCTTCCAACGGTGGAGGGAAGAAGGTGTGACTTCTAGGAAATAAATTGTCAATGTTGATTATATGCTAGGATCTGTTAAGACGTGTAAGATAGGCGCTCCAGGGGCTCATAGTCTAAAGGGAAATTATTAATGCATACCATAATGCCAGAGATTGATATTTGCTGCCTCTTGTATCTCATCTCAGCTCCTTCCATAATCATAGAACTTTCCTTTGTAGCTGAGCACATACTTCTCAGAATAAAGATTATATTCCCAGCCTCCCTCGCAGGGTAGATGTGGCCACAGGACAAAGTACTAGCCAATAAGATGTAGTGAGAGTTTTATGTGCAACTTTCTGAGACGTGTCCTTAAATTGAGTGGATTCCCAAACCCTCACCCCCATAACTGTGAATATAACATTATTTGGGGAAAGTTTTTGCAGATGTAATTAAGTTAAGGATCTGAAAGTGAGTTCATCCTGGACATGAGGAGCAGCGGCTCTTCGAATGCCATTTTCTCTCTTTGCCTAGCTAAGAAGCAGGTATAACAGTAGACATCTTAGATAAGACGGTGGAAGCCTCAACCAAGAGCTTGGGTTCCTGATGATTGTAGAGTCACCATAGCAGCCTATACTCAGGTAACCTGAGAGAGAAATAGATTTCTAATTTGGTTAAGACTTTGTGATTTTTGGATTTCTGTCTCTTGCAGCAGAATCTTTTACTAACAAATATACCAACTAACCACAACAAATTTGGGTTGCTTTTTTTTTTAGGTTTCTCATAAATATTTAAAATATAGGACAACATATTAGACAAGTTCTACTTCATTTATACTGAAACGCAAACTCCTTTAGATGGCGAGTAAGGTCTTGTGCGATTTGGGCGCAGTCCACCTGTCCAGCCTCATTTCATGCCACTCATCTCTAGCTTGGCACATGAACACTTGAAATGGAGCTAGTGTGACTAAAGAACGGAATTGTTAATTTTATTTAACTTGAAACTAATTTACATTTAAATAGCCACGTGTGGCAAGCAGCCAGCTGCCAGAATGGACAGTACAGGTCTTGACCCCTCGGCTTACTGCTACAAATAGTTAACTCCGTGAGACATTTTAGAACATGGTCACAAATTCTTTGGTACACCTCTGTGTCCGCTCTCGTTGAATCTGGGTGGGCTCGTGACTCGATGACAAGTGATTTGTTTTTTGAGACTTCTGGGACTAGATAAAGAGAAGCCTGCCACTCCTTCCAGGATCCCTTGACAGTCATGATCTTGGGGCACTCGCTCCCAGGAAGCTCTGTCTCAGAACCTAGTCGCTATACTATGAGAAGCTGAAGCTGCATAAAGAGGCCACACGTAGCTGCTTCATCATCTGAGTCATCCCAGCCTAGGCCCCTGTGTGAGTTTCCTGTGGCTGCCACAATAAATTACCACAAACTTGGTGGCTTAAAACAACAGCAATGCAGTCTCTTGCAGTTCTAAAATCTGCCAGAAGTTTGAAATCAAAGTGCTAGTAGGTACTGCCTCCTCTGGGCCTCGGAGGGAGAATCTGTTCCACTCCTCTCTCCTAATTTCTGATGGCCGCTCTCCATCTTTGGCATTCCTTGGCTAGTAGACCCATCATTCAAATCCCTGCCTTCCACTCCATGTCACTGTCCCTGTGTTTCCCCTCTGTTCGACTCTCCTTTCTCTCACGAGGACACAGGTGATTGGCTTTAGGTCTCATCCTAAATCCAGGATGCTCTCATCTCCAGATCCTTAACTTGATCACATCTACAAAGGCCCTTTTTCCTAATAAGGTCATATTCATAGGTGCTGGGATTAGGACTTGCCATATCTCTTTGGAGCCACTGTTCAGCCCAGTACAGCACCAGCCATGTGTGTGATGAAGTCTAGAGATTCCGGCCCCAAGCTGTTTGAGTTACTCCCAGACATTCGTGTTTTCCTGGCTGAGACCCTAAATATTGTGGAGCAGAAAAAGCCATTACCAGCATGCCCTGCTTGAAATTCTAACCCACAGAATTGTTTAATGTAATAAAGTAGTATTCTGTGCCACGAAGTTTAGGTGGTTTATCATGCAATAATGGAAAATTGGGCATTCCTATTCATCTCTTAAGTCCCAGATCAAATAACATGTCTTCAAAGAGGCCTCTTTAGATACCTCCTCCACAGTCTAAATCATATTCCTCTCTCTTGGTTTTTCCTTTGTGGCATGTATCACAACTTATAATTATATATGTAGTTTAGTGTTTTTCTATTTTCAATGTCTGTCTCCCCCACTAGATTTATGATCCGTGGGGGCAGGGACCAAGTTTGTTTCATTCAGCACCATGTCCTCTGTGCACCAGGCACAGAGCAAACACTCAATCAATATTTGCTTAATGAATGAAATTCTGAGCTTTCTGTGACTCAATCGACACTGACGTTTCTTTGTCGACTGAACAGAGGCTGCTCTTGGGAAACATTATTTTGCCTTTTTGCTTTCAGCAGAGTAAATAAGCTGGGATGCAGCAAGTGGAAAGCACAATGTTTCTTTTCCACAATTTAAACATTAGTTGTTGCCATTTCAGTTCTTTGCATTTCAATAATTGCTGTGGTTTTTAATTGCGGTGGCAACAAATGAACACAAAAGAAGGAGGTGGTCAGACAGCCAGGCTGTGAGATAACCTCTTCAGTTTTTAAAAAGCATCTGTAAATTCACAGAATGAATCTTAAATTGTCTTTGTATGTGCATAAGACTCTCAGGAAACATTCTTCCATGAAATAAGAGCTTAATGACAAGTCAAAATGAATAGGCTCTTCCTCACATCAGAGCCATCATCCATCTTGTTCTAGAAAGTCCGTTGGTACAAATTCTGTTATTTTTCTTGGAACAGAAACAAAAATAGGACTTGAATGAAAAGTCAAAACATACTAAATAATGCCAAGAATGGTCAGGTAAACCTTGTAACCAGCTATACAAATTAGGGCAGGGACAGAGCCTAAAAGAAATCAGGAGGTAGGTGGGAACCTTAACAAGTACTGTGCACTAGCAGTTGGTGCGCACTTTCCTGGCTGTCACACTAGTCACTGTGGTTGGTGGACTGGTCTGTGGTGAGTGCAGGAATTTTCGCCCCTCCCAGATACACCCATCCTGTGTACTACAGGAGTGTCAACATGATCTGCAAGACCCTACATGATCTTGTTCTAACTGTGTTTTCTGAGATTCCATATATTTCTGTTTGGCATCCATTCATGACAGCCAAACTAATGCTCAAAGTTCCTTACATCTCCCTGATATCTGGAGCCCATGCTCTGTAAGCATATCCTTATCTAACTCTTATATACTCAGCCAATTTCCCCTGTCCTAAATCAGCCGAGGGCCAGGGACCAAGCAACTGGCGACCACCTCTGTGGCCACAGCCCACCAACATTATCCAAACCAGCCAATCAGCTGTGTCTTCTGCCCTACCTCCCCTTTCCTCTGGAAACCAGTCACGGCTCTAGGCTGGGCTTTCCCTTCACTCCACTTCTGCTGCCCCACCAAACCTGTTTCTTTCCCAGGTGGTTCTGTGTGGTGTGGCCCTGCATGGTGTGCCATTCTTTCAGGAGCTATAAACAATAAATTCTTTTAATGGAATTTGCATTTCTATATCGACACTCAGTCACCTTTATGAATTGAAATCCCATAGGTACAACTGAGACCAATCAGTTTGAACAGAAAGAAGATCTGATCATTGTAGCCATGAACCTCATGCTGCAGAGAGGCTAGCAGAGTGTTGGCCTGAGCACCCAACCAGGAGGGAGGCCACTCTCTGACCTGGTGACTGGTCACTGGTCCATCCCTCTGGCTTCTGGTGTGATGATTTTAAGGGGTGGTCCAGATAACTTATCTGACTCTTTCTAGCTCTACCATCACTAAATCTACATCAATACTTACTGCAGATAAATATCCCTAGAGAGATATAAAAATCTAATCTGCTCTATGGAGAAATGACTTCTCTGGAGAGCTGGGCCTAGCTCTCACAAGCTCCTCTGTCGCTGGTAGTGTTCTGAGGTTGTGATCACTGTCGACATTTCAATGCTTATGTAGATATGGTACAGATATTGGCTTCCTCTCCTCAGATATCCCAGCCAAGGGCTGAAAGTATGCCTTCATGCCCTGATGCCAGCTTCCAATCCCTGGCAATTATGGCCTGTGGGTAGTTTTATTTAAATCCTCAAACCAAAGAAAACATAATGATTATTTTTGGTCTTAGGGTCATTTTGAGGGAACTCTCTCCCCTGAGACCGAAGGCAAGTTCTGGAGGTAGAGGAAGTAAAGAGCCCTGTAGACCGATCGCATGAAGCTGCGTAGATAAGCTGTGCCTGCTGGGCCCCGCTGGCTGTGGCACAGGGCACGTGCACTGCATGAAATGGGAAACATTCGCAGGAGGTTATGGGTTGGATTGTGTCTCCAAAAAAAGGTATGTTACGGTCCTAACCCCCAGTATCTCAGAACATGATCTTATTTGGAAATAGGGTTTTTGCAGATGCAATTAGTTAAGACGAGGTCATACTGGAGTAGCGTGGGCCTTTAATCCAATATGGCTGGTGTCCGTATAAGAAGACAAGTGAGAGAACACGAGGGAAGAACCCAGTGTGAAGATGGAGGCAGAAGCCGGATTTACGCTGCTGCAAACGATCTTAGGAAACTAACCCAGAGGGTGTGCCTGCACGGAGAGCCAAGGCGAAAGTCATCTTTGGCCATCTCTGTCTTCTAATGAAAAAGGCATCAAGGAAATATTTAAGCCTGGTAAACTTTAGAACGTAATTAAATGATCATCAATATTTAAACCCTCAAGGTAGCCCAGTCAGTGAAATGGAAACTTTCATACTCTCCCAGAATCCCTGCCATCAATCCATCTATATTTAAAATGTTGGCATTTGCTTCTTGGGCCTCATTGATAATCTGGCAACAAGATTATTAGGTATTTATTCGCTAAGAGCTGTTAGGTGCTGAGAATACAGATATCAATAGGGAGCAACATGTACTCCCAGTGCCTCCTTCAGAGAGTTCATGTTCTTGTGAGAAACAGAGACATTAAATGCATGATTTCAAATAATAAAAGATTACAAGTGTAGAAAGAACCAAAGAGAAAAGCTCAGGTGCCATGTCAGCGTGAAATGGGAGATGTGATGGTGATGTGCTGGTAAACGTTTCCACTTGTTGTCAAAAACAAAACAAAACGCCCTAATGTGTAGCCTTACCTCGATACTCCCACCACGACTGATTTCAGTCTATCCCTGTCAGTGACGCAAGAGCTGGGATGAGATCACACCAGCACATCGTACCTCCAACACATAGATGGCCTCAAGAGCGTGGATGATAGTACAATGTAATAAAACGACTTGGATGTAATGAGTTTCAAGTGTTTATTATATGTGTTTTTAATATAACGTGTTTAACTGTGTTTATATATTTTAATCTCTAATAATGGCTGTTTGATATCCAACTTGCAAAAATCCACCTCTCTCAAAGTGGTACAAGTTAGAGGATGGGGCTAAGAAAGGCTCCTGAGGAGCAACACTTAACTTAAAGGGTCAATTGGAATTAGCTAAAACACAGAAGACGTGAGGATGACTCTTCTAGGGGGAACAAGGGCATGTAAGAAGGTCTTGGAATTAAAGAGAACCTGGCATATTTGAGAAACCAAGGGCAAAGACAGTGAGGGAAAATGTAGAAAATAAGAGACTAAAGAGAAAGATGGGGACTAAATCATTGCAGAGCCTTGTGGACTAGGAAAAGGATTTTGGACTTTATTCCATGTGCAATGGGAAATTACTGACGGTGTTAAGCAGGGAAGTGATTATCAGATTTAAGTACTTAAATTATTCTGCTCTGTGGATAAAGATGAATGCAAGATGCCAAAAGCACATGCAACAACTATAAAAAACAGACAAATTAGACTTCATCAAAATTAAAAACTCGAGCATCAAAGGACACTACCAAGAAAGTAAAAAGATAACCCACAGAATTGAGAAAATATTTGCAAATCATATCTGACAAGAATCTAATATCCAGAATAAATAAGGAACTCCTACACTTCAACAATGAGAAACCAAACAAGTCAACTAAACATTGGGCAAAAGATGTGACTAGACATTTCTCCAAAAAAAGGTAATCAAATGACCAACAAGCTCTTGAAAACATGCTCAGTGTCATTAGTCACTATATAAATATAAATTAAAACCACAGTGAGATACCACTTTATACTCATTAGGATGGCTATAATTAAAACAAAACAAAAATAACAAGTGTGATGAGAATGTGAAGAAATTGGAGCCCTCATATTTATGGTGGCAATGCAAAATTGTATAGCTGCTGTTAAAAATTTTTGACAGTTCCTCAATAAGTTAAATGTAGATTATCATAAGACTCAGAAATTCTACTCATAAGTATCCCACCCTATTTGAAACAGGTGTTTAAACAAAAATTTGTACATAAAGGTTTATGATAGCACTATTCACAATAGCCAAAAGGTAGAAACAACTCAAATATCTCTCAAATGATGAAAGGATAAACAAAAAGTGGTATATCCACACGATGGAATATTTTTTGGCCATAAAAGGGAATGAAGTACTGACACATGCTACAACATGGATGAACCTTGAAAACATTATGCTGAGTGAAAGAAACCAGACACAAAAAGGCAAAAATTACATTATTTCATTTACATGAAATATCCAGAATAAACAAATTCATAGAAACAGAAAGCAAACAGTGATCGCCAAGAGGCATGAGTAGGGAAGAATAGGAAATGCTGTTTAATGGGCATGAGGTTTTCTCTTGAGGCAATGAAACTATTTTAGAACAAGATAGCGATTATGTTTGCACAACATTGTAAATGTCCTAAATGTCACTAAATTGACACATTAAAATGGTAAATTTTGTTATGTGTATTTTTAAACAATAAGAAAAGTAAATGCTAGGAGCCTGTTAGAAAATATTTGGTTGGTAGAATTGTGGGGACTTGGGAATGCAGGGAACGGGGCAAGGATAACTTCTCAGGTTTTGACAATAGCAACAGAATAAGTGATAATACCATTTACCAAAATAGGAAATTCTAAAAGTAGAAATGGAAAGATCCTTAGTTCTCTTCTGGATATGTTGTGATAGAGCGGCCTGAGAAACACTTTTCCTAAAACAATTTCAGGAAGGTAGTTGGCTCCCTGGTATGTTTTCCTCATGCTTGTTACCTAGATCCCTAGGCAGCTGTCGCACCTCTAGTCTCCCTGTCCACATGTCAGAAAAGAAAGTGTAGAGGAAGGGGGGCAGGAGGACAGGGGGAAAAGCTTTCCCAGAAACTCTTAGTTTATATCTTATGGGTCAGATACATGTCAATGGCCACCCCTTGCTGCAACAAAATGTGAAAAAATAATTTTCCTGGGCACACTGCCACTCTTAAAACTATGACCCTGTTTATGAGGAAGAAACTGGAATGAGTATCGGGCAAATATCAGGGTCTGCCATATAGTTTAATTAACGTCATGAACAATTCCAACAAAATTTGGACGGACAGGCTGGAAAATAATACCAAGTGGAAGATCAGAATCCTCTTAACTTGTCACTGAGGCTGAGTAATTTCAATGCCTTTCATCTGGCCTCAGAGTGCATCTTGTTTTTCAAAATTCGATCACATCAAGAACTTTCCCACAAGTCGTTTTGACTTTCTAACATCCCCTCTGAGCCCAGACTTAGAGTCACTCTTCCTGTAAAGGAAGGGTAGTAGGAATCAGCCTCCCTTATCCGCAAAGTTCTATAAAGCTTATGCAGTGTTGCTATGCTGTTGAAAAATAAACTTAACCATGTGGATGAAAACTACATTCTTAACTTTTGTTCGACACATAGAATATTGATAGCCAGTAAGGTTTTCAGTCACCCAAGACTTAGTGAAATACTCTTTTTCTGCCTCAGCTAGAATTTTCATTGTTTGGCCTTTGCTCAAAGATGAGAGCCTTTACGGAACAAAACAAACTTCCATCTCCTCACGACTAAGCCTAATCTAAAATAAACTTAGTTTTAAGTTACAAAAAAAGACATGCCATTTAAAAAATGTCAACTAACACAAAGTGACTGAATTTTTACACTTTAGTTTTAATATGTAAATACCCTTGGAAACTTCAGAATGGCAATGTCTGATGCTATTCCAAGCACGTATGCTCAGAGAAACAGTTAATGGAGGCAGATGTTGACTCCTGGAAGTAAGTCTACATTTGAGAATTATTTAGGGCAAGTAGTGTCATTTTCCTGTGCTTACCTCAAGAGACCAGTGTTTAATGTTTGCTTTGTGATTCTAGGAGAAAATATCACCTTTCTCTCCTGTACCACAAGGCTCTGTTGCCTCATTTATAAAACATACTACTGTTCCTCTAGGTAATTCCACTTGTAAGCATTAAATTTCACTCTGCATGTTGTCCTTTGTTGGTTTAAGAAAATAAAATTTAGAAATTAAAAACTGAAATGGCAGACTGCAGTATGCCATACTGGAAAGAGCCCTGCTTTGAGAGTCAGGACACTGAGGTTCTCATCCTGGATCTGCTAACAAACTGGGCGAGTCCCTCCACTTTCCTGGGTCTCCTTTTTCTCACCTGTTGGGGGAAAAAATAGTGACAGATAGGTGGGGGACACTTTGAACAGCTTAAAGTCTCCAGGGTCTCTTTAAGCTTAAACGTCCTGTGATTTTATTATATAAGCCACAGTGTTAGGTAGATGTAGCAATTAATTTTGCTTCCAGTTGCAAATATGGGAAAAGCGACCTACTATGGTTTAAATTATTATATATATTTTTTCAAATGATTGGTTATATAAAGCTAGCCCACTGGTTAAATGCCTCAGCAATGTCAGAGATAACATTATTTCTTTTTTACAGCTTTATAGAGGTACAATTGATATAGAATAAACGCCACATAATTAAAATGCACAGTCTGATAAATTTTGACACCTGTATATACCCATGAAACCATCACAACATTCTAGACAGTGAACATATCCATCACCCTGAAGTTTCCTCCTTCCCCTTTGTTATCACTCCCTCCTATCTCTCTCCATACTCCCCATGCAACCATTGATCTGCTGCTTCCTATCCATAGAGATTAGTTTGCATTTTCTACAATTTTACATAAGTAGAATCAACAGCATACATTCTTTTTGTCAGACTCCTTTCACTTACTGTAATTATTTTGAGATTGTCCATGTTGTAGCACATACCGATAGTTTGTTCCTTTTTTTTTTTTATTAAATGGTAATCCATCGTATGGATATGTCACAGGTTGTTCATTTACTTATTGAAGGGCGTTTGAGTTGTTTCCCATTTTTGACTATTACAACTAAAGTTGCTAAAAACATTTGTGTAAAATTCTCTGTATAGACATATATTTCCTTTTCTCTAGACAAATATCTAAGGAATAGAATGGCTGGAGCACATGGTAAATAAATGTTTGTTTTTGGTTTTTTTAGGAAACTGCCAAACTATTTCCAACATGGTTTCACCATTTTGCATTCCCACCATCAGCGAATGAGAGTTCCAGTTCTTCATTCTTGTCAATATCTGGTATGGTCATTTTTTTTCTACTTTGCCATTTTAATAGTGGTATCACATTATGATTTTAAATTGTGTTTCCCTAATGGTTTTAAGCAATTTTTATGTGCTTATTTCTACACATTTTTGAAGTGTCTGTCAAATTTTGCCCATTTCTTTATTGGGTGGTTAGTTTACCTATTATCAAGTTTTAAAATTTCTTTATGTATCTTGGAAACATCTTTTATCAGATACATTATTTGCAAACATTTTCGTCCAGTATGTGGCTTGCCTATCTATTCCCTTGACTGTGTCTTTCAAAAATCAGTTTTTCATGTTGATAAAACTTAATTTATCAATTATTTATTTGATGGGTTATGCTTTTAGTGTTGTATCAAAATCATCTTTGGATAGCCAAAGGTCACAAAGGTTTCCTACATTTCCTTCTTTATAAAAAATTGTTTTAGAGTTTACATTTACATCTGTGACCCATTTTGAGTTAAATTTTGTATATGGTATGAGATGTAAATCAGACTTCACTTTTTTTTGCATATGGATATTCAATTGTTCAATTGTCATTTTTTGAAAAGACCATCTTTCTCTACTGAATGCTTTTGCAATTTTGTGAAAAATAAGTTGTCAATATATGTATGGATTTATTTCAGTTCTCTCCATTTTGTTCCATTTATCTATTTGTCTAGTTTTGCATCAGTATCACGCTGTCTTGATTATTGTATTTTTATAAGTCTTGAAATTGTATAATATTAGTCCCACAATATTGTTTTTCAAAGATGGTCAGCTATTTTTTGTTCTTTGCATTACAATACAAATTTTAGAATCAGTTTGTCAATTTCTATTTTTAAAAAAAGCTTCTGGGATTTTGGTTGAGATTCAAGAAGTCTATGGATTGGAGAATGGTGTTGCAACTATATTGAGTCTTCAGATTCATGAATACGGTTTGTCTATTTATTTGTATCTTTTAAATTTCTTTCAGTAATGTTTGCAGCATACAGATGTTGACCATTTTGTTAGATTTATTCTTAAGTTTTTCATATATTTTATGCTATTATGATTGTCTGTGACTAGATATTTTTAATTTTTTTCTTGCCTGATTGCACTGGCTAGAACCTCAAGAGCAATGCTGAATAAACATGTTGATGGTGGTCATCCATGTCTTATTCCTGATCTCAGGAGAAAAGCATTCAGTCTTTTATCATTAAGTATGATGTTGACTGTACATTTTTGTAAATGACTTTTATCAAAGGAAAATTGCTTCTATCCCTAGTTTGCTGAGAATTTATATCAGGAATGGATGGTGAATTTTTTTCTGCATTTATCGAGATAATTATATAGAATTGTTTTGTTTTTAGCTTGTTTATATCATTAATTATATTGATAGTTTTTTTTAGCTGTTTAACCAGTCTCATGTCCAATTTCTGTTTTGAATTTTGCATCATATTCATGGGGGATAATGAGCTGTAGTTTCCTTGTAATATCTTTGTCTGATTATAGTCTCTGAGGATAATGATGGCATCATGGAATGATTTAAGAAGTGTTTTCCTCATCTTCAATATTTTAGGAAGCATTTTTGTAGGGTTAGTGTTATTTCTCCCATAAATATTGGATATACTTTACAAGTGAACCTGTCTGGACCTAGAGGTTTTTTTGTTTCCTGTTTTCTATTTCTTTGATTTCTGCTCTGTTGTTTATTATTTTCTTTGTTCTGTTTACTTTGGGTTTCATTAGCTTTTTCTGGTTTTTAACATGAATGCTTAGATCATTGATTCGAGACCATTGATTTTAAGATATTTCTTCTTCACTAATATAGATATTTACGGCTGTGATGTTCCCTTTAAGTACTGCTTAGTGTCATCCCATAACATTTAATATGTTGTTGTTGTTGTTGTTTTCAATTCATAACTACTTTCTAATTTTTCTTTTGATTTCTTTGTGGTTATTTAAAAAAGTGTTTAGTTTCAACATATTTTGGGAGTCCTCAGAAATCTTTCTGTTATTAATTTCTAAATTAATTCCATAAGGTCAGGCAATATACCATAATTCATTCAGTTGATTATTTTCCCAGCAGCCTTAGGTAATTTTCTTAAATGCATGTGCTTGCCGATCAGTACTTGGCTAAAACTCAAGGGGACCCTCCGCAGATCTCTGGAATTCTGTGTGTAGCTCTCTCTTCTCTGGTACTCTGTCCTGCAGACTTGAGTTGCTCTGGTCTCCTCAGGTTCTTGACTTGGCTCTATCCTACCAGCTCAGGGAGTTCTCCCTTCTTCACAGCCTGGAAACTCTGTCAAGGCAGTAGTCTGGGGCAATCACAGGGCTCACATTTTTCTCAAGCCTCTATATCTCACTGTTTTTCATTGCCCTATGTCCCAGTGTCCTGATCTGTCATTTCATATATAATTTGTCTTATTTTATGTGTATTTCAGTTAAAAGGGTAAATCTGATCCCTGTTACTCCATTTTAGCCCTAAGCAGAAGTCCTCTGTGGAGAGGGAGGAGCCCAGCATCTTAGTCTTTCTCTTGAAACTTAACTTCAAGCTCAGGGCCTAATTATCACAAAATGGCTACTGTATCACTAAGCATTATCTTTACATTTAACAGAGGATTTAATATAGCCATGCCTGTCCATTTCATTACAAATGCAAAATATTTTCCTAAAAGTTCTCATAACAAACTTGCCTTTATATCTCACTGGTGGTAATGAGGCCATCCTTATCTGCAAATGAGTCTGAGAAAGCAGGAAATGGTGTTGTCATGATTGGCTTATATTTTTATCACCAAAAGGGCATATGGCCACCCCAAAAGAATTAAAGAAGGAAAGGGATGGGGACATAGGATATTGGACAGGTAACTCAAAGGGTATCCCACTGAGGGAACTAGCAGTGTCCTCTACAGAAGATGAGATCAGCTTTGTCTCTGCCCGGGGGCCTCTGCCTGCACACAATCCACAGAGGCTTTTCTGATAATTGCTGCTTCTAACCTCTCTGTGTAGCTGGTAAAGAGTTCTGTGTTCTGAGGGTGGATGGAAGGCAGGGAGATAACATTCTGGAGCTTTCTGGGAACTACTTCTCAGCTTCAGGGAAGTCTTAGAAGCTCTAGCATATTAACCCAAGGAAAAATCATGAGTTAAACAGCTAATTGTTTAAGTCTCGGTGGTAAGATTTTCTGTTATTTAAATAGCAAGTGGACATAGCATCCAAGTGACATTTACTTCACAAACTTCTAAGGTCACCTTAGGAGAGTTCTGAAAGCACTTCTAAGGATCATTGTTTTGCTTATTCCGTTTAGCTCAGGCCAGAGGTGATTAGAGAGAATGAAGATCCAGCTGATTCCTAGCATTCTTCCCAGCAGTCATGGCCTGGGATTGCGGAAGTTTCTGACAGACTGATGGAGCAGGTCACAGGACTGCAAACCTGATTGCTAAGCCAAGGAGACATTTTATTTGGCCATCTATGTGCAAATGCTTGGCTGTTCAAGTTTGGGTCACTGGCAGAGCCTCCAGGCGTTTAGGTGTTAACTTCACAGAAAAGGCAATTATTTTTATACCAACATTTTAAGTCCTAAAATTGACTTTCGGGTGTCAGGAAAAAGGGACAGTAGTCCTTATCTTCACCTAGTAAAAACAGACTGGACCTACTTCACAATTTAGTCAGGTAAAGACACTTATTAAATAAAGAGTCCAATATTCCCTCTTCCTTAGATATTCAAACAAATTCTCTTTGAAGCTTAAAATTTTTATTTCATGAAACAACTGGATGCATTTTCAGCCAAATTTCCTGTGTAGGCCAATGTGGCTGAGAAAGATTCTTGGGTAGGCAGTGTTCTAGGGTTCTAGTGATGAAGCATGAGCTCTACACTGAACAGGGTCTGAGGGTGATTTGGCTGTGGAAGAAAGGTCTGAGAAGGACCTCTGGCTTGGGAGAGAATTGGAAGAGAGAGGTCTAGCTTGAAAGACAGTACTTGGCTAAAAGACAGGAAGGATGGGATGAGAGGAGAATTAACAGGTACAGTACTGAACATTACTTCTTATATTAGTAAGGATGGGTTAAGTTATGCTGCAGTAACAAACAACTCTTAAAACCTTAGAGGCTGAATATAACAAAAGTTTATTTCTCTCTCATGCATAGTCCTTTGTAGATTTAGGCACCTCTCCAGCACAGTTGTCCTCTGGTTGGTAACTGAGTTATTTAGGCTACTTCAATCTTTCGGGCCTTCCATCTCTGTTTAAGGCCTTCTCTATGATTGTCTCACCAGGACAAGAAAGAACCTGTAGAATCACACATGGGCATTTCACTGTCTCAGCCTGGAAATGAAGAGTGTCATTACGTTGGCCATCAAAACTAGTCACTCGGCCCTGTCCAACTGCAAGGAGACTCAGAAATACAGTCTTCTATATGCCTGAAATAAGGGGGTGATGGGGGGGAGTGGATATCTATTTTATTGGTGGATACATTGATGTCAAACATACTGTGCTAATTCATAAGACTTCTCTCAGGGAAGAACATTATGGCAGTTTGTCCCCTGATTCAGAATTTCTTTCCAGATGGGGTTTAGGGGCAGCCTTATGGTAGGAGGAGGTGTTGACGGACTTATTTTTAAGCTGCATTTACATAGTAAGAAACAAGTGTTTATATAGATTGAATGCTTATTTCAGGAAGTTTCAGAGGATGCTGGTGGAGGACATGGGTGAGTAAAATCCTCCAGTCCTGCCTCTCTCCCTCTCCTCTGCCTTATCACTTACAGAGCCGAACTTCTTTAAGTGCTTCAAGTATGATATCAAGAGCACATGCACATTGGTACCAGCCAAAACCCAAACTGGGCAGGCACCAAGGGGCCACCAAGGGCAGGAAGGCCTAGGGAAAGTGGTGGCGGGCACCCAGGAGACACTGGCTCCTCATAACATGGTACCTATGTCTGGGCTGATATCTTGTTACGACCTGTATTTCCTACAAGCATCAGCTGTTTCCATACCTTGCAACACAGTAATGTGTCTTCCCAGAAAAGGCAACTGAAAAAGCACAATCAAGAGATTAGATTAATGCCGCAACTCTTGGAGCTCATTCCTATTAGAATTGAGCCTGTGCACTAGTGTCTGAAAGAGCAGTAGAGTAATGAGTAGTACTTACGCAGTTTTCTCAGTGGGAATGTGACTGCTAAGCACTCAGCCCAATCAATGAACTAAGAGGAGGGCAAACAGGAAACTAAGCAGCCAAATGATTCACAGGCCTCCACCCTGGGAGACTCTTCTCAGTCTAGCGAATCAGAGATCAAATTATAGCAGGGTCAGGGGCAGGGAGAGTTTTATCATCTGAAACAGCCACACTGGTCCTTTAGTTGGCATCCACGGCCATTTTCCAATCTGCCAAGTATGGTAACCAGATGCTGCATTGTGTTTTATATCTTCTCAAGGCTCAGTCCACCTTGCACAGAAAACTGTAAAATTTTATGGATCTGCCTAAGGAAAATTAAGAGGAAATAAATTTATCTTTCATGTTTCCTTTGTGATAGTCCCCAGATAAGCAGATCTTCCTTCTTCCCCTACGCTGACTCACCTAGGACAGCTGTCTCAGTTATGATGCTCTGTCTTTATAATTCCTCTTTAAATATTCCTGTCTTAGTTTCACTCCCTTAATAATCTTCTGCTATGCTGAAAACTATCCTGGCTAGTGGATAATTAACAACTTTTCTGCCTTATCAATTAATGAATTAATTATTCAAATCAGTGGATTACTTTTAATTCTTTAAATGTATGGATCCATCAATTTACTTATTAAATATTCTATTTAATAAATATTTTGAACAAAATACAATATATAAACTAGTCTATCAGTGCCATGGGGAATTTGGGTGGAAAAGGGAGTGGTGAAACTGCTAGTAAAATGTTTTCAAGAGTTTTGGGATAGGTCACCAACAGTGACCACTCCAGGAGGTGACATTTAAGCTGACATTGAAGTGACAGGAAAAAGTTCGTTGTGCCAAATACAGCGGAAGAATGAGCTTGGTGCTTCTAGAGCGGAGGCAGGTCAATGGGCCTAGACTAAAGGGGGCGAAGCAGGGAGAGTGTTTCAGGGGTGATCGAACCCCACAGAACTTTGTCAGCGGGGAATGGTGCTTGGAAGACATTGGTTGTTTTATGCTGGAACCCATGATTGAATTCTAGGTTTTTCTGGTGCAAGCTCATCGTTGGCCTTCCATCTATAATTTGATACTTGTTTTCTTATTAAGATAATATAAAGTTTTCTTATAAAGTAAATGTACTTAAGAAAGAGTAAGGCCGTATAAAAATGCTGAGTGAATAACATACATATAGCTAAAACCATAACGGTGGTACCTGAGTACCTAAAGTTAGGGAGCTACTGCCCTCAGGCAGAGAAAAATGGATGACTCCGTGTCTCAAACTGCTTAGGAGATCAGGTGCCCAGTACTTTACAAGGATTTGAGAAGGCAGCAGCCTAGGGAAAGAGACAGACATGGCACTGCCTAGTGATCATCCAAAAGCCCTGAGTATGAATATGAAGTTAGCACTGCATATCCTTATCTCATGGATCACCTAACTCATGACCTGGAAGCATCAAAGCTTCAGAAGATAGTCTGAACGACCATTCAGAACGATTGTCATTGCCTCCTAAAGATGCAGCACTTAAGTTTATCTTGTATGTTGCTCTTCAGAATTATTTTAAACAGATTTCCCCAGCACAAAATATAAAGAGCCAGGGAGAAGGAGGTTCGATGTGCGTTTTCCTAAACTTTGTACCCTGTTTGGAATAGCCTCACAGTTACAGAAGCATAACTCTGACAACCAAATATCTGCTGGAACATAAAAATATAATGACAAGAATTACATTACCAAACTACTGAGTTTTCTCGATTTTAAGGTCTATTTATAATACGTATTTCTGGAAATATTTGCATTTCTGAAATCAGATTGCAGTCTCACAATTGGTGTGAAAAAATTTGACAGGGTAGCTAGAACTCTTATGTAAATTTAAATGAGATCAAACTCTCCATCTCATGGCTAACAATGAGTCGTAAGCATTTATTTCTATCATGTTTGTGACAGAAAAGTGCCAATAATCTTTTTCCAATGTAACAGAACAACCTTATAAGTATTTATACAGTCAGAGACACAGAGATGTCAATACAACATTAGTGCCAACGCATCAAATTATCAACTTAGACAACCAATGAGAATTGCAGGTTTCTTTTGGAGATTATTTTTCAGGGGACATGGAAAATTTTTTTAAATCTTTAGAGTCTTATAAGACTCCTTTATTTCATGTTGTTATGGCAGTTTGGCTCTACAAAGTCCTCAGAGACCCAGGCTCCTTCTAATCTAGAGATTCACCATCTTCTTCTTATGACCCAAGTTGGTGGCTAGCGCTATCATATATGCATTCCATGAGGTAGAAGACAGGCCAAGAAGAGATGGGCAAAGGGCAAGTGGTAGCTTTCTGCTTAAAGCACACTCCTAGAAGCTGCCAAATAATATTTCTTGACCAGGATTTAGTCACATGATTATGTTGAGCTGCAGGAGACAAAGAGAAATATTTTTATTCTGGGGGACTAGAGCCCAGCTAAAAATGGGAACTCTACTAATATGGAAGAATGGGTAGTGAGGGGAAAACAGTATCCTCTGCCAACCTTTTAGCCAACTCTATCAAAACCAATGGTTGTTTGGTAATTGAAAAGTTCTGTTAAAGCAGGGAATCACACAAAAAAGGTACTTACATGTTAATAATGTTTAGTTAAAAGTTTCCTTTAGCTTCTAACATATCAAAGTATATTCATTCATCAGTGTCTCTGTGAGTACA
This sequence comes from Eonycteris spelaea, assembly GCA_003508835.1. Taxonomy (NCBI): domain Eukaryota; kingdom Metazoa; phylum Chordata; class Mammalia; order Chiroptera; family Pteropodidae; genus Eonycteris; species Eonycteris spelaea. The sequence continues at coordinate 18,068,475 of PUFA01000011.1, read as the reverse complement.
AGGCTGCTGATTTGAGTCAGTCCTGCATTCTCTAAGTGGATATCACCTTGGCTTCTTTAAAGAGAAGCAGGAACTTAAAAATCTTAAACACTCTAAGCACATAACCTTATTGATTTTAATAATTCCTCCAATCTGTAGCTCTCTTATCCATATCTAATTCCACAGGGTGTTTTAAATGATTTAGGGTTTGTTTGTTGTTGTTTTTTTGTATTTCCTAAACATTTAACCTAGCTTTCATAGAAACAACTCCCTTTCCCACTCACATTTTTCCCATTTAAGTGATATTCCTAAGGTGGATGTTAAAATGGAACATTCCCATTGTCTCCATTTTGGTTGAATCCCAAAAACTGAGAATAAAGGGTATTAAGTATCCATATACTCTAAAGAGATGACCTAGATCATTCTAGTGGGCTTTGCTAAGTGGTATAGCCAAAACTTTCCACCACAACTAGTAGCTCATTGCCAACTTTCTGGCTACACCAGAGAAAGGGAGAGTTATTGAAGAATGTTGTCGGAAGAAATTTATTTGAAGTTTGGGTCAGGGAGATCTTTCAGTGGACTGCTGGAAGAGCACATGTGGACTCTTGGAGTTCAAGATCACTAAGGCTGGAAGCTGGATTCATGCTGAGAAAACTTCAAAGGCAAGAAGCTGCCTCAAGCTGCTGAAGGAGGGGAGAGTGATACAGAGAACAACCTAACTTCAAACATCATTGTGCTTCCACCAATGCCAGGCCAACGTGTGTTTCCCAGTGACCAAGTAGATATCACTGAAGGCAGCTGAACTTGATCACCTTGAAAGATCCCTATTCAAACATTTGCCTGCCAGGGCAACACCTTCATCAGAAGTTAGGAACTGAGCAGAGCGTCATACATGATCAATCAGAGAAGTTTTGCCTATAAGAAGAAATGGTGATGTGAGAGGTCCAGGGAGTGCGGGTGATGGTGGGACCCATAAAAGTGCTCCATGAGAGAAAGAGCAAACATCTGGGCATCTGCCACACAGGGACACTGGTGTCAGATTATAGTCACTGGTAACACACACTCCTTTCTACATCCCTGCCTTCTTTCTACCCTGTATATCCAGCACAGTGAGTGGAGGAGGAAGCCTGGGAGAATGAGATGGGGGAACAGTAAACTATCCGTGCCCCCAGTGGGATTCTGAGCCTCTGGCAATCCTAAACCATAGGAGGCAGTGAAGCTTTGATATGAAACTGGATTGTACTTACGCATAACTAAAGGTGAGATTATTTATTAAGATCTGAAAGTAAGTGGAAATGTTACCGGATCTGTTAGAGAGATCATCCAATGACAGCATATTTGGGAAAGAATGAAGTTGGTTTTCTGGTTTTGGTTTTTGGTTTTGTTTTTTTTTTTTTTCAATTTACGTACCCTCAACGTCTTACTCAGTACATTGGGAACATATTTAATAAAATCACACATTTTTAATACTACTTAGTGCAACAGACGGATTTGGAAACAGACACAATGGACTCCTGGTACGCACACAATTAAATTAGTGGGAATAAAACAGCTCAAGTGCTGTCCAGAGAAGCAAAGGCATTCATCAACATGGTTTATGGAGAGGATAGTGAGTGGCGAGTAGCTTAAGAGGAGGTCTGTGAAATTTACCCTTCCTTCTGCAAACACCCACTTCTTAAATAGTACAGCCCACTGAAAGGTAATACATATGAAAAAGTTAAGAATATAAGTAATGGTACTTACATGCTACAATGAAATACTTCAAAAAGGACTTAAGAGATCATCTCAATGATTAAAGTTGACTAATAAGGGCATAACTCTCATTTATCTTTTTCTTTTGTGTATTGGAAATTTTCATTGATGAAGGGAATTTTTTTAAAAGAAGTTATGATTGATAATGGTTATTAACTCCTCTTTGGTCACTCACTGCTTTGAGAATTTAATGAAAGTCGGGGCCCTCTCCACAGAAAAATTTAAACAGACCTAGTCACGAAAATTTTGCATGGGGTTTCAAAGAATGCATGGAATCCTTGAAGGTCATGCATAAATCCCACAAGAACATCTGGTTTCTAGTCCATCATCTTAAATTTACAAATGAGGAAACTAAGCTCCAGGGAAGCGAGACAATTTGCCTAAGGCCAAGAAAGTCGGTGGCCAGAAAGCTGCTAGAGGCCTCTGCCATGGCACACTCCCATCTCCTTCTTCAGTCAGAAAGGAGGGAAAATTCCAGAATGGAACACAGTGCCCTTAGGGAGTATATCCACTGAAGGGGCTGCTGAGTGTTTTATCCAAGTGTCTTCCTGGCTTCCTGATTTCTGTAAATGAAGCCTCTGTTGACTGCTCACCCAGATGTGAAACCTGGAGCCCCCTTCACCCTTCCTCTTTCTCACCCTCACAGCTGATCAGTCACCAGCTCCTGTGATTCCCGCTCTCTCATCTCTGACACCACCCCCTTGCCTTTCTTCCCATCCTCCCGTGTTACAGCTCTGCCTACACTGTGGCAAATGCCTCCTAACTGCCTCTTCCTCCCACCCCTATCTCAGGCCTCAACCTGTCCACACAGAATCACCAGCCTAATCTTCCAAAAGCAGATCTTATCACTTTCTGACCTACTCAAAATAACTGCTTGCGATCCATTTCCCAAATAAGGCCACTGAGGACTGGAGCAATGACATGTCCAAACCAAGCCAACACAGTAGTAAGTGGAACTCCAAACCCTGGCCCTCCTGTTTCCAATATAAAGGGTGCCTGCCCATGACGGGTAGACTCAAGAAAGCCACATCAGAACCAACAGGAGAGTTTAATGAAAAGGCAAATTTGGGGGACCTTTCCCCAAAGGACTCAATCAGAATCTCCAGAGACTCTGTATTCTCAACCAGCTCTAAAGGTAATTATAAGACTCAGCCATATTGGGAATTACTTCTCTATAGTAATATATGTAGTATTAAATAGCTGATGAATTTATTAAAAACCCATTAATAGGTTCTTATCAACTTATTGGTTATCTAAGACTGCATATATTGATAGGAGCTTGTTTAGACATTATTGGTTTGTTATTGATGTTTACTTGTATATATTCTTTGTCAAAATAAATAGTCTGCATTGTAGCTGCAAATCCTGAATCAGAAAAAGTCACCAGTGGCTGGTGTTTTTTTCATTTGAGAGGCTGGTAACAAGGACTGTGATTGCTTGGCAATATTTATTCTGTGTTCAGTTATACTCAACAAGGAGGTAAAGCTGTGACTAATGTTTCATCACCTCTGCAGAGCTGCTGAGTCCACATCAGAATCGTGACTTTTGTCGCTGTTTCAATTCCCTGTGAATCAGAGCAAATGTCCCTGAACCTCTCTCTGCTGAGGCTTTCATGTGCTAGAGTCATCTTTCCCCTTTCCCAGTGGCCAGATCTTTCAAAGGAAAAACTTGTAGTATATGTGTACCTCCCACACAGACATCCACAGACCATGAATTTCAGACCTAAAAAGTCTGAGGCTTCGGAGGAAGCTCAAGGGTCCAGAAGGCTATGATAACGAATACGTGTGGGCAAACTAAAGAGAGTGTATATAATCTAAAAAGGAAATGGACACTGATGGTCTGAGCTCTGAACAAACATCCCCCGACACGTGGGTTCTCAGTGCAGGCTGGTCAATCCCAACAGAGGTGAGAGACCAGTTAGGTGCTTCAGATCAACTCTAGATCTCCTGGGCATTGGCAAAGGTCCCTGCCACTTCCTCTCTCTCTGCCAGGCCTCTGTGCTCACATCAAGGAGACTAGGCTGTCTATGAAATAAGATTTGGGTCTGGATGAGACCAATCTGCCAACAGTTTAGTTAATCAATTCAACAATTGACTACAGAGGGCACCAGGAAACTTTTGGGTGTGATGGAAACATTCTATATCTTGATCGAGGTGGTGGTTATGCAACCACATTCATTTGTTAAAATTCATTGAGCTGTACACTTTTTAAAAAGTAAATTTTACTGTGACTTTAAGTTGTGACTCAATAAAACTGACTTTAAAATAATACATCAATTAAACACAATTTAATTTAATGCTTATAAGATTAAAATGTACTTAGAAAGGATATAAAGAAGATTGAGAATGAAGCAAAGAATAACAAAAAAATTACATTTTCTTTTAAACTATATATAGTGACTTTAACATATGATGCAAACAAATACCAGAAAGACACACTAATCTAGAGATTTATAATTACTTGTACTTCCTTGTTTTCTTTGTTTATTGTCTGTCTTGCGCATTAAGTTTTCAGCTCCATTAAGATAGGGACCATGTTTATTTTCTCCCTCAAATATCTTCTGTTTCATGCTATATTTACACATTACCTGAGGCACGTTCAGAATTCAATAAATATTAGATGGAACTATATGAAACTGTAGCTTTTGTAGATAAAAAATGGTTAAAGATTAGTAATTTCTTTTTAGTTCAGTCTAATATTTGTCAACAGATGAAATTCCCCCCGGTAAAGTATTGATTTCTAAAGGAGTCATAGAAACACACTTCCATCAACATGCTTGCGCTGCGGTCCACTATCAATGTTATTATGAAACCTGCTTTTGAATATTTCTGACTTGGTTCACCCAGAGTTTTCATAGGCTGTAAGAAACCTCCAAAAATTTCTTTTTATCATTTATACCAGTGTCTCAGATTACTGGAGTTTTACAATTTTATCCCAACACAGGTTTCTCTGCCCTAATGGCAATATAAGTCTATTTTCTCTCGCTCTGTCATGTCTGAAATTAGAAAGTTGGCTGCCATTCTATAATTTCTGTTGAATTTTTCAAGGAAGTATTTAACATCTATCATAAACCAGACTGCAGTAGAAGCTGTCAAGTATATAAAAATAAGTGTCACAATATTTACTATCCAGGACCTTACAGTCTAATTGGCAAAGTTAATATTTGATACCAATTTATCTTTCCAGGCAGATGGAGAAAGATGATAAGTTTCATGAATGAGACATAAAGTATTATAAGATATTTTTATGGGAGAAAATAATTAGATCCTTACATCACAGACAATATGAAATCCATACATATTAAAGATATGTGTGTGTGCATGTGTGTGCGTGTGCACACGTGTGCACGTGTTTGCCTGTGTCTACGAACAGTTTGGGAGAAAATAGAGAGTCAGAATATTTCTTCCCAAGGAAGGGGTGACAAATCCAAAAACATTAAATGGAAAAAAATTAACATAAAAACTTAAAACCTCTTTGCAGTGAAAGACATCATAACAAAAGTAAAAGACAAGGGACTCTCCTTTAACTCAGCAATTACATTTCTAGGATGTATCCTATAAATATATTACACAGATACAAAATGAAATACATAAACGTTTATTCATTTCAGTGTTGTTTATGATTATAAAATAATTGGAAACAAACCAAGCGTCCAGCATAAACTATGATTCATCCACACAACAGAGTACTAAGCAGCTGAAAAACAGAAAGAAAGATGTACTGATATCACCAGGTATATTAAGTGAAGTAATAAGTGAAAAAACTAAGGTCAGAATTTTTTATTGTTTGCTACTTTTTATGTAAGAAAAGGAGGGAAAGACTATATAGACATTTTGCTTACGTTTACGAAATAAAGAACAGGAAAAATTGTCTCAAAGAGGAGATAAAGAGGAACAAGGTGGAAGGTTAGAGGTGGAAATGAGACTTCTCTGTGTTTACTTTTCTGGATAGTTTGTTTTTAGAGTCTTTTAAAATAGATTAAATTTTAATTAAATACAAATGATAAATGACATTCTAAAGAAATTACATAAAATCTTAATAGCCATGTTGTGGAGGGCATATTTATATCCCCCCAGAATTCATATGTTGAAATCCCAACCCCTAATGTGATGGTGTTTGGAAACAGGGCCTTTGGGAAGTGATCGAGCCATGAGGGTAGAGCCTTCAGGTTGAGGTTAGTGCCCGTATAAGAGACACAAAAGAGCTTTCTCTCTCACTCTCTGCCCCCTACCACATGAGGACACAATGAGAAGGCCCTCACCAGACACCAGATCTGCCCGCAGCTTGATCTTAGATTTCTCAGCCTCCAGAACTATAAGGAATGAGTATCTGTTGTGTGAGCTACCCAGTCTTATAGCAGCTCCCACTGACTCAAGCAAGCCATAATGAATAAAAAGCCAGTACAAATCAAGAAGAAATTGCGATCTAATAGAAAAATGAACAAAGGAGACACTTATGGAAAAACACACTCCTGTGTGTCTCCTCTATTCTCACCACTCTACTTCACCCTGGCTTTTCTGACCACCACATAGGTGGTGGCTTTTCCTGTTCCACGCAGTACTGCAACACCAGCGGGGTGGCTACGATTGAACTCGATTCTGACACCATCTACCTGGAGGAAAGAGTGAAGACAGAGAATATATGAAATGGAGTCCTTCTAACCAAGCTTCTAGATCATTACCATAATGAAGGTGGAGCATGAGGAAACTCCTTTTCTTGTATTAACTAGCCTGGGAACTTACACGTTTGAACGTTCCAGTCCTGTGTAAATATCTAGGTATCCACCAGTTTGTTTTGCATCAGTGCCTGGACGTATTTCAAACCTGCAGATCACCCTCTGGCTACCCCTAAAGGACTCAGGACATGACCAGACCTCCTGGCGCCAGGAATGGAGAGCGATGGAATTTAGCCAGAAGAAGCGTCTTCAGCCAAGGCGGCCATGGGGAAGAGACACCAGACCTGTTCTCATCTGCTCCTGAGGGGCAACCAAGGCCACTGAATGACAGTTATGGAGAGAGGGATTTTGAAAAATATAAACATAATTTCTTTATGTCTGGCACAGAATTTCTCTCCTGGAGAAAACTGTCTATGTTGAGGGAAATGCCTTAAAATGTTTAATTTGTGTGGGAGAGACTGCTGGAGCAGAAATATTCTCAGATATCAAAGGATTAGAGGAGGTAAGGGAAACTCCCATCAAGAGGGAAGAGAGGCGGGTGTTGATAATAGGAAGGACCACGCATGTCTGGGCCTGGGGTTTGGGGGATATCTGTGTCTTCAGCTCAGTTTTGCTCTGAACCTAAAACTGCCCTAGAAAATAAAGTTTGTTTTTTTAAAAAAGAGAGAAGCAGGAAGAGAAACTTGTTCTGTTCCTAAGTGGGAAGTGTGAGTAGGAAAGGGAGAGTGGAGAGAAGGAAGCCAGCAGGAAGTGAGAAGCTAAGAGAATGATATAGAGGCAGATCTGGGGAGAACAGAATGGATTTGGGAGAACCAGAACATCTTTTCAGTCATTCATTTATTCATTTGTCAATCAACATACATTTCTGCGTACTCAGACCTCTGTGCTAGGTGCTTTTGTTGACACTAGGGTAGGGTAGTAAATAAAGCAGATGGATGGACTGCCTACTCTCATGGGGCACACATTCCAGTAGAGAGATGGAGGATAGACTAACACAAATATATCATATGTCAGCACATGAGAAGTGCCATGGCTTTGAAAAACAAAGCCAAAGAAAGTCATTGAGTGAAAAGAGTGGTCAAGGAAGGGCTTTCTGATATGGCATTCAAGCAGGAAACTGAAATTGGCAAATGTCTTGGGAAAGACTTTGAATTCTAACACACTATGAAATTTTTAAGGTTTGAACCTATTTTATCTAGATCTTGCAGGAATAAGGAAGTCCCACCTAGATCTAATGAATGAAACAGAATCTTCTCTCTAGAAGGTTCTCATAGGTGTATTAAATGTCAATTTCTGAAAGGATCTGCATCCAGGCCTCTGGAGGAAGGTTATTACATTGGGGAGGAGGTTAAACTAAATGGTTCTTATACCTTGTTTGGCACCAGAGTTATCTGAAGATTGTTTTAATAATATAGGTTTCTTGGTTTCACCCAGAAATTCTGAATCGGAATCACTGGGAGATGGGGACCAAGAATCTATACTATTAAAAAAGTTTCCCTCGTGCTTCTAATGCAATTAGAATATAAATTTGCATTTGGAAACCACAGAATTAGATGACTTTCAAGGCCTCCTTCAGTTCTGAGAGGTTTTAATGACATGAAATGTCAGGTCTTCCCTAAGGTCAACTCTAATCTTTCTGACCTGAGTTTTAAAAACTTCTTTTATGGTTTTAAAGGAATATAGGTTTGATTAAAAAATAATATTAATGCTATAGAAATATAGTCTGTATACCCCCAGAAATAACTTTATTAATGTTTGGTGTCTATTATTTCAGATTTTGCCATATACAACATATGTGTGTATATACATACATATATAATAAAATCATTAGTCCTTTGGTTTATAAATGTGCCCATAATTTACTGTAATTTGCTTTGTACAATTGCTAATGTATCTTAAAGATCTTTCTATGTCAGTACATATAGAACTACTTCATTCTTCTAACGACTACCTAGTGTTCCATCGCATGGCTGCATCATAAAATGGACATTTAGGCTGTTTCCAATCCTTTACTATTACAACCAATGCTTCAATACAGAGCTTTGAGTCTGTGCAAAGGGACTATGCATGCTCATATCAGAATCACTCACTTAGGGTAACTTGAAAGACAAATTGAAATAAAAGCATAAATAGTAAATAAGTAAATAACCCCTCTTCCTCCCCGCCCCCGACCCACATACACAAAATACTTTTCAGAGAAGTGAGTTTTCTTATATGGTATTGGAAATAGCACCTGAAACCAAAAAGAAAATTACTTCCAGAGAGACTTAGAAATCATTTTATAGTAACTCTTTATTGTTAACAAAGTTTAGCGAATAATATTTAAATAGCAAGAATAATAAGTGAGTCACCATAATCATTATTCTTTATGCTTGTGGAATGCCAGTGGGAACTCTGTACCAGAAAACTACACATAATCACATTTCCCGAGCAGAGAATCCATAGTGTTATCTGGCAGAAAAGGCGGAGGCAGAAGGTACACTGTGGAATTCTGTTCACCGAGTGCACTAAAATTACTTTTTAGTCTGGGTTGGTTTGTTTGCAAAGAAATACAGGTAATCTTTGTTCCAAACAAATTCCTTAGGTACCATCTCTACCTTTCAGCCTTCTACTTCTTGGAATTAACACTCCCCAGCAGACCAAAGGAAGTGAGCTCTTACAGGGAGGGCAGGAAGCAGCCAGGGCCTGGTGCTCTCTATGACCCAGGTGGCCATCACCATGACTTAAATCAAATTCTCAGGATGCTGATGCTGTGAAGATCTGCCTCCTGATACTCCATGGTTACCAGACATAGATGGTGCCTGTAAGGGCCCTGCCGGCTCTGAGCAACTTTTCAAGAATGGCATCCAAAGTTGGCTTCCTACCGCCCTTACGATAAAGACCAAGCCCGTAGCACAGTCAGTCTTCCTCCAGCCACTCGTCAACGTTCAGTCCCAGGGTGTTCCACACTCCCTTCCTGTCACAGGGCCTCCCAGGCTGCTTTTCCCATTGGTAGGCTTTCCCTTTTTCTCTTTCTTTAAATATCACTCTTTTTTCTCACTAATAGAAGTCTTCTCTGAACTCCCTAAACCCAGACAATTTCTCCCTTACACATTTTCACAGCATCTCATTCCTCTGTCTTGTAGCTCTTGTTCCAGCTGCAGTTACACACATGTGTGCAATTTGTCCATCTGTGGCGGCGTCTCCTGTAAACTGTAGGTCTATAGAAGCAGTAATTGTTGGTTGAAGTCACGGACCTATCAAGGTTTGCTCACCTGTTTCCCCAGGGCTTCGTTCAGGGTGTGGCACATTGTACATGATTAATTAAAATATTTGCTGAATGATTAAAAGTAAGTGGCAAATGGGGAGAAGGTTGCGACCTCAGGGAACTGAGGAAGAACATGACCATCCTGAGTTCCAAACACTTGTGGTTTTGCCCTAGGCTCAGCTTTGTGTATACATGTCATCTTCTCGGGCTGCTAAAAAATACTATTGTGGGTGAGGCAGGGCTTATAAAAAGCAGAAGTTTATTGTTCACACTCCTAAAGGCTGAAAGTTTGAGAAAAGGGTGCCAACATGGTCAGGTTCCAGGGAGAGCCCTCTTCCAGGTCATAGGCTGCAGACTTCTCGTTGGATCCTTACGTGGTAGAAGAGGCTCGAGTGCTGTAAGACCTCTTTTATAAGGGTACTAGTCCCAATCATGAGGGCTCTGCCTTCATGACCTAGTTATTGCCCAAATCCTCAACCTTGGGAGTGAAGATTGTAACATAAATTTAGGAGGTGCACAAGCATCCAGACCATAGCGTATATTAACTATGGAATTGATGGAAAGAGAGGAGCGCTATACACTGCAGGTTAGAAGCTCAGTTCCCAAGTCAGCCATCCATGGTTCGAAACGTAATTTTGTCACTTGGGACCTGTACTATCTTGGGCAGGTTACATCAACTCTGCTTCCTTGGTTTTCTCACATGTTAAGTGGGATTCATGCTGGCACATAACCCTGTGTCCTTTGAGAGTACATGAGATAATTCAAGAATACATTTGGTACTTAGTAAGTGCTCAATAAATGTTAGCTAGGGTTATTATAGGAGAAACCTCAAGTTCTCAAAACGCCCCTCCTCCTTAACCTCTATAAGTTGTGTAGATAGATGGAACTTAACTTGGCAGCCAGGTGCTATCTTAGAATGGTTTGAAAGGATTTTGGGGCACCAGGAATTCTATGAGAGTTCGTGAGGAATGAGATTTATGAAAGAAAAGTACTTTTATTTTTTTAAATCATAATTGACATACAATATTATATTATTTTCAGGTGTATAACATTGTGATTCAACATTTATAAACCTTAAAAAGTGATTACCCTAGTAAGTCTAGTAACTATCTGTCATGATACATAGTTACTACAATATTATTAACTATATTCCCTATGCTGTACATTACATCCTCATGACTTATTTTATAACTGGAAGTTTGTACTTCTTACTCCCTTCTCACTTTTTCCCATCTTCTGACTCCCCTCCTCTCTGGCAACCATTAGTTTATTTTTTGTATCTATTAATTTGTTTCTGTTCATTTGTTTTGTGTTTTAGATTCTGCACATAAGTGAAATCATATAAGTTATTTATCTTTCTCTGTCTGACTTAGTTCACTTAGCGTTAATACTCTCTAGTTCCACCCATTTTTTCTCAAATGACAAGATTTCAATTTTTATGTCTGATTAATAGTTCACTGTGTATATGTACCAGCTCTTCTTTACCGATTTGTCTATCAATGAGCACTTAGGTTACTTCTACATCTTGGCTATTGTAAATAATGCTACAATGAACATAGTGGTGCACATATCTTTTCAAATTAGTGTTTTCATTTTCTTTGGATAACTACCCAGAAGTGGAATGCTGGATCATATGGTAGTTCTGTTTTTAATTTTCTGAGGAAACTCCATACTGTTTTCCATAGTGACTACACCAATTCACATTCCCACCAATGGTGCATTAGAATAACCTTTTCTCCACATTGTCACCAACACTTATTCTTTGTTGTCTTTTGGTAATACCTATTCTGACAGGTGTGAGATATCATCTCGTTGTGGTTTTTATTTGCATTTCCCTGATGATTAGTGATATCGAACATCTTTTCATGTGCCAATTGGCCATCTGTATGTCTTCTTTGGAAAAATGTCTATCCAGGTCCTCTGCCCACTTTTAAATTGGATTATTTGTGAAAGAAAAGTACTTTTAACAAGAAGTCACATGAAAAGGACATTTGAACTTGGCTTAAAAAGCAAAGAAGATATGTTCGCAATAGCTCCAAGATAAACTTTCAGAAGACGAATATGGCATATCCAGGATACAGAAGCCACTGCAAGATGACCCCTGCTCAATCCCTTCTGCTGTCAATTTCCCTGAGGCTCTTGGCCTGTGAGGAAGCCAGGAACCAGGCTACCTTCCCCCATCTTCTTTGCTTAGTCTTGCTCCCCATTAGGAGTACTCCCAGAGGGGTGGTCAGTTCAGCCCAGGTCTGGTGCTGAGTTGTCTGAGCAATCCCTGATTCTGCTTTAATCTCCATTTGGCCTTCTTTTTAGGTCAATGTGCCCTGACTGTGAAGTCATAGCCCTTTGGGAGTTCTTACCCACTCCTGGCTGAAGAACTACATTTGTCCTGAGTTCCCTGGATGCGTTCAATCCTTGGATCTGAATGAATTAGCCACTTTTTTTTTCTCTCAGTTAGGAGGAGCTGTACTGAGTATAGCCAATGACAAAAATAGAAGTCATTCATTCTGGTGAAGAGGCAGGATTCCAACCACCTTATTTGTGCAAGTATAAGCAGGATTGGGATGATATCAAAGACTCTGGAATGAAAAAAAACACACACATACAACCAAAGAGGGCCAAAATGCTGACTTGCCCCCAAATAGTTCTCCTATTTAGTTCATGCAAAAAAAAAAAAATCAAATATTCCAAGAAAGGAAACATTTTAATAGCAACTTACACTTACTGAGCAGTTTCCATGTGCCAGGTACTGTGATAAGAGTTTTACGTGAATGATCTCATATACCCTTCATGACAAAACCATGATTATCATTATTTTATGGACAAGGAGTGAGAGGCACAAAGGGGTTAAATCTGTGCCGTAGGTCACACGTGGTCAGTGGAGGAACCAGGATGGGAACCTGGTGAGCCTGGCTCCAAAGTCCATCCTCATTACCACCACCCTGAATAACCTCCCTAGGTGCTTCTATGATATTCATTCATCTTCCAAAGCTCTATGCCAATGCTGTGGAGAAAACAAAATTTAATCAGGAACAAATTATGCCTTGGAAGAGCCACCCATCAAGTAGAAATGTTAATACCTATGCAGAAATAGTAATAACCAGCATTTACATAGAACTTTCTATGTTTGGGTGCTATTCTAAGCACCTCATACATAATAACTCAGTCCTCAACACAAGCTTAGTGGTGTATACCATTATAATTCTCATTTTGTAAATGATGAAACTAATAAGGGCCTAAGCCACACAGCTAGAAAGGGGTGAAGTTCGTATTTGAACCCAACCTCTAAAAGGCATGAAAATATTGAGCAGACAGATATAAGGACAAAGGCAGGGGCATTCTGGTGCACGTGTGGTCAAGTAGCACTTTGCAATTCTTTGGGTGCAGTTGTTCAGCCAATGGCAAATTCACCCAGCACTTTGTTCATCCCTCCTACAATGCTTCATTTTAAATTCATTTGTTCAACAAACATTGACTGAGCACCCGCAATGTGCCAGGCCTGGGAGAGTCTGCTGAGACAGGATGATGAGCAGGGGTACTCATGAGGACCTCTGGGGAAACAAAGAAGGGATTTTCAAATCAGACCAGAAAGATCAAAGGAGCTTGGCACAGGAGTCTCAAGAATGGGCAGAAAACTGCCAAGGAGACAAAAGGAAGGGCGTTCTAGGCAGGGGTGATCACACCCAAGACTCAGAGTTGTGAAGGAGCATAGTAGCTGGAGAACAACATGGAGCTGAGTATGGTTAGAGCATTGAATGAAATCGTGACACACAGGAAGAGAGGGGAAAAAGGAGTATTGGCGAGAGAAGGTGGAAAAGGTAGGAACAAGAAAGCTCATGAAGTCCTTAGGCGACAAACTAAAGGTTTTTACGTTTTTGCAGCAAGGCACAGAAAGCCTCTGGAAAAGTATAGCCAGGACAGTAAACTGGTTCGATTTATGCTTTAGAATTCTGGAAGCTAGCTGCAGCATAAAGGATGAATTGGAAGTGGGAGCCTGGATAAGGAGGCCTTCCTAGGCTGCTGTAGTGAGTAAAGAACTCTCAATGGGACTGAAAGAGTTTAGGATTGACCTGGTCTAATGTTTTGCTGATATCAGTTTATTCTGTGGCATTTCTGTGGTGGACTCAAACCAGAGAATATACAGTTATTTTTGCAAAATTCACCAAGCCTCCATTAAAATTATCATAGCCTTCAGAGTTTTATAAGAACGTATTTCATTTTGATGATACAAGAGTCACCAAGTTCAGAGGGGCTATGCCACTAAACAACAGTAGGATCCTGAGAACCCTGGGGTCAAGGGCCTGTACCTCTTCTGCCTGCAACTCTTGACACATAAACAGCATTGCACCTTCTCTTAACTAACAGATACCCTATACCCCCTTATCCTCTGCCTAAATGGATTCTTCCAATTATTTTCTCCTATTTAATTTTCCTTTTAAATGTGCTATACTGCTAAATACACAGATGAATTTTAGCATCACTAAAAGTGAATAAGCAGACATTAAGTGTGTCATAACATAGTGCGGGGGAAATACATGGTGCCACCCATGACAGATTCTTGTCCGGATCTAATCAGCAGTTAACGGGAAGTACGAGGACTAGAAGTACAACTTACCATAAGGAAACACCAAATCTAGAACGTGGGGCATTCTACAGGACAGGTGATCAGCTTCCTCACTAAAGTGCTGGCATGAAAGTGATACAAAGAAAGAGTAATTGTTATGGGATTAAAGAAACTTAGAAGAATGACAATCTAATACCATGTTTGAACCCTAATTCAAGGAAACTATAAAAGACATCTTTCCCAGTTGGGGGAGTTTGAATATAGATTATTAGATGATATTGAGAGATGGCTGATTTTGTTAGATGTGATAATGGTGTGATGTTTGTTTTTTAAATATCGTATATATTATATTGGAATATTTCAGGAAAAATGACATGACCTCTGGGATAAATAGAACAAAAGAAATTTTATTAAATGAAAATGAAAAAGATTGGCAAAGTGTTCATAATTGTTGGTTAATGAGTACCTAAAGTAAATTATACTATCGCTTTGTATTTTCCATAATAAATAGGTTGTGTGTGTGTGTGTTTAGTTAGTTCTGCTTGCTTTTCCAGTATACAATTAATAAGCACTTCAAAGAAAACAAAAAATATATTTAAAGAATTAACTACATTCTCACCACTCTTAACATCATCAGTAGTGTATTTCCTTGCATTTTTTTCTTTGCACACACTTCATTTTTACATAATTGGTAATCAGTTGTATATCTAATTTTATTCTTATTTATTTACATAATACATATGTCACAGCATCTTTCATGTTATTTCTGGGTTTTATGACCAGTGGTGTGCTAGCTCTTAAGAGCTGACTGTCAGCCCTTCTTCCTAACTCTGTGTTGAAATCAGCCATGATGGGATTATCTAAACCATGGAAATCAGCAAACATTACAAATCCCAGGGTTTTCCCAATAGAGCAGGTTGTTAAACATTTACCAGCACATCACTTTTTATAACCATAATTTTTAATGGTCACCTAATAGTCCTTTGAATAAATTCCTGATTGTAAGCAGTTAGATGATATTTATTACATGCCAGGTACTAAGTGCATTACCTGTTTCAGCTCATTTAATCCCAGCAGTGGACCCTATGAGATAGGCGCTAACATCATCCACATTGTACAGGTGAACAAACTGAGGCAGAAAGGAGTGAGGTAAATTGCCCAGTGTCTCATAGGTTATAAGTGGTAGTAAGCCCAAGAACTGGGATTTGAATTCAGGTAGTCTTACTGCAGCATGTTAGATAGACTCTATAATACTTTGTTGCTTTGTACCTTCTGTCCAGCCAACAACCAGGCAGCCAGCTGCTGACCCTGGCTGGAGGCTGACACTACTACCCCGTGGATCATTCAGCAAGAAGGCAAACTTCGAGGCCAGCATCCGTCACCTTCTTCCTGTGGCCTCAGTGCAAGCCTTGGAGAGTCCAGCCCCTATCTTAGTTTAGTTTACCCTCTTGAAACACTGCTCTGCTCTCTCCAACAGAGCAAATGCTCCAGCCTGTTATGCTTAGCATGCACTGCCTTCCTTGAGTGACCTTCAGAGCTGAAGTAGATTTGGGGAGGATGGTGATAAACCCTAAGATGCAAGGACAATTATGACCTCCTGGGCCAGGTGAGCTTTTGTATTTTATTAGGAGCAAGGACTCCAGGGGTGACCTCTTCCTCCCGCCCCAGGGGTTTGCAGTGTTTTAAGCTCCTGCAGGACAGTCAGGAGTACTGGTTCTATTTCTGGTGTAGTTGCTGAGTTGCCAGAGTGATAACAAGGCAAATCATTTGACCTCAGCAATGATCCTTTTGCAGAAAAGAGGCATCATAAGAGTAGAGTGTTTTCAGAGCACTCAGAAGCTCTTGCAGGCAAGATGCAGTATGTGCAATTTAGCTGCCCGCACTGCTCTCTCAGGGCCCAGCATTCACTTTCAGAGAGGCTGAGAGTCCCAGGGTTCCTGAGTCTGTGTTCTCATATCAGGGTGATAAGTGGGAGATATAGCAATGGGATGGTTACTTAAATGTTCCTGAAGATTGTCAGCCCAGCTTTGGATAAGGAGCTCACATAAAACAAAGTGCATACCATTTCATCAAAAAGCAGAAGAGAAAAAATATTGTCTTAGAAGTTGTGGGGTTTGACTATCATACACAAAAATTATCATTGAAACAGATATAGTTTATGCCCTCTACATGCAAAGCCTTGCTATACCATAGGGACTCAATATTTATTGAATAAATGTCATTGTCACCCTAAGACTGAGAGAGAGAGAGATCTCATAAGCATCTAGGTTCTGTCCAGTTTCTGATTTTTCCTGACCTTTCAAATGCTCTAACCTGTTAAGTACCAACAAGGGATTCAACTAGAATTAGAATACTGCTGATCTGGCCATTTTCTGACAGTGCCTCTGAGGAAGGGTTTCAGACTGTTTAAATATATGAGGGAGAGAAAGGAAGGAAGGGAAAGAAAGACTATCTGTAAAGGATTTGAAAGAATCATTTACATTTAGAATCCCCTCTGCCTCTTTATACTCTGATTCTCTTGAGTACCTTTGATACAAGAGAAAGAAAGAACTGGATGCTCCTGCAATATCTGATGAGACCTATGTCCCTACACAGAAGTTGAGGAGAAACGGGTTTTAGGGAGTGAGAGGCAGCTGTCCTAGCATCCCTGTGGCAAACATCAACCGACAGAAAGAAGATGTGGGTGGATGATAGGCACAGAAATACGGTTTGTATTGCCACAATTTGTTCTTTAGGTGTTTGAAATGTATAATTCCAGTTAGATGTACTTTTTAATTTTTTGTTCCACCATGAGGTTAAAAACACATGTGGGCACTTTTAAAATAATTCTTAATTTTTTCTAATTAAAGTATAGTTGACCTACAATATTATATTAGTTTCAGGTGTAGGACATGTAATTCTACATTTATGTACCTTATGATGTGATCACCATGATAAATCTAGTAACCATCTGTCACCATACAAATTTATTGATATTGTTGGCTATATTTCCTGTGCTGTGCATTACATCCCCATGACTTATTTATTTTGTAACAGGATGTTTGTACCTCTTATTCCCCTTCACCTTTTTTACCCACCTTCCTCCACCCCAATCCCCTCTGGCAACCATTAGTTTGTTCTCTGTATTTATGAGTCTGTTTTTGTTTTTTTTGTTGTTTGTTCATTTGTTTTGCTTTTTTAGATTCCAACTTAAGTGAATCATACACTATTTGTCTTTCTCTGACTTATTTCACTTAACTTAATACCCTCTGGGTCCATCCACGTTGTTGAAAATGGCAAGATCTCATTCTTTTTTATTGCTGAATAATATTCCATTGCATATATGTACCAGATCATCTTTCTGAGGCTTATTTTCCCTTCCTGTGCTCTCACATGAAGAGGTAAAATTAAGAAGACAATAACTTTGTATTTTCCTTTTCCAGTGATTTAAAATAAAAAACCACATCTGAGCTCCCTTACAGTGATGAATTTTACAATTGTGTGTGTAAACTCTACCATTTTGTTCTTCTCACATGGGCCAGGCACCCAGTCCTCTTAAATGATGCTCATAGGCAGCAGGGGACACAAGACCCCAAGTAGAGTCCTGGGTCATCAGTTAGTGGTAATTAGCAGGGCTGATGTTTGACTATAGCTGATGTCCAGAAGTGTCCATGATTCAATGACTCATACTCATCCTGACCTCTCTGCCCTCTAACGAGCCTGTTTTTGTGTTTGATGGAAGTGTTTTTACACCTCATCCAGATAGCACATTGTACTGTCACCCTGTGCATTTTAATAGCACACTGGATAATGTTCCAAACCACTGGCAGTCCTCTCCCTCCCCAGCATTATAGATCTTGCTATAATTTAACTGAGAACGACTGATTCCAGGCTTGGCCCAGGAGGGTGGTCCCTTCAACCCCTTAAATCTATGGGAGATTTTAGTCAAGGCTACAAGATATAGACAAACCAGAGGAAGCATAATATTTCAACTGCTACAGGAACAGAGAGTGAAGCATCAGAAGCATCCTGAAGAAGTGTAGTTCTTTTACATGGTGAGACTCTGAAATATTGTGGGAGTTAAGAACAAGTCACCCTAAGATGTCCTTCTGTGCTATGTGGATTGTTTTGCACTAAGGACAATTTTAGCTTCAGGTTCAGGAGAAACTTCTGCCCCTCTCCCCCTTTACCTAGGAGAACTTGAATTAGGGGCCTTGCCCATAATAAGAGATTATCAGAAATAACCTCTTTTGACCTATCTATAGGGCAGGACAAACTTTTATTTACTAAACATCCGCTCTTTTTATCATCCTGCAATGACCCTTTGAAGCTCCCCCAGGTGCATTACCTCATCCTAACTCAGGATGTCTCACATACCTCAATCCCTTTTCTGTCTCTGAACCTCCTGAGCATGTGGTGTCTCAGACCCTCTCGTGTATACAGGATTTCCATACACATGTATAGGTTAACTTTGCTTATGTTCTCTTGCTTATCTGTGTCCTATTTTACTATAAGACCAACCAGAAGAGCCTTGAGGGTAGAAGAAAACTTGTTCCTCTCCCACAGGACTAATGGTGTATCCAGCAGTCATGTCAATCCATCTCCACTAGCTGGGCAGTATGAGTTTGGCATCAGAGCCTAAAGTTCTGATCGGATCCAGTGATTTTCTCCTTTCTTATTTCCCTTTGGACTGTAGAATATTATCATCTGGAGATAAAAATCCTTTTTCCACCTGCTCTTTGTTCTGTAAGATTTCAGTCTACTACTGTGGTGTGTGTGTGTGTGTGTGTGTGTGTGTGTGTGTGTGTGTGTGTGTGTGTGTGTGTGTGTGTGTGTATATATATATATTTTTTTTTTAACTAAACTCAGAGTAGCAAGTGAATTATTTATGGCAACTCAGCATGCACATACCTGAAACAAAAGTTTCAAAACTGCATCATGGTACTTACAATTCCATTGTATTTCTCCTCTTCCTTTTTCTTTTTAGTACTGGTCAAGATCACTTAATTACTTTTGTGGCATGCAGAGGGACCACCACTCCTGTTTTAGAAGGCACTAATCAAGTGCATCCTTAGACTATCTACCCAAACTCATTCTCTGTGATGTTTTCATTGTCTTCTAGATTTTACTATTCTGCAAATTTTTACATTTGTCAATTATTTGAAAATAATTTTGCTTATAAATTATTTATATATACCTTTAAAAATATCTCGAATTAATCCTTAAAACATCTCAATATTTTATTTCATCTCTGCACTTCATTTTTTTTTCTCTGCTCAAAAGCCATGACTACATAGGAAACACTCTGAAAAGATATACTAGAAATGCTAATGAATTGTCTCTGGATAGTGAATTACAAGTAATTCTTTAAAGTCTATATTTCCTAATACTTACATATTATTTGTATAAATATAGTGCAAGTATTTAAAATGGTCATTGCTATATTTAATTAAGATATTAGCGTAAATAGAGCTTTTAAAAATGCTAGGAAATTCTTGCTCTTGTTAATTTTTAAGTTTCTATTAATTAATTCAAAAAGAAGTTTGCAAATAGAACACAATTAATAGTCTTTGAATCATATCAGTTTTGTAGTATTTTTTTCCTCTACCATCCTTTTCTTCTACTCTCGTCTTTCAATTCTCCTAAAATATTTATATAAATTTTTTTGATTTTACTATAATTTCTTCAGTTGGCTGACCAATAGTAGAAAACTATTGCTCATAAGTTTTATATTTAGGTAACATTTCTGTCTTCCCTGGGTATCAATAATTCAGCAAAGTCATCCAGTCTCATAAGTAATAATTTGTATTTGTGTTTATTTTTGTCTGAAAACTAATTTGCTGATTACTAGTTGGAGATGAGCAGTAATATTTTTTAATTAGGTAAAATCTATGTGGACTTTGTATTCCACTTAAATGTTATTCATTTTAATTTTTAGATAATGGTTTGTTATTATATATTAGTTTTTTGTGGTTTAAGGAAGTGACTGACATTCACTCAGGGCCTCTGTCAAAATAAAGGTATGAACTACAATCTCTGAAGCATTATTTAGGTCAAATTAAATTGTCAGCCTGCAACATACCCACTTTATATGTCATTTCTGACCCTACCTGAGAGACATAGGGAGCAAAAATATGACCCAAGGAAGAAAGGAATACAGGATGGTCACCTTTCAGAGCTGGTGTGCCAAGTCTCCCTTCATTGACTCCCTTTCATGTTGAGCACACTCTTGTTACCTTTTAACCCTTTGATGTTCTCTATATTCAAGTCCTGGTTGCAAAGGCAATTCATTGAGCCACAGAGATCCCCTAACCAAAATCGTCTTAGCCAACCTCAGAATTTATCAGCTGAAATGGTAATTAAACTAAATTTAATGTAATAAACTAAATTTATTTGATGGAAGTAGAATGTGAATGAAGATCTTCCCAAGTAGAATTTTTAAATAGGTAGAAGGCTTCCCTTTCTTAGAATCTCTGCCTCTTCCGCACGGCTCCTCTCTGAGGCTAGGCGCACAGTACCGTCATGCTACTTCCTAGACCTCATCTCCAAGTATCTTTCTCTCCTCTAGTCCTCAAGCTGCCAGGGCTACTTCTCTCTTTCAAGTATGTTTATCTGTCCGATTTCTAGTATTCAGCTTATGCAATGCAGAACTTAGTGACTGAGTTATAAGTGTGATGTAGAAGCTGTAAAAGTCCATAGAGTATACCCTGCTGGAGTCTTATATGGCTATCCTGCTGTGTACAGATTGCTAATGCTGTATGGTCCTCCTCACGACTAAACTGTGGCTTCAGAGGAGGACTGACAATAAAGCTGGGTTGTAATAGGCAACCACATATGCTAAAAAAGAATCATAAGGAAGATTATACTGGCAAATTCTGGAGGCTTCCTTCTTGTCCATTTCCTAAATCTTCCAGATCATTCCACATTTTGAGTCTTTCCACAAGTATGCTAGATCACTTATCGTCTCTCTTACTTAAGACATTACACCAGAAATTCTCCCTTCTCTCTCCTATATCATCAATTATTTTCTTCTCTACAGAATAATTTTCTTTAACAAAGAAAATTTGTCATATCTCTCATAAAACCCTTTCTTAATTTCACTTCTCCCTTCAAACATTGCCCTAATTTTCTCCTCCTCAGAAGGAATCTCCTTAAAGGATAAACCCATGGTCTTTGATTTCTCTAGAATCAAGTTCAATCTGGTTTCATCCCCACCACTTTGCTGAAAAAACTTTTCTCAGCGTCACAATAACCTGTACATTTCTAAATCCAATGATTATTTTTCACTATCACTAGCATTTAACACAGAAGATCATTTGAAACAATTGGCTCTTTTAGCCGTTTTCCTTCCTGTGTTCTCAATCTCTTTTGTTATCTTCTTCTTCTCTCCCTGGTCTATAAATGTTGGAGGGTCCAGGGCTACAACCTTGGTCCTCTCTTACTATCTGTACTCACTCTCTAGGTGATTTCAACTAGTTTCATTGTTTTAAATATCAGCTGTATGAAAAAGATTTCTACATTTATGCCTCCTGCCCAGACCTCTACCCTGAACTCCAGATCTGTGCATCTATTGCCTACTAATCTTAAATTTGACACAGCTGAACGAGCTCCTGATAGCCCTGCCGAACCAGCTGCTCCTGCAGGCTTCTCTTTCTTTCTTGGCTAGAGGTGACATCATACTTCCAATTGCTCAGGCCAACAACCTTGGTGTAAGTCTGATGTCTTCCTTCTCCCACTCCTCAGATTGGATCTACTGGCAAATCCCATTAATTCCACATTCAAACTATATGTCCTAAATTTGATTACCCCCACTGTCACACCTAGCCTATGTTATCATTTCTTCCCTGAATTATTGAGATCATTTCTCTTTTTGTTTTTTTGGTTTATTCGTTTCTGCTCTTGTTCCCATACAGTCACTTCTTCACCCAGCAGCCAGAGATGGTATTAACGTGTAAGTCAGATGATGTCACTCCTCCACTTAGAGCCTTCCAAAGGCTCCCATCTTGCTTGGAGTAGGAGCCAAAGTACTGACCATGACATAACACACTATTACTTCTTCGAGCTCATCTGCTGCTATACTCACCACTCTTCTTCGCCTGTTCCTGTCCACTCCAGCTGTTCTCACCAGTTTTCTGTTCCTTGAACACATAAGTCATGCTCTTACCTCAGGGCCTTTGCACTTACTGTTCCCTCTGCCTCTTCTCCTCCTCTAAATGCACACATGTCTCACTCCTTACTTCCTTAAGGTCTTTACCCAAGTCGCCTTCTCAGTGAGACCACCTTAGCCATCCTACCTAAAATTTCATACAATTCACCTCCCCTGACCCTTCTATACTACATTTGCTATCCCCGTGTCCCCCCCCCCACACACACATCTTTCTTTTTTTTCCCTCTTTGTCACAATTCATCCCAATTTACTGATTTGTCATGGTCACTGTCTTCCACATTGAAGCAGGGGGGTTTGTTGATTTTAGTCTCTGCCGTCACAACTATCTTGAATGCTGCCTGAGGGCACTCAGCAAATATCTGTTGAATGAAAAAATGAATCTTGCACAAAAGAGAAGTGAAAGCAAAAAAAAAAAAAAAAAAAAAAAAAAGAGAAATGTTTCGAAAACTAAGCTAAGACAATAATGACCAAGAAAGCTTAATGTGTTGCCCCACTCAGATTTTTGCAATATAATGGACTATGCCTTAAAGAGAGTAAGTGGTAACTCAAAGTACTCTAAAGGCCAAAGGAAGACTGTTTTTAGAATGAAGGACTCCCTCAAACATTACAGCATTGGAGCTCCTGTACCTCCATTGCCCTCGTTACTTAAACACATATTATATGCTTAAATTGATGCAATTGAGCACATTTACTTACTATTTTTCAAGTCTTATTGTGTGCCCAGTACTGATTATTGCCTATTCCGTCTTCTCTATTTGAAGCCCTAGGCAGCAAATCTCCATTCATCTGGTTAGAAGGATAATGGGACATTATAGGAAAAAGCTGCTTACTTAATATATCTTAGCCAAATTATTTAAGGTCTCTGTGCATTAGTTCCCTATGAAATAGGTATATGAAGGATAGCAGAATATGCCACCCAGAATATGCCACTTTGGCATACAGATTAGTTTGAGCCAAAGCAACCTGAAAACAGCAAGTGCAATAAGGCCGTGCTACATCTCCGCTCCTCTTCCTGAAAACGGGAGATAAAAGCTCGCATGCGAAAATGCCTTTCCTGTACCAAAAGGAAAGTAGCATTCTTATCATCAGGGACAAGAAATTGAGACCAAGAGAATTCTCTATAAACAGACCTTGTTAAAATAATCCTCTTCCTTGAGCCTCCCCACGTAGCGGCTTCTCCGCCATCGCCCTCTTTGTGCACCCTAACAGAAGAGCACGGAGGTTTCGCCATTGCTTCGGGTCTTCATTGCCTCATGAGGGCTCCTGTGTCACGTAAAATTCTAGGAGGGTAGAGGTAAAGTTTAGCCTCCCTCGGGTAATAGCAGTGCCTCCCTCAGAGCGTTGTGGTATTGAGGAAGTGTGCCCCTCAGTTCCCCCTTCAAAAAGGGACTTGGTCTTCAGCTATGAAGAGTGCAGAGAGCTGACGACCTCCAGTTCACGTGCCTTTGGGACCTGTCACACCGTTTGAGACGAGGTCCGGCTCTTCTGCAAAGAACCCCAGCCAGGGATCAAACACAGCAGAGCCATAGAGCCTGGCCATTTCCTACCGACACAGAACTTTCTTGAGTTCACCCCACCCCCTTCCCTTGCCAGGCTGGCCTGGACCTTATCAGCTCTGCATTGTGGCCTGAGCCTCCCTTCCTGCCAGTTCGTTATTTTTGTTAGTTCACAGCTGTTACTCCCCAATAAACCAGCAGCTGCTTATCAGAGGACCCAAGCAAACAGTTATTCTGTAGATTAACTGACAGCTGATAGAGAGCCTACCCCAGCGTCCAGTTTTCACTGAAGTTCATTGTGCAGTCTTTCTACTAATGAAATAATAGATAAATAATCCCAAACAGTGAATAATCTGGGAAACTACAGAGATTTAGGTCTAGGGCACAGACTGCACACACTAACATCAGGTTAGTTAGCTTCCCTAAGTCCAACAGCACATCGAGGGGCCCAGAGAATATGTGGAAAGGAACACAGATCTCTAGCCCTGTCAGTAAAGTGAAACTGCCAAAATCTCTCTAATAGCTCCCGGTAATTTGATGAACTACTTTGATGTTAAATTCTGAAATTCTGACAAGCATTACCAAATCACTTGGACAATTTTCAGTGCTTGAAGCGGAAGTGCCTTATTTGGGATTTAGCAGTAATGTAACCATCACATAAACACCCATTAAGAGAAATGCAGCCTTTAATCAATGAATGGGAGCCTTCCCACCAGTGTTCATGGAGGAGACAGCACAGAGCACAGAGGGGAACAAGACTCTAGAAGAAGCTCGATACCTGGTACCATAGCCACATAGAATTTATTGGTGCCTTGCACTTTCTGGACCCCAAAAGTGATGGCAAATTGAAGCCTTCCTGGAGGCATCTTGGGTTTAACCAGCTAGAGCTGATTTACTCTTTCAGATTTCTACAGAGGATGAGAAGAGTAGGCAGAAATCAATTAAATTTGTTTTGTGGTGAAAGTTTCTGCTGGGAAATGACTGCTTTGGGTTCCCACCAGCTTCAGTAGGAAGGGTAATTAAATCATTATCCTGATGCCTGGCATTTAGACACTGGGCGCCTTTAATCAACAAGGCAGTTTCAAAAGTGTTCAGCTGAAAGTGGAATTAAGACTCTTTGCTCCACTCTCTAATGGTACCCCAACCCAGAGTCATTAACCTTTCACACCAGCTGATGGGGTCAGCCTCAGAGGAACTTGCATTAGCTGCCTGATCAGAAGCCATTGACTTTTTACACTTCAGCTCCTGTAGCATTCAAAGAGTTCTGTTGGTAACAGCTGACTCAAGAAACCAGGAAGAGGGGAATGGAGTTGGGGGAGGTTCCCAGTGGGGAAAAGGCATGCCTTGTTTTCCAGGAACACAAGCAGGAACTGGACATGTGACACTTATTAATTATATTGTTGCTGATTTGTATTTACTATACCTTAGAGTAAGTAAGAGGATATTTAGGGGACTGTGATGGTCTCCCTGAAATGGTTTTGATCTATACAGATTTCTTGTCTTAGCAATATGAAACAGGATCGTGCTAGGCTCATTTTTCCGGAAGACTTATGAAAAGAGGCAACAATAAAATGGTACACCAGATATAACACACTATGATGTCTCTTGTGTTGAGAGAAAAGTTTGAATGGCTGAATCACCAGTTGGCACAGAGTCTCTGACCAGGATGTTTAATGGCCAATTGCATAAATGATTAAGCAGAGAAAGGTACAGAGTATCTTATTGTATCAGTTGCCACTATAAAAATATTACCACAAACTTATATCTTAAAGCAATACAAATTTATTATTTATAGTCCTGGAAGTCAGAAGTCTGAAATGGGCTTCACAGAGCTAACATCAAGGTGTTGGCAGGGCTTCGTGGCTTCTGGGGCTCCAGAGGAGCAACTGTTTCCTTGGTTTTTCCACCTTGTAGGGCTTCCTGCATGCCTTGGCTCATGGCCCCCAGCTCGCAATCCCTTCACTCCAGCCAGCCTCTGCTTCTGTTGTCAAATCTCTTTCTCCCATCTCCAGCCTCCTTCTTTCCCTTATGATTACATTAGGCCCACCAGATAATTCCGGATAATCTGCACTGCAAGATTCTTAATTTAAACTCATCTGAAAAGTCCCTTTGCCAGGTAAGATAACATATTTACAGGATCCAGGTAGGGAGAAAGGCAGTGGGGGATGTTAGAAGGGTAAGATAGCCTCCAAGTAGAATTCTGAGCCTTAATGCGTCCTGAGTGTCTAGGGTATTTGCGAACCCCCATAGGGAGAAGTCAGTCAGTTTGAAAAACAAGAGCCTCCTCTTCCTAAACTGTCCCTCCTCACTCTGAAAAGCTGAGATGGGGCAGGGACTCAGAGGGATGTAACAAAATAAAAGGAACATGAGCTACATAGTCAGGTAGAATGGGGTTCCTGTCTCTGTTCCATGTCACCTGGAGCACATTTTTAATCTCCCTGAGCCTTATTATCTTCATCTGTAAAATGAAAACTATGTTATAAGTCCTCATAGAGCTAAAATCTGTTTCTGTAAAGATCATAAACAATGCATGTAGAGCTTGTGGTATAC
This sequence comes from Eonycteris spelaea, assembly GCA_003508835.1. Lineage (NCBI taxonomy): Eukaryota > Metazoa > Chordata > Mammalia > Chiroptera > Pteropodidae > Eonycteris > Eonycteris spelaea. The sequence continues at coordinate 18,042,069 of PUFA01000011.1, read as the reverse complement.
TGGTTGGCTCATAGTAGGTGCTCAAAAATAGTAAAGTGCCATTACTACTACTACGACTACTACTACTTCTATTACTACTACTACAGGAAATAGAGATTGGAGTTGACAAGTCTGCCAGTTAAATTTCAACTCATTGGTATTTGTCACATTGTTATGACCACTAGACACTTGACCAAATCACATGAGAGAATTTGAGGGCAAGAATGATAAAGAAAAATGACCCTTTCCCATTCCCGGTGCCCTTCCTACCCAGACATACCTTTGGAAGAAGTCTTAAGAGTACTTTCTTAGGCTCTCAGAAAATGAATTGAACACAAACAGAAACACAGTCAGCCTTGAAGATGTTAAAATTTGGCCAGCAGAGAAGCAATTTAGTGCTTTAGATAGCTTGCTGAATTATTCTAATTTAATTCTCTTGCAGCAAATTTTGAGGATTGAAGAGTCTCTCTCTTCCCCTCCAGTGTTCAGAACTAGTTAATGAGAGAGTCATGTAGATGGAGCTCAAAATATCCCTGGCAATGCCCTGGGAGAGCATGACTTTAGATCTACAGCCATGTGGGCTTGCCATCAATTCACCCCGATGAGATGGACTCACCACGAGTTACTGGTGTAGCTGGATGAGTCAAGAACTCTCGAAAGACTTAGTCCCTTGCTCTTGTCTGGTCAATAACAGATTAGAATGCCTGCATTCAGGGGCATGCTTGCTCCCAAATAAAATAACCCCAAAGAAGCTGACCAACTGTGCTTAGTTCTTTCCTCCAAATTCATCAGTCAGAAACTTCTTGTCCTCCCATGGGCAAGAATGAGTGGGAAATGGACCAGGAGAATTCCTCTAGTGAAAATTCTGTTCTCTGTATCAAAACTTGAGGCCTGATCACTTGCTCTGGGGAAAGCCAGCTGCCAAGATGCCTTAGGGAGAGATCCTTTCAGTGAGAAACTGAGGCCTTGTGCCGATGACCAACACTAACTTGCCAGGCTTATGTGTGAGCCATTTTGGAAGTAGATTGTAGCACCAGTCAAGCCTTCAAATGCTGGAGCCTGCTATGAATGACAGGGTTTGTCAGTTAGATCAGATCCCCTCTTGATGAGCAGCCAATCAATGAAATAGACACCTGTACCATTGGAAATGGAAGAAGAAGATACAATTGATGTGTTGGGCAGGAAAAAGGAGGTGTCTACTAAAGAGAATACTCGCTACTTGACCCCAAGACTTGGTTCTATAGACAAGAATACATTTCAGTTAGAAAACTATAATTTGTCCCCACAACATTTTAACAACCAGTTTAGTTTTCTCTAGTCTTTAATTTTCTCTTTCCCATTCCTTTGTGTGTTTATGTGTGACTCTACCGCGTTTGCTTTGTTTTAGTTTTTATTTTTTTACTAAATATCAGCATCAAATGAAGACGGGATAGGAGAAAGTTGTTTTTTGTTAAAATACCCCCTTTTCTCTATTAATGGTATGTTATTTCAACATTTATCTTTAAATTCTTTTTTTAAAAAAAAAAAAATAGAGAAAGTAAGAGATTTAGGATGAGTTTTGACACCCGTAGGACTGCAGTGCCTTGAGTCCAAAGATGAAAACTCAGAGTAGAAAAAAATAATAATAAATTACGCTGTTTCTTGTGATTTGAGTTTATGCACATCGGTTTCTTGGGCAATGAACCCATCATCCTCAAGATACTGAGAGCCAAACATAACATTGAATGTCTAGACTTGGAACAAACAACAAAAAACCCTCAGCATTGAAAAGATACCACAATTCTGGAGGTCTCCTGACATTACAAGTGAAGGGACCTTGTGTGAAACAGAGAAATCGAAGGCAAAATGGGCTATATAGTAAAGAAAGACAACAAATAATGGTAGAAGAAGATGAGTGAGGAAATCGCTCCTAACTGACTATATGCCACATGCCAGACAAACGTTCCTGGCATCACTTTTGGAAAACGATCTGATTATGAAAACCAGCCACAAAGCACCATCGTTGTTTAGCAGGAATGTCATCGGTTAGCTCAGGTTGGAGGAGGGGGTACTAAAACTTAGATGCCTGCAGAGGGAGTTTATATATCACCAATAATACTATCAAGCCAAAAAAAAAAATTATGGTTTAACTAGAAAACGTCAACTAATGGCTTAAAATGTACTTTCTCATCTTCCACATTTTCATCCCAAAGGAAGACAATGGCTATGGAACTGGAGGGGCAGGGGAGAAACTTTCCTCTACACTTCTTGGTTCTTTGGCTTGTCTAATAATCAAATCGACATAAGGGGGTCCAAGACCCCACATGCATGTGAGGTACAGAGACAGAAAGTTAAAATGAGATGTAAAAGGCATTCTGAACTAAGTATGAGGAAATGCACTTTGGCACTTCAGAGGGGAGAAAACGTCATGGCAGGACAATAAGAAGAGCAGACGTTCAGTAATTAGAAATTGGCCCTGCCGGATAGGTAGATCATAAAAAGTTATTTCCAGTGACAACTCTTATTATGGGTAGGACCCCAAATTTAAATTCTTTAAGGGAGAGGTTAAAGTTTCTCATGAGCCTGCAGGGTCTCAATTGCCTTTAGCGCAAAGTGATTCGCATGCCAACGTGGCTCATTTGGGGAGGCTGCTCTGAACCCCTTTAGAAGCAATAACATTAATTGATCTTTGATGTTGTAGTCTATTTTTTTAACTTTTCTGAAAAAGTTTTTCTGTTTTAATAGAAGCACAATCTAATAGCACCGATACTGTATTTCATCGAATTCCTCACGGATCTGTACGCACAGTCAAGCAACTTGGTGAGTGTGGTTGTGGAAGATGCCATCCCATTTTGTATATTGAGCCTTCAAGCCTCAGCAGTCGGAACGACAGGCAGAGTGGTCATCTCCAGGAGTCAGAGTTTTCCACATGCAAATCCACATGCAAATCAGTGAATGAGAGTTCAAGGTGGCTGCCTTTTCTCATAAAATCTTAGAAATGGAAGTTTGATCATTTCCTATATTTCCTCTGCGTCAAGTCAGAATTAATGCCTGTCAACTACTTGATGAATGCCTCCCCTCACAAAAGGGAAACACAAAACCCTTGCTGCTTGTCCTGGTGGTCCCCGGTTCGCACAGAGAAGACGTTTTCTCATTCAGACCTGAAGTTCGGGGCTGCCAGGAACAGCTCTGAGTGCAGGTGGGGCTTCACTCAGCTCTGTTAGAGCCCAGCAGTCCAAGAAGACCCAGCCCTCCAGAACACCAGAACCCTCTGTTAATTATGAGAGTGGGTCCCAGCACCTCCCTCGGTTATCGCTTTATCACCAGAGGAAAGAAGACTGGTGAAGGGGGAGGGATGCTCTGTGGGATGTGAGCTCATCCTGGCCCCACCTGGGTGGTGCACATGCACACCTCTTCAGGGGAGGTGACTCCGAGGCCCCCTGATCCCCTTCAGGGTTCTGGCCTCCGGGGGTGGGGAATGCCTTTCACACAGGGTCCATGCCACCTCTTCAGATGGACTACAAGGAAGGGAACAATTTCCTCCTGTCGACCAAAGAATGCTCAAACCTGCAGAAAGCTTTGTAAGGATGTATGAGCCAAAGTTTTGAGGACATGCCTGAAAGCAAAATCTCAATGGATTGAGAAAATGTCCTAGAGAATAGTAGTTTTGCAGCTGATTTTATATATTTAGAATTAAAGGAGAAAACACAAGGAATGTTACCTGAAATTTATTGGTGGTAACTTAAGGAGGCAGGAGAAAGTGATACGGGAAATGCCTAGCACTGAATAAAAAGCAAAAGGAGAAACACATACTTTTACATTGGTGGGTATCGGATGGTATGCAAGCAACAAGGTAACAATGAGTTTGGTTGTCTTGTTCTCCAGTGCCAGCAATTGTGCCTTTGAGGAGTCTGGAAAAGAAAATTATTGGCATGTCAAAGGTATGTTATCGTAGATGCATAAAGACAACGGACAGGGCTCACATAAGGTAAAGTGAGAGGCCTGGAATGTGACTTCCCGCCACGACCTGCCCAGTTAGGAATCTGTGGAGTGCAGGTTGACACTTGTACTTCTGACTGACCAGTTATAAATAGGAGTTCCTATGACCCGCTCCTTGCTTTCAATGGCTCACGAACTCAAGGAGACACTTATTTTTACTGTTATTTTATATATATATAATGAAGGATATGATAAAGGATACAGATAAACAGCTAGATGAAGAGATACATAGAGTGAGGTCCCCATGGAGTTAGAGTGTGCCACCCTCCTAACATGTTGGGTGTTCACCAATCTAGAAACTCTATGAACCCTGTAGTTGAAGGATTTTTACAGAAGAGTCATCACATAGGCATGATTGATTATAAACTTAATCTCCAGTCCCTCACCCCTCCCTCCCAAATGGGTGGAGGAACTAAAGTTCCAAGGCTCTAATCACGGCTCGTCTTCTGGTGACCAGCCCTCATGCTGAAGCTATCTAGGAGTTCACCAAGAGTCGTCTCCTTAAAGAAAATATGCTAATGTCACCCCAACAAATTTAATTTAAAAAAAATATTTACCTCAAGGGAGCATTATCTAGTGTTCAATGGTGCCAAAAAATGGTAAGTCAACCATAGAGATGTAATGCACAGTATGTTGAATATAGAATATGGACAATCATATTACAACATATAAATGTATCAAAGTAACACTCTGTATACCTTAAACTTACACAGTGTTACATATCAAATTCATTATTTTTAAATGAACACATTTTTAAGTGCATCATCAAGTGGGTTATCACTATGGATAACTGTAGCTCGATCCCACTGGGGATCTCCTGAGAAATGGTAGGACATGCTTCAGAATTGTCCCACCCAAGGGAGGAGCTTGGGTATCTATCTCCCAAGGCCTGACATTTGTTGAAGGATGCTGCAGGTGCATTAACCCTCTGCACTTGTGGTCTGCTCTACACTCAGGCTGAGCATGTGGTGGAACCAGAGAACGCTAAGGCAGAGAGATGGAGGAAGCTAGGTAAGTGCAGCAACAATGTTCCAGTGACTTTCCAGGGTAAGCCTGAAGGGATGTGGGCACTGACAGTATCTGCTACAAGCTGCCCAGCACCCCACTCTCTGCCAGGGGAGAATTGGTCCGGGCTGAGCTTATAATAAAATCTGGATCAATCCTAATCATTCCCTTAGATCTTTTTGAATTTGCACTGAGAGAAGTAAGGCAGACTCTCTTTGGTGTCAAAAATGAGAAATGAGATTATGGGAGCTGCAGGCGACTAGATTTCCAGTCATTTGGAAGAAACCGACTTGACAGAATGAGGCTAATGTAAAGAAAGAAGCAGAGATGAAAAACTAGGGAGAGTCCCACTGCACCCAAATCTTGTTCTGAGGGTCATTGAGGCTCATTTTCCCCAAGTCTCCATTTACATATACAAGCCAACTAATTTCTTCTCGTAAGGAGCAAGTTTAAACTGGGTTTCCATAACAGGCAACCAGAAAAGTCTTGACCACTTTTGAACCGCCCCTTTCCAAAAATATCTGTTCCTCCAATTGGCCACGTTTCCTACAAGTCTTCCAAAAGAGAGCCACTCCCTTGAATTAAAACATTGCCCCTCCAGGAACCCACAGCATTGTACAAATACCCCCAATACAACTTCAAAAACCAAGAAAGAAACATCGAATAATCTAAGAACTTTAGAACAGCAAGGCCAAGTTCAATTGGATAATATCTCAATTAGCAGATGGTTCTAAGGGTCCTAATTAAATCACTAATTCCTGTAAACCTTCAGACTTCTAAAAAATGGACACTTGTTAATTTAAAAACAAAGCACTGAGGATGGAAAATAAAAGATGAATCGTGTAAAACTTCAGCACTGTAAAATAGAAAGAAGCAGCTCTATGTATATTGATAAGAAAAGACCTCCAGGATATATTAGACTAGTTTTTGTATAAGAAAGAGAAATAATAAAAAAATATGTGTATGTTTGCATAAACAAACACTGGGAAGACTTACAAGATACAAGCTAATAAAAGTGGTTATATAGGGGGAATTGTGTGGACAGGGACAGGCGAAGGAACAAGGCTCCTTATATATACACACATTTATATATGCCTTGATTTTCATATGCATGTCTTACCTACTCAAACTGAGTTTTAAAATGTAGTAAAAGCTGACCTGCACTTCCCAAAAGCCGAGGAGAAGACAGAATTCCAAAGGTAAACCATCAACAAAGCTAAGTGACAGTGACCTGAGGAGGACAGCTGCATCTAACTCAAGGCTCAATAATAGTCGATGCACAGCAAAACCGAAGTCAAACGGTTTTTAAAACTTTCTCATTTCACAAATGAAGAAGAAGAAGAAATGTTATCAGGTACACTAGAACCTTAAACTGAAGTATAAACTGATGTAAGCTCAGGGAAAACACTGTGAAGAGGAAAAAAATTTGTATTTTCTCTTCAGTATGGAAACAGGAAAGAAATACAGAAGTAAGTTAAAATGCATGAAGTCCACACAGTGAAGAGCTAAGTGTCTTTCTCATGAGGACATTGATCCGGAAATCTTTTCTCAGATTGACTCAGACATGTCTCGATAAATACAAAGCAACATCGGTGAATGAGTAGTTTAATAAATTATTCATATTTATCACTTAATTCCAATTTTCCAGAAACCTATGATGTTGAAGTGAATTAATATGTATGTTTCTTTTGAAAAAAAAAATTAGAACGTTTACTACTATTAGCATTGTCTTTTTTTTTTTTTTACAAAGATCTTTAAAGATTGGAATGTTTCCTGGTTTGTCTATGCTATGAGACAGGGTAATATGGTTTTCTTATTATGTGTTTGGGAAGAGCTAACCAAAATGAAAATTTTTATTAATATGAGCTTTGTTTTCACATTTGCAGCAAAAGCATGTCTTTAAAAAAAAAATCAAGCAGTGATTATCATTCATTAAGTGTGTTAAATGTATTTAAAAGAAAACAATGAGAGTTGGAACAGAAAAATGTAGGCCAGAGTATAAGAAAATAAATGGACAGTCAGTGAAAAGGCATTAAGGAATAGCATTAGGAAACAGAATTAATTTAGGTTTTGCAATTCTGATGGGTCTCAATTCCAATGTTCGGAGTGTGGGAAGGGAAGTAATCAGGCAGGCCTGTGGGAGCTGTGAGCAAACAGGCTGTGGGAACATCTGGAGAGCACCCAATCCCTCTAAAGAAAAGGGAACAGAATATTCAACCCAGTTCATTCAGGCTCAGGGTTTTCAGCTCTTCAGCTTTTTATTTTTTTCACAAGAAGACAAAAATCTAAGATTTTATGTGAACTCAACTATTTTTCATATCAGAGCCAAACCCAAATATGTCTATAGACTGTAATGAACTCACGCCCCAGTTTTTTGAGTTGTTTTATATATATATATATATATATAATGGTGAATTGCCATATTAAATCAGGCTTTTGCCATAAATAATAGGAATCAGCAAATTACAGGTCCGAGGAGCCCAGCCTGCCACCTTTCTGTATAAGGTTTTATAGCCACACTTGTTTGTTTACATACTGTCTGTGCCTGCCTCTGACTACAACAGAATCTAAAATATTTACTATCTGGCCCTTGGCAGAAAGAGTTCACCAACCCATGATAATATTTTTACTTTTAGAAAATCTGAATTTGCTGTTAAATTATGTTCTCAGAGGGTCGTACTGGCTTTTAATGTCTAATTCATTACTTTAAGCAAATTTTTTTCTAGAATATATATTAGACAACTTAATATAATTGTTTTTCATTAGAAGTTTAATTCAGTTGAATCAAATATAAAATGATTTATGGGAACAGTGAAATTTCTCTTCCATATTTATTAGACTCCTATATATCATAGATAAATGTATTAAGAAATAAGCTAAACAAAGAGTATAAAGTCAGAAATGCCTTTAAAATGGTTATGCAGAAAAAGTAAACCAAAGGTATTACAAATCATCTCACAGAGCTGAACCTTGAAAATGAGAAATTACTTTTAGCTTGCACCATCTAGAGGTGAAAAAAATAATTCCACATGTACCCTACAAATCCTTCATATCTTTCTCTTTTTAAAAGCTCATGAGGTTGCTAATGGTCTTAAACATGTGTATAATCCTCTTAACATATTGCTGAATTCTGCTTCCTAGGATTTTGTTGAGAATATTTGCATCAATGTTCATAAGGGATATTGATATTGATCTGTAGTTTTCCTTTGTAGTGTTTTTTATTTGGCTTTGTATCACGGTAAGGCTGGCCTCGTAGATTGAAGTTGGAAGTGTTACCTCTCTTCAATTTTTTGGAAAAGTTTGAGAAGAATTGATATTAGTTCTTTTTTAAATTTTTGGAGAATTCACCAGTGAAGCCATCAGGTCCAGGCTTTTTGTTCTTGTTGTTCTTAGATTTTTGATTACTGATTCAATCTCCTTTAGGCATAGGTCAACTCGGATTTTCTATTTCTTCATGATTTGGTCTTGGTAGGTTTTGTGTTTCTAAGAATTTGTCCATTTCATCTAGGTATCCAATTTGTTGGCCTACAATTACTCTTATCTAATCTTTATTCTGTATAATCAGTGGTAATGTTCCCAATTTTATTTCTAATTTTAGTAAATGAGTCTTTTTTCTCCTTAGTCCATGTAGCTAAGTTTGTCAGTTTTATTGATCTTTCCAATGAATTAACTTTTGGTTTCATTGATTTTCTCTTCTGTTTTGCTTATCTCTGCTCCAATATTTTATTTGCTTCCTTCTGCTACCTTTGAGTTTAGTTTATTCTTCTTTTCTAGTTTCTTAAGCTATAAAGTTAGGTTGTTGATTTGCAATCTTTTTTATGTTTTAATGTATGCTTTTATAGGTGTAAAGTTCCCCTTAGCACACCACTTTCACTGTGTCACATAAGTTTTGGTAGATTTATTTTTGTTTTCATTTATCTGGAAGCATTTTCAAATTTCATTTGTTGTGACTTCTTCGATTTATAGATTTGTTCGAAAGTGGATTATTTAATTTCCACAAATTTGTGATTTTTCCAGTCTTCCTTTTGTTATTGATTTCTAAACCCATCCCATATGGTAGGAGAAGCTATTTCATATGACATCTATTAAAATCTATTGAGATTTAATTTGTGGTCTAATATATGGTCTTCCTTGGAAAATAGAAGAATGTGTATTCTCTTCATGGTTAGAGTGTTCTGTATATGTTCATCTGCTTTTACACCTAAAAAAAAAAAAAAGATCATTGCAGTTGTTTTAAGACATGAGTTTATTATTAATTTTAAATTTGACTTTATTATAGGTTGAGACTTGCTTTATGGTCTAGAATGGGAGTTGGCAAACTGTAGCCCTTTGGGCCAAATGTTGTTTGCTGGTTGTTTTTCTGAATCGTTCTATTAGTATATAGCCACTCATTTGTTTATACATTTTCTCATTTCTAGTTCATAGACATTGAGTCCATATTTACATGAACCTTTTTGTGTTCTTCAGATCTTCTATGCATTCACTTTTGTTTTTGTTGTTGTTGTTGTTGTTGTTTTGTTGTTTTGGTTTTTGGTCTGCTTGATTTATGAGTTATTGAGAGGTATTTTAAAATCCTCCGTCGTGATGTGAATTTGTCAATCAATCCTTCTATTGTTGTCATTTTTAGCTTTATATATATTTTAAATCATATTATTAGGTGTCTATAAATCTATAATCATTATTTTGGGCTCACCAGCATTCACACCCACAGCTCTGGTCCTCATCTCAGCTTTCTTGGACCAAAGCACACTTTAATTTACTTCCAGCCTGGTGGTCTCTAGCAGAACCTGGTAGGAGAGATCTTCAAGAGTATTGAGCAGAAGAGATGCTGCTTTGTAGCAGTGAATTTTCTTAAAGTATCTGAGAAACATTTAAAACAATATTACATTGACCTGTGACAGACTGACAGACCTTCTGAAGGGCATGTATCAGGACCAGTTGTTGTGATTGTTGGAAAAAGGCTTAATCTGGTGAGACAGGCTGGTGACTTTCATATTTAAATTGACAGAAACATTATTTATGACAGTGATTCTTTAAAAATGGTTATGAAATATTTTCTCCTCCATGAATATGAGTTTTCTCACTCTCCTTTGTGTGAGCCAAGTATCATCCTTGTTCACCCTTTCACTAAGACTGCAGCTTCTTGTTCCCTACTTTATACCCAAAGGATACTACATTTTGTGTCCCGTCACCTACTGATCGAATACCAGCTATTAAAACAGGAGGTAAAGAATAAAGTTGGAGGGCTCACTTCCTGATTCCAAAACTTACTACAAAGCTGTAGTACCGGAGCCAGCCGGCTAAAGTCGAACAGCGCCTGAAAGAGGGGGATGAAGCCTAAGAAAAAAGAAGACAGAAAAGAACTCTCGGGAGGACACACAGTCACTGCTGCAGCCTTGAGTTTATTTAGCACAGCCCTTATATTTCTTTTTGAACACAATAGCAAAGCACAGAGTACATTACCATAGGAATGCTTGCATTTACATAAGTTCCTATACATCCTTCCCTCAGGGTACAAACATCCTTGCTTTCTGGGCTGTAAAACATTCCACTACCTTAAAAGGATTTCTTTAGGAGGCAAACCTCTCCTCCATGGTCAGTAATGTTTAACTCCACACCCTGCTTCCTTGAACCATTGTTTAAGCAGTCTCAGCAGCTGCTATATGGCTATCAGCTATGTGACCTCTTCAGTGTCTCATAATGGCTCCCAACACTATAGTAATCAAAACAATGTGGTACTGGCATAAAAACAGACTTATAGACCTGTGGACTACAATTGAGAGCCCAGAAATACACCCTTATGTATATGGTCAATTGATTTTTGGCAAAGTCGCCAAGATCATTCAACAAGGAGATGACATATCTTTTCAACAAATGATGCTTTTTCAACAAATTGACATGTAAAAGAATAAATTTGGGCCCTTATACAAAAATTAACAAATGAATTGTCCAAGTCAAGCTCTTTTTTGGACTTATGCACAGGTGGCTTCGCTTGTTCCTAAGGCCCTTGAGCCAGTTCAAAGCCGCACAGCACTTTGCTTAATATAAAATATGGAGAGCCCAGCGAGACAACAACTAAGTAAGGATGCAGACACACAAACGAATAAGGTTGCAAGCATGCTAGGGTTTATTCATGCCAGATCCTGATGGCTTTCCGTCCTAGCAGACCACCCGGAGATGCTGGCTGAGACAGACATACGATGAGCAGGAACAGCGCTGTATCAATGCTGGGTCAGTTGCCGGTCGATCAACCGTCGATCGGCGAAGAGGCCTCTCATTTGGATGGGCAGAGTCTTAGGCCAAGAAGTAAATCAAGGGATGGAGAAACACACTCTTGTGAGACAGAGTGCTCTGGTTCAGGCAGAGAGTCCTGGAGATTTTATGTGTAGCGGTGACGTCTTCAGTGTCTTAGCCAGGTGCACGGGTGTCTGGTTATCACTCTTGGTCAAAACAATTTCACTTTGGGGTAAACAACTTCAGTTCAGCAAAACAAGTTGGTTATATTTCTAAGGTTTAACATTAGTGGAGCAATTTTACGCACATGTAATATAACTCAAATCTAGTTCACACAAAGGCAAATACACTCACAATCCACATGTAACAAATCACTGCAACATGAATCAAAGATATAAACATAAAATATTAAACTCTTAGAAGAAAACCTAGGGGAAATCTTCATGACATCAAATTTGGCAATGATTTCTTAGATATAACACCGAATGTACAGGCAACAAAAGAAAAAATAGCAGGGACTTCATGAAAATTAAAAACTTTTGTGCATTAAATGACACTGTCAAGAAAGTGAATAGATAATCCATAGAATAGAAGAAAATATTTGTAAATCATGTACCTGATAAAAGGTTAATATCTAGAACATATACAGAACTCCTTTAACTCAACAACAGAAATCAAACAACCCAATTCAAAACTGTGCAAAGGGTTTGAATTTCATCAAAGAAAATATACAAATGGTCAATAAGATACTCAACATCATTAATTAATGGGTAAATGCAAACCAAATCACAATGAGATACCACTTCACACCCATTAGGATGGCTATTATTTTTTTAAAAAGAAAGAAAGAAAGAAAAACATAGTATAACAACTGTTGGCAGATGTGGAGAAATTAAAATCTTTGTGAGTTGCTGGTTAAAATGTAAAATAGTATAGCACTCAAAAAGTTTGGTGTTCCTCAAAAAGTTAAACATAGATTTTCATATGACTCAGCAGTTTTACTCCCAGGTACATATACCCAAAAGCTTTAAAAACAGGGACTCAAACAGATACTTTTATGCCAATGTTCATAGCAATAGTATTCATAATAGCCAAAATATGGAAACAACTGAAGTGTCCATCAACAAATGAATGGATAAAAAAAATGTGCAACAAACATACAATGGAGTATTACTTAGATATAAAAAAGATTGAAGTTTTGATATATGCTATAACATGGATGAATCTGGCTTCATTATAGATGAATACATGGATAATACAGGCTACAACAAGGATGAACTTTATGCTAAGTGAAAAAAACCAAACACAAAAGGAAAAGTTTGTATGATTCCACTTGTATGAGGTATTGAGAAAAGGTAAATTCATGGGAACAGACAGTAGAATGGTGGTTACCAGGGGCTAGCAGGGAGAGAGCTGGAGATCTATTGGTTAATAGTTAATGTTTATGTTTTGGGTGATAATGTTTAGGAAATTGTGGTGATGGTTACCAGACATTGTGAATATACTTAAGGCCACTAAATTGTAAACTGAAAAAATGGTAACATGGTAAGCTTCATGTTATATGTATATTTTACCACATTTAAAAACAAAACCAAACCAAACAGTTCTGTGGTATAGGGTGTGAGCAGATGCCTTCAGGGCAGCCACCACTTTCAGCCCTCATTCATCTCTCTGGATTCCTGCCCTTGCTTCAACTCCCTCACTTTTTACCTGCTAAGCCATCCATTAAAAATATTTTACAGTCTATGGCCATGCTACCCTGAAGAAGCCCAATCCTGTCTGATCTCGGAAGCTAAGCAGGATTGGGCCTGGTTAGTACTTGGATGAGATACTACCTAAGAAGACCTGGTGTAGGTGTAAAAATTAAAAAACAAGGGATCATAAGCTGACAAGGTCCTTGCAATCTGTGAGGTCAACCAAGGGTTGCCTTACCAAAAAAATAAATAAATAAATAAATAATATTTTACATTTTATTTTGCATTCATAGGTGCTCTATAGCAGAAGTATTTTTCAGGATATCTATCATATGACCAGAAATGTAAATTTCCCAACTTACCTTTTAAATTCTACTGAAGTCCCATTCTGGTTTTTTAAAACATACATTATGTATACATATATGCGTATGTATATATAAATCATCTACTAGATACACTGTACGATCTTTTTCAGTCACATGGGGCAGAAGAATACGTATATAGTACGCTTCCACTCGTGTTCATGTTCATACTTTTATATAAATAAAATACTTCCAGAATAATACATTCGTAACTACTAATAGTTCCTTCTGGAGAGAGAGAGAATAGGAGACAGAATCTAAGAGAATAGAAGACAGGAGGAACTTTTATGTAACTTGAATGTTTTACTCTGTGTGTGTGCGGGTTTTTTTTTAAGTTTAAAAATCTACCTAAGGTTTTTGAGGGGCTCCTACTTCTAGTTCCACTGAAAATGCATTAAAATATATTTCCACTGAAAATATATTTTTTGTTCCAAGTTGCAACCATACTGTTTGAGGTTTATTTAAACTTCTCTGTAAGAAACTTGTTTAACTGCTGAACTCCAACCTTCAAGCTTCATGAAAAGTGAGCTTAAACAAGGTGCCCTAGAGTTTGCCAGAGCCATTGGGGAGATAGGCAGAAGCAACCTGCTCTTCAGATTTTTATCTGCCCACTCTCTCTAACAGGCCTTTCTAAGATATAATCTTAGATTCTCATTCGAGAGGAAATGGCTGATTCACCAAACGTCTCAAATCCTCTATGGTGGAACTAGGTATTCCCCTGAAAGGATGTGTCTGCAACTGAACTGATAGCAGCGAACACATTTTCAATTGAAAATAATCATCTTTTTCTCTAAATACAAATGAATATTCATTTGAATGAATTTAAACTATAGGTGCTAGCATAGAAACATCTCCAAAACATACAATGAAAAACCTAGGTTTAGGAATATATATATATATGATTTAAAGCCCAAACTAAAGTTTTATAATAAGAATACATCTATATTGTTTGTTTAATTTTTTAAAATAATGTTCATTGTCTAAATTTTTGTAAATACAGAAAAGTTAGGAAGGGCAATTGGAAATGAGTCATAGCAATTCCCCACAGAAATAATTCTTATTATCATATTGGTAGATTTCCTTCCAGCTTCTTTCTTTCCTTCCTTCCTTCCTTCCTTCCTTCCTTCCTTCCTTCCTTCCTTCCTTCCATTTTTTCTTTCTCTTACTCTTTTTCTTCTTTTCTCTTTTTTATTTCTCTCTTCCATCTGTCTGTCATATTGTCATGTGTATATATACATATAGATATATAGCTGTGTATTACACTATATATAAAGCAGAATAAAGTATTCTGCTTAATTCTCTTAGCATTATATCATAAGCATTCTTTCACATCAATAAATATTACTTGAAAACACAATGTTAAATATTAAGTAATATTCCTTTATATGAAAATAGCATAATTTATTTAGCCATCTTATTATTTTTGCACATTTTCTTTTTCTGCTATATAGCTTGATGAACACCCTAATATATAAAATTCATTTGTATATTCAGTAATTTCTGTTGGAAATTTTTCTAGAAATGGAAATACTGAGTCATGAAATGTAGACTTTTTAAAGCAACTTTAAGGTAAGGTAATTTCTCTCCAAAAAGTGGTTGTACTAGTTATTGGGCCAATGTCTACTACCACTAAGTCAGAAAATAGGAATATTTATTTTCCTTATCTTGATACTGGGTATAACCCTCTTTAAAATTCTGTACTAAACACGCACACACACACACACACACACACACACACACACACACACACATTTAAATGTCTTTTAAAATGAAAATATCCCTAATAGTTAAAATTGCCAAAAAAAAATTAAAATTAGATATTTATTTATCATCTATATTTCTACATTTTTTGACATTTAACATTCATACTTATTCCTCAAATACCAATAATTATTTCACTTTTGAGCCTGTGTGTGTTTTCTAGGTGCTGAGAGAGCAAGTATACGAAGTTACCACCAGAGGGCCCTAGCACATAGATTATGTAATAATCTGAAGATTATCAGGTTTAAGTCCCAACAAATCAGATATTCATGAGTGAACAGGTTCACTAATTCTGATTTTGAGACTTCCAAACATTGTCCCGGCCTCATAAAAACAGGTCTTCTGACATTAACAGAATCTGCTGAAAAGAACCAGGGACAGTAGTAGCTCAGCAATTCAGAAAGCCAGACTCCGAAGAGTGGAGCTCCTCAGCATTCCACCCACGACCTTCCTTCACGTCCCTGCCAAAATCTCCTCTAGCTTGATTCTTCTTGTTAGATATATTCACTCTCAAATTTCAAAATATAATCATCTTAAATCTTAGGTGCCATTTAGTCATTCATTTGATTGTTCAGCAAATATTTAGTGCTCTCTTCATATTTAACTGGAAGGATGATGGGCTTTTTTCTTTTAACTCAAATTGATCTTAGCTGCTATGTGCCACTGTCCTAGGTACTGAGACTATAATGATGAGCAAAACCAGATGCTGTTCCTAGTCTCACAGATCTCACACCTGTGACATCCATCCCAGCACCTCCAAGTGGACTTTCAGGAAATTTACACCAACAGATGCTTTGGCTTCAATAGGAGACAGCATGTACAGGCTGCACAGGATGTGTCTGCTGCTCTAAGGTCCCGCACCTTGTCTCCATGAATCATTATTACATCCTGGTCTATCCTGTGTATCAAACCATCTAACTAAGTATGGTATATGACTTTTTAACTGCTTTAAAAACACTTAACAGTATAATATACATACACTATAAAGAGTTCAAATTACGTAGAAATATGAGTAACAAAAATGAACATCATCCATAACCACTATCTTCACAGATATTTTTAACTTTTTATAGACATATACTATATACCTACACATTGGACAAGTACTTACTGACTATTCACTATGTAGGAAGCATATTCCAAGAGCTGTGTCTTAGTCGGCTTGAGCTGCCGTATCAAAATATCATGGGCTGGTGGCTTAAACAGCAGGAGGTTATTTTCTCACAGTCCTGGAGGCTAGAAGTTCAGTCGATTTGGTGTCTGGCGAAAGCTGTCTTCCTGGCTTACAGACGGCTGCCTTCTCTCTACGTTCTCACACGGACTTTCCTCCATTCAGGTGCAGGTTCTGGGGGAGCTGTCTTGTGTCTGTTCTTACAAGGACACTAATCCTATAGGATCAGGAACCCATCCTTATGATCTCATTTAAGCTGAATTACATCCTTACTACAAATACAGCCACCCTGGGAATTGGAGTTTTACCTTATAAATTCGAGGGGTGAGGAAGGACATAAACATTCACTCCCTCAATAAACAGTGAAGTCCCTGCAAATGAATGAGGCATCATGTTTGCCTGCTCCTTCCTAATGCAGCAGTTCATGGTACAAATTCTATGTTTCTGTCTTTTTGTGCTTTGTTCCTTCTATCTTTTGGAATTTCCACCAAGGCTTATATATGAGATAAGGAGCAGAAGTGAGACTCAAGAAAATTTTACTTGCCTCTTGGTTTGGAAAAGATTCTCCAGGAAAGGAGACTGAAGGTCTCAAAAGATCCGTAATGGAAGCCCACAGTGAAGCATTTGCCTTGTCTTCATCTCTCATTTTCTGGCTCTGCTATAGGAGAGGATGTTGTTAAGTATGTAATACATGGGGCCCTCTCTTCACTGATCTAGCCTACCAAGGAGCGACAATTCCAGACGGGGTTGAGTATGCCTTGCCCTACTGAGAACAGAAAGTTGAATGAAACGTGGTCTCCCTTGAGAGCTCACGCCCCAGTAACTAGTGATGAGAGCATCGTGTGAGAAGTGCCATCTAAGAAAGAAGCAAACTCGGGAAACTAGGGGAGCGATCAGGAGACCCAGAAAGGCTTCTGAGAAGAAATTATACCTTTAGTGACGTCTGAAGAAAACTAGGATACAGCTTGGAAGAAAAGAGGAAAGGCAGTTCAGGAAGGCCACACATTTGAGCATACGAATTTGCAATAGCAGCATCGGTTGATTTGGAGATGTGTGGGAGTGGCCGGAGCAGTGGGGTCCACGGGGTGGGGGGAGAGGGGAAGGGAAACCCAGTGAGAGGCAGAGGCAAGATCCTGAGGGCCTTGTGTGCTAAGCCCTGAGTTGGAATTTTATTCTGAATGACCACGGAAGTATTTTAAGCATAAGAGCGGCACTGTCTGCTTTTAAAATGATGCCACTAGCAGCCACGGGAGAAGACTTCGGAGGAAGGGGCAAGATTAGCAACAGCAAAGCCCGTCAGGCAGCTGTGGAGACTCTATCGGTGGCCTAGCCTTTATCCATCCTCCAGTTCTTCCTTATCAAAAGAGAGAAAGGAAAAGAAAAAACCTCTGTTAAGTATCTATGATTTCTATCTTCTGCTAACTGCAACTCTTTCTAACTTCTGCTAACTCTTTCTAACTGCTGTGACAACAGCTCTGGCAAAAGTGGAAATGTACTGGGAATATCTAGGAACGTTTTGCTTTCCTGGTCAGAGTACCACCCTCTCTTCTCACCACTTCTTCCCCCCCCCCACCCCCCTCCAGAATGCAGTTATGGGGCTGTAGTGGGCCTTAATAACTTTCCAGAGCTGCTGTGCCAGTTCTGTACTACTTATTGCTATTTAGTTGAGACACTATGTTTGGGTTTATTTTACATGCAGCTAAACACAATCTTGATACAATTATTAAGCAATTGAGGTAAAGAAGCAATGAGAATTTTATCACCCACTCTAAACTGAGACAGTGAGGTGAAACCAGAGGTGACAGGGTTAATTCACAAGCTAGTTAAGAAAGCAGAATCAACAGGACTTGGTGATTAAACTGGATGTGACTTATTGGGAATTATTATCAGACAGATGACTTTCTCTTTCTCTGAATTCCAGACCCGTTGACGTTATTCTCCTACTTACTTTTTCCTGCTGGCGTAACTTATCTTCTCCCAGCATTTTCCTTCCCATTTCAAGAAGCTGACCAGGTTTTATGTGTCCTTGTTCAGGGGGCATTTGTGTAGTATGTTTTTTAAAGAAATATCTATGTTTATTTTGGAATTATGCTGGTCATTCCAGGGAAAGGAGATTGACCACTGATGGCCTTTAATGCAAGAAACCGAACCCATGAGAGCAGCTGGAGAAGTTTCCTGAGACTGAAACTGGGTAAGAGAGTGTGGTCCTCTCTGATATTCACTGCCCCACCCATAGTGTGAGCCATTAACCTGGGACTCACCCTTCCCTCGTCCCTCTATTACCTCTGGCATTTAGCCCATCACCTAGACCCTTCTACTTTATTCCCTAAATATCTCCTGTGTCCCTCCACTTCTTTCCAACTCCATTGCCACAACCTTGGCCCAAACTGTTGCAATAGCCAATATGTTACCTGACTCCACAAAATGATCTTTTAAAATGTGGAATATTTTAGAAAGCATACAAATATTGTAATGGTTTCCCTTTGCGCTTAAAATAAACGAAAATTCTTAACATGTCCTCCAAAGACTGACCCTGGTCTCGATCACCAGCCTCATCTCCCCACACTCTAGTCTCTGCCCAAACCCCTGCCATAGTGACCTTGCAACAACTAGAATGCTTTTTCTTTCCTCAAAGACTTGACTTTAGCCTTTCCCCTGCCTAGTCAGAGCTGCTTAACCTGCCACACTCACCTACACACACACACATGCACACACACACGCACACACACATGCACACACATGCACACGCACACATCCTGCCTGACTTCCATTTGGGTTTCAGCCCAAATGTCATTTCTCCAGAGAAGCCATCCCTAACCCTACACTACTCTACTGCCCAGCAAACTCGAGGGCCCTGATTTTAAGTTATGGGTTTCTTTCACAGCACGTTTTCAGTATATATATTTGTGTGCTTATCATCGTCTTTCCAGAGTCCAGTGGCATTCCTGCCCAGAATATGCATTTGACAGTTATTCATTGAATATAAAAAAAATAAATAAATAAAGGAAGGAGAAGAAGGATTCTAGAATGACTGACTGTCAGGCTTCTGGCACAAGCAACTAGGTGAATTGTGAAATTCAATTCAGCTTAATTCAGTTTAACTCTTTTATGAAATCATGCATGAGGATATGTGCATATGTGATAAAGAGATTTGGAAGAGATACATTTTCTTTGGCTCTCTAAGGATTCTCACAGGTTTCTCTGTGATTGGAATTGCCATCCAATTATACCATGTACCACACCTAGGAAGAAATGAACCATTAAGGCAGAATTCTGAAAGGGCAGTCTGACTGCTTTTTTAGGAGACTATCTGGCCTGTATTTACATAGGATGATTCCTCAAAGGTTGTCTTTAGATTTTAGGAAGGTGGCAAAAAAAACACTGATAATTAAAAACCAAATATAGCATGGACTTTGGATGGTAAGGATGTGTCAGTGTAGGTTCATCATTGTAATAAATGTATACTCTGGTGCATAATGTTGATAATGCGGGAGGCTGTGCAGATGTGGGGACAGGGTTATGTGGGAACCCTCTGTACTTTCTGCTCCATTTTACTGTGAACCTAAAACTGCTCTAAAATACATACATACATACATACATACATACATAAATATATACATACACACACACACATGCGTATAATGAACGATTAAGAAGGTACGGCTCCATGCTGAGACTCCACCGTGTCTGCACAGACTTTGTTTAGTCCAGTGAGGATTGCTTCTTGGGTGTTAACAGTATTGTGATTTGTAAGAAATACACACTCGGTTTTTGTTCCAATTCCAGGCATCCAGCTCCCAAAACCCTTGGAATTTCCTAAGTACTGAGAGTAATAAAAGTGTCTTTTGTTATGTTAATGAGCACCAACTGGAAAGCAGCTCAGGATGGAGGGCTGGTCACCAGGAGAACCAACCAAGTGATTAGAGGTTGGAACTTGAAGTCTCAACTCCTGATCTCCAGGATGGGAGATGGACTAGCGATTATATTCAATCACCAATAGACAATGATTTAACCAATTGTGTCTATGTAATGAAGTATTCAGGGACTGTATTCAGTGAGCTTCTGGGCTGGAGAACAGATGGAGATGCAGGGAGAGTGGCATACCTGGAGAAGGTATGGATGCTTCATGCCCCTTCCCCATACTTTGCTATGCATCTCTTCGGTCTGGCTGCTTCTGAGTTATATCATTTTATAATAAACTAGTGATCTAGTCAGTAACGTGTTTCTCTCTGAGTTCTGTGAGCTGCTTAACAAATTAATTGAACTCAAGGAGAAGGTTATGGAAACCTCTATTTATAGTCCTTGGTTAGATGTGCAAGTAAGTAACAACTTGAATTTGTGATTAGCATTCTGAGTTGGGTTGTTGGAACTTCCCATCTCTGGGCAATTGGTCAGACACACAGGGAAGAACCTGGGCTTTTGGCTGGTATCTGAAGTTGTGCAGGGGCATAATTATTTTTAAGTTTGCTCATGTTTTAGCATCTTTCAGTAGTTCAAACCTTTTTATTTCCGAATAAGTACTCCATTTTATGACTATAACAATTCTGTTTTTCTATTCATCAGTTGATGAACATTTGGGTTGTTTCCAGTTTTTTACTATTATGACTAAGCTGCTATGGATGTTCACGTACAAATCTACATGGAAATAGTTTCACTTCACTAAAGTAAATACCTGGGAATGGAATTGCTGGTCATATGGCAAACTTATTGTCTTATGATGTTGGTTTATTTTTATTCATGTATGATCAAGAGATGATTTCCACTGAAATGATGGTCTGTTTGTTACTCACAGTTCCCAGGAGGAAGGGGCACATCATGACATCCGGCGACACGTAGGAAGTGTGCAGGGCAGGGCAAACTCCCCCAGTCAGGGGGAACTCAAGCCCTGCACTGAGAGAGAAGAGGGTTCTTGGCTGAGCATGAGAAAGGATTCAAGTACATGTCAAAGTCAGAGTCAAAAGGGAAGTTTATTAGAGAAGGGAAAAAGCAAAGACGAAAGGCTGAGACAAGGAAAAAAGCCCCGAGTGTCTGTCAAGGAATGCAGTTTATATATCATTCTTTAGCTCCTGTGAGTTATTGTTTAAAGACTTTGTTTACTCATTTTCCTTTGATATGGACTTACAATGAGGAAAGATAAGAGTATGTAACATGAAAAGGTAAGAATGTGTAGCATGATATACCTGCCAGCAATTCCCAGCCTGTGATCCATATGTTCCCATGGTTTTAGCCATAGGGAAAAGATTTTGTGTAAGGTGCCACTTAAAGATACCTTTTCCTATTTTCCCTTTGTGGTGTGGGGAAATGGGTTGTTAGAATCCCAGCAGAAATCCTCCTTTGTTCTGCAGGTTTCCTCATGGTCTGGCTGGAGGGCTGATCAGCATATTGCAGTCTCTGAATGTAGCTTGATTCAACCTTTTAGTTCTCTTGCCTCCTCCCTGCATTAGAAGCATTGTGTTGGTCAGGAAGCAGAAAGGGAAAAACATGGGCAAGAGCTTTTACTGTGGTTTCTGTTGGAAGGAACAGGCGAAGCCAGGTAAGCTAGTTAAAGTAATTTTGGTGGCCTCTGGAGCATTGGAACTGCCTTTGGTTGTCTGGCAAATGGCCATGAGGTCATTAGATCAGGAGATAGTGGCTCTATGTGTGAGAGCTCCATAAAGGAAGTAGTTAAGATGTGAGCTTTGGATTGGTTGGTTTTCAGATAAAGAGTTGTTTGCTCTCTCTCTAGGAATTGGCTGGCCTGAGAAGAGCAGACATCCGTAAACCCCAGATGTTAAAACGTTAGAATAAAAAGGCAAGCTTAATACTCGTGTTTCACTTTTTAAGGAATGGCCAACCTGTTTTTCAAGGTGGCTTCGCCATTTTATATTCGTTTCATGTGCAAAGGTTCTACTTTCTTTACATTTTCACCAATACTAGCTATTGTCTGTCTTTTTTATTATAGCCATCATAGTAGGTATGAAGTGGTATCTCCTTGTGGTTTTAATGTGCATTTCTCTAATAATGATGATGTTGAGCACCATTTTGTGTGTGCATTGGCCATTCCTATATCTTCTTTAGTGAAATATCTATTCAAAAATTTACCCATTTTTAATTTTTTTTATCATCTTATTATTGAGTTTTAAGGGTTCTTTATATATTCTATAATCAGATACATGATTTGCTTCCTCACAGTATGGCAGCTAGTTTCCAATAGAGAGTCTTCCAAGAGATAGAAAATAAAAGTTGCTAGTCATTATACAGCCTGGGTTTAAGTCCCAGGTTGTCACTTCTGCCACACTCTTTTGGTCAGGGGTAGTTACAAGGCTAGCCCAGATTGAAGGGGAAGAGAAAGAATCTCCTCTTCTTGAGGAGTGAAATGCACAGACAGGGAGGCATGAATGGTTTACAGCTGTCTTTGGAAACAGGTTGCCACCTTTTCAAATACTTTAAAAATTCTAATATTTGTATATATTAAATATATATGTATGGTGGATATTAAGCTATTTTAAATGATCCAATATAATTTCACACACTAAAACTCTCTTATGCCTCAACTCAAATTCCAAAACAAAATCAATTACTCCTTTTAAATCGGAATCACAAAGCTAACTTATTATATGCTGTAACATTACAAATGCTTTAAATACCAAACATATACAGACCGATCCTTGGGGCTGAGAGACCCTACAGTAAACATAATTGTCTCTCCTTGAGTGTGGGCAGGACTTGTGACTTACTTCTTTCTAATCAATAGAATATCACAAAAGTGACATCATGTCAGTCCCTTGGTTAGGTTGTATTATATGGAAAAGATGATGGGCAGTTACTCCCATGATTATGTTATGTTACAAAAGACTTTGTTTTAGCAGACCGGAATGAGAAATTCTCTTTGAAGGCTTGATGAAGTAAGCAGCCATGTTGGAGAAGCCTGCGGTGGGCTGAAGGTTTGTGTCCCCACCTCAAATTTATAAACTGAAACCCTAAGCTCCTATGTGATGGCATTAGAAGATGAGATATTTGGATGTAATTAGGTCATAGAAGTGGAACCTCATGAATGGCATTAGTACCCTTCTAAAAGGGACCACACAGAGCTCTCCTACCCTTTTTCTGTCATGTGAGGAACGACTAAGAAGGCAGCAGTCTGCGACCTGGAAGGGGACCCTCACTAAAACCGGACCATGCTGGCCCCTTGATATCTGACTTCTAGCCTCCAGAACTATGAGAAAGAAATTTCTTTGTTTGTAAGCTAACCAGTCAATGTACTTTGTTGTAGCAGCCCAATGGACTAAGACAAAGCCCATGTAGCAGGGAACCGCGGACCCCTCAGGAACTGTGGCTACCTCTAGGAAGTGAGGTGGCCCTGCACAGACAGCCAGCAAAGGCCGGGTCCTCAGTTGTATAGAAGCAGGGAAAGGACTCCTGCCAACCACCTGAGCGAGCTGGAAGTGGATTTTTCCTCAGCTGAGCCTCCAGACGAAAATGCAACCAGTTAGCACCTTGCAGAAGCCCCGTGAGAGCAGGAGCAGAAGACTCAGACTGGACTCCTGATCCTTGGAAACTGTGAGATAATAAACGTGTGATTTTTTAAGCCATTATGTCTATAGTAATTTGTTTCACATTAGAAAACTAATACCTTTTAATCTTAACACAAGAATATTAATACCGTGGATGTGATTTACTTTAAAAAAAATTTTAATCTTCCTAGGGTCAAACGATATACATAAAACCATTATGCCATCTAAGCAAACTGGTGTTTTTATTTTATCTCAGTCAATTAAGGATGTGTATCAACCAGAAATATTTTTTTAAACTGAGACTTAGAATTTGATTTTTTCACAAGTCACGAAAGGAACATTATGAGACCTTTTAAAACAATTCTATACCTTAAAAGGTGTGGTTGTGTGCTAACATATCCCCTAGATTCAATCACACATTACCTACTCTGTTTGATTTGAATCTGCTACCCCACTTTACCGCCATATAAGTTATAGCTTGTTATTTGTTCCCTTTTTAGACATTGTATTTCTCTTTCTTTCTTAAGATATTGTGATGTCTTTCTTCATAGCTCAAAAGTTGTTTTATTAATGTTGCATAGGATTCTTCCCCCACATATATTATTCTTTTTAATTCTCTTCGAACTTGATCATTCAGTATCTTTTCATGTTTTCTTGTTTTTCATGTAACAATTTATATAGATATTTAAATAATATTTGGCTACATATTGCACGCCAGAAAAAAAACATTTGATAAAAAGCTCCCATTATGAAAAGATAGAACAAAACAAACAGAAAAAAAGAAAAAAAGAAACCTATGGAAGCAAACAAGAACAGGGAAAACAAAATTGACCAATAAATAACATATTTAACATACTTGGAAAAACAATAGAAGATTTTGCATCCAGAAAACAAGGATAGTGTACTATGAAAAAATAAACAAAGACCACAAAGAACATTTCAAAATTATAAAATATGAAAGCTGAAATTGAACATTGTAATGGAAGAATTCAAAAGTCAGGTCAAGATTATCTTCCAGCAAATGGAACCAAATGTCAAAAAGAGAGAAAATAGTACAGAAAGGGCCTGGTTACATGGGCATAGAGCATCAATTCAGAAGATCAGGAATCCCGGTAAGAGGACAAAAAACGGAAGACAGAAAATTCCCCAAAGAAAAATGCAAGAAAACTTCCCAGAGTTGAAGGACACAGAGCCTCCAGATCGAAGAGCCCTCTAAGTACTTAGCATCAAGAATAGAAAAATATACGTGAGGAGGCAATTCCTGGCATTTCAGAACACCAGGAATAAAGAGGCAACTTAAAAGCTTTTAGAAAAATAAAACGGGTTATATACAGTGTAATAAGAATAGAGTGCCATGACTTGTCAACACCACTGGATAGTGAATGGTAATGGAGTAATACCTTTCAAATTACCCAGCCAAACCATGAATCAAGTGTAGGGATATGTTTAAACACTCTCCATTCTTAGAAACCTGCTAGAAGCTGCACTTCAGCAAATATAGAACACAAACCAGGGGAAGAATGTCACTAAGATCTAGGAAAAGGAAATCCAAAAAAAAAAAAAATAGTTTGATGGAGAAGGGAATTCTCAGGATGATAGCTGTATACAAGGCATTAGAGTAACCCATGAAGACAGTAGTAAATGGATTGCTCAGAAGTGTGAAAATAAATGCCGAGTTAAAAAAAAAAAAAAGCTGAACTCAAAATAGTTGCCTCCAGGGAATAAGGGACAGATAGATATAGACCTTTCAATATCGTTTTGATCACCTACAATATGCCAGGTATATACCTCCTTCTCCTCAAGACCCCAGTCATCAGAGCCAGCCCTCTCCCAGAGAGCCATATGGCAACCCCTTTCATTGCCTCCCCAGGCCTCTGCTCCATCCCTTACTGCTTCTTTCATTTCATCCCTCAGTTCAATCTCTCCTTCTCCACTGGCTTCTTTCCCTTTGCTTATAAACTGTGTCCAAGAACTTCCAGCTTGGCAAACTGACTGGCCAACTTTGGCTTCATTCCCTGGATTCTGATCTCATTTCTTGGCACAGAATATGGTTGGAATGATATCCACTGCTAATGAGCCCCTTTTGGGACCAGCCGCCAGGACCTCCCACATATGGGTATTTGCCAGATATTCTGTACTCTGCAGCTTGGGCACCGTAAAGCCAGGCCTACCTGCAACAATGGGCATTAGAAGTCAGAAGTACAATAACTGTGGAAATAACTAGGAACAGAGGAAGAGAAAGAAGTGCTAAGTGATACCAGAAGATAGCAGGGCCATTATTCACATTGGGAACTCAAGAGCAGGACAATTTGGTGAGGGAAGTAAAAAGGATGATAAAATTTAGCTTTAAAGAAATTGAGTTTGAAGCTTATAGAATTGGGTAGTAATCAGGCAAAGTGAACAGATTAATCATGGTCCAGAAAAATGAAATTAATGGGGAAAGGTTTTTGGAGTTAATATATACTAGATTCATATTCTGGTTCTACCAGTTACTAACTGAATGACGATTGGCAAGTTAATTAACTTCTCTGAGGCTGTTTTCTCATCTGCAAAATGGAGATTGTACCTTGATTAGAAAGCAGGCATGACAAACTTGAGATGTCATCAGGCAAAGGCCACCTGAATCAGAACAATCTGGCTATAGTGTAAAAAACTAGATTAGAGACATCAAGACAGCAGATCAGTGTTCTGACTGTAAGATCACAGAAGATCAATGATGATGGGCTCTGAGGAAGGGGACAACTAGGGGTCGATAGAAATGGGACAGTTTAGGAAATACTTGGAAGATAGAACTAGTAGGATGCTGTGATTTACTGGCGTGGGGGCTGCATGTGGGAGCAGATGATGTCAATGCTCCACTTGTCGGCTTCTGGATCCCTTTATCATTTTCAAATTGTGCTTTTACTTCCAACAGCCAACACCTGCAAGGAGAGCCAGAAACACCTAGGATTTACATCTCCCTGGGGAGAGCCCTAGCAAATGACTCCTGGTGCCGAAGTAGAACTACTCCAGCTTCCTCGCCCCTGGTCCAGACCACTCTGAGGTATGACTGTCTCTAGAAGCCTCAGAACATTGAGCCTACATTGCCCTCCGTGGGACTTTGTTGTCGAATACTTGCTTTGCTTCCCTCTCTTCCCTGTGTCTCTCCCCTACTCCCGTACTTTTTTTTCCCTGGCAGTGCTTCCTAATTAATCATTTTCACCTGAATCCTCATCTCAGCATCTATCTCTGGGGAATCTATCCTAAGACAGTGCAGTAATCATTAATGCAGCTTATTAATTTTTTTACTGTCTTCTGAGCACATGGAAAGGTTGTGGTTCCTGGTGTCTTATGGTTGAGTGATGGGGCCAGGTTAGCTCTAGCAGAAATGATATACTCCAAATCACCAAGTTGAAACCCATCAGAGTTTTTTCCCCTGTGTTGTGACCAAAAACGTGCCAGGTAGTGGCTGCTCTATCAGCCTGGGACCTAGTGTCAGTGTGACAAAGTGGAGCAGATCCCTAGCTCTGACTCAGCAGAGTGAGAAAAATAATTTCTTTTGCCTTAAGCCACTGAGATTTGGGGGTCATTAGCTATGCTGCAATGTGACCTGGTATATTCTGACAGATACAGAAGGTGAGGAAAAGAGAAGGATTAAGGATGACTAAGATTTCTGACTTGGGCTATGGGATGAATGGGGTCAACATTCTCTGGGGTTGGGGGAAGGCAAGGAGAAAAAGCTGAGCTTCATTTGTTTTCTTAGGTGGAGAGTTAAGTGCAGTTTTAGGCATCTTGAGTTTAAGGTTCTTGTAGAAATCTAAATTGTGATGTTGAGGAGACAGTTGATTCTGAATCTCTAGAGAGTAAACGGGGCTGGAGACAGAACTTTGGGTTGTAAGTAGTAAATTGGGAAAATAGGAAAAGAAAATCCGGGCCAAGGGAAAAATAGAATGCATATGTGCTATTGATAAACATTAATACAGATGCTATGACCGAGATTTAAATTGGGCGTTGAACTTCTTGGCGGAAAACAAGGGACACATGTTCTATTATATGCCTCTCACTATTGGAAAGAGATACGTATGCCAGTTCTTTCAAGAGACTAAAATTCTGAATGTCCTCTTCCCATTTCTACCAGAGTAGCTTTTGAAGAATATTGTCTTAGAGTAGAGATTTCATAACCAAAAAAAATTTGGAAGTCTATAGGTAATCTTCCCTTAGTGTCACTTCTTTGGACTGGATTTCTGATACAAATTAAATGGCAGAAAATTCAATTCATATTTTCCGAGGAACTCCGATTGGAAGGGAGTCCTGTGGGCATCTAGGCTAAGCAGGCTTTTCTCGAGGAGGAGCTTTGGAACTTTCCCAGCTTTTACTTTAGCTATCTGAGTTGTCCTGTGAAGTTCAATTTCATGGCTCATAGCCCATCTTGATCTCCAGTGTTTGGACAGTTCTGCTCTGTATTTGCCAGGATCTCTACTGAATAGTGACTTCTATTGCTTTTGTAACCATGTGACTTTCCCAACAAGCATTATAATGTTTTCAATAGAGCAGAAGGGAATAATCGACAACAGAGGGCCCTGGAAGTGATTGTAATCACTGTGACTAACATTGCAATATGACCACAATACTTCGCTAATGTGATGTGTAAGGTTTTATTTTCACAGAACAGCAGATCAGTCCGCTGAGCAGACATTGTCTTTGGTAAAACATTCATATATTTGTTGGGGCTTAGTACATTTTATGAGAGCAAAAGAAGAAGAATTCTGGAATATATGTAGAATAACAATTTGAAAAGAGCAACCACTTAAAAATGGGGGGAAGTCACTAAAAATTTAAAAGTAAAATACCTACAAGAACCACCAATATATGCTTAATATATATGCTCAAGACCTGATGATAAGAAGTCTTGCACAAAGGCAGTGATTTAAGAATTCTCCTTATTCTTTCCATTGCAATGAGTTCCAGAGTGTTTGATAGGAAACTTTTCAAGTGTAAGAACAGCCATAGAGTGAGCAAGGCACACCACAAGTATAGAAAGCCAGTGTTGGGCACAGAAAGCACAAGCCGTGGAGGAAAAGCTTAATAAATTTAGACATTAAAACAAAAAAAGTCTATTCTTTAAAAGATATTATAAAATAATAAAAACTGTTTTATCACGACACTGAAAATAAGTATTCATGTAGTGCTTCCTATATGCTAAACATCATTCTAAGTATATTACATTTTGTCTTGTTTAATAATACTATCTTCTTTTTACAGATAAAGAAATTGAGGCATAGAGAGTTTTTTCAAGTTAAAAAAAAAAAAAAAAGCAACTGTGGACCAGGAGAATATATTCAACACACACACACACACACACACACAGAATTCTGCAAAACAATAAATAGAATAAAAGTAACCCAATAGAAAAATAGGCAAAGGAGAAAAGGATATGAACAGAAGAGGAGACCCAAGTGGTCAATAAATGTAAAAGATGTACCATCTCAGTATTTAATCAGAGAAGTGCATAGTAGGACAATGAGATAGCATTTTAATTAAATACAACTGGGAAACATTTAAGATCAGCAAGATCAACTGTTGGTAAGAAAATAAAACTGGAGCATTATTACGTTGGCAGTGGCAGCATACATGAGCACAGCTCTTTGAAGAATTTGATCTTATCTAGTAAAACTGAACAGGCTCACCCCTTATGATTTGTAATTCCACTCCTAAACCTATACCCTAGAAAATATAAGCTCATGAGCACAGGAGACATGGGTGAAAATGCCCATGGAACAGTGTTTATAATGGATAGCCACTGGAAACCATCTCAATTTTTACCAACAGGAGATAAATTGTAATTGATTCCTCACTAAACTAATATATACCAGAAAAAATTAATGACATGTGCCAGCCAGTCTGTGTCTCTGGGCGTATCTCCTCCTTCTCCCCACGGCTTCCTGGGTTTACCAGACCCTTCTCTTCACATAGTCTTACTGTGCACAAGGCAAATACAATTAACTGTGTTTGTATTTATTAAATTAGTTATCTCCATATTCTCTCCCTGAAATTACCCAACATGACCTTCTCTCTTTTTTTTTTTGAAATTGGAGAGTTTCTAAATTCTTTAGTTACGTATTTATGCACAATTGCTTCTTTTTCCAGAGGGTGAGTCACATCCATGATATACATGGATTGCTTGTTTTATCCCATGGCAGCTTTCTTTCTTTCTTTCTTTTTCTTTTTCTTTTTTTTTTTTTTTTTAGTTTTATTTCTAAATCACTGAGTGGAGACATCTCATTGTGGCCTGTATATAGAAAAAAAACAATCTTGTATGTGCTGGGTTTTGAAAGATGACTAGAGTTACCCAAACACATTTGACAGTAAACACACATGCCCACATACATATAAACATATATGTGCATATGTATATATAAACTATTTAGAGACATTAGATTCTCTATAAATATATCAAATATGTGTAAATATATATACAAACAATTGCTTAGTTTACTGTACTAATGCATATGGTGTGTATATACATACATATATATGTATATACATATATACGGTCTGGTGTGCATATATAATGAATATAATATTATACATGTATGTATATTACATATGGATGGATGGATATAATATACATATATACTGTCTACAGAGAGAAACGAACAGAAAGAGAGAGACAGACCAATGGAGAAACTGGATGGCTATCTATCCCAACTCTTGACAGTGCTTACTTTTGAGGACTGGATTGGAGGAGGAGGGGCTTTCACTCCCTATTTTATAGTCTTCACTCTTGTTTGAATTTGATACAAAGACATACATTGATTTTGTAACAGAAAATCTCAAAAAAACTCATGTAAATTTAGGGAATATTATGTAGATATAGGCTAATAAATACTGACATCGGAACAAAACGCCCAGTGCTCTATGAAAATAAGAGCGCTATGGAAGCAGTGTGGGGTGCAAAGCCGGTGGCAAGAGGCCTGGGCTGCAGAAGGCGGGAGGTGGGTACAGGCTGGAGATCAGTCAGGAGGTCACTGTAGCAGACCCAGGAAAAAATGAGGTATGAATTATATGCATTCTCACTGCTGGGCCTTTGCTCGTACTTTTTTCAAAGTCGGAATCTGCCCCGACCCCAACTTCTCCACCTGCTGGAATTCTCGTTATCCTCCAAAGCTGAGTTCAGATGCTGGTGTCTCCATGTGTCTCTCCAGTCCCAATCCCCTGCCTGCTACGTTCTGTGTTCCCATGGCACCTCGTGTCTTCCAGGACGGCATTTCTTTCTGCCTCGTTCTTTCACTAGTTATTTATACCTCTCAA
This sequence comes from Eonycteris spelaea, assembly GCA_003508835.1. NCBI lineage: Eukaryota > Metazoa > Chordata > Mammalia > Chiroptera > Pteropodidae > Eonycteris > Eonycteris spelaea. Next base: position 18,011,102 of record PUFA01000011.1, on the reverse strand, counting down.
CCAGGATGTAACAGCTTTGAGGGGAAGCGCCATTTCTCTAGCCATTAAAAAGCAAAACAAAACTCACAATTCTAGCACAAGACTCTGCATATCATAGATTCTCAATAAATGCTCTTTGAATAAAAGTCATTCAAAATAACCACATTTTTAAATGCAAACATTTTAAAGCTATACTTTTTTCCTTTGTCGATGTCACTTATCATAAGTCTACTTTTTCCTAATTTCATTACTCATAAATAAAAAAACAGCATAATAACTGCATGCCAAAAAGAGATTTTTTTTGAAGAGTGTAATTTAATATTCTGAATATCAGCAACTACATTATGGGATTTCACCCTTGTCTGCCTGTAGGAATCACCCGAGGAAATTTTTTAAAATACAGTTCCCAGATATCATATATTTGAAAGTTACTGAGAGTAGATCTTAAAAGTTCTCATCACAGAAAAAAAGTTTGTAACTATGTATGGTTAACTAGACTTATTGTGGTGATCATTTCTTAATATATACAAACAGAGACATTATGTTGTATACTTGAAACTAATATGTGTTATATGTCCATTATATTTCCTTTAAAAAAATACAGTTCCCAGAGCCACTTGCAGAGATTTATTTGGATTCAATTGGTCTAAAATGGATCCTAGCCCTTTATTTTAACAGCTTCTCAAGGTTGAAGTTTTACTGATCTAGTCCATTGACTTAAGCCCCAAGGACATTTCCTTTGAAATCCTTTACCAGAGAGAGAGATCAAAGGCAGCGTGGATCCACTTCAGATGATCTCATTTAGCCATCTGGCTGACTCTCTGGGTCTCTCTCAAATCCATCACAATTCTAGCAATGTTTAAACATCCCCACCCTACTCCCCCTCTCCTCCCCCCATCACATACACAGGTCAAGAACTTTATTCTTATTTCACTTTTTAAAAATACATTTGACAAATTATAATGAATGTTGTCATTTTGCTTTCACAGTTCACTATTACTCTTTTAAATAGTTCTTCCAACTTTATTGTTTCATATTTTTTCTAAAATACACTTAACATAAATATAGGTGTATTGTACATATGTTAGTACACACATACATATGTGTCTCCCTATATCTATTTTTCTGCAGCTTGCTTTCCTTTTTAAAACTTGTTCTGAGATCTTTCAAACATGTGGAAGAATATTTATAATAAATGAACAGCCAATAATTAAAAGAATAAATCCAAATGGCCAATAAACATATGAGAATATTCTCAATCTCACCGTAATTAGGAGAATGCACATTCAAACCACCGTAATAATACATTTTACATTTATCAGCCTGTATTTATATTTACCTAAAAAGAGCCCCAAAGTACAACAAAGCAAAACTTGACAGAATTGAGTGGAGAAATAGACAATTCAGTGATAATAGCTGAACTTGAACATCCAACTTCCAATGATACATAGAGTAAGTAAAAAGAAAAACAGCAAGGAAATAGACTTCAACAACGCTACTTACCAATTAGACCTAACAGACATATAGAACGATCTAACAACAGAATACGCATTCTTCTAATTGCACATGGAACATCCTCCAAGATAGACTATATTTTAGGCCATAAACAAATCTCAATAAATTTTAAAAGACTAAAGTCATACAAGGTATGTACTCTGATGACAATTTAATAAAATTAGAAATTAATAACAAAGAAATTTGGAAGATTCACAAATCTATGAAAATTAAACAACATTTTCCAAAATAACCAATGAATCAAAGAAGAAATTTCAACATAAATTTGAAAATACTTTGAAGTGAATGAAAACAAAACTTCAACATACTAAAACTTACAGGATACAACAAAAATAGCGCTAGAAGGGAAATTTTTACCTGTTAACTCCTACATTAAAAAAAGAGAAAGATTTCAAATCAATAATCTAAACTTCTACTTTAAGAAACTAGAAAAAGAAGAGCCTGCTAAATACAAAGCATGAAGAATGAAGTAAATAAAGATTAGAATAAAAAGAAATGAAACAGAGAAGAGAAAATAATAGAGAAAATCAAAAAAGCCAAAAATTGGTTCTTCTGAAAGATAAAATTGATAAGCCTTTAGATAGACTGACTATGACAAAAAGAGAGAGGACTCAAGTTACTAAAATTAGGACTAAAAGGAGGTCATTACTATTTATCTTACAGAAATCAAAAAAGACTACAAGGGAATGCTATGAACAAGTATATGTTAAAAAATTACATAACCTAGAAGAAATTAATGAATTCCTAAAAACACATGAATATCAAAACTGACTCAAGAAAAAAATAGAAAGTATAAATAGATAATAAGTAAAGAAATTGAGTTAGTAAAACAAAAAACTATCCACACAAAAAGATGCAAGCACAAATAACTTCACTGTTGAATTCTACAAACTTTTAAAGAATTAACACTGATCCTTCTAAAACTCTGCCAAAAAAATGGAATTGAGAATACTTCCTAACTCATTCTATGAGTTTAGTATTACTCTGACAACAAAGTCAAAGACATTACAAGAAAAGAAAACTAGATTAATGCCACTTATAAAGATGGGTGCAAAAATCCTCTACAAATATTGGAAACCCAAATCCAGCATCGTATAAAAAGGATTAAACAAACGGAATTTATTCCAAAAATGCAAGGTTGGTTCAACCTATAAAAGTCAATCAGTGTACTACAGCATATTAATAGAATCCGAGGGAACTTCTTCAGTCTGTTAAAGGGCATCCACGAAAAACACAATTATAATCATACTTAATGACAAAAGACTAAAAATTTTTCCCCTAAGATCAGGAATAAGAGGAAGATATCTGATCTCATCACTTCAACACTGTGCTAGAGGCTCTGCCCAGGACAACTAGACAAGAAAAAAGAAATAAAAGGACATGATTGGCAAGGAGGAAGTGAAACTATTTCCATTTGCAGATGACATAATTTTACACATAAAACATACTAAAGAATCCACCAAAAAACTATTAGAGCTGATAAACAAGTTAATCAAAGTAGCAGTATACAAAATAAATACATAAAAATCAGTTGTATTTCTATACACTAGTAATGAACAATCTGAAAATTAAATTAAAAAACAATTTCATATACAATAGCATCAGAATAAAATAGGAATAAATTTAAGAAAGTACAAGATTTATACACTGACAACTATAATACATTGTTAAAAAAAAGTAAAGATCTAAATAAATGAAAAGACATCCAGTATTTATGTATTGAAAGACTTAAGATTGTTCAGATGGCAATTCTTCTGAAATTGATCTAAAAACTCAGTGCAATCACTATCAAGAAGCCAACTGCCTTTTTTTTTCAGAAATAGACAAGTTGGTCCTAAAATTCACATGGAAATTCCAAACAATCTTGACATGATTGATGTCTAGCAATAGGAGAAGAGGCAAACAAACCATGGGATAGATACTATATAGAAATAAAAAAGAAGCTCTTTCTATATCCAAGAACATAATAAGTCTTACACACATTATGTTAAACAAAAGAGACCAGACACAAAAGAGTTTATACTATATTCTTCCATTTATATGATACTGAACACCAGGTAAATCTATGATGCCAAATAGCAGAATAACAGTTACTTTTGGAGAGAGGTATTGACAGGGAGGAAGAATGAGGGAGCCTGCTGATGTTTGGGAAATGTTCTGTATCTTGATTTGGGTGGTGGTTGTCTAGGTATCTATCTACTCATTAAAAATTCATTGAACTGTATGATTAATATTAGAGACCTTATGAACTTTCCTGTAAATGTTTACTTTAATACAAAATTAAAAATGAGAAGTTTAAATCCCCTATTTTGCCATAGATTTGACACTCTTTGTCTCATTTCAGTTCCTCTATTGTGTTCATTAATACTCTCACCATTTATCAAGAGTTTTGATAAAGACAGTACCTTCGGTGCTTATTTATAATGAAGATTCTTAGTCAAGGGTGTGTAAAGTACGGTTTAGGGAATATAGTCAATAACAATGTAATAATATATATGGAGTCAGGTGGGTGCAAGACTCATTGAGGGATCACTTGATAAGTTATATAAATGTCTTATCATTATGTTGTACACCTAAAACTAATATAATATCAAATGTCAACTGTAATTGAAAAATATTTTTTAATATAAAAAATGAGAAAAATGAAAACAAAAATAAATAAAATGCATTCTTTTAGTCCCCCAACCCAGCTCTAACCAATTCCACTGTAGCATTTTCAAATCAAGGCCAGGCTAAAAAACTGAGAGACATTGTATATTGTTTCAGCCTTGATGTGGGGGAAGCAGAAGACTGTCCCTCTTCTCAGCCTTGCCAGGACATGCCTTTCAAAGTCAGATGTGCCTTTGTTCGGATTGAAATTCATCTTCTTTTGCTCTTTTCCAATATAAAAGAAGTCAAGTGTTTTGCTTGATCTAGTTGAGCTGGAGTATTCAGAATTTCACACATTTTTGAATGTTTGATTTTTGGTTTTGAAGGTGGAGTAAAGGAGTTTTTGCTTTATGTTTTCTTGGTTACACATCTATAGCCTCCACATGCATATTTTTACTTTGACAGTGTTTTCAGTTCCAGCATTATCTGCAGAACAGTACTTAGCTGTTAATCAAATCCCTTGTTCAGGTAACTAAGCTGATATGAAGAAAGTAAATCAGTAATGTGCTGCCTTCTGCTTCGCAACATTTTTTAAATTAGTAAATGAAGGTGATGGTGGGGGTAGGAATATTGGAGTGGTGGATGGGAGGGTGAATGGGTGTGTGTGTGTGCATGTGTGTTTATAATGCCTCTCTATAGTAAAAGTAAGTATATATTTTGGTTTGTAGCGTGTTTACATAATAATGTCTTCAGAGTGTGGAATGTGCCACCAAAACTCAAAATAATATGCTGAAATTCATTTTATTTATAATGAGTTATATCTTTTTATAGGGCCAAATTAAGGGTGATTTCAAATTATTTTGGATGTTGCTTTCCAATGTGAATATCTTTCACCTAGTATAGTTAGGATACCTGATACAGAATAACTCCAACCAACTCCTTCACTAAGAGACTTGGCCAAACTGTAGCATAGTATCTAGCAGCCTAAGGCCCTGGGATGACTGAGCCCCTTAAGGTCCTGTCGGGAAAAAGCTGAAGGCTGCCAAAAGAACTGCCATTTGTTCCAGTCAAGACCAGACCAAAGGCTCCTGACCTCCCTTTTTTGAAGCATTTATAAAAATAAATAAACAAACGAACAAACAAACAAATAATTACAATTGTAAATCCTTCCTTTGTTCTTTGAGATGTGTATGTGTCTCCTACAACCCAGAAGTGTCTTTCTCAAAGACTTGAAAGCCATTCTTTGAAATATAATCATCAGGAAGGATTGGGTCTCTGTCCTTCAGTCTCTGTGGGAAAGTAGAAACATAGCTTGGATAAACTTCAGTTAGGAGACACAAATGCCCTAGTCACACAGATTAACCAACCCTCTTACTTGCTGCTCTTTGTAATTTTTCATTTTTCTAACTCTGCTCGTCCTCCTCCTCTTATTCTCTCCTCACTCCCACAATCTACTTTTAAAACATCCAGTCACCACTGCACAAATAAGAATTGAGCTCTTTCCTCTGCTGTGGTAATTACTGAGTATCTATCTTTACCCCTTTTAACTAGTGTGTGGCTTTGTTTATTTTTGATAGTTCTTCTACCAATTCTTAACCTGATTTTTTCTATAAAGTAATATAACTTGCTATAACTTAATGTTCTAGCGCACACATTTTTTTATAAGTATAATATTTAATCACTGCATATTATGGGTTAGGTACCATCAATTTCTTAACCAAAAACCCATTAAATTTTTCTTATTATAAAAGTACTATGTGTTCATCATGGAAAGTGAGGAAAATACCATTACCAAATACAAAATTACTGTCCAGTAATTCTACTATACAGTCTTGCCTCTTTCTAATCTATTTTCCAACTATCTATTTGCTAACATTTCAATATATACCTTATAGTCTACACATCCTTTTAACATATCTGTATAATTAAGCATCATTTTGAAAGTAAAAGTGAGACATACTTTCTAAACAGATGTCTTTTCTACTTAATATCTCACCATGTCATTAAATATTGTTCAGAAATGGAATTTATAGATTACAAAAATTCCATTTATAGATATACGACATTTATTTAACTATCTTGTTGGGCTTCCCACCCTTTCCCCACCACCAATATTTTCCCATTACAAACAATATTGAAATAATCTCGTAGGCAAATTTTTGTGTCCACCCTTAATTAGTTCCTTTGGATAAATTATAAGGGTGTGTTTAACTCTACTGGTGACCCAACAACTCCCTCTTTCTCTTGTCTTTTATGATACTGTACTCCTCCTTTCTTCTCTGGCCATGTTCTGCTTCTCCTGCAGGATCTTCTCACAGTCCCTGATACATTTTGGCTGCACCTGTGCTTTTCTCTCTCATTCTCCCTAAGCAAGCTCACTCATTCCATGAATTACTATCCCTTATGCTGATGACTCTCCATCTATATCTTCAGTCTAGTATTTCCCGTCAGCTCCAGTTTTTAAAGGTCTCACTATTTCAGATGCTCCATTTGGATGTCTCACGGCACATAAAACTCAAGATAACCAAAATGGAATTCATGATTTTACCCCCAAATTCTCATTCTCTAGTGATTCCTAGTTTAGTATGCAGCACCACCACCAGCCAGGGGGTCAAGCCAGAAACCTGGTGTTCTTGCATGTCTTCTCTATTACATTGCACATTTTGCCAAGTTCTGTTGATCCTACTCTCCACTTTTGAGCTTTAGGATTCATTTACTCCTCTTCATCCTCACTGTGTTATCCAGACCAGATTGTCATCTCTCACCTAGATTAATCAATGAGTTCCATAACTAGCTCCCTGCCTCCAGTCTTTTCGTGAATTCATTTTCTACATGGCAGCCTGAGAAACTTGCTAGCATGCAAATATGGTCATGTCACTCTGAAATTTAATCTCCTTAAATGGCTCTCTATTGCCTTTGGGATTGAGTCTTTACTCCTTACTGTGGCTGACCAGGACTTTTTAAAAGAATAACTGGTTCTGTCTGTTTCTCTAGCCTCATTTCTCGACACTCCCCACTCTGCTGAAAAGCCCTAGTTGTCTTCTCAGTTTCACCCGTAAGCCATTGTTCTGTAGTTTTACTTCCACGTTGCTTGTGGGCTCTGCTTGTCCCATCACATGGTCACATTACAGGGTCTATCTAGCACAGTGCCCGACATAAACATTTCAAAAGACATGTTTTAAGTTTAATAAACATAGAAATATTGGGTGAGAGGGTGTAAATTTAAGTATTTTCTAGAAGTTGGATATGTACTAACTGAGAAGCAGTAAAGTGAAAGTCTGTAGTCCGGTATCTAAAATCTACAGTAATTCAGAACGATGGTCAAATTTCTGTTCCACCACCTTGGGTCAATTTCTTTACTTCTCTTAACCTGTTTCCTCATCTTTGAAATGTGGATGTAGTATCTACTTCAAATAGATACTGAGAGGATTGAACAAAGAAACCTAAGTAAAATATTCAGTATGATGTCTGGCATATAAGTGTTTAATAAATACAATCCAGCAACGATGATGACAGTGATCATGATACATTGTCTCCAGATGGATGTCCCATTTTGTATGTCAACCTATTATTGTGTGTACCTGTTTCAATAAGCCTTGACAGTTGCTATTAGCAATTAAAAATACCTCTTATTGCCTGCAATAAGATAGGCGAAAATTTTGTACTTCTTCGGTTAATAGTAATATACCTATTATTAGACATTCATGAGATTTATACATTTTGGCATTCTTTAAAAAATATTTCAGTGACATCTTAATGCATGTTACTTCTTTTCCTCTTCCTAAAAGTTTCCTTCAGAAAATTTCCAGGAGTAGTACTGTGGGTATCACATTCACATTTTCCTCACTTTTGGTATGTACTGGTAGGTTACTTTCTATAAGTACAGACTATTCTAATTTTAGGATCCCTCTTTATACCCTAATTCTTCTACTTGTTTTTTATTAGAAATGAAAAATATAGTCATGCTTTTCTGTGTATCCTTTATGAACTTGGCACAATGATAACTTTGGATAGTAACTTGTTTCTAGATTATTAAAGGCTACTTGTCATCCTTTCTCACAGCGATATGAAAGAATTAGTGAGATGATGTGTAACATGTATAAAATCCAATGCACTATATGAATACATATAAGATTGTTTTCATAGTCAGGAATTTATATGTTTTCTTTACCAAATACTAGGTGGTAAGTCACAGTGAGTACTAATTTCTGCAAAACATAGTTACTTAAGACAGCAGCAAAATCAAAGAATAGATTACATAATATAGTATATGTACTATACTATAGTGATCTTGTTTTCTAGTGATATCAAGTAGAGTGTTTAACTTTGAATGCCACCCTGAGTAAAATTGGGTCTGTCAAAGATAAGGGCAGAATAGATATTGACTATGATACTTGTGTTATCTGCCATGGATGTAAATATGTACATAATTTTTCATTAGTAAAAATACCATGTTATTTCTTTTAATTCCAAATTAAACTTACCAAATACTATGTCCTTTTAAGCTTCTATCTCATTTGAAACCAAACCAAACCAGAAGAAACAAGTGTAACCCAGCTTCTCAAATCTGATATTTCTCCTGTTCTTTAGGTTTTTTAAATTTTGTTTTATTTCATTTTGTTTTTGTTTTTTAGTGCTTAGTATCACCCAGGAATTTGAAATCTGCAGATATAGTAGTAGAATTTGACAGAGAAAACCCTGTTGATACTGCTTTTAATTCCTAAAGCATTCCCATTGACATATTTAAAAAATAAAGCATTCTAAGATACAGGGTCCCTTTTCTTCTTCTAGTGTGAATAAAAATCATTGCTTTCCTTATTAGCTAATTAGCTAACTAATTGGCTAATATTTTAGATCAAGAAGTACCTAGGCTACCTCTGTCACTAAAACCTTATTAGTGTGATTTATGAATTTAAAACATATATTGTATATATTGGATCCTAATTCTATCTATTTAAGTCTAATGGAGGGTCAGAGATTGTGATGAATCTTTTCTAAGGAAATATGTTTCTTCCATTCACTAAATAAATGTTCCAGATCTAAAAAAAACTTGGAGAGCAATTACCTTAAAAGATGTGTGTTTTTTTTCTTTTCAAAAACTAATATTATACAACTTTGCTTAATATGTGCTGTTGGAAGTCTTACAGGTTTTCTAACTAAGGGTTTAATTCTCTCTTCATGTTCAGGAAAATAATAGTAGGTATAAAAAAACCATTTACTCATGAAGCACTGGGTATTTGGTATGTTTTAGAGCTTCAAAAGCAAAATTCAATCATAGGGCATGTATAGCTAAAAAATAACTTAGCTCATTAGCACCAATAGAAATTCCTTCTTTCTCTTCATGTAATTATTTCCCTTCCTTTTCTCATAAAAACCCCTTTGCCATACTCCAGAATCGAAACACTGATTCTGTCTGAATCAATGCTTCTGGAATAACTATTCTTTGATCTCAAATAAAAGCTTGCTGCCTCTCCCTTTGTTTTTTATTTTTAAGGTTAAAAACTCTCTACACAACTTTTTAGACAAAGGCTCAAAACATTTTGGTAGTGATTTACAGCATGTATTCATCTGATAAAGACTCATTTTTTTTTAGTTTTTTGCCCACTATGAGTTCATGGATCCTCAGTATATGAATAAACATATGAAGCAAGATCTAATGTATCTCAGCTAAAAACGGGCATCATGTGGCAAGTAGAGAAATGAATGCAGCTAGAGTGTCTTCATGGGGCACTCCTCACACAGAAAGGAGACAGCATGTCTTCCATAGGTTTTAGCAGGTAGGATCCCTGACACAGGAAGGGAGCTGGGTTTAGCTGTCTGGATGGGGGCCACTGGACCTCTCTTTTATGGGGCTGTGTGGGTATAGTTCTGATTCCTACCAGAGTGGCCAGACATTTGGGACACAGGCCTCCCAGCACAGGTACCCAAGTACTGACTAAAATAGTAGTTGAGCCAATCGCACTCATGCATTTCAAACATTAGCAACAAGTTGCATAGCTAACTTTGCACTAAGGCCTAAGGTTTTACCACCTGTAGCATCTGATAGCTAAAAAAAAAAAAAAAAAAAAAAAAAAACCTTCCCAAACTGGCAATTTTGGGGGCTTACCCTGGGACCCCTACTTACATACAGTTCTAGAAATATCAATTTAAAAGTTATATATCTTCCACTTCCCTCCCTCCCTCCTTTTCTTCCTTCCAGTTTTGCTGTGGATAAAACCCAGCTATATTCAAAATTTCTGCTCAGTTAAATCCTAGTTCATAGTTAGGATCTACTAAAACTGGTAAATGTTTAATATATAACATTTAAGGTTTCTGCTAATTAATATTACAAATTAAACATAACTGATGTGGTTTACTCGAGCAACTAGAGGCAGAAAAGCCTATTTGATTTTTAAAAATATGAGTCAAATAAACCTCTATAAACAAGTATTCTTTGAAGTATTTATTGATCTTGTTGATCATTACTATATTTGTGAAAGGCTGGTATTGTGATTGCTAAGAATGAAAGAAGCAATTTCAGTTTACTGCGTGAGCTAAAAACAATGCAATGGCTCTTGGATAAGTTTATTTTCCAGAGTTTCTGTACTATAGGAGAAAGTCTTAAAATGACTTAAATACTCTTCCTCGATACATATATTTAAACCGCGGGCAACGCATTTACTTTTGAAGGAAATCTACCATGCTTTAAAAAAGTACTTGAGAGCTTATCTTTTGTCCGTGGGAGTGTAAGCAAGAGGGCCACGGGCATTAAGGCGCAGGAAGAGAGTAGGGAGGAAAAGGGGCGGAAAGGAGGGTGGAGCCGCCGTCCTTCTAGGTCAGGGTTAGTTCGCGGGTGCTAGAATCTCGAAAAGGTGAACGCAGGAATTTGGTTGTTCTGTGTTATTTCAAGATGGAAGTCCAGGCTCTCGGGCTTGTGCAGACTGCGAATGGAGCGCTCGACTTCCCTTCCTTCGCATCTTCCCAGGTGGCCGTGGGTTTAGGAAGGAGGTGGCAAGGCGGAGGCCCTCGGTCCTCGCCCGAGCCCTCCGCATCCCTGTCCCAAGGCCGGGATGGTCTCGCCCACCCTGGGTAAATTCCCAGAGGGCCCACGCCGGCCTGGGGTGTGCAACGGGATTCTGCGAATGTCGACATTAAAGGAAGACGCAAATTCAGCGTCGTAGTCCCCGCAGCTTACCCGCACCTATTTTTGTATCTAAGCCAAGGTCACTCTTTAATACCGAACCATTGCCCTGAGCCGGGGCGCCGCGCTCCACCTGGTGACGGCGGACGGGGCGGAGAGAGGGGCGCGGGTGGCGAGGCGGGGGCCGCGTGGCGCCCCCGGGCTGGCCGAGCCCGCACCTGCCCCGCCGCCAGGCCCGGAGGGAGGCAGGGCGGTGTCCCGGCGCCGAGGAGGGGCCGCGGGGCGCGGGCGGGGGGATTCGCGGTGGGCGCGGCGCGCTGCAAAGGCTCCAGGCGCTGCGGCGCGAGTGCGTCACGCCGCGGAGGGCGCGGGGGGCTGCGGCCGAGCGCCCACGAGCAGCCGGCGCCCGGGCCAGGGCCAGGGCCAAGGGCAGGCGGCCGCAGCGCGCTGCAAGCCGCGGGCCAGCAGCCGCCGCTCCATTCATTCCGCGGCTCCGCCTCCTTCCCCGGCTCCGGGAGCGCGTCCGAGGTGAGTGTGCCGCCCGGTGAGCTCGGCCGCGGCGCAGGCCCGAGCCGGCCGCCCGGCCGCCCGCCCGGGCCCGGAGCCCGCGTCCCCGAGGGGCGGGCGGCGCGCCCCCAGGTGCGCCGGCCCCGCGTCGGCGCCACCATTTTGTGTGAGGGAATGCCTCTGTCTCCTCGCCTCGGATCGCGCCTCGTTCCCCGGCGGCGCTGGCTGAGCCCCCTCCCCTCCGCTGCTTCCCCGCCGGGAGCCTTTCCGAAGCTCGCGTTGATCCTTGGCTTGGTGAGAAGCGGACCTGGTCAGGTGTAGACCCGAAGCGTGGAGGCTCGGATTCGCCCACGTAGGTGGCCTCCAGAGATGCTCTGAGCACCCCAGGTCTTGAACTACTTTTGGAATAGGTACCGGATAGATTCTACTCCAAAATGCAGGTCATTGTAGTTCTGTTCTAAATCTTAGCTGCCCATTCTGCAATTGTTGCAGGCCTTTGCCCCTGGAGATCGATGGGTGAAGCATTGGATTGTTTATGGCTCAGAGAACTGGCCTACATTTACTCTCATTATTGTCCTTTGGGAGAAATGATGAAGCATCTTGCTCGCTTTTTCAGCTTTTGAAGATTTGTATGGGTATCTTTATCAGGAGTATATTTTAGGATAACCACCTGATGCTGGCTCTCTTACCCCTTTGTGAGACCCTTCCAAACCTCAACTTGAAATGCTCACGTGTGAGGATTTTTGAGGGGGTTGGAGCGGGAGAGACAGGTTACTAAAAGACTACCAAAAGGAAAAGTTTTAATTGTGTCAGAACTGTTACACAATTTGTCATTTTAAAGGGTCCTGAGAATTTGGTAATTCTTGTTTTCTCCCTCGCAAATGTACCTAAGTACGTAGTGGATTATACTCATGCCGTTTGTATTTTATCACTGCATCACAGGCAGGGATTAAAATCTGGAGTGATGGCTGTTGCATAATACACACGTTTGGGCTTTGGAGAGAATTCACCAAAATGGATCTGGGTTTGATGCGGATCAGCTGCTTGCATTTATTTGTTTATTGCACATAAGATGTACAGGTTATCTTTGCAAGCTGTATTTTGTTTTCCTCTTACAAGAGGAAAAATTTTTATTGACTAATATGGACAAGAATAAGTTTTGGGTCCCCCTCCCCCTTTGGTTGGGATTGGAGAGGACAGAGAATGAAATAGAGGAATCTGGGAAAAGTCTTATTTGTGATAAGACTTCCTGTACAAAGACAAAATATCACGGTCTTTCATGGAAAGCTTGTAGCTGTCATAGTGGAGTCCTCTCTTTGAATTCATAATGAGGTTAGGGAACTTAGAAATATCTTAAATGAGTAGCAACATGATCCTGCTGCATGAGTGATAACCAAAGTTTCTTTATCTGTGGATTTTAGGTTCTAAAACGTTGGGAATTAGTCTGACTTTTGAAACAATATTTAATCATTACAAATTGTATCATTTCTCTAATAAAGGTACAGTATACATCAAAGGGTTTAGCTGATTTGGGGAAAACAAAATATGTTATAATTAGATACCCTCCTTATTAAATTACTCTAAACTTTTTTCTGATTAATGGAAGACTCTTCCACTAATTTTCTCTACAAACAAATGATTCCATATGCGTCTCATTATTGACATGTTCTGTGGGGAGAATAATGGAGGTGAAAGGGAACTTGCACATTGAAAGATATCTTGTTTTAGGGAATTTAAATAAGCAAAGATTGCTTGATAGGGATCACAGGTGCCTTGAATGGACCTATTCTGGGTACGTGGGAAATGAGATTGTGTTGGACAAGTTCAATGCTCAACCACAATAACTACATTTTTACGTTGATTCTGTTAATACATATGCATAGAGGTTCACCATTGTATTTAAGTGTTTGGAAGTGTTTTTGGTGTGCTTTTTATCTTTAGTGTAGCTTGAGATTTTGAGCATTATTTTACCAATGGTTGAGAAATTGAAAAGAAAAAATCACTAATAGTTTTCTCCCTTAGCTCCTACCGAAATAACCCTTTTAAAGCCGTATGTGTGTTATGTTCAGTCATGTGCCTAAAAATGGAAAAAAGATTTACTTTTTAAAGGTAATGAGAATATAAAAAGATTTAGTGTTTGGTCAGAGGTTTGAAAAATATTAAGGATTCTATAGAAAGGACTCTTGGTTGGGTAAGAAGTTGAACAAAACCATGTTTCTTCTCATTTCTAAGATTTTATTATTCTAAGTTGAAAAAGAAATTGCATAATTATTGTGTCTAAGGTGATTTTTCTCTTCACTATTAAGCTTCTGATTCTTTATATTTAACCCTGAAATTAATGTTCTAAATTTGGTATGCTTCATTGGTAGCAGGAGTATTTCACAATTGTTTCCAACAACAACTATAAAATTAAGGTTGAATTTATTAAGGAAAAGGTGTGATGATTTAAAAATAACACTGCAGAGCTGATATATGAGACCTTATATCAGGTTTATCTGCTCTGTAGGAGGGATTCATTCATGTAGCCCAACCTATTCTTTGGGCCAGAAAGTTTGTGCTTTGCACATACTTTGATTTTGAAAAAAGAATATCAGTTTAGTTACTACTTGCTCCAAGGAGATGTTAGTTTTAGGCTGCACCAAAGGTAGCTTTCATTTATTCCACAAACAAACACCGTCTATTGTGTGTTACAGATCAAACAAAACCCCCACAAGTATATCCCATCCTCATGGAGTTTATAGTTTAGTAAAGTATTGTGGGTTAAAATTTTAAAGAGTCTCTAAAATATAAATGCACACAAATATCTGCAAATATCAATTGAGAACAGTTCAAATTAGTAAATTACATTTTTTTAAGACGAGCCAGATTGCATGTAGAGGGTGGGACTCCTATATTTATGGGTTGTGCAGAGGAGAGGGTTCAGTTGCTGAAAGAAACTGAGGAGAGAAACTAAGAAGTAGCATTGGGGGAGAGTGTTGTCCAAGGAAGGAGAGGAACTTTTAAGCAGCAGAAAGTGGTCAGGAGAGTCTGGCCCATCATCAGGTCAAGAAGGGTGAGAATGAAAATAATCCATTGAATTTGGGGTCTGAAAAGGAGTAATAACAGATAGTGATAAGGGAAGAATCTCATTTGGGAATGAATAGAAGCAGAGAAAAAGTCAATCAATTTGACTTTTTGTTATACAATGACTGATAAAGTAGAAAATGGGACCAATAAGAACTTTTCTGGAGTAAAATCTTTTATACATATGTCCCAACCAGTACTTTCAAGTTTGGATTGGCCCCTGATATACTCGATGAACTTATTCTGATGTCTCACTTAACAGTAGTCATTATGCAGAGGCAGTATAGCTCCACAATTTAAGCCAAGTAGACATAACACAGGTTTGAACCCTGGCTTTGCCGTTTGTAGCTACCTGACTTTTAAGATTCTTACTCTCTTTGGGCCTCGGTTTTCTCATCTGTAAAAGACTATAGTTAACCCTTGAACAACGCAGGGGTTAGGGGCACCAATCCCTGTGCCGTCGAAAATCTGAGTATAATTTTTGACTCCCCCCAAACTTCGTTGCCCCTCGGAATCTCTGAGGGATTGGTTGTAGTACCCCTGAGGATACCAAAATCTGTGGACTCAAGTCCCCTGTATAAAATGCTGTACGACAGTGTGTACAATTCGCCCTCCACACCCTTGACTATTGATCATGGATCAAAAACAGTACAGGTATTTATTGAAAAAAACGTGTGTATAAGTGGACCCTCTTAATTCCACCCTGTGTTGTTTAAGGGTCAAGTATAGTTATAACAGAGCTTATCTCAAAATATTGTTGGCAGAATTAAATGTGATAATGTATCTAAAGATGAGCTAATATTATCACCAGTGAAATTAGGATCATTTTTAGTGTTTAGCGTTTCTCATCTTTTTCTTCATGTTACTATCTTCTCACCTACCCCATGTACAACACTTTGTTGAGGTACATTTCAAAACAGCAACTTACTTTTCATTTTAAAATGAACTATGATTTACCTACCACTTGTTGGTCAGAGCTTTTGCTCTGCATGAAATAAAGTATAAACACAATGAGTTGAGTTGGTAAAATTCTAGTTAAAAATTAAGAAAATCTTCAGTTTTTGTGAGTTTATTGATGTAGGGGAAATGTATGTTTTTTTTGAAAAATTGAAAATGATTCAAGTTGCCCCTTTATAGCTCTTGTGGATCTCAGACTAAGAAACTGTCTTTTTAGATCTGGTCCTGTTTTCTATTATTTGTTCATGTGGAAAATATAGCTAAATTTAGCAAAAAGCAACCACATGTTAGAAGTTTTGATATGTGTCTTTGGTATATAAGACATATCTAAAAGTCCTCGAAATTAATTTTAAGGCTGAGGAGATTTATTGATAATACTTTTTAAACCATTAAAAGAAATTGAAGTGGTTGAAGTGGTTCTGAGTAAATTTTGTTTGGAGAATACTAAATTTTTGTATCTGAGTAGCTTCTCAAAGTGGCTCCCGCAAAAAGTGTGTAGTTTTATAAATTATTCATACGGATTTACGATTTCGTATACAAATGGCTGCTCAACTGAGTCTGGACTGTTGGCTTTCCCTTCCAGAACGCTGATAGGCTTGCATGGAGACAGGGTAATTTTTGTGTCTATACTGACAGTAGGGCGGAGAAGTTTCTCCTGTCCCGAGTTGAGCTGTACCAGCTATAACTGACAGTATTCTTTGACCAACTAGTTTGTTGTGTTGGTCTGTGTTTTCATGTGGTGTGTAATGCATTTATGGGTAGAATTTATTGTTGAAAAGGCCCCTTTTTTTTACTCTTTAGAGATAGGCAGAGTAAATCTGTTTTTATCTGCATATTGACTGTCTGGATTTTTGAAGGGTAACTTTCCTGCCTCCCATCTTCAACAAGACTTCCCCTCACTAATTTCTCCCAGTTCCTGTTCTTCATCTACTGTACCATGGTTTCCAGGGGTTTTTTGCCATCCTAGTTCTCCATTGGAGGCATTCTAGTTTTTCAGTGTGATTTTTCTTAAAATGGCAACCATCCGAAAGGAAGAAAAAAAACTGCAGATGCTGTCTGACCCAGGGACAGTGTAAGGATACTATTCCATTTCTAGGTCTGGACAGTCATAACCCTAAATAATGAAGACCTATTTGGGATTATTTGTGTTAACTAAAAAAATTTGCTCATGGTTCATATCAAGATTTTCTTTGTCTTTGTCCTTCAGCAGTGGTAATAAAAAAACTATAATGCAACTTAGCAAATTTCTTTTCCTTAGCTCTATTATTAGTAACTTGACCAATAAATATTTGGGAGCATTTTACTTTGTCAGTTTGTTCCCTTTTATTTATTTGTTAACTTCAATATAATTGGCTTTATTATTTGTGGTAACTTTTAACAATTCTGAAGAAGATAGATCATAGCGACTAGAAAAACATCTAAAGTCTGAAGAGAAGATATTGCAAGATTTAAAAAAATCTTCTTAAGGAGTAACTGAGCAATACGGTTGATATCGTCTATGATAATGTATAATTAGATACATCAGGATTATATTTGGCCTTGTCTTGACCTGGAACCTGACCACCAGGTTAAATCTCTCTGAAGACAGATTGCTTAGGTTGAGAGTGTGACTCCCCTCGTACTAGCTGAGTAAACTAAGTGACTGACTTAACCGCTCCATACCTGAGGCTCCTCATAGAGAACATATGGTGCCTGCCTCATATGGTTACTTTGAGGAATAGAGCAGATAATACTGTAGAGTGTTGAGCATTATGCCACTGGCAAATTAAGCCAACAGTAATGGTAGTTCTGTTGTCATCATCAGAAACACATTGAGTTAAAAAACAGTGTAAATGAATTTTTGATTACCACCCTTGTAAATTAAACCTTCCCCCTATCTTCTCCGAATGATCTAGTGTAGACACATAATTATTAGAGGGACGCTAGATTAGAGCTTATTTGACCCTTGCCCACTTTTTATATATTTGGAAAAATGGCTATGCTTTCCTGGAGTTCTGAGCCAGTAGATAGAGTGAAGAAAAATAAATCACGTAATATGATAATGTGTTGAAAGAAGTAGCACAAGGTACTTATGAGAGTTTTCAACCTGTCTCCTTTCAGTTCTTCCTATTAATCCACCTTACACACTGTTGCTGGTAAGTTGTCTTAAAGCATAGCCTCCTCGAATGTCTCTTTCCTGCTCAATATCCTTAAATTGCCCCTGCTTGTGTACAAATAAAGTCTAAATTCTTTAGTCTGTGTTCTTGGCCTTTTTATGTTCTGTCCTCAGTTTATTTTCCTGTCATTCTTCTAATACTTCTCTTTATATACTTCTCTTAATTCTCTTGGTAAATCCAAGTATTTGCCATTCTTAGCATGCTGTCTGCTTTGTTTGGCATGCTCTTTCTTCTGAGAGGGGCTTCTCCTCTATCTCTGTCGAAAGACCATCTATTATTTTTGTCTAGCAGCAGAACTTCACATGTCTTCTGTGGCAGCTCTTCTCCTAGCACCGGCTTTGGTTTATGTATGCAGACTTTTGCTAAGCCATTCATTTATTCATTTGTTTAGTAAATATGTATCAAAGTCAGATAGGAAAGCTACTACTATCTCTATCTTTTCTTCTTTGGACCTGCTGCCAGTGAGAGTAAGAAAAGAATTTCACTTAATCTGGGTAAGCAAACTCACCTGAGTTTGCAAAGGCTTGCAGGTACCACGTATATGGCGTCATGGCCGAAAGTACAGAGTTGGAGAGCCTTGAGGGAAAGAGAAAGGACTAGCTAAGGTTTAGAGGCTGCTGTTTTTCCAAGTTGGTATGATACTGGCAGATACTGGGCAACCTTTGGTTTTTTTAATTGTGTAGTAAAATATTAGGAAAGGGAGGAGTGGTGGCGGTCGTGATATTGCTAGTGATTGTGACTCAGCAGAATATTTCATACAGCCCTCTCTGGTATAGCCCGTTTCTCTCTCGAAATGTACTTCAATAAGTCTTTTCCTAATCAAAAAAAGTATTTCATAACCATTTGCCAAAATAAGCACCAAGTTTTGTTTTGTTACTTTTCCTTTGAACTAGATATATATCCTTTAAAACAAAAACATCAGTTCTTCATGGTTCTAAATGAGACAAACCTCTATTTTATGTTATAAAGATATCTATAATGATGTGCATTTGTTTAGACTCCCATTTAAAAAAATTGCCTGTATCCTTGAGGTTACCATGCCAAACCCATGCTACTTTAATAAAGTACTGTAAAATCAGATTTATTAGATAGTAAAGAAGCCAGGTTAAAAAATAAATAAAAATTTAAATTGTCTAACATTGAAATGAAGGACAACTTTTATGGTTTCTAGTTTGGCTTTCCTGAGTTTTGTAAACTGTGTCTGTGAGATTTAACAGTGTCAGTTATCTGGGTCATGAAATACATAGTCCCTCTTGGCTCAGTGATTATTACTTCAAAAGATGATTTTGCCTTCTACTTGAAATTAGAGATGCAGCAGGTATGAACCCTATTTAACTTCCTGTTCCATTACTCATAAATAAGTAGTCCTCACCCATGTGTAAAAAGTTTTCATTTCCCGGAGGATGGAAAAGCATTATGAGCAGTGTGAGCCCACCTGAGATTTGATAGTTACAGCAATCTGTTCAGTGTTCTTATTTTGTTGTACTCAAAAACTCAGCTCTAAGTATGAAGGATTAATCTAGGACTTGTGTTGGGCAAGAGGGATAGGAGAATAAAAAGTTAAGATACAGGGAACAGTTCACCTGATGTAGTACAGGGCTAGATTAGTTAGGGAAGTAAATGATGTTAGGGAGAAAAGAGGAGAATCAAGAGAAGAATCATAATAAGGTTCAGAATCAGGCTTTTTGTGTGCACAAGGTTGAGAGCATTGACGATTATGTGCCTGGATACCTAACCTATTTTCAGTGTTGGGGAAAAAATCAGGAGAGTAGGATCATGACTTGGATTGGTTGAGATAATTTTTTCTCTAAGAACTTTCTTCAGCTCTAAAATTTTTGTATTTTTTAATCTTTTTTCCCCTAAAGCCTCTAAATAATAGCAATAACTTATAAGATTCTTGAAATAATTTAGGAAATGAACTTGTAAAATATGCTCCTCTCTTTAAGAGTAGACAGCTAATAATTAACATTAAATAGGGAATAAATCACAATAATAGGAATTTTTTTCTAATCCTATATTTTGTTTGCTTGTTAAGAATATTCATTCTTTCAAATTTATATAATTTTTCAGGAAAAAGGGTGAAGATTTTTAAAATGAGTGTAAAATAGCTGATTAGCATCTTAGAGCTCATATATAGAGTCTGAGTAGTATGTTTTTATACAAGTTAGTCAGGATTAATGAGCATTCCCTTTGCTTAATTTGTAAATTAATTTGGACACTTTTTACACTTCATTGTCCATTCTGGGTAAATTTTTTGATGAGTTGGTTCGCCTAAGGCAACATTATACTTTCTCATTCATGTAGAATCTAGTTAGGCCTTTGGTTTATCTCATTGGCAGAGCATAAAGTATTTGACAGAATTTGATTTGACAGCTTTACAGTTATGTAACATGGAACAGAAGCTTAAAAGCAATAAAAAGAGAGAGGGTGAGTTATTACAGCAACCTATATTTTTCTCCAGAACCTTACCACCCTTCTCTGGCCTCTCTAAACTGTAGCAGAACCCCTAACGATAGTAATTTACATACTCTTAAGTTATCCAATATTTTTTAAATAAACGATTATAAATATTTTGAGGTAAAAAGGTCCTTAGGATTATCCTGTCCAGTTGCATCACATTACCAGTGAGAATACAGAAGCCTAAAAAGGATAAGTAACTTGCTTAGGGTCACAGAGCTACTTAGTGGCAGCGCCGACCCAGGAGCCAAGGTCATAGAAGTCCAGTTCCAATGCTCTTTTTGGTGTAGTATTTGAAGAGAATATTATTAACAAAGTAATTATTATAATATTTAACAAAAGGAAATTTCATATAACCACAATAAATACAATAGTATTTGATTTTTCATATTGAGTAAAACAGTTATATTGGAGAGTATATTTGATTGGATTCATATTCTTCTAGCTCCACTAGTAGTACGATGTTGGTCAAGTCTTTTTATCTCTAAAACTCTGCTGCTTCATCTGTGGAATGCAACTGGTAGAAGTTATTCATTATGTTATATGTAACAATCTCTTAAAAGTCAGTATATGCTTACCTCTCAGTAAATGTTACCTGCTGCTGTTACTGATTTATTATAATTTCTAGTTCTTTCACTTTCTTAAATACTAATAGATTATTATTCAGCCAATAAAATAGAGCACTGAGAGTTAGTAATAAAAGTAATGGATTTAAGGACAGATTATAAACAATAATATTTTAGAAGGGTATGTGTTTTCTGGGCTTTTAAAATTAGAGAAATATTTTCAAATTTGATGTTAAAACTATGAAGCTATAGTTGTCTTTAAACTGTTCAAAAATCACAACTTCTAAGTGAATTTTTACTCTAGTAATGCTTTTAATGCAAATTTTAGAGTATTTAAGTTATGGACTTCAGGAAAACAGGATTATGTTGTTTTGTGTGTATGTGTGTATGTATGAATAATCTATTATTAATAGGCTCAGAGTGATGATTTTTCTATTTAAAAACCTCAATTGAAAAAGGTTTAAGAATGATGGCTTTAATGAATTTCTGTTTTTATACTTTAATTAATCATGTTCTACTTGCCTTTTTGATCTGTAGTAGAGTCCCATATTATGGTAAGCAATGTTTTCTAAAGTGTGCTGACATACTACTGATGGTTAGGAGAGGTTTTTAATTGTCATTCAGGTGAACGTTTAAATTATGTTACTTAGAAATGTTAATACCGATTAGGAAAGCATAATTAATATATCAAATTGGTGATTTCATAGGTTTATACTTTAAGGTGAATGAAATGTTTCTAAAAAAGTGAGTTGAGATTCTGACATGGGCTAGAACACAGATGAATCTTTCCCCCCCCCTCTTTAAGTCCTCCTCTCCCACTTCCACCCCTCACCTTAAGAGCTGGATCTCTAAAGGCAGGGTGTCTTCTTCCACATGCTTACCATGTACACCCAGGGCCTGGTGCACCTGGGGTATGGTCCATGGCTCTACCTGGGGTGCGAACGCAGGACCTTATGTATGTCAAGCAGACATGCTAACCACTACACTATGGAGCCACCCTGGGATAAATCTTGAAACCATTATGTTAAGTGAAATAAGCCAGATGCGGAAAGACAATTATTGTATGATTTCACTTTTCAGGTTCCTAGAATAGACAAAATAGAATGGTGGTTACCAGGGTCTGGAGGCAGGGGAGAGAGAAGAATGGGAGATTATTGTTTAAGGGGTATATAGTTTCTATTTTGGAATGATGAAAAGTTCTGGAAATGGAGAGTGGTGATGCTTGTACAACAGTGAGAGTGTACTTTCTGCCACTGAATTGTAAACTTAGAAATGAAATGATTAAAATAGCAAATTTCATACGTGTATTTTACCAAATTAAAACGGGAGGTGAGGAAATGGGATTAGAGGTGTATGTGTGTTTATTAAAAAGTGAATTGAGAAAAATATAAGTGATATAGGCACTTCATACACTGGAAAAAATGTTGATGGTGTTATGCAAATTATTGAAGTTCAGGGAACACTAGGGTAGAGGAAAGATCAGTGGCTTAGGGAGACCTGGCCTATGTATGTTCCAGACTCACCTTGTCATGAACTAGCAGGGTGGGCCTACACGTGACTGTGAAAGCCTGCTAGAAAAGCAACCAAGATCACTAAGACTACGTAATACCCTAAAATTTTCTTTTCTAGGCTATGCCATTGGGTTCTTTATTCAATGTGACCTAGTTTGCCTATTTAATTCTTTGCAATAATAAGCCCCCCAAAATGCTATTTAAACATAACAATATTTAAAATCTTTTAAGAACCATGTTATAGTAACATTCAATGAAAAAAGAAAATCATCCGTCAACTTGCTATTCTGTTAGGCTCTTTTTCCTTATATGTGTCCATTTTGTATTCTTTGTCTGGAATGCCATACTATTTTTATGTGATTAATCAATTGTATTTTTGTAGAGCAAGTTTTTGGCGGCAGTCTTCATATATTAATTTACCTTTCATCCTTTAGGTCAAATTTTAAATGTGTTTCATGCATACTTTGGTAGCTAATATTCAGGAGAGCCTTTTGAGTTGGTTTAAGGGGAAGACTGTGATGTTAATCCATCTTGAGTTTCATCTGGTCAGCGGTAAAAAACTAAATTTATGTAGTATATTAAATGACTTAATATTTTACTCAGACACAAAACAAGGATCTTGTCTAAGAGAGGAAAACAGTTAATATATTCTCTTAACTAGTGTCCTAATTATGCTTTTTTCACCTGCTATTGACTATTTGTTTTGTGTTTTTAGTTTCATTTAAAATTTAATCTTTGTTAAAATTGTTAGATCTGATTATATAATATAATGTCTTGTTTTTTAGTTTGCTTTTTGCATATTGACTTTGAGAGATTTGATTTTAAAGATTTGCTCACACTAACAAATAAGCATCTTTCACAATAGACCTACAGTTTTGTATTATGATCCTTTTCTAACTATAACATCTCATTTATGTAAACTCCTGGTTGATCTCTCTTGAAAATTCAGTATTTTTCCCTTCCTTTTTTATAAGTTGGCTGGAAATCCTTTTCTTTCTCCTTTTATTTAGACAACATTTACTAACAGATGGGCAGAATTTGTGTGTTCTATTTCTAGGTTTTGATTTTAAAAATTAAAAAAGAAATTTGATTAAAATATATATATGCATGTTTGAATAAAATTAGGTTCCCAATCTAAAAACCAAGTTTTAAAGTCCTTAGAACCAAAATTTTAGATTATAGTAAAAAGTTTCTCTCATCATCATATCTTCAAAATAGAAAAAAATTTATTTAACTATATATAACTGTACTATATATGTCTGTTCTTTCATCTCATATTTCTATTAGATTTTCAGTTTTTTGCCTACTAATACTTTGGTTATGATAAAATGAATTTGATGGGCGCTTCAGAGAAAACTTACTTATTTTCTCAGTTGTTTTTCTTCCACCTTTGCCCTTAATAAATTTTTAAAAAATGAAAAATTGAAGAGATTATCGACAAATGTAGCAATTGGACTCTACAGTTTTTATTTTAGGTAAATATAAAATTGGGCACTTTTGCAACGAGATAACTATATACTAGTTTATTTATACCTCCTCTAAGAACTAGTAGCTCAGATTATAGATTATAAGTTTATTTTTTATTTTTTTATCGTGGAAATTTTCAGTAGTACACAAATCAGGATTCTCTTCACAATACATCTGATTGATGTCTCAAGTTTCTTTTAATTTACATTAGTTCCCACTCTTCTTTAAACTCCATACTGTATATCTATTGAAGGAACTGAGTTATTCTAAATACTGGCCACAAACTTAAGGCATCATTTCACACATTTGTCAAATGGCTTGGTTAGATTTTGGTCCGATTTTCTTGTTGCATCACATCAAGATGCATATAATGTCTGCTTTACTTACTTTTTAGTAAAGTTGATTAGTGTGGGTATATAGACCTAACACAAATGAGTGTATATATCCACCAAAATACTTGTACAGGAATGCTCCTGGCGGCCCAAATGTCCATTAACAATGGAATGGGTAAATAAACTATTTGTATATGATGGAATACCATAAAGCGGTAAAAAGGAACAAATTGATAAGATACAACAACACTTTTCTTACAGAAATAGTGTTGGCTGAAGAGTTGACACGATAGAGAGCATACTATATGATGTCAGATATAAGAAGTTCAAAAATGGGCAAAATTAATGTCTTTAAACATATTGTAACAACAGTGAAAAAATACTACCTATTAAAAAGTTTTCCTTTTGCCCACTGATTGAGGTAGCTCCATAAGCATTATAGTATATTTCTATATCTTGTTCCATTGGTCCTGTTTTATTTTATATGCATTCTATATTACATTGTTTTAATAATAGAAGTTTTTATAACATGTTTTAACATCTGGCAGGGCTTGTACCTTTCTCCAATCATTGCCTTTTCAGGATTTTTCTAGCTATTCTTGCTTATTTATTCTTTCAAATTAACTTTATAACTTGTCTTCAGAAAATAAAATGCTAAAGTTATTTTCATTAGGATTGGTTAAATTGATAAATTATTTTAGGAAGTACTGCTACCTTTATGATGTCGAATTTTCTTTTCCAAGAACATGATTTGTCTTTCCTGTTCACTTAGCTTTTTTTCAAGAATGTTTCATAGTATTCCTTATATAGATTTTGTGTTTGTTATTGTTAAATTTAAGCCTAATTTAATTTTTGCTGTTGTAAATGGAGTCTATTTTTACTTCATTTTTTCCATTCATTTCCATTCAGATTTCTTCTTACTGGTTATTATATATCTGAGGTCTTGATTTCTGCATGTAATCTTATTTCCTGCAATTTTACTACATTTTTTTTTTAATTCTTTGGAATAGTTTTTACAGTGATTCTTTTGAGTTTTTCAATTAAATATATTATTTGCAATACCCACACCCATCCCCAATTGTTATGCCTCTAATTGCTTTCTCTAGTCTAATTGCATTGGCAAGTACCTACATAATATTATACAGTAGCGGAGTCCTTATTTTTCCTGACATTAGTGAGAAAGTCTTTAGTGTTTCCCCATTAAGATGCTGGCATTTTTTTTTTAACAGCCATATTTATGAGAGATCTAATTTACATACTATAGAATTTACCCATTGAAAAACTGTACAATTCAAAGATCTTTTTTCTTAGTAAATTTATGGGGTGGAGTAATCATCATCACAATTTAGTTGTAGAACATTTCTGTCATTCCAAAAACTTCTCTTCTGTCTTTTTACAGTGACTTTTATGTTGACAGGTATATGAGGTTATATTTATGTGTGTTTATGTATAGGTCTGTATATCTTATACCTGTATAAAAATATCATTTAAGGGATTACCATTTATTCTAATATTATTCTTGTTTTTAATTCAAGTAATAATGCTTAGAAGTTTTCTGTATGATGTACATTGTCAGATTGGCAGGCTCAAGTTGTAGTCTGCTTTGGCATAGTGAAAAATAAGTCTCCTTACAATAAAATACTGACATATTACAGGAAAAGTTTTTTTCTGTGAATAAAGGAAGATAACATTTAATTTTCTGAAACATTTTGTCCCATGTTGTTTGTTAAGAGGATGGCATTCCCTGTGGATATGCTGGATAATTGCAGTCACGAGGAACTGGAAAATTCTGCTGAAGATTATATGTCAGATCTAAGGTGTGGGGACCCTGAAAATCCTGAGTATTTTTCTCTTCTCAATGTTACGGTAAGCTGTTCTGCAGTAATTTTTATCACTTTTCAGTTGAGTTTATACATGAAATCAATATCCTTCTTTTTTGTTATCATTTAAAAGTGTTAACTAATCATTTTTTGAGATTTTTATCAGAAGACTAAGATGAATAAATATTGATTGGTTAGTACAAGTAGCATGATGCAGTTTTTAAAAGAAACTACAGGTCATTGCTTAATATTTGTGTTGTGCCTTTAAAATTGTATGTAAATTTACCAGTTTTGCTAAGACTGGTTACCATATTTGAGCTAATGTAATTAAATTTTCTTTAGATTGGAATTAATGATTTTAGAAATTTTTAAAATTTAGCAACACACTAAATACATTTTTTGTGTCACAAATCTTCCCTTTTTCTAAATATTGAAATCAGACTTTCTGATTAGTAAGCTGTGATGTATTGTGATAGATCATTAGACCTGGAATTATTAGAATTCAAAGTGAACTTGATGGTGGGCAAATTCTCTAACCTTTGTAGACCTCAGATTTTTTCTCTGGAAAATTATGTTGATTTAAGTCTCCTCTAGTACCAATATTTTATAATGCTCTGAACTGTAATACAATCTGTATATGGGGAATTAGTGTTGGATTAATGAAGGCAGAAAAAATTTAAATCATATGCATCTCGAAAAAATAGGAAAATAAATTTACCTAGCTGGTGTCTTAATAGAAAGTGGAATTCCCACCCACCTCAAATAGTCTGAATAACAGATGATGAACTATAGTTGTTTTTTAATTACTTTATAGGCCATATCATGCTTTTTTTTTATTGACTATGATTAGAGCACAGTAATATTTATTGAAATAAACTTATTTTTTTCCCCTAATAAAAGATTCCCACAAAAGGGAATCCTGATTTACATTTTTTGGAGACTAGAAATATCTTCTATGAAATGAAGTTATGTAATTAGTATTAATGTAGGAAAAGTTAATATTTCAGTTTTTGTCCTATGTTTTCTTACCAAATCCTTCACTAATCTTTAATCAATTCTCATTTCAGATTCCTATTAGCCTGCCAAATGTAGGCTTTGTTCCTCTTTATGGTGGAGATCAGACCCAGAAAATTCTTGCTCTTTTTGCACCTGAGGACTCACTCACAGGTCTCCTTTTTGCTTAATCTTTATAAATTGAGGACTTTTTATCCAAATAATTAGAAATTTATTAAAAGGTAGCTACATGAAGAAATTAAAAAAAGAGAAAATTTGGAACTGTAAATTTAGGAACAGGTAATTCTCATTGCTTATAATTAAATGTTCAGTGAGCAAAATAAAAACAGGTACGAATGGGGCCACACTGTGTTATAAAGTATGGGTATATTTAGAGGTATCTGTATAAACGTTACCAAATAGTAATATTGTATTCTTTAAGACTTAAACATTAATAATCATTTATTCTGTTTTAGCTGTGGCACTTTACCTTGCTGATCAATGGTGGGCTATTGATGATATTGTGAAAACATCTGTCCTTCTAGAGAGGGGCTTAAGCAGGTAATGAGATCCTGTAATTTTAAAAGTCCTTCCAATGAGGCCATTTCACAATATGTTTCCCATGAACAGTGATAGTTATTGAGCTCGTCTCCATTTTCGTATAACCAGATTATATTAAACCCTAGAGTTTCATTGTTATGATGAAACTGACATTCAGATTGGGCTTTCTCAGTTTTGTTGTTGTTGTTGTTTTTTTTTTGTTTTATGGGGGGTTTTTTTTTGGCTCTAAAAGTGTGTGAGAATTGAGTGAGGAAGAATGAATGCCAGTGGGTTAGTTACTTGAGCTGTAATTACCCATATCAACTTTAGCTTTTCTGATTTTCTTATTGGGTAGAGGAAAAGCTAGTTTTCTATGTTATTTCTTAGGTTCTCTGTCTCTAGGAGAGACTGACCAGGAAACTCGCCTACCATAGGGCCATTTTGGGTGGTCTATTTGGTGTTCTAAATAGTGGAGTCAAAGGGAAGCCCTAAATGGCATACTGCAAAACTTCTTGTTTTTCTGTTCTGGTAACTGTTTTATCAGTTACTTTAGAGGAAGACATAGATGGCTTATCAGTGCATGCCACAGTGCTGAATGGGAGAACCAGTCGGTGAAAGGCAGAATTAAGCAAAAAAGGAAAGATCTAACACAATGAAAATAAATAGGGATAAACGTAAAGTAGTACCCAAAAATTCAAAAAATTAACTGCAGTGTGTTATACTATGAAGACCAAACTGAAACAGTTGTACATGCCAAAAATATCTTAGTTAATTAGAAGCAAATCAAGGTAAGCAAAAAAGCCAATCAAAAACCCTGAAGTTTATGCAGAAAAATCCCCATTATCTTAGTAATATCTTCAGTGTTTACATCTGCAATATCTGCATGCCCATATGAAGACAGACAATAGGGATCTGGAATATTTCAATGGAGAGTACTGGAATGGAAAGGGTACCCCAAATTACATTAAATTAGTCTTTTCCCTCAGCTTTTCTCCATGTTTAGCATTGCTATGAAATTTAGGGGAATAGCATGGCTGTTTTCAAATATTTGTAGGCTGTATGACTCCAGAATATCAAAGTATTGTCTTTAGGAAAACAGATTTTAGCTCAGTATGAGGAATGATTTCATTCTGATCAGAGATGTTCAAGGGAGGAATGGGTTGACTTGTAAATTAGCAAGCTTTGTCATCTCACATGTTGTTTCGTATTGGGGATCTACTAGGGATGTTTTTGGGATAATGTTGGTATGTTAATGCTTTTTGTCTCCATAAACCTGATTAAGGAGACTTGGCAGAAAATAGACTATGGATAGAACTCTCATTTTTTAGCAGTGAAGGATGTCTATAGGAAAATCCTCATTGTTTAATGTCAGAAAGTTGGTAAGGGGGTCACTGTGACCATGTAACCCTGCATGTAAGAAGTGAGGCTCCATCCTGTGATTGTCCTAAGTATGTTTCAGTAGACCTTCCTGGTGCCACTATCAATACTCGTCTGGTCTCGGAGAGGAATGTGTGTGTGTGAGAGAGGTTTGGGAAGGTAGGTATTTCTTGTAGTTAGACTACAAAAACGCAACTGTTAAATGAACATTTTACCTGGAAAAGATGAAACAGATTTCTTTCCCAGGAGCATAATTGGCTTTGCTCATCCAATGGGGTAATTGTTCTCAAAGTCTTCCAAGGATAACCTGAAGCTCTCCCGATTTTTCTTTTTTTTTCAATGTGGAGGCCGAAAAAAGGGTGGAAAAGTGTTGAAGCATTAGAGGTAATGGGCAGCAATTAGTGTGGGTGAGACCCTTAATAGGGGCAGCTGGGAGCAGAGAGAAAACAACGAGTGAGTGTTAAAGAGGAGATGCTGGGGATTGGTGCACTGGAAATCTATTTTGCCTGTTTTAGAATTCTGCTGAGAAACATTTCATGCATAATACGTGTCTATAGAAATGGATTGTTATTGGCATGAATATAGTTTTTATCACTGTGATAATAAAATGTTTTATGAATCATCTTGAATGTATTCATATTCTTTGAAAGCCTGTGCGAGGTATGAAGCAAGGAGCAAGGTAAATAGCATCTCTGAATTGATGTATATTATAACTGTTGTGCCTGGTGTTTGACTCTCTTTGTAGGTGAGAACTCTTGGGGAGAGAGTGGTTCTGTATGTTCTGAATCGAATTTATAGAAAAACAGGAAATGGAGAGAAATGAGATCCCATTCCTGTGTCATAGCAGTACTGATTATGCTAAGATTCTGTGGAAGAAAGGAGAGGCCATTGGGTTTTATTCAGTTAAGCCTACAGGTGAGTCTTTAAAAGTTATTCAAACTATGTATTATGGAAACCTTTTTAGACCCCAACTATATCAATATCCCTTTTAAATGACTCTCTAGAGTACAAATTGAGATGATTTTACTTAATATTTTTTTTTTGAGAATACTGTGATTCCATCATTCAGTAAAATGAGGATTATTAGTAAAGTCTTTTGAAAAACAAATAAAAATAAATATTTAACAGGAAGATTTCTCTACATATATGGGGAGAGAGCCTCAGCTTTGCTCCTCTTGTTTCCCTCCCACGTCCTTCCCTTTATTAAAAATTGTCGTTGACTTTGATTCTGCTGCTGTCACTGGCTCCTTTTAAAACTCTGGTCTGCCTGTGGACCAAATGCGTAACCCTTTTCTGCTATTGCATCTGATTTTGCCTGACATATTAAAGCCAGATTTGTTAATTACCATGAAAACCAAAATACTTTGAGAATCCAAACAGCTTCGAAATTATGAATCTTCTGTAGCAGGAGTCCCCAACCCCTGGGCTGCAGACTTCTGCTGGTCTGGCCTATTAGGAACTGGACCCCACAGCAGGAGGTGTGAGCAACGGGCAAGAGAGCAAAGCTCATCTATATTTGTAGCCACTCCCAGCGCTAGCATCACCACCTCAGCTCCACCTCAGATCATTAGGTATTAGGCTGTCTGTCATAGGAGTACCAGTCCCTGGTGCTAAAAAGGTTGGGGACCGCTGTCTAAAGTTTGGATTTATGATCCTAAGACCTAACTGTACCTTACTCTTAAAAGACTAGTGCAGTTTCATCTTGCTTTACCTCTTTTTCTATTCATTTACTCTCTAGAGCTGCTAGAGCCAGAAAACTCAAACCTGCTTACTCCATATATGTAAATAACCAAATAACCAATTTGGCCTTGTTCTATACTTTGATCAAAAGACCTTTCACAGAACACATGATTTTTCTGTCTTTTCACATTTACATCTTTTCAAACTTAGTTCTTATTGTCAGATCCATTCTAAAGAGCATACTAATTCACTGCTAATTTGAAGAACAGTTGTAACTGATATTTTTAAGTAATTAGTATACATTTATGATGAGAATTGTGCATATAATAAAATAGTCATAAAAGGGAGATCACCTTTTCTCAAGAATAAAAAACTGATCTAGTTTCAAATGGTTTTGCTGTTTAGTAAATACTTTGGTTCTTTCATATGCTATTTTATTCTTGTATAAATTTGAAATAGAATCTAAAATTTATGTAAATCAAAACGTCATTTTGTGATTTTAAAGTTTTAGTAAGTTTGAAGTTGGGATATGATTGAATTACTTGGTGCTTAATTATTTACAGGCTAATTCCTATAGAACTGGAGGCTTTTTGCTTCTCACACTGGCCCAGGGGAGCTTCCTATCTGAAATTAGCTCATGGACCTTTAGAGCACGTATTAGTTTATTACTTTTTTTTTAGAGCTTGTTTTAGATGAAAGACACACAGCAAAAGGGGAGAGCATTTTCCTTTTAGTATTTCTGCTTAGTATTTGATTCCAGGAGTGTGTTCTTTTTAGTTTCACATGCATATTTGGGGCTCCCCCTCCCTCCTCTGAGTCCTGGCCTCTCTTTTTGCTTGTTCTGGTAGTTAACTCAATTTATTATTCTCATGCTTACAAGTGTTGCTTTTCTGCCACTTTTAGTTCGTTTGAGATTTGTCTGCTAATTGCCTTATATCTTTGCTATTAAGTTCCTGCTTTAAGCTCTGGCTGTCATCTACCAATGACAGTGGAATTAGGTGTGCTTATATTAGTCTTTGAATCAGTTTGTTGCCTCATTATTTGAAGGAATTTATGATTAGTACTAGGGGACATATTTTTGGTTTTTGTAATCTCCATTTAAAATAATCAGTACTAGGGGACATATTTTTGGTTTTGTAATCTCCATTTAAAATAATCTCCATTTATAATGGAAACATTTTCCCTCCTTTCATTTGCTAGTCAGCTTTTCTTGTGACCTTCAGACTTCTACTGAGCGCTATATCTGTGATTTTCTCTCCTTTTTTGGACAGATCTCTCAACTTCCTGTTCACTAAAATTCAGATTTCTGGCCCTAAGATTATTTTAAGGAATAACGAAACTGTAATATAAAATGATAAGGATGGCTAGTGTAGCTAAAGGTACAACATAGCAGAAGTTTGTGATAGAGAAGGATTTGAGGGTATTAGGGCCTTGAGTCTGTCTAGGTATAATCCTCTTTTTTAAGGAAATGAGCAAAGGCATGGGGGTGTCCCACAATGTGGCTACCTGAAATGTGTCCTTGGGAAATGAAGTGGCTCCTTTGTTTTCAGGTGAAGTTCTAGCCATCGGAAAAGCATGCTTTCTGATAAGGGTTGTTTATTGGGAGCTAGGGCCGACTCCCTGTTTAGTGGAGACACAAAGATGGCTGGTCATTGGTTCAGGCCTCAAAGCACCAAAAATCTAGTAGATGAGACAGAAAACTAGTCAGTCAACAACTAATCGTAATTCAGTTTGATAAACACTGTATTTGAGATAGCAACAATAGTAGTTATTGAAGAGTGGAGCAGTTAATTTTACCTGGAGGAAGATGGCATTAAGGAAGCAATATTTTTCTGCCAATACCATGCCGTTTTGATTCTAGCTACTTTGTAGTATAATTTGAAGTTGGGAAGAGTGATACCTCCAGCCTTGTTCTTTTTTCTCATAATGGTTTTGGCAATTCGGGGTCTTTTGTGCTTCCATACAAATCTGATGATTTTTTGTTCTATTTCTTTAAAAAATGCCAATGGGATTTTGATGGGGATTGTATTAAATCTGTATAATGCTTTAGATAATAAGTTTAATTTTAACTATGTTGATTCTTCCAATCCAAGAACATGGAGTCTTTCCATTTCTTTGTATCTTCTTTGATTTCTTTTAATAGGGTCTTATAGTTTTCATCATATAGGTCCTTCACATGTTTCGTTAAATGTATTCCTAGGTATTTTATTTTTGTTGCAGTTGCAAAAGGAATGATATTTTTCCACTTCTTTTTCTGACACTTCATTTTTAGAGTATGGATTTTTGAACGTTGATTTTGTATCCAGAAACTTTACTGTATTTGCTTATTGTTTCTAATAGTGTTCTTATGGAGTTCTTAGGGTTTTCTATATAGAGAATCATGTCATCTGCAAATAATGACAGTTTTACTTCATTTCCTATTTGGGTGCCCTTTTTAATATATTTCTCTTGCCTGATTGCACTTGCTAGGACCTCCAATGTTATATTAAATAACAGTGGCGATAGTGGACAGCCTTGTCTTGTTCCTGATCTTAGAGGGAAGGTTTTTAGTTTTTCACCATTCAGTATAATGTTGGCTGAGGGTTTGTCATATATGGTCTTTATTATGTTAAGGTACTTTCCTTCTGTACTGATTTTGTTAAGTATTTTGATCATAAATGGATACTGTATCTTGTTGAAGGCTTTTTCTGCATCGTTGATATGATCATACGATTCTTATTTTTTCATTCGTTTATGTGGTGTATCACATTAATCGATTTGCATATGTTGAAACATCCCTGTGCCCCTGGACACACAGACCGGTGGAACAGAATCGAAAGTCCAGAAGTAAACTTGTGTTTATGTGGGCAATAATTTTTGACAAAAGAGCCAGAAACATACAGTGGAGAAAGGAAAGCCTCTTTAATAAATGGTGCTGGGAAAACTGGAAAGCCACCTGCAAAAGAATGAAACTAGACTGTTGTCTATCACCACAACCAAAATTAACTCAAAATGGATTAAGGACCTCAATATAAGACCTGAAACAAAAATGCATAGAAGAAAACATAGGAACTAACTCAAGAACCTTGGACTTAAAGAGGATTTTATGAATTTGACCTCAAAGGCAAGGGAAGTAAGAGCAAAAATAAATGAATGGGACTACATCAAACTAAAAAGCTTCTCTCAGCAGAAGAAACTGTCAGCAGATAGAGACAACCATCCGAATGGAAAAATATATTTGCAAGCAATGCCTCAATAAGGGCCTAATATTCAAAATATACAAAGAACTCATACGACTGAAAAACAACAAACAAATGATCCAGTTAAAAATAGGCAGAGGACCTGAACAGACACTTCTCCCAAGAAGACATACAAATGGCCAACAAACATATGAAAAGATGCTCAGCATCACTAGTTATTGGTGAAGTGCAAATCAAAATCATAATGAGATACCATCTCATACCTCTTAGAATAGCTGTTATCAACAAGACAAGTAAACAAGTGTTGGAGAAGCTGCGGAGAAAAAAGAACCTTCATACACTGCTGGGACTGCAAATTGGTACAGCCACTATGGAGAACAGTATTGAGGGTCCTCAAAAACTAAGAATTGATCTACCATATGATCCAGCAATCCTTGTACTGGGTATTTACCCCAAAGATTTGAAAACCCACATCCATAAGGATATTTGCACACCGATGTTCACAGCAGCATTATTCATGGTGGCCAGGACGTGGAAGCAACCAAAGTGTCCTACAATAGATGATTGGCTAAAGAAGCTGTGGTACATATATACAATGGAATGTTTACTCAGCCATAAGAAGATGAAAATATTGCCATTTGTGACAACATTGAATGGACCTCAAGATAATCATGCTAAGTGAAATAAGCCAGACAGAAAAAGTTGAAAACCACGTGATATCACTTATATGTGGGGTATAAACCTAAAAGCAATAAACAGGATGAACAAGTAGAGACTCATGGATGTGGACAACAGACTAGTGGTTACCAGAGGGGGAGGGGGAAGGAGAAGGTGGGGAGGTATACAGGATAAAAGGGTCAAATTTGTGATGACAGAAAGAAATCTATCTATGAGAGGTGAACACACAATGCAATGTATATATATACCTTACTTTTGAATTGTATTTCTGAAACTTAACTAGATTTTGTTAACCAATGTCATCATAATAAAAAATTTTTAAAAGTGGTATTTAAAAGTGGCTTTGAAGTATGAGTAGAGACAGAAGAGGGACGGGAAAGACCATTCTTAGTAAACATATGAATGAAATAAAATGTATGAAAAAAGTCACAGAGTCAGGGAAGTTCAAGGGGTATTTGAGAAACTACCATGAATAAGCTGGTGGGAGAATGGGGATTGTGGAGTGGGGAGAGGGGAAGATGGAAGTCCCCTTGTGAAGGTCTTAAATGCCATATTAAAGTTTGAAATTTTAACTTCTTCGCATGGAGGAGCTATCATAGAATTTTATGTAGAGGTAACATGATTAAATATTTTGGGAGATAATTTTTGTAGCACTTGGTGCTGGGTAAGGAAATTATATTCTCAAGTTAGGGAAGTCAATTAAAAGAGCTATTTTAGTACTCTGTGTGAAAGAAGTACTTACTAATGTTAGGAAGGTGGTAGTAGGTATAGAGAAGGAAACAGATTTGAGGGAGATTTTTGTGTGGTGACAGCCATTGTCTGTGTGTCAGAAGGGAATGGAAATAACCAGTGGTGTGAATCATAAGGATTTTGGTTTGAGTGCTTAGGTAGGAAGCTCTTAACTAAGGCTGGGAATGCTGGAGTGAATCTGGTAATACTTGAGTTTGCTTTGACATGTTCCTATGGGACATATAAGTAGGGATAGTACGTAGTTAGAAATGTAAGTTGGACGACAGGGGGAGGTTTGGATATTTATGTGGGCCATGGAAGTCAGTAATTTTATGTGGATGAGATTAGTCAAAACTATCCTATAAAGTGAGTGGGTGTGTTTGTGAATATTGGCCTGAGGATATGTTACTGAAAACAGCCTGAGATAACCAAATAATACCTTTTGCAGTCTGCCAGCAAAAGGTATTATCTGCTGAGGTGTGATCATTGATTTTCTAAAAGTTAAGAAGAAGGTGTTATCTCCTGGGAGATAAAAGGAAAGGGAGAGTTAGCTATGGGTGCTGGCAGTCCACTAAATATTTGTACTTCTGTATTCTGGTCATTGGCCAGCAGCTTCCCAGGGACAGACTGTGTTTTCTAGTCACTTGTACAACTAGGTGGGGCTGTCTGACTAGTTCTTCCCCAAGTAATGAAAGAAATGATATGTATGCCTGGGTCAAAGTGAGTGAGATGCATGCCTTTTCCTCACCTGTCTTCTGAATGCAGAGATTCTGAGGACCTAGTGGGTGGGGAAACTGTAAGATTGAAGGAACCTGAGTTCCTGTGGTAATCCTTGCATTTGCATTATCAATTTTAGGATCACCTTGTCAATTCTGCAAAAAATCCAGCTGGGATTTTGAATTCTAGGCCCATTTGGGGAGTATTGACATCTTAATGTTAAGTCTTCTCATTCATAAACATGAATGTCTTTTCCATTTATTTAGGTATTCATTCATTTCTTTTAATAATGTTTGTAGTTTTCGTAGTATATAGGTTTTGTGCTTCTTTTGTTAAATTTATTTCTAAGAATTTTATTATTTGTTAGCGCTGTTGTAAATGGAATTGTCTTCTTTATTTCATTTTTCAGATTGTTCATTGCTGGTGTGTAGTAATATAATTGATTTTTGTATATCGACCTTGTATCCTGCACCCTTGCTGAACTTCTTTATCAGTTTTAATATTTTTAGTGGATTCCTTAAGGTTTTCCATATGAAAGATCATGTAATCTGCAAATATAGTTTTACTTCCTTTTTTTTTAATCTGGTGCCTTCTATTTTCTTGCCTAATTGCCATGGCTAGAACTTCCAGTACAGTGTTGAGAATAGAAGTGGTGAGAGTGAACATTTTTGTCTTGTTCCTGGTAGTAGAGGGAAACATCCAGTCTTTCACCATTGTGTGTGATGTTAGCTGTGCATTTTCCTTGGATCCTTTATCAGGTTGAGGATGTTGGGTATTTTTATCATGAAAGATGTTGGATTTTCTCATATGCTTTTTCTCCATCTATTGAGATAATCATGTGGTTTTTGTTACATTTACATGAGCTCTTCCATTATTGATCCTGGAGTAAATCTCATGCATTACAGAAATAAAAGATTAGTTATTGTCAGCATTTGGATGAAAGAAGTCTTGGGAGTAGGTGAGATTACCCAGAGAGGCAAATAGAAAGAAAAGTGGCCCAAGATGGAACTTTGAGGAATAATATTCATTTGCCATGTGCAGTGCTAAATTTATAGTTTAACAAAAACTTCACCTGGGGTAGCAGGCAGTTCTGGTTTGCTGTATCAGGTTATTGTGCTATATTGTCTGTAGCTGTCAGGTGTCCAAAGAATCTATGATAACGGAAGTTTTTCTGCCCTTTTTTTGTTTGCCTTTGTGTAAGAGTAGAACCCTTATACAAAATATAAGTATTCAAGGTGTAGGCAAAGGAAGAGAATCAGCATGGTTTTTTTGAAATGAACATATAAATTGTGAATAGAGTACAAAAATTTTAAACTTTGTGAACATTACTAGTTCCATAAATTGAACATTTCAACTAGAGAATTTACCTTTTCTCTGCTAGAAGGAATGTCTGTGTGAAAACAGAAAAAAAAAAATCAATCGGTGGGAAATTTCCTTGATATAATTAGTAGTATTTTGTAAAGAGCCTGAAACATGCACCATAGTCAACAGCCATAGATCCTCCAACTGTACTGAGACCCAGAAGTAGATAGTGCTTTCTCTCTTCATTTTTGTTTTGTTCTCTGTACTACTACTACTAGTACTACTACTACTACTACTACTACTAGTACTACTCTCTTTTAATTTCATAATCACTATTAGCTGTAGCTGTGAGAAAAACCCTGATTTTAGAGCATTTAAAACTGATATGGCCACAGTAGCTTCTTGGTGAGACTATCTGTTAGATTCATACAAGAAATTTATTTCAGTTGTATTGAGTATAATTGACAATTAAAGTTGTGTATATTTAAGGTATATAAGTTAATAATTTGATATACATGGTGAAGTAGTCACCAGAATCAAGCCAATTAACATATTTGTTGCCTCCCATAGTTATTTTCTTTCTCTCTTTTTTTTTGTGGTGATAACATTTAAGATCTACCTTTATAGCAGCTTTTATGTATACAATACGATAATGTTAGTCACTATATAAGATATTTTGATTCTTAGAAATATTCTAACAAAATGTCAGCAGTTAAGCCCTAAGTATATATAGCGATATGTGTTACCTATTCTAAATTTAAATTAGTTGATAGACTTGGAGACTGTTGAAAAATGTTACTGAAATTTTCCAATTTAATCATAAATAATTCAGACTATTTGGTTGAACTAAAAAAGTTTTGTTAAATCAACCAACTCATCAAATGATGTAAGTCAATTTGTGAGATGATTGTTACCTGAAATTTTGTTTCTTCCTTGAACTACATTATTAAAATTTTCTGAAATCATGAATAATCTGACTGAGAATAATAGATTATGTGAGGCACAAAGGGTAGAATGCTGACTGATAACTAATTATGAATTAATACTAAAATTAATAGAAAGTGTGATGCCCCACTGTGTTGCCCTCAAATTATAAACTGTCTTACGACATTATAGGACTTAACATACATATTTGGAGGGTCAGAACCCAGTTAAGGTTCTTAAAAGTCAAATCAGTACAGCTGTGTAATAAAGAAAGACATATTTAGATACTGCTTCAAATTATTTCTCCTCTTTAACCTTAAGCATACAGAATATTTTGAAAAGTATATTCACAGCAAAAAGATTGCTGACTTAGCCATTTCTAAGACTGATATTTCCAGTTAATCCTAATCCATAGTCCTTAAAAATCTGGAGAACTAATTCACTTTCTTGCTACTTGTTAAGTAGATAAAAATGAGGGAAAAAGTAAAGAGAAAAGATGAATATTCAGGTCTAAGGTTGGAATTATTTTGTGTATTATGAACTGTATAAAATCTTCAAATACTCTTAATTTGAAAATTTAATAATTAGTTTTAAAGTCGTGCAAGTCTGTTGACAGTGATGAATATTCAAATATATAGTTCATGAAACTAATAGTTATTTATCCCATATCAGATGAAGATGTTGGCAAACATAAAATACATAGCTCTTCCCATTATCACATATATACATTATATTGTGTAATAGTTTCTAGAAAGCATTTTATATTATTATATATAAATTTATACATTTCTTTACTATTCCTCTTAAAGTAGTAAATGTTGACATAAGAAATGTCCCAATCTGTAGAGCATTTTTATGAGTTTATTTGAGTCAAACTGATGACAGTGTATCTCAACAGACTGAGAAAAATGCTTCCCAGAATGATAGTTGCAGTTTCTTTTATGCATTTGAAATTAAGGAAGATTACGTGGAGGGGGAGGAAGCTAGGTGAAGATTGGAATACAGGATTGTTAATAAGATCATGTTCTTTCTTGAGGGTGGTTGTGTTTCTGAGGGATCTGAAAAAGAGGCATTTCAAAGGTGTGTTACCATACATGCACATAAACAACAGACAGGGCTTGCTTAAAGCAAAGATAGACCATTTACGAAAGAAGTTACATGCCTAAGGTGTGACTACCCACCGTGACCTACCCAGTTAGGAATTTACAGTCTGATCACCCTGTGAGGTTACTTTCAGTAAGTTTTATTCTAGCACCTCTTTTTCATCTACATAAAAAACTAACCATTTTTAGAGAGACTTGTGACTCATGTTTTTTAAATGTATATTCATATATGGTTTTTTAATGTGAAAAATTATTGGCTTTCTGTTCTTATGCTTGCAGGAAGCATATGTGCTTCATTTCTTACCCAGAGCTACCAACTGCCAGTTCTTGACACAATGTTTATAAGAAAAAAATATCGAGGCAAAGATTTTGGGCTGCTTATGCTGGAGGACTTTGTTGATTCCTTTACAGAAGATGCTCTTGGCTTGCGGTATCCACTGTCTTCTCTCATGTACACAGGTAAACAGATTAAGTTAATTTTAAACTTGTCTCAGAGTCACTTATGATTTATCGGCAGAATATTGTAAATTCGCAAAAATCAATATTAAATAAATTTGGGTTCTTTGGCACCCTAGGGCTTAATTTTGCAAATGCATTTTTATCATATATTTGACTTTTTTGAGGGTGTGGTAGCTTTTTAAAAAAATTGAAATATAATTTTACATGTTATGAAATTTACCCTCTTAAAGTATACAATACAGTGGTTTTTAGTATATTCACAGCCGTGCAACCGTAATCACTAATTCTGGAATATTCTCATCATCCCCCCAAAAAACTTTGCACCAGTTAGCAACCATTCTCCATTTCCCCATTCCTCCACCCCTGGCAACCACTCATCTATTTTCTGTCTCTTTTGATTTACCTATTCTGGACATTTCATATAAATGGAATATACGATTATATTCTAAGCCTATTGTGTCTAGCTTCTTGCATTTTGTATAAATGTTTTCAAGACTCATTTGTGTTGTAGCATGAATCAGTGCTTCATTGCTTTTTATGGCTAAATAATATTCCGCTGATGGATATGCCGCATTTTATTTATTCATCAGTTGATGGACTTTTGAGTTGTTTCTACATTTTATCTCATGAATAATGCTGCTATGAACATTTCTGTAGGTTTTTTTTTTTTTTTGGACATTTCTCTTGTGTATGTACGTAGATATGGATGGAATTGTTGGGTCATATGGTGGACTCTATGTTTAACCTTTTTTTTTGAGAACGCCTAAGTGTTTTCCAAAGCAACTGCTCCATTTTACATTCTCATAAACAATGTATGAGGGTTACAATTTCTCCACATCCTTGCCAACACTTGTTATTTTCTTCCTTTTTTTTTATATAGTCATCCTAGTGTGTGTGAAATGGCATCTTTACTTTTGATTTGCATTCGATGAACATCTTTTCATGTGTTTATTGTCTATTTGTATGTTGACTTTGCATAAATGTCTGTTTAGATCATTTGGCCATTTTTTCTTTGGGTTGTTTGTCTGTGGTAGCTTCTTAAATTAAAAAAAAAAATTAAGATATACAAAAAAGTATAAAAAATAAATACTCATGTACCACCAGCATTTACCATCCATGAGAAATGGATCATTGCCAATACAGTTGTACTCCTACTCAATTTACTTACTTTCTTCCCTCATATAAGTACTGTACTCAGTTTGGCATTTATTTTCTTCATGCATTTCTTAGGCTTTTAATACATATGTATATATTCTCCAGCAATATGTCATATTTTAAATATTTTAAAACTATATAAATGATAGGTACTGTATGAATTCTGCAGTTTGCTTTCTTATGTTTATGAGATTCATTAATGTGGATCTCTATATAGCTTTATTTTTCATTTTCAGTGTTGTTAGACATTACATTGTATGGCTATATCATGTGGTAATGTTTTAAAAACTGTAAGTGGATTTATATTTGCATATATGTAAAGTTCATACAACTGCTTTTTTCTTAATGAAGTAAGATTTAATCCTGGAAAGTAATTTATTTGAAAATCTTTATAAATTTTAATTTATCACTGATTTTAATCTAACATCAAATGTTTATCTCCACTGAAAAATATTTTTTGCTCTAAGTTTCCTTTCTCTTTTTAATATTGAAAATCTGGAAAATAAGAACCAAGTGTTTTATGCTCATCTTGAATCATAGTTTCTCTCAAGACCCACATATGAGAATGGAATGAGCCCTGTATGCCCTTGGATAATCTGAAAATAGATTTCCCCCTTAAAGTCTTAATTATTGCTTTACTAAATTGCGATAGGAATGCAAACACATCCACTGCAGGAAGAATCTCTTTATGTTTACTCTTTTCTAGGATTCGAATGATAGATTGAAAAGCAAATGAATTGCAGGTGCATGTCAGCTAATCTCTATCTTTGCCTAGTCTTGAACTCTTTACTTTCAGTTTAGACGAGATTCCCTGACAGCGATTTATTGATGTCATTTGTATAATTTTGTGAATAAGACTTTGAAATGTGAAAATAAAGGAATATATTGAGAATGGAAATTTTTAGACTATGTGTCTTTCCATCATTTTCTGTTTCTTTCTCTTCCTGCCTCTCCTGTACAGTGGTTATTATAGTTGAAGGACTTGGATTTCCATTAAATTTTTCTCTTTCAACTTAGTTAATAGTTCTTTGGTATTGCTATAAGTCTAATAGCTCTTCGATGCTCTTCACTTTCATGAATATTTTTTAATATTTTAAGAAAGAGTATAGTGTTTTAAATTGCAAGCTTTAAAAAAAATAGAGATAATTTGTTCATTCCACAAATAGGTAATGAGTGCCAAATATGATTGGCTTGGTCTCAGACTAGAGTAGACGATTAGTTAACTAAGGGAAGTTGATTTACATAATGCTATAACATGTATAGCTAGAGACATGGAATACATAATGTCTTGTGAATCTTTTATCTATTTGGAGTTTATCTTGATATATACTATATGAGACACAAATGCAGATATATTTTACTGGACAGGCATCTGATTGCTGTGGTGCCATTTATTGAATAATTTTTCTTTTTGGTACTGATTTGCATTTGTATCTATACCAGGGGTCAGAAAACCATGGCTCATTGGCCTGTTAACTCTTTTGGTAAACAAAGTTTTATTGGAACACAGTCATGCTCATTCATTTACATATTGTCTATGGGTTTTTTACACTAAAATGTCAGATTTGATTTGTTATGACAGTGACCATATGACCGTAAGCCTATATAATATTTATTATCTGTCCCTGTAAGAAAAAGTTTGCTAACTCTTAATTTAGATCACACATTAAATTTGTATGTATGTGTATTTGTGTATACTTCTTTTTTATTCCTATTAATCTTTTAAGTCCTAGCACCTCATTGTTCATTTATTTATTTTAGCTTTTGAGTATCTGGAAAGACCAGTCTTCCTTTCCCTCATTTACTGTTTCTTACTTTGCTTATTTATTTTCTGGTGTGGACTTCAGAATCTACTGTCTAGATTTTTTTTCTATCCAATAATACTATAATTATATGATATTATATATAATTGTATGATTTTGTCCAAAATCAGCATTTTCATTTTCTCCATATAGTTCTTAAAGTTAACTTAGGAAAACAGGTATATTTTTAGGCAGTTTATTATTATTTTTTGTTGTTGCTATGGTAAATGTGTATTTTTCCATTATTTCTTTTAGCTGGTACTTAATTATATACATGAAGGGTGTTGATTTATATATATTAATTTTGTACCTAGCCAAATCCCTAAATTTGTAATAATTCTATAGTTAATTTACTTGAGTTCCCAGAATCTACCTCTTTGTCGGAGCCCACACTGAAAGACTTGCTTGATCTCTGCCCAAGAAAAATTTATCTTTCTTTCTCTGAATCATGTAGTGGTGTGCCTGTAATACTCTTATGCTGCTTAACTACTTTCTACCTTATATTCTGTTTCTTTACCATTTTAAATTCAGAGTTTCTTGTAGATAAATTCTGTGAATATTTTTCCTGTAACAGCCCTCAGTCTGGTTTTGGTACAGAGTGAATATGCTCAATAAATGGTTGTGAAAAGATTCTGTGAGGCAAATAATGTTAGAAATAGTTTTGGAGACATTTAGCATTGTAGAATATCTATGGAGAAGTGAAGGGTTTATAATAAAAGCTTAGGCTTCAAAAGAATTATGTGGCAGGGGTGAATGTCTTAGTGCTGCATGTGAAATATCACTAAGCGAAAGAAGTCTTTAAAACTTGTTAACGATGGAACAGCCAATGCTGCTTAGTTGATGGATGTCCGTGTGGTCATGTAGCCCTTTGGATCACTTAGCTGAATGGTCTAAGCATAAGAGTTCTCTTTTTCTGACCATGACACTGGCTAGACACATCTGAATTAGGACCTTCAACTCTAGTTACCTTTTATAAAGTACTCCCTTTGGACTTCACACTTGTTATGTAAGGCGTTCTCTACTATTTTGGCCATTTTAATTTAGGCAAAGTATTCAATTTGGCTTGTTGTGATGCTTTTCTCCAA
Source organism: Eonycteris spelaea (assembly GCA_003508835.1). NCBI lineage: Eukaryota > Metazoa > Chordata > Mammalia > Chiroptera > Pteropodidae > Eonycteris > Eonycteris spelaea. Next base: position 17,967,340 of record PUFA01000011.1, on the reverse strand, counting down.
CTTTTCTTTTCCTAATAGATATGAGAACTGAAACCAGAAAACGTGAGAAATGCCCTTAGAATGATACAGGATAAAAAATAATAGTATCCTTGTGTCCATGTATCCAGTATCCAGATTAACAAATGTTAAGATTTAACCATGTTTGTTTCATTTATTTTTAGGGAGAACTACATAAAACATTGTAGATACAGTTGATGTTCTTTTTGGCTCCCTCCTTAATCTTAATTCTCTTCTTCCTACCTCCCCAGAGATAATTGCATTCCTAGAGTTGGTGGATAGCCTTCCTGCCCATGGTTTCATATTTATGGCTATATCCATAAACACTATAAAATATTATTTTGTGTGCTTTTGTATTTTGAAAAAGTAAGTTTGTGATAAAATATATTGTCATTTTAACCATTTGTAGATGTACAATTCAGTGGCATTAATCACATTCAAAATGCCGTGTACCCATCACCACTGTCTATACCCAAAACATTTTACCATCCCTAACTTAAACTCTGTATCCTTGAAACAATAACTCCCCTTTCTTCCCTCTTCCCATTTCCTGGAAACTTCTTTTCTGCTCTCTATGAACTTGCCTATTCCAGGTACCTTATGTAAGTCCATCTATATTGTAGCGTATATCAAAATTTCATGTTTGGGGCTGAGTAGCCTTTTATTGCGTGAATATATCTCATTTCATTATCATCTGTTGACGGATGCTTGGGTTGTTTTGCCTTTTGATTATTATCAATAATGCTGCTCTGGACTTTGGTGTACAAATAATGTTTGAGCCCCTGCTTTCAGTTCTTTTGGATATATACCTGAGAGTGGAATTGCTAGGTTATATGGCAGTTCTATGTTTAACTTTTTGAGGAATTGCCAAACTTTTCCACGGGGGCTGCATCATTTTGTTTAATGTATTTTTAAACTTTATATAAATGATATTGTTTTGTACATACATGAGTTGCTTTTTTATTGAGCTTTTTTTTAAAGATTAGCAATGTTGATATATGTAGCTGAGGTTTATTTGTTGTAGCTGCTGTGTAGTATTTTATTATATACGTACAAAATTTATTCATATATCCCCTAATGATGGGCACTTTGGGTTTATCCTGACCTCAGCTTAAAAACAGCCCTGTAGTGAACAATATAAATGTTCTTGTATATATGTGTAAGTTATTAGGGATATACCTAGAAGTAGAAATGGATCATGAAATATGTCTTTTCAACTTTATTAATTATTGTGGAATTGTTCTCATACCAGTAGAGTGTAGGAGTATTCATTTCCCTCATTCTTCTGATGCTTATTATTATCTGATAGGTATGAAAATGGTATCTTGGTTCATTTTATATTTCCATGGTAGCTAGGGAGGTTTATCACCTTTACCTTTTTTAAGGATCATTCTGTGTTTCATTATATATGAATTTCTTGTTCATAGCCTCTAACAATTTTTTAAGGGGGATTATTGTGTCTTTCTAATTCAGTTTTAGGAATTTCTTATATGCTCGGAATACTAATCTTTTGTTTTATTCTGAGTATCAGTATAAAATCTGTGTCTTTATGGTACCTTTTAAATACAAACTATGCAGTCCAGTATAGCAGACACTAATATAAATTATATATGAATTTATTAAAATTAAGTAAAATTATAAATTCAATTCCTTAGTAGCCACATCTAGCTAGTGGCTACTGTAGCGGACAGTGCTGATATAGGACCTTTTCATCATTGTAGAACATTCAGTTGCATAATCCTGATATAGAAAAATTTAAACTTTGTCAGGTTTATTGTAATATTTCAATATTGTGATTTTTGTATTTTTTCATAAGAAATCTTTCAGTACTCTAATGTTTTAGAGATATCTCTTATGTTTTCTTTGAAACATTTTGCTTTTCATAATAGGTTTTAGAATCCACCTAGAATTTATTTTTATGAAAGATGTTAATATGAGGTCAAGATCTGACTTTATTTTTTTTTCTATACGATTGTTATTCTAGTACCATTATTTTAGTAGTTTATTCATTCTCTGTTGAGATACAGTGGCTCCTGGGCCATTTGCCAAGTTTTTAGTGTATGTGTGGTTCTTCCCTGGTGTTTTTTTTTTTGTCCCTGGTATTTAAATTTTTCCTTGTCTTCTACTTCCTCTTCTTCCTTCTCTTTCTCATTCTTATGTCAATACCAGGTTTTCATTATGTGCTTTTATGATGATTCTTGATATCTGCTAGGATAAGTTCTTATGTTTTCTTCAAAATTGGCCTCCATATTCTTCTTTTTTTTCCTTCTTTTTTTTTTAGATCGTTTTTTTCTTGCCCCTCCCCCTCCCTGGCTTTATTGAAATATAATAGACAATTAGTTGCTCGTATTTACATTGTTCAATGAGTTTTTTTTTTTCAATTATAGTTGGCATACAAGATTAGTTTCAGTTGTACAGCATAGTGATCAGAGATCTATATAACTTACAGGGTGATCACTCTACTAAATATAGTGCCCCTCTTCCCCCTTACATAATTATTAAAACATTATTAACTATTTTCCATATGCTGTACTTTATATCTCCATGTCTATTTTATAACCATTTGTACTTCTTAGTGCCTTTGCCCTTTTTTGCCATTCCTGCCAACCCCTCTCTCATCTAGTAGCCTCAAACTATTCTCTATATTAATGAGCTTATTTCCATTTTTGTTGTTGTTGTTTATTTTGTTCTTTAGATTCCACATGTATGTGAAATTATGTGATATTTGTCTTTATCTGACTTATTTCATTCAGCGCAATACCTTCTAGGTCTATCAAGGCAACATCTTTTTCCATTCCCTTCCTTTTAGTCTGTGTGTATCTTTTAATCTGAAGTCAGTCTCTTGTAGGCATCGTACGTAGGGTTCTTATTTTCTTATCTATTTAGCCACTCTATCTTTTGGTTGGAGCACTTAATTCTTTCCATTTGAGGCACATTTTGATAGGAATGTAGTTATTACCATTGTTTATTTCTGTTTTTGATGCATATTTTTTCTTCTTAAAGAGGTCCCTCTAACATTTCCCATAATACTGGCTTGGTGTTGATCAATTCCTTTAGCTTATTTTTGTCTGAGAAGTTCTTTATCTGTCCTTCAACTTTAAATGATAAACGGTTTGCTGGATAAAGTATTCTTGGTTGTAGATCCTGGGTTTTTATTACATCAGATATTTTGTGCCAAGCCCTTGTGTCCTAAAGTTTCTTTTGAGAAATAAACTACAGTCTTGTGGGTGCTCCCTTATAGGTAACTACTTTTCTCTTGCTGCTTTTCAGTCCTTTTATTCAGTTTTCTTTTACGTCCCTCAATAATGTTTAATAATTTTCCCTTTAAAGTTGAAGCACATCTTTTGTTGGGATTTTTATTGCTTCGTCATGTTAAAACTTTCAATTTGGAATTTTATTTAGGATTTTTATTCGTAAATGAGACTGCTATATACTTTTCTTTTTTCAAGTTGCCTTGGTGTTTTTGGTTTCAAAGTTATGTAAGCCTATTAAGTGAGTTGGGCAGCTTTCCATCTTTTCTTTTCTAAAACAATTGATATTTGGGATTTCTAGAAAATTCTAAATGTATTTTCAGCTTGCAAGCAATACTTTGAAAAGTATCCAGGAGACCATGAACTCCTTTGGGAAGTTGAAGGTGTTGGACACTGGTGTCAGCGAGTACCAGTCACCAGAGCGTTACAGAGAGAAACACTTAAAATTACAGGTAAGACTGTTTTCAGTTTGAACACATGTCGAGCTTAAAAATAGCAGTACCTGATGATGGTTGTGTTTTACAGAGTAGTGGTGTACTATAATGTAACATGATCTCTCTAGTAAATAGAATAGCCCAGCACAAATAATAGAATAGCCCAGCAGAATATAATAGTCCAGTAGGAATTGTTGGGTAAAAAAAATAAACACAGATTACTGAGACAGCATAGAATAGACATCAGGGGCTCAAAGATAGTCCCCAATCTCATGCATTTCATTTATCTCTCTTCAAAAGTCACAAAATATAGATAACTGTTTAAAGAGATGCTTATAATTGCAAAGTTTCATTATAGTATATTGGTGAAAGGGATATCCTACACCTTGTTAGATTTTCAGTGTCCTTCTGTACAGGCTGCTCTTCAGGGCTTTTGTGAAAATCAGAACAAACTGTTACAATTAAAATTCTTCTACACAACAGTTTCTCCAAATGAAGCTAGAAGATCTGTGTCTGGAGAATATGGTCTTGCATCTGTTCCAAGTTATGAAGCAGGAACTGAAGACAATCAATCCAGTGAGATACAGCTAACTGTAGGTACACTGTATGTTGATAGTAGGAAATAATTTTTCTGTTTTTTAAAATGGATTTGGTTAATTTAATTTTTTAAATGTTATACTTCATTCAACAAAGTTATGTAATTTCTACTGTATTAGTTTTCTTGTCATCTTCTGTTAATTGGTTACTAAGGAATTATTTTCTTTGAAAAAGAATTTTCAAAGAAAAATAATTTGGAATACACATTAAGTAATATATAAGAAAATAAAAATCTGTAATCCCACTACTCCAGGTATAGCAACTGTTTACATACATTTCATATATGTACTTAATCTTTATTATAAAACATGTATCTGTATACATTTTGTTTTCATTCTTATATGCTGCTCATAATTGCTTCTCTCCATTAATGTAATATTTAAAAATTTTTCACAGCATTACTGTTTTAAAACATAATTGTTAAATAGTGGCACACTATTTTATGTAGATACCATCATTCATTTCTTTAACATGTTGCACTTAAGTTTTTTACATTTAGAAGTGGTCCAGCAATGAACACATTTATACATGCATCTTTTGTATATGTAATTATTTCCTTGCACAGATAAATTTCTAGAAGTGGAATTAATAGTAGACCATTGGTTATGAAGTTACTGTGGAAAGTTTGAGGCTACATTTCAATAAGTGTGTGCTAGGTCTTTGTAGAATGAAATGCACTTTGCAAATACTAGGTAACCTGAAGGTAGAAGGAAAGGTCCTTATTACTGAAACCCAGAGGACTTACAGGTACTTTTCTATAACTTACTTGATATTACTTAAAATATGGGTTCATTGATGGGATTCTAGAAGTCTATGTATGCCATGTTTTGTTGTGATGGCACTTATTACAGTCATTTGTTTTGTACATGGGTATCTGAGTATATTTTTAGTGAGCATTGAATGTCTTATGTAAATGCATGGGCATTTCAGAGACAAGTGCTTTGGGGAATTATTTGTGCCTCTTATTTCCTGTCTTACTTAGCATGAGTGTTGACTATACTAGTAAATGTTTAAAATTTTTTAAGGATAATACAAATAATAACTATACATAAGGAATTAAGAGTTTTTGTTTTTATTTTTTTCTGTATTTGGAACTTCATACTTCAGAATAAGCCCCAATTCTATTATGCTGCAGTCCCAATTCCTCAGATATACCCAGATTCATTTAGCATTGGTCAGGTATCTTAAAGGCAGGGAAAGTAGAAAGTCTGCTCTTCCCATACATGTGACAGCAGTGTTTTACTTTAATATCAAGCCAAATAGTTTTAAATATTTCATTTGAGTGAGAATATATTAAAATTGCATCATGTCGTAGGTTGGCAGCATAAATTGGATTTTATTTCATTTTAGAAATTTGTATTCTTCATATTTTAATATGAAGAACACAGGATGTTTATCTTATCCATCACAGTTGCTCCTTCGTTTGTGTCCTGTAAACAGACCTTCCTGAAGTATATTTGCCTGCCATATTATAGAGTTTTGATAAGTGTGTCACTGGATAGCAGTTCATATAATCAAGTATGTACTGTGGCAGGTGCTGGGCATACAGATTATGGATGTGTTAGATGTGGAAGCAATAGATGGTCCATTATTGGAAACATGAGTAAACAAATAGTCTACAAAATAATATTGCTGTAATAGAGCAAAAAGTGATTACAGGTACTTAAAAAAGTGCAGCTAACTCTACCCAAGGACTGGAATTAGTGAAGTAGTAACTAAGCTGAGCTGATTTTTAAAGGAGTGTGTATCCTTTGCAATGCCCAAGTATTGCTAGGGCATCTCAAAAAATAGCATGTATAAAAACATGGAGGTATGAAAGAAAATGGCGTGTTTGATATGTAAGAATATTTCAGATTGAAGAGTCTGAGTTTTTAATTCTAGGCAGTGATAAATCATTAATTTTTTTAAGGAGTGGCACAGTTTGTAATTTGGAAGCATCACTTGTCATCAGGGTGGAGAGGATTATGGAGTATGTTATTAGAATGTGGGATACCAGTGAGGAGGCTATTAGAACAGTTCATATTAAATATGATTAAAGCTTGAACTAAAGCATTGGTAATACAAAGGAGGGGGCAGTTTTGAGAGATTCTTCAGAGTCAAAATGACAGGCTTTGTAGTTGATGGAATGAGGTTAAGAGGGAAGTCATTACTGCCTCACAGGTTTCTGGTTAGAATGACTGACTCAATTATTACCATTAATCACAATAGGGAATAATATTTGGAAAAGATAAGAGTTTAGTTTGGGACAGGTTGGATGTGAAATTGGATGGAGCATTCACATTGGGGAGATATTTCATTGGAAATAGAGCTTTGGAAATCAGGAAAGAAGTTGGAGAGGTTAAATTGTATATTTGGATTCATTAGCAGGACATTGAAGTGAAGATAGTAGATAAAATTACACAGGGCAAGCACGTGGACTGAAAAGAGACGGTGGCTGGGACAGATTCCTAAGAAACTCCACTTTTTACAGCTATAACGTTTTAGATGGCTTTATACATTCTTAGGCTCATAATAAACTGAGGCTGTAATATAGCTTGTTTTTCTTAGGTAAGTTTTCTTAATTGATGGATTGTGAGTACAAAAAGTGCTGTTTGAGAAACATTTTAAAAGATTTTCTTTGACACTAAATGAAGCAGATTCATAGGGAGAGAAAAATGATCTAAAACTTGATTTTATCTGTATCTCTATTTTAGATTGATTCTTTAAAAGATGCCTTTGCAAGCACTTCTGAAGGTAAGAAATTCAGCTGATCTATCAGTAAGTGTTTAAGACACTTAGACTTAGGGGGCTGTGTTTGTTGTGTTTTTGTGTTTTTTTTAGAATAAGTGAAGACTTGTACAGCTCTAAAGTCTAGATTTAGGTTCTCTCATGCCACCACGTACACAATTTTGCTGTGTGAACAAAGTTCGTCATTGTACCCTCACTCTTCTCATTCTTTCTACCTTAAAATAGGCGTACAGTAACATCTACCTTGTTTTTTCCAAGATTATTGGGAGAGAGTATAAGTGAATTTTGCAAAGCTGGGAGGGACAATATCGAATATTGACAAGTTTTTGTAACTTTTAGCAAAGACATTGATGTTTCTAAGTCTGATGTGAGGGAAAAATGTAATCACGGGATATATGTAAACTGGCATAGTTCTTGCATTTCTGTGTATCTTAATAAGTAATCCTTTGAATACATAATCAATTAATTGTAGTTTTGCTCTTTTTTCTCAGGTCATGATAAAACACCCGTTTCCACTCGTACTCGAAGTAGTAGTCATCTGAAGCGGCCAAAGATCGGAAAGCGGTTTCAAGATTCTGAATTTAGTAGTTCTCAAAGGGAAGATGAAAAGACTCCTCAGACTTCACCTTCAGCTTCAGGAAACAAGTAGTATTTATTTTTCTTTCAGTATTTTGTTAATTCTTATTCGCATATCATTACTATTTAGTATTTAAGGTGGGGGCCATCTGTGTAGCAAATGGCTTTGCTATAGGAGTTCGTATTTGAATTCTCCTACAAGATTGTTGATTACACTTACCAGTGATAAGTGTCCCGTTGACAGTGTTATAGGAAGAAGTTGCTGGTAACAGAGTGGAATAAATTCATGATTTAATCTCAATTGTGAAAATGTGTGAGAATAGTCTATTGATTATATAATCCCAAATGAGTCATTATCACTGACTTCAAATTTAACAGTGGCTGTAGTTTTAGTAATGCTGAGGTATAGTCAATTTAAAAACCCTCAGTTTTACTTTATATAACTGATTCATTTTACTGGGTTATTGAATATAACATAAATTAGTGATAACTATAAATGATGCAGACAACTCCTCCAGGATCTTAATCAGTAGAACACTTGGATCAAAACTTTATATTCTGTCTTCCTTTTAATCTTAAAGAAAGCAAGATTTTATATTTCATAGTAAAGTTAGCTTTTGCTCTAATAGTCCTAACAGCTGTTCCCGAGTCAACCTTTTATAGTTTTGCTATTTTAGCTATGAAGTTATTTTACTAAGGTAGAGAATTCTGTGAATCTTTCTGATTCACTCAGCATAGTACCTTTTATGTTTATCCATATTGTTGCAGGTGGTGCAATTTTATATTTTTATTTTTTATGGTCCAGTAATATTCTATTACATATGTATACCAGCTCTTCTTTATACATTCATCCATTGACGGACCTCCAGGTTGCCTCTGTATCTTGGCTATTATAAGTAATGCTGTAGTGAACATGTGGATTCACATGATCCTTCGAAGTAGTGTTTTGAATTTCTTCAGATACCTACTCAGAATTAGGATTATTGGGTCCTTCTTTGCTTCCTGTTATAGCCTTTGTTTTAAAATCTGTTTTGTCTGGTATTAGTATTGCTATCTCACCTTGTTAAATTTTTCTCATTTTCATTTTCATGAAATACGTTTTTCCATCCTTTTACTTTAATTCTGTGTGTGTCTTTTGATCTGCAGTGAGTCTCTCGTAGACAGCAGGTAAGGGCCTTGTCTTCTTGTGCATTCTTCCACCCTGTCCTTTGATTGGAGCATTTAATCCATTTACATTTAAAATGTTGCTAGATATATAGTTTTGGACAGTTTATTATTCATATTTTTTATTTCTTTTTCCTTCTTAAAGAAGTCCCGCTATCATTTCTTGTAATACTGGTGGTGTTGATGAACTCCCTTAGCTTCTTAAAGCTTGTTTGGGAAGCTCTTTGTCCTTTGATTCTAAATGATAGCTTTCTGGGTAGAGTAATCTTGGTTGTAGATCATTGCTTTATATCCTTTTGAATATTTCATACCAATCCTTTTTGGCCTGCAAAGTTTCTGTTGAGAAATCAGCAGACAGTCTTTTGGGACCTCCATTGTAGGTAGGTAACTGCTTTTCTTTTGCTGCTTTTCAGAGTTTCTCTTTATCTTTAAATTTTGGCATTTTAATTATGATGTATCTTGGTGTAGCCTCTTTGGGTTCATCTTGTTTGGAACTCTCTGTGCTTCCTGGGCTTATGTGTATTTCTTTCACCAGGTTAGGGAAGTTTTGAATCGTTATTTCTTCAGACAGGTTTTCAACTTCTTGCTCTCTCCCTTCTTCTTCTGGTGCCCCTATGATGTGAATGCTGGTACACTTCATGTTGTCTCTTAAACTATCCTCATTTTTTAAATTCTTTTTTTTTCTTTTTGCTGTTCTGATTATTGGGTGTTTTCTGCTACTTTGTCTTTCAAATTGCTGATTTGATCCTCTGCTTCGCCTCATCTATTGTTGATTCCCTCTTAATGTATTCTTCATTTCAGTTATTATATTCTTTTCTGACTGGTTCTTTTTTATGTTTCTTACCTTCATTTCTGTGTTGTCTGGCTTTGTCTAAATTCTCATTGAGTTCATCTGCTCTTCCCTTAAGTTCATTGAGCCTCCTTATAACCAGTGTTTTGAACTCTGCATCTGGTAGGTTGCTTTTCTCCATTTTGTTTAGCACTTTTTCTGGAGCTTTGTTCTGTTCTTTGATTTGGGGTGTTTTTGTCTCCCCATTTGGCTGCCTTCCCGTCTTTGTTTCTGTGAAATAGATAGGGATGCTGTGTTTCCCAGT